>BPLT01000002.1:1065000-1665000 GCA_019656295.1 Rhododendron mucronatum var. ripense
GAGGTAATCATTATACTCCATGTCTAGTCATTTCAACCTTACTTATCATCATTATTCCTCTACCCATCGGATAATAATTGTTACGAAATTTTTTATCTCTTGGATTATGGAAACTAGACTTGCCAATGTGTATATAGATTTGAGTAGACAAATCATGGACCATCGGAAGCCATCATTTTGCTTCCAAAAGAAGGAAACTTAGCCTTGCCATGCATGCAACCCTAAGACTAATAGGCCTAAACCTAATTACCCACCAAAGTTACTTTCCTAGATTCTCTAAGTACATGTGTATACATATATACAGGTATATATACCTCATAGCCTATTACAACATGCCTATTTGACCATATATGCTTTCTAGGAAACTCTTAATCATGTTCTTTTCATTGAGTTGTCACTTGAAAGCCCATAGTCCTTATTCTTTTTCTAGACCTAGTGAACTAGACCTCATGGTCCTTACGTTTACTTATATATATATATATATATATATATATATACATAGTTATATACATACATAGTACTAGAGAGAGAGAGAGAGAGAGAGAGAGAGAGAGAGAGAGAGGTGTGCATGTGTTTTGGTACACTCCCACAAGCTACCTCTTTTTCCAACTTCACACTCAAGCCTAACACTATTTGACAACCCATTCTAGGCTTCTTTAAACATCACCCTAGCTAATCATTTTATTCTTCCTTACAAGCAAGCCATCCTAGGACAAGACAAGCCCAAAACCCTTCATGATAACCTAGATTTTGAACCTAAAATTGGATGACAAGGCATGGCATGCTTAAAGGTGTGATTTGACTACACCATGGAACAAATCCGTGGGAGAAAAAGAGAGAGAGGGAAGCGGGCCATGGAAGGGAGAGGGGAGCCAAAATTTTGCTATAAATAGGACCCCCCCTCATGCCATTCAACTCACACCTTCAAGCCTTCAACTTCTCTCTCTAGAAATCTTGTGTTCTTACTTTGTTCTTGCTTGTTTTTCCTTTGTTCTTGAGTTCTTCCTAAGTTCTTCAAGAAACTCATCTAAAACCACCACTCAACCACCCTTTTGATCCAAAAAGTTTAGTAGATTAGTCAAAAACTAGTTTCAAGAGAAACCTTTCTCTTTCGAAGCTACTGTAAGCTTTCCATATGAAGTTACTCCATTATTGCCGACTCACCTTTCCGTAGCCGCCCTACCTCCAAGAAGAACGGTAGATTATCCTTACTCTCTATATTTAAGTATAAGGTCTAGTATATGTAGAATCCCCGAACTCTAGAAAAACTATATTCAAGTTTTGTGTTTGAGATCATATGAAAGAGAAATCACTAGTAAACTTGTTCTACTAAAAATGCGAAGAGGAATATGAGCATGATGATTAATTCGACTTTTACTCTAAATAAACATATGTTTTAAACTTCCTAAATAGGAAGAGAGAATGGACTTTGGAAATGTAAACTTGAATGTGTGTCTGCCAATGGGAACCCGGAGCGGCGGAACCGAGGTTGGGTGTGTTAAAAACAATTTTGAAAATGTTGATTTGGTAAAGGAAAGGTGAAAATGGTGACACGGTCTTCAATAAGTTGCGTAGGAGAAACTCAAAAAATTATGGACACCAACGTCAGTTGAATAGTGAATGTGGATGTATCATTGTTAAATGTTTCATTAAATATGCATGCTCTATGTGGGAATCATAACCTGATAACCGATTTTTTATAAGTTAAGGGTTAGTGGGTATGGATTATTCTATTGGGTTTTTGTAGCTCATGGTGTTACCTTTGGTGACCCTGACATATTATATTGGTGGCGACGCTGGTATAATGTGTCAAACCTTATAGATGAACAGGGCGAACTCTTCACCTTGGAGGCTTTCGGAGCCGATGAGCTGGCTAGGATGAAGGAACAGGCGGAGCAGTAGATCGGAACCCTAGTTCCCACTTCCGTGTTTAATAAAAATACTCTTGTGAGAGTTATGATGTAATAATGAGCCATGACTCTATTTAAGTTTTCAATAAAATGTTTATTTAACGTACCAAGTAATTATGGGCGTTACAAATTTTTACCTACTAACTTTACAAAATGGACACTTATTAAGGGACAGCCCAAAATGTAATACTAGACTTTAAAAAAGGGACAGATGGAGTATCAGGTTTAGGGTTCGACAAGGACATAATGTTTCTTTTACAAAATGATCACTCTTTTTGCTAATTTGACCATGTATGAAGTTGTGTTTAATGAAGTGTAAATTTTCTTATTTTTATTTAAGATTTTAATAGTTTGACTCCTAGAGAAGATAACTACTATTAAACTTTTCAAGCTTTGCTTTTCTTGCTACTGTTTACCTTTTCCCTTCCAAATTACTTCCATGGACACTGATACAAAATTCTTTATTCCTAAACTTTCCCTTAGCAAAATCATATCTTATAATTAAAGTGTATATCTATGCCTCACTTCTTTTGTATTTTTATACGGCGTAGGATCTTAGGAGTGATATAACCAGTTATCATTAGTCTCACTAATTCATACTAATAGACTCCTTGTTGTAGACACCCCAATTTGGCCTAACGATTATTTCAAGTTCCACCTTTGGGACCATCCCGATTATGGATACAGTGATTGTTGATTGACTTCTTGTGAACCCATGCACTTTTGGTTAGTACTTTTAGCCACTTAGAGGACCCAATTCAGAGCCAAATAGCCTTTCAGACAGAAATACAGCATCCTAGGAAAATACATCTATCAGCCGTAAGATCGATTCCTCGGCCACCAGATCCATTCTTCGGCCACCAAATCCATTCCTCGGCAGCCAGATCGTCTTTTTCCAAATTCTGGAATGTTCTGTCAGTCGTTTGATCGACGCACCAAAACCCTAGCAGCCTTTTTTTGATTCTTTAGGGCTATGAAAGCATATTCAATCAGAGATCTGGTTACCCTAAACTACCTTATTGATTCACGCCATTTGATTGGCCGGAGTGAGTCACCAATTGCCTATATAAAGAGGCCTTAGGGTTGCAAAATTAACATTCAGTTCCTCCATCTCATAGCTCCAAGCTCTGTAGAAATTATCTTTCATATCCTCTCTATAAAAGCCCTACACTTTTGTGAGCAGCCGCATCCCAACCGATCAAACCCTGAAGTACAAACCCTAATCCTAGGGTTTCGAGAAGAAGATCAGTCAATCACCCTCAATCTGAAGCAATCAAGCACTGAGGGATCAAGGTGGTGAGGCCCAGGGGCCTATGGTTTGATTCATCTTCTGTTTTTAAACTTTAATCGTAGTATTTTAATTCCTGATTAACTCTTTGTTCTGGTGTGAGAAAGAACATCGGCTGAGGAATCAATCCTTCGGCCGATACATCGATCCAGTGGGATTCCTCGGCCGTGACATCAATTCACCAGCCGAGGGATCTATTTGCTGGGACATATTTGTTTTCTGCTTATTTTGATGCATGCTTTCAATTATCGTACTAGCTCACCTTATCAACTGTTAAAGGCTAAAAACCAGATTATGTGTTAGAATTAAATAAAGCAAATATACATTGTATATCGAATGATTATGGGCTAGTCTCCCGACTGGGCAAAGTGGGGTGCCTAACACCTTCCCTTTATTGTACTCTTGGCTCCCGTACCCGGAATCTCTATCTACTTTTCCTGGTTTTTATAAACTAGGTGGCGACTCTATTTTGATGATGATCATTATCGTGTGGCGATGTTTCTTGCCGTGGGAATATCCACGATCTTGGTTTATGAAGTGGAACCAAACAAGCATGATCAATCTGTATGGTGATGTCCCACTTGGGAGGTGTCTACACTTGTTTCACTAATTTCCTAATACTAGCTTCTTTTTTATAAATTAGTTAGTTACAGTTTCAAAATATGAGTATTCTCTTAAGTTTTTTTTTAATGAAGTTCCAAAACAAGAGACAATATATAGACTCGTTACTGACAAAATTATACTAATCAACTTTTATACACATGCATGTCATCTTATCAATACATTAATTTAATCTAGTACCAAACAATCATGGATCAGTAAATAACAATTTACTAGTAACAACAAATTTCATGAATGATCACCAATCAACTTTAAGAACTTAAAAACAAAGAAATTGTTCAAGACAAACATTTCGGATGCGGTATCGAAGATAGCAGCAGAGAGGTCCATGGGTTGCAGCCGCGACATCGAGTATGGGATTTGACAATTTTTCCTAAAACATATGTTTTGTTGATTGGGCTCCCGTATAGATAATATGACACATAAAAATTCTATAATATACTTAGAGTTAAGGGGTGAAGAAAGATCTACCTTCGTCCTTGGAGTTCTAGCTAGGATTTAAAAAAAATAAAAGGTGAGCGGCGGCGGCGACAGTGGCGACAATGGTGTAACTTGATTGGTGATGGTCTCCTTTTCCTCCTCCCGTTTTCTTCTCCTTCTTCTTTTTCCCTTATTTCTTCTTCTCTTTCCTCATTTCTGTCCCAAATTCTTTCTCCCTTTCCTAACTCTCTCTCTCTCTGTGCCGAGAATAATATATAGGGGAGTGGGGGATTTATTTTGGTAAGGGAATGGGTGGTGGAGTGGTGTGGGAGTTGGTTTTGTAGAGAAATTGGAGGGAGCTAGGGAACTAATATTGAGGAGTAGTGGAGGAAGGTGAGATGCAAATTTGGAGGATAAAGATGGAGGTGGTAGAGTGTGAGAGCCAGGGAAGTGGAGATTTAGTTTCAATAGAATTCTAATTAGTATTTTTTTTGGGTTCAGTTAGGAAGGATAATGGATGAATATGGATGTGTGCATATCGAAAGTATAATATTTTCTTTATACGATTTTGTAAGTAATATCTATTATACACATAATAATATATTTTAATTATTCAATCTAATTAATTATTGAATTCAAAATTTAACGTTAAAATTTTTTTATTTGAAAAAAAAAATTAGGGTTAAAATTACAGTCGTTACAAAACATCTCAACTTTTAAAATCTCACCAATTATGAATGGTCATAATTGAGTAGTTTTTCTACTTTATTGTTTTCCCAAAATGATAACATGTGCTATTATTACTCCAATAAACAACACATTAAGAGGAAATTTGTCACGCCCTCGATTTTCAGCAAAATAATATTTACATTTCTAAATGAAAATTCATTGCGAATATACACTTTAATACCCCAAAAGCTTTCCCATAATCCATCAAGAGTACAATCATGGTTCTAAGTTTACAATAATGGCACTCCGGCCCCAAATTCTTAAAGATTAGTCCAAAGAAAGTAAGTTTAGAGATTACATGTCTCCGAGTCAAAACAATATATACACACACACACAAAACTTCAAGTAAGGGTGCTCTTACCGTATAAAGTTAAGGACGTCCCTTTTCCGACCAATTTGCGATGATTCGAGCCGTTCAATATGTTCAGAATGTGATTTTAAGGGTACTCACGAGAAATCAGCAAAAAAAAAAGACTGAAAAGGACTTGATCCGAGCAGTTTTTGTTTGCATTTTATGAAACGGTTTAAATAAAAAATGCTCAAATTAAGCCCTTCCCGGGCATTTTTTTTGGTTGATTTCTCGCGGGTACCCTTAAAATCACGTTCTGAATACATTGAGCAGCTCGGATTATTGAAATTTGATCGGGAGGGAAAGGAGAGAAAAGGGGACGTCCACATTTTATTTAAAATGAGGACGTCCTTACCTGAAGGGGACTCTATGTATATACTTTAAAAGGATTTTACAAAAGATGTCATGGTAATTCCTCCTTGTTAGCTTTCAAATGTATGGTCAAACATGCACTTCAAGCACCCCATATCAATGCCCCCGTGGTATACCTGAAAAGAATGATAGGTTGAGCTACATTAACCCAGTAGAGAAATCTATACTTAAGCTATATGCAAATGAGATGATCAATGCATTAGAAGAAATTTAGATACAACAAACTTCCCATATGAGCAAAAGCAAGAACATGAGACTTGAAAACCAAGACCGTTCATGAACATGTAGCCTAGCAATCTCTAAAGTCTTCCGTTTTCGCTATGTCACGTGTCCCGAATCTAATTCCGGGCATTAGAGACCTTGTGCGTCCCATATTCATTCTGGTATCGCGCCTATCGGTGGATCCGTGGCTTTCTTGTGCACTTCCACGCTTTAGGGACCCTGTGCATTCGATTTCCGGCATCTCACCTTATGTGGATTTGTGGCTTTCTTCGTATCTGAAAAACCGTATTTCAATACGGATTAAATTTTGCGACTATGGATTAATTACTTCTAAGAATATATCAATTCACAAATTAAACAAGTTAAATCATGTGGGGGGGGGGGGGGGGGGGGGGGGGGGGGGGGCATGTGTGAGATATGCAAATCAACGAGCAACCCACAACACAAGATATACATGGAAAACCCCTAAAAGGGTAAAACCACTAGAAGAAATGAAGCCCTACTAAACACGAGGTTAGAAGAACTCTTACTATAAGTTTGAACTCCACAAACCTAAACCTAGACACTCATCCGAATCCACGCACACCTCTCTAAATGCTTGACCGCCGCTGCCTCGAATCCACGAGCCTTCTGTTTGCCTCCCGGAATCCACCGAAAGACTTGAACTTGCCTAGGAATCCTCCTAGGGCTTTTCTTCATAGATTGATTGTTGTTGAAGTAGAAAACCCCTCAAAGATGATTCTTTAGAGCATAGGAATTGATAAACTTCCACTAGTCTTCAAGGTGCACAAACCCTAGCCGCCAAAAGTGTTAGGAGATGAGAAATATGAGCCCTCCACTTTAGCTCGTCACGTTTCTTAACCTAATGGGTCAATATTTATAGACAGGACCATAAGTTGCTGTATCACCCTTTTTGCTTGAGCAAAAAAAACCTCTTTCATATATTATTTTGTTATTTCAACTTTCTTTTTTTCCATGATTCCAGCCTTGACTAGGAAAGTTGAGTCACGTGCGTGATTGTTAGGAGACCGATACACTACTCGATCTAATTGCTTGATATTTCTTCCACAAGAAATTACAACTCAATAATTAAATAATCTCAATTACACGGATGAATGTGTTTTGACGCATGCCATTGACAATCATAAATATTTTGCCCTTACAATCTCCCCCTTTGGCAATGCATGACAAAACACATCAAATAAAAAATCTAACACCTAATCCCAACAATCACAAAGATCATCCTACAATGTTCTCAACAAGCACACAATTAGATCCCACAACATCCTACTCCCCCTTTTTGTCATGGATTGAAAAAGAAAGAGTAGGGATAAATGAACAACATATGCTAGGACACGCAGAGAAATCAATTAAGCACATATAGACTAGGCATAAACATAGCTATATCGATGAAACCAAGATACTCCCACTCACCAAACAAAGATATGCTCCCATAGAAAGGGTCCAGGCTAGGCAATCCAACCCGCCCCGCCCCGGCCCGAACGGGGCGGGTTTTCTATAATATTTTCGGGTTTCGGGTCGGGGTCGGGTAAAAAAAATTGAACCCTGGCCGGGTTCGGGGTAATAGTGCCCCGCCCCTAAACCCGCCCTGAAATTACCCGACCCCGACCCGGCGTATTTATATATATATATATATATATATGTATTTATTTGTAAATGTATATATATATATATATACATTTACAAATAAATACATATATATATATATATACACACACACACACACACTTATATACATGTCCTTTCATTTTTTTAGCATTAATCCAAAAAACAATGTCTCTTTACTATCAAGTAGCCTAATTAAATTTAAAAAAGAAATAAAAATTGATATTTATTGATGTTTAGTGAATTTTTTAAAACGTTTTCTTCAAATATTTATATTAAATTCTACACATAAAGAAATGGAATGAAGTATCTAAAATATTGATTGCAATTAAAAGTTTAAATTTGACCGTGATACCAAAAGACATAAAAATAATTTCAAAAGTTTTATTTTCTAGATAATTTTTATTCTTATTTAGCATTTTTTTTTTTACCTTTTTTTACTTATACTTTAATTTTTTAAATTTTTACGGGGCGGGGCGGGTAAACCCGTTCCCGATCGGGGCGGGAACAGGGGTACCCAAAAAAAACCCGGTCGGGGTCGGGGCGGGGCCGGGGGCGGGTAATGATTTTTGGGTTGGGTCGGGGTATGCAAAAACCCGCCCCGCCCGGCCTCGTTGCCATTCCTTTCAAAGGGATCTCAAAGAGACAAAAGAATGTACCATGAAGCACTCAATCACCAAGATATATCACACACAAAAGAAACATCGCATGGTACCCCAAGTAATGATTGATTTCCAAGGAGCCACCCTAAGAAAATTTCAAAGAACGACCATGGGTATGAAATCATGCAAGTGTCACAGTGGGTGTGTGCAATGATAGCTTTAACAATAGAATCAACTCATCCCTATGAGGTCATATCAGCCAAGAAGGGACCAACTTACACCATTCTCTACAAGGGCGGCAGGCCAACTCCAACCCGCATGAAGTATGATCATATAAAAAATGGGGTTAAATGAGTATATAACATGATATTCTTCCCCTCAAGAGATGCCAACCTTAAACCAAATAATCACACAATATTTTTGCATCGTCATGGGCAGCTTTCACACATCTAAGGCCATAGCTTAAATCCATGACACAAAAGAGAATACATGAGATGCAAGTCAATGGTAGCTTACACATGCACATAGAGGTAGCCCTTTCCTAAATCTCCCAATTTTTTTTATTTTATATTTTCTCTTTTTTTTTTAACCCATCAAACCAAGCCAATCGACCTCACATGGGGTATGCAAGTCAAAGGTCAATACCCAAGGTGAATGACATAGGGTGTCCACCACAAGGACAAATACTCACCAAAAAGGGATAAGGATCAACTTCTCAAGGCTATCAATGAACATGTACAAACACATGCAATGACCGCCATACATACGATTTTTCAATGAAATTCTCATGAAAGTAGCTCTTGAGAAGGCATGCATGACAAGTATGAACCATGAGATGCAATAGTATGAGATATAGCAAAGACATCAAGAAGTGTAGCATGCTCAATGCGAGGAAAATTTCTCCTCTTTTTAAAAGAAATTTTTTTTGGTATATGTGAATGTTTTTGTCTTTTTCAATCATACATCAAAAATAAAATCTTTTTGGCTTTCTTAAAAAAAAATAATGACAGTCTAGGAAACAATAGAAAAAAAAAAACACCAATATAAACTAAGTGCGATAAGAAACAAAGCAAAAAAAAAAAAAAAAAAACCAAATCATAGCTATAGGTATAAGATAGACAAGAAAAATCAACCTAGACTTTGGATGCATTTAATTAAGAGCAAGAATTTAAAAGGCAAGGTCTATTCCTCCAGATGATCCAGTGTCATCTAAATGGTTGGTAGATATATTCGCTCAATGTTTCAAGTCTGACTTCCTCACCCAAATAAGTCTGGTCTCAATTTGTGCTTCACTACTTGTTTTGCTAGGCATAGGTTTAGGTGTCATACTCCTAGTGTTGACAAGATTAGTAGTGATATGAGCACGAGGAAAGTAACCATGCAGTTGACAACAATTAGGTCTAGTGTGACCTTTTTACATTACAGTAATGACATGTGGGAACAAATTTCGAAACATTAGCTCTCTTAACATCATGAGATTTCTTTGCAATTTTAATGATTTGAGACTTAGGAGTTACCTCTTTAGGTTTCACCATATTCATTTTACTTCCACGAGGATTTGATAAAGAAGCACCATGAAAGCCAATACCTGATTTGTCGCTTGTTTGCGTTTGAACACCAAAAATGTCTTCTAATTTCTTTGAACCTGCATTCATTCTTTTAAAAATAGCATTAGCCTTGTCAAGCTCAGCTTGCAAATTAGTTACCTTTAATTCAAGTAATTTATTAGATTCAAAAGAAGCATGAAATTCAATTCCAAGTTTATCATTCATACTCTTAACATCAATAAGTTCTTTAATTGAAGAATCCCTATCATTCTCAACTTGAATCACCCGAGCTTGAGCTTCCAAAAGCTCTTGCTTGAGTTTTACATTGGACTCATCACTCATCTTCACTTCACTAGACAGCTTAATGTTAGTTTTAGTCAACCTTAAGCTTTCTTTATAAAGTTCATTGTAGGCATTCTACAAACTCTCTTCCTCCTCACTCTTGCTATTGCTCAAATCCTCACCATTCATTCTCACATCTCCTAACTTAAACTCACTCACATGGGGACGCACAGAAGTTCCTAGAGCCATATATCTACTATTTTTCCCACTGCTTGCTTCTTCATCGGAGTCAATATCATCCCAAGTCTTAACATTATAGATTTTGTTCCTTTGCTTATTCGCACACTCTTGGGCAATGTGACCATAACCCATGCATTCATAACATTGGGAACCTGAAGGTTTGTTATCTTTCCTTTCTCTACCCTTGGATGACCCAAACTTAAGACCCACCTTGATTTTGTCACCACCATACTTATCTTTCGAACCAGGACCAAAGGTTTTATTTTTTTTCAAAAGCTTTCCAAATTTTTTAACAAATAAAGCCATTTCCTTTTGGTCCAATTCATCGTCATCACTATCCGAGACATTGAAACTATCTTTAAAACTAGAAAACGCCAAGGATTTTTCCTCGTTTTTATTCTTCTCTTTTTGAAATTCGTATTGTGATAGCTTAGTTTCAAAAGTTAAGAGGTGGCCAACAACTTCCTTAACCTTCATGGACCCAAAATTAGGCATGCATTCAATAACTTCAACTTTTGTAATAAATTTCTCAGGCAATGAACGCATGATTTTCTCAATGATTTTCTCCTAAATAATAGGCTCTTCTAGGTTAAAGCTTGAGTTCACCACGTCACTCAACCTAGCGTAAAACTCACCAAACGTCTCATTATCTTTCATCCTGACAATCTCAAATTCAGTTATGATGCTCTGAAGTTTTTGTTGTCTCACTTGACTATAACCCTCATGAGTAATGGCTAAACTGTCCCATGCATCCTTAGCAATTTCACAAGTAGAAATACGTTGAAATTCAGGCATAGACACACAACTAAAAATAGCAATGTTTCATTCTGATGATCACCATTGGTCCATGACTCATTAGGCTTCCAAACAGTTTTACCATCCACAGTGGCGGTAGGCTCAGCATAACCATTAACAACCGAGAGCCATACTCGATTATTTTGAGACTTCAAATAAGCCTTCATCCTAGATTTCTAATATGCATAGTTAGACCCATTTAAAATAGGAGGTTTCGCAAAAGCAGAGTTATGAAAATTAGGGTTTTCCATAATCACATAAACAAGGATCTACTCTTTGAAAAAAACTTTCAAATAATAGAGTGTCCCGCTGTGATACCAAATGAAAAACCGTATTTCAATACGGATTAAATTTTGCGACTATGGATTAATTACTTTTAAGAATATATCTATTCCCAAATTAAACAAGTTAAATCATGGGGGTGTGTGTACGAGATATGCAGATCAACAAGCAACTCACAACACAAGATATACGTGGAAGACCCCTAAAAGGGTAAAAACCAAGGAAAGAAATCAAGCACTACTAAATACTTGGTTACAAGAACTCTTACGATAAGTTTGAACTCCACAAACCTAAACCTAAACGCTCTTACCGAATCCACGCACACCTCTCTGAATGCTTGACCGCCGCTGCCTCGAATCCACGAGCCTTCTGTTTGCCTACCAGAATCCACCAAAAGACTTGAACTTGCCTAGGAATCCTCCTAGGGCTTTTCTTCAGAGATTGATTGTTGTTGAAGTAGAAAACCCCTTGAAGATGATTCTTTAGAGCATAGGAATTGATAAACTTCTACTAGTCTTCAAGGTGCACAAACCCTAGCCGCCAAAAGTGTTAGGAGATGAGAAATATGAGCTCTCCACTTTTGCTCATCACATTTCTTAACCCAATGGGTCAATATTTATAGACAAGACCATAAGTTGCTGTATCGCCCTTTTTGCTCGAGAAAAAAAAACCTATTTCATATTTTATTTCCTTATTTCAACTTTCCTTTTCTCCATGATTCTAGTCTTTGACTAGGAAAGCCAAGTTGCATGCATGATTGTTGGGAGACCAATAGACTACTCGATCTAATTGCTTGATATTTCTTCCACAAGAAATTACAACTCAATAATTAAATAATCTCAATTACATGGACGAATGTGTTTTGACGCATGCCATTGACAATCATAAATATTTTGCCCTTACAGTATCGTTCTATCGTTCGCAATTATGTTATCTGTTTCGCATTCCTCACTAACCTCATGCTCAACACATAACCAATCTATATCATTTATAATAACATGCCATAATGTCCACGTAATCATTTAAATGCAAGACGACAATTGGGTACCAAACTCATAGGAATCGACACGTTTCTTTTGTACCATGAAAGTTCAAGGAGATAGATTGAGCAACGAACCATTTGTGGTACAAACAATCAAGTTTAGAAGTGGTTTTGGGGATGATTATAGAGGGATAAAAGTGATCAGGGGTCAAAACAATCAAAGCGGGATTAGGTGGAACCAGAACTGTCCCTAAGGATCTGGTATCGATACAATGTTTTGGGTTGTATTGATACCCAACTCACTGTCTAAAATTTAACTTAAGTGTATCAATACAACACTTTTGGTTGTATTGATACCCAAGTGTTATGAGCAGCGATTTTCAGATTTTTCAAAGGCAAACACTACGACGACAACCAACGATCCATAGAATGAGCAAGAAATCCCTACCTCAAAGCTCAAAAGGCGAAACCCACGAGATAGGACAAACCATAGATTCCGAAAGCTGAACTAACTGAAATATGTCATTTCAAGCACAAACCACCAAGATACGAGTTCAAGAACGCTAGTGGAATGAGGTTTGAAGGTTGATATTCAAGAGTTTTGAGTTTTTGGGTGAGATTTTATGCGAGTGTGTGAGAGAGAGAGAGAGAGAGAGAGAGAGAGAGAGAGAGAGAGAGAGAGAGAATTGAGAGAGGAGAAAGAGAGAGACGGGAGAGATAGAGAGAATAGGGGAGATTTTTCTCCCCTATACACACACACTCACATATATATACTCACACAATCACAAATTGCACATGCACCCCTCTATAAAAAAAACCTTCCCACATTGACCTTAAATCATATAACCACATCATTATCCATATATAATTCCACAATTTCTTACATTCCTTTACTCTTTAAATAATTTTTGAAAATACAGATCCTTACAAAACTTCATCCCTAAACAATGGATCAAGAAGCCAAACAGGAGGGGACTCAATCCAACGACTATACCCCATCCCAAATGAATCTTTACCAGCTAAAAGATGTGCGACTGAAGTTGTGTAGGCTCTCCAGTGCAAAAATACCCATAGAAGGTTCAACGCAGGGAACAAAAATCTCCATAACTAGAGATACAAACTAAAAAAGTTAACTAAAATAGAAAGAAATAAAAAAACATTCAGTAGGCTAGACGAATGACCATATCGCTATCGAAAAACCCCAAACCATGAGTGGGTGGCAAATGGCTACAATCTCTGAAACCTTTGAAGCACCCACCACATAGGACTAACAGTAATCACCCTGATCACCACTTTAACGAAACCAAGCAGGTACACAACAACAGACTCTGCAAACCACATCTACAAACCTAAACTACAAACCTGAGGCGCACCAGCAGAGACGAAATGCTGACGACAACGCAGTGGAGATGATGGATGAGGTGCGACGACGGAGAGAGAAGTAGTCAAGGCGTCTGGCAGCAATCAGAAGAGGGTGGGGGTAGAGAGTGATGAGGGAGGAAAAAGGAAGAACCGAACCGAGGCCTATGGGTAGATCTAATTAGGGAAGAAACCCCACGCCGCATGCCACTCCATATAGGGTGGAAACCATAGGACGAGGGAGCGAAAGGGCGAAAATAGCAAAGGCGATAGCTAGGGTTAGGAGAGTTTAGAGAGAGAGAGAGGGGGGGGGGGGGAAGGGACAAACCTAATTGAGTATGGTATGTCCTATTGTAGGCTCCCCAACCGGCGCACGCCCAAGAAAGAGTCGCCATCCGGATTTTTAAGATGGATGATCCGAGAAACCGAGAGTTCGTTTGGAAAGGCATTTTGATCTAACGAAAACGTCAAGATTTTGGGTTCGGGAGCCACGTTACGAATGGGGAAGATTTTATTGAAAAAGCACCCCACTCACCCGACCGGTCTCTACTAAACACTTTCAAAAAGGGAATTTTAGATATCTTTTGAAAAATCAAACTCTTTAATAAGCAAGTAAAGGGAAAATGGACATGGGAAATATGTCATGTTGACGTGCACATGGTGCTATCTGTACAAGGATGGTAAAGATAATGCAGAATAAAAGAACTTTCCAACAGAAACTGTCTGGATCTCAGTTTCCTTCTGCACAGCATATTGTAATACTACGTACGGCTTTACATTATACCGTGCAGAGTACCTGTTCTGTTTTCAAGCCACTATTAAGTTTCAGAACACCGCCCGACATATTGAGTAGCACGCACGGGATTTTTGACAAACATCAGATGGTGTTTATGTCACTGGATCACTCTGGGAGAGCACCATTCCTTCAAGCCATGAACGTAAACCATCTTTTTGTACATTTAATCACTCAAAATGGTCAAAGAAGCTTTGTTTGTAAAACAAAAAATGGCTTGTAGATATGGTCTAATTTTGAAAGCATTGACATCTGATATTTTAGCAAGAAAACAAGCCTGACAGAGGAGGACTATGATCCAGACAGTTTGAACAAGAAAACAGTAGCTATATGGAACACCGCGCGTTTGAGTACACTATGCCGTGCGACTTGCTGAAACGCAGCGCGACATGGTGCACTCAGCGCAATGGTTGTTCCTCTCTTTTTTTGAAAACAATTTTAAGTCAGTATTCAACCAAAAGGGGTTGATCCTGACTGTAGAAGGGTTCCCTCAGGGGTAAAGACAAGGCCTGCCCCCCCAAGTAAACTAGTTTATACCTTTGATCTTGAGCTTGAACGAGGATGAACGACTATAGATGAATGAGGGTAAGGTTGGTTGAGAAAAGAAGGTTGTGGGTGTGAGTTAATAGATGGTATATTGGGTAGTTGAGACCTTAAAGTGAGTAAAAAGGCTCACTTCAATGATGAGGAGGAAAATGGAGGATTTGGGGAAAGAAAGAGCCCAAAGAATGTTTTTAGAGCAACTTCCTTAAGACTTAGGAATGAGGAGTGGGTGTATAAGCATGATGAGAGAGAAAGAGAATTTAGGGCCCCTTTCTCTTGAGTGGAGGGTTGTATTTATAGACAAGAGCCAAGAATTTTGAATTCAAATGGGGGAGGTGTTTTCTGGGCGGGCCAGAAGTACTTTTTCAGCTAAGCCAACTTGTAGCTGTGGCGCAAGTGGGCGTGGCCGACAGCTAGCTGAGCCAGTCAGAACTTTATCCAAAATGCTGTGCAGTTGACCCCATGACCTCGTGCGGCATAATGAAATTCGTTATGCCGTGCGGTGTAGAGGTGTGCCGTGCAGTACTAAGGGTCCAATTCTGGGCCCTTGGGTTTGTTTTGGGCTTTTTGGTTTTTGTTTTTAAGGTAGTCCTTCATCCAAGCTCTCGAAGATATCGTTTCCTTTATTTCATCATCGGGACATTTAAAGAACCTCCGAGGTCTAGATTAGGGTGTCTACAGTAGTCCCTCTTTAACATAACTCGAACACCATTGATTGGTGCGAGTGACGCTTAAAGAATAGGCATCCCAATCCATTGCCCCCCCGGTCTTTAAATGGAGACAAAACATACGAAAATTGAAATGCAAGCAAATGATGATGGTGGTCGCGCTCGTGGATCTGCCTACGTACCCCATTGAAGGGATCAGACCAGCGTAGTTCGATCGGGACAATGCGAGTAAAATGAGTCCTGGGGGACAAATAATAAAACTATGCAATAAACTTTGAGAAGATTGAATACTGGTGGTGCTGAGTGTTGCGAATTGGATGTAAATAACTGTGAGTGCAAGACGAATAATAGCGAGACGAACCTTTAGGAGGTAATTCGAGGCCCTCGGAGGGCGAAATAGCGAGACGAACCTTCAGGAGATAATTTGAGACGAGACAAGCCCTCGGAGGATGAAATAGCGAGACGAACCTTCAGGAGGTAATTCGAGGCGAGACGAGCCCTTAATTTCTAGGCGAGACGAGCCCTCGGAGGGCAAAATAGAGAGATGAACCTTCAGGAGGTAATTCAAGACAAGACGAGCCCTCGGAGGGCGAAATTGCGAGACGAACCTTCAGGAGGCAATTCGAGATGAGACGAGCCCTCGGAGGGCAAAATAGCGAGATGAACCTTCAGGAGGTAATTTGAGACAAGACGAGCCCTCGCAGGGCGAAATAGTGAGACGAACCTTCAGGAGGTAATACGATGATGAGTCCCGGACGACGAAAACTGTGAAGGGTCCCAGAGGACGAAAATTGAAACATCTTTTAACCAAAGCATGTCATCCTAACGGATTTTTCTTGCAAATGACTGGGATATTTGATTCCCGAGGGGATTTTGGTGGCTGGTTTGAACAATTTCCAAGGAAAGGGATTTATCCATGCAAAACTAGAGCGCCGCGCAGCCTAGCACGGCGACGTACGGCATGTGAATTTCTCATGCAACTCTTCGATTTCCAAGAACAGTCGGTTGGTCTCAGGGTGCCCATTAATACAAGCGTGCCCTTTCGACGGCTTCATTGTCTTTATAAGGGTGGTAATGCCTCATTCCATGCACCACCACCAAAATCTCCTTGAATCTCTTCGCCTCATTTTGTTCTTCTTTCATACTCTAATAGTTTCTCGAAGAATGGCGAACAACGACAGCCTTGCCATGCGAGTCACTGCCTTGGAGGCCGAGATGGCCTCGTATTGGGAGGAGATCAAGCACTTGACCGTGCAGATCGTGAGGCTGATCCCTACCATCTGCACCCTCCGCCGTGTGGTCTCCAACCTCTAGGACTTCGCCTTCGACCAACTGGACGACAAGAATGACCCCGAATACGCACCGGAGCACGAGTCTGATGAGACCGCGGAGGACTCAAAGGGGAATCTGAACGGTTCTGACGACCATTCGGATGGTGCCAATGACACTTCCGGAGGAGGGAGTGATTGAGATGGAGGATGAGGAAGAACAAGGAAAAAAAAGGCAGTAGGATTTTCTTTTTGTTTTTGCTTTCTTTTTTTTTTGAAATGTAATGAAAATTCCAGGGGTAACCCCGGTTGAATCGACGGAATGAAAGCCCTTTTCTCTTTATATCTGCTTGTGTATCTCCTCTTCTTCGTTTGTGCATGAAGCATCACAATCCCAATCACCATGAAAACTGCTATCCAAATAACCTAGAATGACGTCCGTAGCTTACAGAAGGACGCGCAGTACAATAAGACGAAACATTATGCCGCGCTCTTTAGCCAATGCCGTACGGCACTATAGGCTGCAAACTCGATCCAGCTTTAATTCCAGACGAACTGGTTCCGGGGATATATACGGGTGAGGCGTACACAGTACGCCCCACTATTCGAAAATCTCTCTTTCGCGCCCTCTCTCTTTCTCTCTCGGTACTCTCTCTCTCTCCCAATCGTCTCTCTCTTTGTTCTCTCTCCCAACTCTCTTGGCTCTCTCTACTCTCACTCTCCGTTCCCGTTTCTCTCTCTCTCTCTCTTATGGATCGTAGTGACGATACACCCGGTGGTGACCAACCACCAAGGGTCAAGATTACACCGCCCCTAGTTCCTCCGCAGAGTGATGTTGAGATCGGGGGTGTTCCGGAGTCCATGGGGGACTCGGTTCGGGCAGCCATGGCCGAGGAGGCTGCAGCCTCGGCTGCTGCAGTGGCCGACAGCAGTGGTGGCATGGTGTTGGCCGGTTATGGCCAAGTAGTGAGGACGTGGCCGTGGGCCGATCGAGGGGTGTTGGTGGTTCGGAGGAGAGGGCCACGGAGGCCGGAGGTGGTGGCGGTTCAGACCGGGCAGAGGAGGAGACAGAGGTCTCTCCCATGAGGGAGCCTCGGGCCGACTTGGGGAAGGCCCCCGTCATCGAGGTGGAGCCGGTGGAGGAGCGAGAGACACCGGCCATGTTCGTAGGCAATGGTGTGGGTGTAGGGTCGTCATGCCACATTGGTATGGGTGACTATTGGAGGCAGCGTCCCTTGAGGACTGGGTTAAGACGCTACGAGGGGTGCCTGGGCTGGCGGAAGCCTTGCTCAAGTCTCAGGAGAGGGAGCTCCGGGCCGAGCTCGAGACTGGTGAGGCCGGGGGCCACGGGTCGAGGAGGAGGTTTTGGTCCCACGTAGGACCGTGGTGGACGTGGTGGTTGCAGTCCAAGAGCAAGACCGTTCTTTTGCTGAAGAGTCGTACGTGCCACTTCGACACGTGGTGGTGCCTTCGCTGTTAGACACCTACAGGCCAGAGAGGACTGCTTACGACGAATCCCTAGTCCTGAGGGATCCGCAACAGCACTGTCCTTGCGCCGAGCGAGGTATGCTTTAATATTCATATTTCAATGCAATGTACTATGTTTCTTGATTCAATGCCATTGATTATCATGCCATGCTTATTGAAACATGCCTCTTTTGTTACACAAAAATAAGGTTCTCGTGCTACCGCGGCGCGGGCGATGTGCCCCAATTTTGGGAGAGGCTCCCGGAAGCCTCGAGGGAGATGGTGAGGGAGGCAGGTTTTGGGGAGTTCGTCAATGTGCTGACGAGGGCGAGCAATGATCGCCAGGTAGTCAGGGCACTTGCCGAGAGGTGGTGGGACACGACGAACTCGTTCCACTTCTCTTTCGATGAGATAACGGTGACACCCTTGGACTTTGCAGCAATCACTGAGCTGAGGGTCGGAGGTGACCCTATCCCTAACGACGCCATGGCTGGGAAGGATCCAGAGCTTCAGAGGTGTCTCTTGGCGCACAGGCTGAGAGCGGAGAAGGGGGATGCTCCGTATGCTCAGCTTCTAGACTTTTGGACGAAGCCTCCGATGGGTAGGGTCCAGAAGGAGCAGATGGCGAGGTGCTTCCTATTGTATGTGCTTGGTGCCTCTCTGTTTCCCAACAGGCGCAACCGAGTTCACCTTTCTTTCTTGCTTGCGTTGGGGAATATTGGGGAGATTGCCCGTTTTGATTGGGGCGGTACAGCTTTGGGGGCATGCTATGCCTTCATAGGGTCTCTTTCCCGAGGTGCGAGGAAGAGCCTGGTGGTTACTGGCGAGTCTGGGACGTATACTTCAAAATTTTGCTTTCAATATCTGGTTAACTTTACATTCATGCATTTGTATCATTTCATTGTAACTCTTGATACTTTGAACTTTGCAGCTTTGGACGTACGAGGTACTGGACGTGTACTCTCCCACGACTTCGTGCCCTGATGACATAGTACTCCCTCGAGCCCTTTGTTGGTCGAAGGAGTACCAAGGGGTGAAGAAGGGAAAGGGCGATCTGAATGCCTACCGACTGTTCCAGACGAGTTGCGTCCTGACCAGGTATTCATGCTTCTTTGGTTTCTCCATCCTTGTTACTTATGTATTGAATCGACTTTCTGACGTTGTGCTTCTAATTATATGTACACTGGTGCATCTGGGATCGCTTTGAGGTCCCATTTTTGGCCCGTAGCCGGGTTGTGACGAGAGGGAGAGTGCTTCTGGAGTCTCCTCACGGCTGGCAGTGGTACTTGGGTGACCGGGTATCACGTCAGTTACTAAGGCTGGACACTTTCTCAGTCCTTGGGCCGCTCCCTCCTCTTGTGCTGACGACGAGCAAGTACACGCTAGAGGAGGTTGAGCGGTTCACGCAGCTGGACCTTCAGCCAAAGCCGTTGCTTCAGGATGGTGCTGACTACGCAAAGTACCAGGCTCGGTACCTGATGCAGAGGTTTGGGATCCGCGCTACAGAGGAGACACAGCGGCAGGCGCGCAGCGGTAGAGGTGCTAGGAGAGGCAGAGGAGGAAGAAGATGAGGTAGAGACAGAGGGAGTAAGGGCCCTCGGGGTGGTGGTACAGGTCAGGGTGGAGTCGGGCTGCTCGCGCTCTCCTGGACAGTGGACGTGGTGACCGCTCAGGGAGTCCCTGGCCTTGTGGAGGTCCCACGCCCTGCAGTCGAGCCTCCGGAGTTCCTTGCTCATGTACGACATGTTTCTGTCATGTTCGTACTTTACTATTGGCATGACTTATGCTAACCATCCTTTGTGTTGGGCAGGTGACTCTGGAGTACGCAAGGGAGATGGCGACGTCCATGATGGGCCTGGAGCAGCTCGTGCGGCAATATGCCATGGGCCACTCCCCGCCGGTACTAACCCGCGCTAGAGGGTCAATGGTAAATCCTTGAACTTTGGTTGCTTTCTATTACTATTATTCATGACTATAATGCGAATGCCATATGGATGTTATGTTACTGTAGGCTAAAGGAGGAGCTACCCAGGGGCTACGTAGGAAGTCTGTTTGCATGCCTATGCAACAGGCTTCGTCTGCTGGTTCTCGGGAGGAGCGCCCATCGAAGAGACAGAGACACTCGGGCGGCACAAAGGGGGAGCCCATTGCTGTCACGGACGAGACCGAGGAGCCGACAGATATTGATCTAGAGGATACCTCTGGTGGCACTGCACCCAGGGTGACTCGCACTCAGGAGGTTGTTAGCTCCGAGGCGGAGGAAGAGGTCTCTGAGGAGGACGAGGAGGAGGGTGAGGATGGAGATGAGGACAAGGATTGAGTTCCCTCTTTTGCTTTTGTCTTTTGGTGGAGCCTGCATGCTTCCTTTTTTATTGGGTGCCTGTTTACCCTTGGTAGATAGGATTTTAAGCACCAGGCTTGCATGCCTTGTTTTGTACTTCAACTCATGGATTCCTTTGGGGATTATATATATTCATAGAGATTGCCTATTCATTGTCTTCCGTTGTTCAATTTCTTTCATTGCTACTGTTCAAAGAAAATTGAGTAATTGAGACACTTACCGAGATATGTAACTAACCATAGATGATAAAACTGAGTCCAATACGTGGTCTACAATATGGGACTTATTTGACAGTGGAATAGTAATCAAAGAAGTAATTGAATGAGCTTTGAAAATCGACGCTATATTCAGGAATTTTCATAAGCGCCTTTGCTACGGGCTTTAACACGACCATATACAGCAATGATAATCTTCCAAGCTCGGGACATGACTCGAAAGTTTGACATTATGCTCGGAATACTAAGAAAAAGTCGACTTTGAAAGGTGACAACTTCAAATCTTGACCCGTGACTCGAACTGGAACTTGGACTAAGTCACTTTTGACCATTACGACCTGTGTGACTCAAAGAAACAACTTGAAATGGCTTGAAACACGGTTTGGTACCTCGACGTAGCTTGAAAACAGGATTTTATCGACTTTCTATACTACGACCTTGAATTTCGGGAGTTGACCCGAAGCAAAACATCCCCAAAGTCCCATGTACTTGCCGGAGTGTGTTCTGGTGGTTGGCAATGCCTTGAAATGTCTCAAATCCATTCCATGCCCTTACTGTCAAAAACTACAAAAATGCAAACTTATTATGCTGCGCGCTGGTTCAAAATGCCATGCTTTATGATAAAAGATATCACGGGGTTTTGACGTTATGCCGTGCTGATTTTCCAGGATCTAATATGCCATGCGTAGCTCTAATACGCCGCGCGTGATTCCTTTCTTGACGTCCTGCACTTTGCTACTTCCCAAGACAGATTGGTCGAAGGTTGAAGTTTGACCTGTGCAAAGGTATTTCAAAACCAATGCATGTCTTCATTGTCTTCCCATGCTATGACCAAGTCTTTTCCTATGCAAAACTCACCAGGAACACGCACTTTTGGAACCCGAGGCTCTTTGAAAGTTGAGGTTGTCTCTTTCATCCTTCCTATAAATTCTGTAACGACCCTGATTTTCGGTCAGTGAAAATTTCGTTAGATATTCGAATTTTATTTTTAATACTCTTGTGGTTTGTCAAAATTACGTTTTAGCCCTTCAAATTTCGTTTCTTGCACTTTAGCCGCATTTAGCAAGCCTAGTTAGCTTGTAACCATCTCGTTGGAGAAACTAAACTAGAAAACCATCTAGTCATTTTTCCTTAACCTCAAATGGACCGTTTTGCTCTCGTGAACCTTTTGAACCTTTTTAACTCTAGACTAAGAATTGATTATTCTTTTTCTTTTAATTATTTTTGGTTTTATTTTTTGTCCATTGGACAATAAATGTTAGGGCAACTATTATCCATTGGATAATAGAAACCCCAATTGTTTATATTAAAAGTATACTTGGTCAAGTACTAAGAATATTTAAAAAATGGACTTTTTAATTACTTTAAAGTACTTTTTGTTTATTTTATTATATAAGTTACCTAATAACTATTATCCATTGGATAATAGAAGTTAGGGGAATTATTACCCAATGGGTAAAAGGCTTGGTCTTTCACCTAGTGTATGGGGTTTATTAATTTAATCTTTCCTTTTAAACCCCATGTGTCAAAGTACCCATTATTTTAATATGAAGTACTTAGTACTAAGATTCCTAAAGTACCCTTTTACTTATTTTATGTTGGGGTTTTGAACTACTTAAGGTACAAGGAACCCATGGTTATATTATTTTATTACATGAAAGGTTAAAGTATGGCCTTAAGTACACATGTGCCTAATTGTTAGTTTATTAAGAAAATCTTGATCTTTTGATCTCTAGTACAAAAAGTACTTACTTTTTTATTTGTTATCTTGAATTATATGTACTTATATACATATATATGTACCTTGGCAAGAGAGTGAGAAGGAGAGAGGGAGAGAGGAAGCCGAGAGAGGGGAGAGGGGAGAGAGGGCCGAATGGGGAGAGAGGGAGGGGGAGAGATTTGCTTGTACCTTGGCATTGAACTACCAATGTACCTCAAGATTCTTGGATGGTTGTTCTTCCAAGCAAGACTTAACTTCCAATGTCCTTCCTTGTACAATTTCCTAATTGTTTAACCCTAAGAATCTTGTACAAACTCCTTTCTACCACATATTCTTCCAAGAATCAAATCTAGTACCAACATAGCCATGCAAACCTAGGATTTTAGCCTTATTCTTCCATGTGAACACTACTTTTTGGATTAAAAAAATTGAGTTGTAGAGAGAGAGAGAGAGGGGCCGGCCAAGAGAGGGAGGGAGGAAGCTCTTGCCTATAAATAGAAGGCCATTCCATGCCTTGAACTCACACCTTCAACCATTGCTCTTCCTTCTCTCTAGAATTCCAAGAGTTCTTAGTTCCAAAGTTCTTGTTTTTCTTGAGTTCTTGAGAGTTCTTGAGCAAAACCACCAAACCACTTTCAAAACCACTCATAGAGCTTTAAAGTAGCTTAGTTAAAGTTAGGAAGTTGTTTCTAGGAAAAGAAGTACAACTCTTTTCCTTTCGAAGCAAACCGGAGGCCGTTACGCAGCCGATTTCAAAACCGACGACCGATTCATCGTAGCCGACCACCGCCTAGAAGAACGATAGTTTAACCTCACACTCTAACTCTAGTATCATATAAAATCGTATGTTGGAGTATAGAACGTCATTAAATAGCAACTTTGATCTTTACTAGCCAAGGTAGATAAGGTTATCTTTTGTTAAAAGTGGAAATGCTTGGTTTATAATCATGATGTTTCAAGCATGCTAGATAATATAGAATTAGATGATCTTGTTAGAATACGTTCAAGTTTTCGTTGAATGTTTATGTATGTGGAAAGTCCTACCGCGGAGTCTTGCATGTAAACGAGACACGAGAACCAAGAAAGTAGAAACATGGCACCTAGGGTGTGGTTTATGTAAAGGCGTGTTTGAAAAGGGTGAAACATTTTGGAATCCGCAATGTGGCCGGACTTGCCCGTTGTGTGAGGTGTGTGTGTGTGTGTTCCAATGGAAATCCGGAATAGCGGAACCATTGTGAGGTTGTGTGCGTTCCCATGGGATCCCGGACCGGTGAAACCATGGTGAGGTATTAGTTTGGTTATCCGCGGAGAGGAGCCAATGCAAATTGTGTGCCAATGGGAACCCGGCGCGGCAGAACCATTGTGAGGATACTCAGGAACCCGGCGCGGCGGAACCGAGGTTGGGTGTGTGGCTTGGTTATCCGCGGTACGGAGCCAATGTCAAATGATTTTGAAAGGATGGGTGTGTAGCTTGGTTATCCGCGGTACGGAGCCAATGCAAAGGATTTTGAAAGATTGTTTTGTAAGTGAAAATGATTGACACGGTCTACGACGAGTTGCGTAGGAAAAACGCAGTAAAACTTGGACACCAACGTTAGATAGTGAATGTGGATGTGTTATCGTCATTTATTTGATTTCTATGATCCTTTGTTTGTAAGTTAAGGGTTAGTGGGTAGGGTTACTCTATTGAGCTTTCGTAGCTCACGGTGTTACCTTTTGGTGACCCTGGCATATTATATGGGTGGCGACGCCGATATAATGTGTCAGATCTCATAGACGAACAGGGCGAGATCTTCACCTTGGAGGCCTTTGGAGCCGAGGACCTAGCCAGGATGGAGGAAGGAGTGAAGCAGTAGATAGGAACCCTAGTTTCCTCCGTTATTTGAATATAAGCACTTTTGTAAGGTTTATGATGTAATAACGAGCCAGACTCGCTTCGTTTTTATAATAAAATGTTTTATTTAACGTACCCAAAATTTGAGGCGTTACAAATTCAAGCCTTTAACTTCAAATTCCTTCCATCCCACTCAAGTCTCACTCCTATAAGTTTCACTCTTCCTCCCAATGGCCCTTTCGCTCACCGACTCACTCCGCCCATGGTTAATTTCAATGGATGGCGTCGATTGGCTCAACTTCCAGGCTCATGGCCTCTACTCCATGAGGTACCTCCGCAACATCCATCTTCGCCCCGAACTCTTGAGGGCAACTGCGAGCTTCTGGGATCCGGAAGTTCACATTTTCCGCTTTGGCGAGCAAGAGCTTTGCCCTATTGTGGAGGAATTTTGCACCTACCTAAGTGGCTTTCGCTCAGGAGAAGTCATTATCCCTCTGGTACGTGAGAGTATCCACAAGGTTTTTTCCGCGGCCTTGGATTGAGTAGCGGCGTTGCCCACTACTTAGTTGGCAATGATCGCCTCAACGTGATGCGACTTATTGAAATGTTTTCTCCTCTGGTGATCTTGCGGACATAGCTTATTAAACTCGACACATGACTTCCCTCTTCATGTGCCTGCTTGTAGCTTATCTTCTGGTACCCTCTATTGGTCATGCCAGCTCAGCTCTGGTCAGCATTGCCACTCAAATCGAGGCTTGAAAAGACGTGATTCCGATGGTTTTGGCTGAAACATTGATAGGTCTGGATAGAGTTCATTTTGGAGAGACTGAGGCTTTCAGGGGCAGTCCTCTCCTCCTACAGGTTGGCTTTTCATTCAGCTCTCCTTTTTTGATTCTTTCTCACGTTCTTATTTTACCTCAACGCTCGGTTTGGCTTTCTATGGTTTCTGACTTATTTTTCCTTCCTTTGTAGATCTGGCTCTGTGATAAGATGAATGTGCTGACCATTCCTCCTGGAAATTGGGAATATGAGGCTAGGCTGTTGTCCCTCCGATGCTTTGAGTATGCAGACAGGCGAGTTCCCGATTGGGTCAACTTCTTTAGGCGTCTGCGAGCTGAGACGATTTCATGGAGGTGTCCCTCCCATGACTGTGCACGTCATGGGCCCCCAGTGGGTTGTCCTTGCTGGTTTGGAGGCCTTCACTTTCTATATCCCATACCGGATTCAATGTCAACTCGGCCTTAGACAGGAGGTCCTAGCAGAGGTTTTGGTTGACGTTGTTCTGCCCTTGTTTCGCCATTCCGTTCTTTGCAACTATCAACGGTTCTGGGGCACTCTTGAAGTGACTGATGCACACCCTTATCCTTCTGTGATGGTTCGTGGGACCTACCGGAAATGGCTAAGGAGGAATATCGCAACAAGGGTTGAGGCTCAAGGAAACTGACTCAATCCTACTACCTTGATCATGAAATAAATCGCGGACCTACTTTGATCATATTATCGTTTTGTTTTCTGAAAGTTGTGCTCAGCCTTATGTATTAGAAGCAGTTATCATAATAAAACGAGTTATGGAGGGTTTCCCCTTCCTTGATTTAGTACTCTATCTTTCACATCCTGGATTTTTATTTTGACTGATGGTGACCGGGTCTCAGAGTGGGGCTACCTACGTATCCTTGTAGTAAAGGAATCAGGTCATAACGTAGTTCAGGCTAAGGTTCGCTCCGATTTTAACACTCTCCTTTTATGCTCTAAATTTTGCCTAGTACTGCCCTTTCGGGTTTTCGGCCCAGCGACAATTCATAGGGGAATGAGTCAGAATCATTAGAAAAGTCATCTGATTCCGACAATTCATCTGAATCAACAAAGGTAAATGCTAGGACTGCTTCAGCTGTTGCTTCATCATCAACAGAAAATAGGGATTCGACATCAGCATCCTCAAGGTCATCATCAATGAGGGTCAAGGAACTCACCATTTTGTCTCTTGTTGTTTGTTGGACACTGTTTAGCGTAGCGCCCCTTCTTTCTGCATATGTAGCAGCGATCAGATTTTCGCTGCCCTCTAAATTTCTTCTTCTTGAAAATTTTCAATTTTTTCCGGCGTGAGAACTTGCCAAATTTTGAAAACTTTGGAAACTTGCCAGGAGATTGAAACTTCCATTTCTGAAAGTGTTTGGATTTCCGATATGAAGGGCGGCAAGTGCACTTCTTGTCTTTACACTTTATAGATAAGTCTGAGGATTCTTTGGCTAGTGGAGCTGTGGGATTAGAGGATTCCCTGAATTGGAGGTTGGGAGGTTGATAGATACGTCCACTCCGGGTCAGATGGCCAATCTGGCGGTACTTTGATTCCTCATTCCATAAATCAACGGGAGCTTTACGTTTGGTTCCAATGGTAGTATCCTAGAGGTTGGATGCTAAATCAACGATAACCAGATCTTCCCAAAGGTCCTCTGGTTTCTGTCGTTCAGCCTCCATTACTGCCCTGTTTATAGTCCATTCCTCGTTTCCTACCTTTATGTTGACGACTTCGGAGCTAGCCCAAGGTCCGACTTTGGCCCCTGGTTCATCTTTCCATATGTTCATCATGGCCACATCAACCTCTTCCGGGGAGGTGACCAATGCTTCTGATTCTGCTTCGTCTACAAGGTAATCCATGGGATTAAATTCACTACCGCCACTTCTTCTAACTCTAGGAATCCTGGAGTCAGAAGCCATGGAGCACACCCAACATTGTTACCGACATCATACCCATGGAAGTTCGGGTGAAGTGGAGTAAGATCTGGCCACACATAAGTTGCTATCTCGGGCTGGTATCCTTTGTCAAACTTTGCTTGTAGGGAGAACATATCTAGCGGATCATCCGGGACCAAAAGTTGATATTTGCTCGGGGTTGGGTCCCATTCCCACCTGGGAGTTTCTTGAGGGATCTGATAGTTTTCGTACTGGCCTTCAAACATCATGTTCAAAGAAAATCCGTCTAGGGGATCCGCATGAATATTCACCAATCAACTTCCCATCCCGGCTCGAATGTTGGTTCAGCATCCTCCTAAAGGTTGGCTGCCTCGAATTCTTCCCAATCCAAAATGAGGTTTCCTTACACGTTTTCCCATTCTCCCAGGAAGCAAAGAGCAATCTCTTCAGGGATTTTCACAATCGGCTTGGGCTCGGTATCAGGGGCGATGAAAAGGGTTGGATCGAAATCTTGGGTGGTTTGATCCGAGGTTAAGGCAATTTGGTTAACACGGAAAGAGGTGTTGAGCTGTGGTAAAATGTTTGAGATGGTATTCGGTTTATCAGGAGGAGGGGTATCAATGACCTTGTTATCAATGAGATTTTGGATCTCATGACGAAGGCGAATGCAATTGTCGGTGGTATGGCCAGGCATTTGATGGAATTCACAGTAAACACTTTGGTTTAGGTTAGGCGGAATGGTTTGTGGTGGTGGAAGAGGCTTCAGCACTCTAGCTTCCGTGAGTTTCTTGAGTAACGCAGATCTGGGGGTGCTGAATTGGGTGAAAACTCGATTTTGGGATTTCAGTTTTTCAGAAATCTAGTTAACTTCTATGGGCTTGGCAGATGAGGTCTGGGCCTGATTGGTGTTCCCAAAAGGGACATTGCTATTGCCGGAATATGCTCTTTTGGACTTGGATCCTGTTTCCTTCTTTTCCAAGTTGCCATCTCGTAGAGCTTCTTCTACGGCCAAACCAGAATCATAGAAAGTCTCGAAATTTGGGGCAGCCTGAGAGAGAACCATGTATGGGGCGAAGGAACTTGGCAGGTTCTTGGTTATGATTCGTATCTGTTCCTTGAGATCTGGCTTGTTTTGCATTTGCGCGACCTTGGCCCTCCAATGTTTCACGAAGTCAGCAAAGCTTTCCTTTTCACCCATCTTAGTGCTTTCTAACTCCCGAGTGGTCATTTTCAGATCAACATTGAAGTCATATTGGGCTACAAAGGCTGTCACAATGTATTCCCAAGTCTTTTTCTTAGATGGCTCGAGAGTGAGAAACCATTGTAAGGCGGGACCAGACAGATATTCATGGAATAACTGGGCCATAGCCTCCTTTTCAATTCCTCACATGGAGAGAGAGCCAACATACCCTTGGAGGTGCGCCCTTGGATCACCGGTGCCGTCAAACTTCGCAAAGTCCACACCTTTGAACTTTTCCGGTAACTTAGCGTTAGGGAATAATCACAACTTGCTCATGTCTACTTCTCCCTTTCCAAGTCGCCTGGTTTCTTCAACAGATTCCTCTAGCTTGTTGATCTTGGCCATAAGAGCGGACATCTTTGGATCTGTAATGGGCTCTTCTTCTTTGGGTTGCTCAGGCTGCGGATGACGTCTGGCCTGAAGTTTATCACTAACTTCTTGCATGGCTTCCATCATCATGATCATGTCATTCTTCATAGATGCAACAGAGGTCTTGAGTTGCGCATCGACATGGGCCAGGGACTGTTTAAACTGAGCATCTAAAACAGCCATGTTCTGCCTAAGCTCCTCTACCCCATTTCCTTGGTCAGCCATTGGCAAGGGTCTTTCAAATGGTATTTCTATTGAGGGTTCTTGTGGTGTTTCTGTCGACGGTTGCCCGTCCTGCACTATTCGAACCTCAAACAATTATGTGCCCTCCAGGGTGTCTATGCGAACCAGTCTTCGGGAGGGACGGAACCAATTGAGTGCAGCCTCTTCTTGCGGTGGACCAATATCTCAAAGCTGGCAACAAAGCAAAAAGGGAAACTCTCAACTCATCACGAATGTTCATCCTTCCCTCATTCGAACCTCCTAGAAACTAGGCCTAAGACCTACCGCGATCCAATTTCCACTTAAGGTGCTTACATAGAAGATTTTCGATAATCCGGGTAGGTGCTGCCAGGCAGGTTTAATTCTGAACACTTCGGAATCAGAGCCAATCTCCTTACCTTGACCATCTGAGACATACGATTATCGAAATCTAGATACGCGCACCGTTAAGGTTTGTCCTAGACCAAGGGAGCTGTTCGGGCACGACAAACACTAGAGGTATCCCAAACTCCATGGATTTAGAGTCTCCTAGACTAACCGAATCCTAAGGGAGTCCTATCCCCTAGCCAGCAGAATGCAATGATGTTTGAATGATATGTATGCACAGGAAAGAAAAACACATAAACAGGATGTATCACGTAAGTCCTAGCCACGGGTTCCTGTCCTAGTTGGGATGGTTCTATGGTTATATACAAGTGCAAAGGCCGGTTTGGGTCTCAAAAGGGTTCCCCGGACTAGAGCCAAGATGTATTCCCTATGTCAAGTGTATTCCAAGACAATGGTCAAACAACACGATGGCTAATCATCGTCGAGGGTTGCAAGGCATTTCGGTAGAGCTTGTCATCGGCAAACCGGGCAAGATTGCCGAAACACACTGGCGAGACTTGTGCGGTGCAGAGTGTATAGGATAAAAGAGTTTCATTTTCCAAAAGATATCAAAAATCCCCCCTTTTTGAACATGTTTTTCAAGCTTGGCTCGCTCTTATTAATCAATACTTCGGAGAAAACTACACAAATAAACAATAGTAAAAGTCTTAGTCCGGATTGGTCGGATGTAAAATCATGTTACGTCACCATTCTGTTCTTCAGCAGCGTGAAGCGTGCTGTTTTGACAGACTTTTGAAAGATTGTTCAATCATGTATTAATTTCCAAGTTTTGATTAACAATAACCTCCCCAGCAGAGTCGCCACTGTGGGCTCCCCGACCGGCGCGCGCCCAAGAAAGAGTCACCACCCGGATTTTTGAGATGGATGATCCGAGAAACTGAGAGTTTGTTTGAAAAGGCATTTTGATCTAACAAAAACATCGAGATTTTGGATTCGGGAGCCACGTTACAGATGGGGAAGGTTTTATTGAAAAAGCACCCCACCCGCACGGTAAAACCGGTCTTTACTAAACGCTTTCAAAAAGGGAATTTTAGATATCTTTTGAAAAATCACACTCTTTAATAAGCAAGTAAATGGAAAAGGGACATGGAAAATATATCACGTGGACGTACACGTGGTGCTATCTGTACAAGGATGGCAAAGATGATGCAGAATGAAAGAACTTTCCAACAGAAACTGTCTGGATCTCAGTTTCCTTCTGCACGGGATATTTGTAATACCGCGCACGGCTTTACATTCTACCATGCATAGTACCTGTTCTGTTTTCAGGCCACTATTAAGTTTAAGAACACTACCTAACATATTGAGTAGCACGCACGGGGTTTTTGACAAACATCAGATGGTGTTTATGTCACTGGATCACTCTGGGAGAGCACTGTTCCTTCAAGCCATGAACGTAAACCATCTTTTTGTACATTTAATCACTCAAAATGGTCAAAGAAGCTTTGTTTGTAAAACCAAACATGGCTTGTAGATATGGTCTTATTTTGAAAGCACAGACATCTAATATTTTAGAAAGAAAACAAGCCTGGCAGAGGAGGACTATAATCTAGATAGTTTGAACAAGAAAACAGTAGCTATATGGAACGCCACGTGTTTGAGTATACTATGCCGTGCGACTTACTGAAACACCGCGCGGCATGGTGCACTCAGCACAGTGGTTGTTCATTTCTTTTTTTGAAAACGGTTTTAAGTCAGTATTCAACTAAAAGGGTTGATCCTGACTACAGAAGGGTTCCCTCAGGGGTAAAGACAAGGCCTACCCCAAGGAAACTAGTTTATACCTTTAATTTTGAGCTTGAACGAGGATGGACGGCTACGAATGAATGAGGGTAAGGTCGGTTGAGAAAAGAAGGTTGTGAGTGTGAGTTAATATATGGTATATTGGGTAGTTGAGACCTTAAAGTGAGTAAAAAGACTCATTTCAATGATGAGGAGGAAAATGGAGGATTTTGGAAAAGAAAGAGCCTAGAGAATGTTTTTAGAGCAACTTTCTCAAGACTTGGAAATGAGGAATGGGTGTAGAAGCATGATGAGAGAGAAAGAGAATTCAGGGCCCCTTTCTTTTGAGTGGAGGGTTGTATATAAAAGCAAGAGCCAAGAATTTTGAATTCAAATGGGGGAGGTATTTTCTGGTCGGGCCAGAAGTACTTTTTCAGCTAAGCCAACTTGTAGCTATGGCTCAAGTGGGCATGGCCATCAGCTAGCTGAGCCAGTCAGAACTTTATCCAAAATGCCGTGCGGTTGACCCCATGACCTCGTGCGGCATAATGAAATTCGTTATGCCGTGCGGTGTAGAGGTGTGTCGTGCGGTACTCAGGGTCCAGTTCTGGGCCCTTGGGTTCGTTTTGGGCTTTTTGGTTTTTGTTTTTAAGGTAGTCCTTCATCCAAGCTCTCGAAGGTATCGTTTCCTTTATTTCATCATTGGGACATTTAAAGAACCTCCGAGATCCGGATTGGGGTGTCTACACCTATTTTTTCCTAATGTGAAGATGGGGTGAGAGGATCCTAATTCGCTCAACACATCCGTTGGGAACAAATTTGGGAAGCCATGCCTCAAAGTTAGTTTGAAGAGCCCACTTAAGACTAGGGAAAAAAAGTGTGCTAAGAGCATCTCCAATAGTTTTTGTCCAGTTTTTAAGAGCTAAAATTATTTTTGGCTAGCTATCGTGCTATTTAGCCAAAATTTTGCAGAAGTGCTCCGTTTGTGCTGGAGCAGTTATTCGGCAACTACCACTTGTAGCCGTTGGATCATAGGCAAAAGGGCATAGGGACAAGGGAGGGCAACCGACCCCATTGGTTGCCAAATTTTTACAGGGTTAGGTATAATTTTTATCCCATTTTGCTAATTTGACCCCATTTTAAAATTTGTTTTTGCCCCATCCCATATAAGGGTTTTGTATATAGAGAAAGAATGAGTCAAAATAAAATCTCCACCCACAAAATTCACATACATAGTGCTAGTTTGTTCGTTCCTCAAAACAAATCAAGGGTTTGTTCGACGTGATCTCTTCAGACTCTTTTCCTAATCTCTGCACCAAAATCTCCATGGAATGTAAGAACCTCTCTCTCTCTCTCTCTCTCTCTCTCTCTCTCTCAGCCATGGTAGAGAGAGCATTTTTCGCTATGAAGATTGTAAAGAGTAGGATTCGTAATTGTATGTGTGACCTGTAACGGCCCTGATTTTCGGTCAATAAAAATTTCGTTAAATATTTGAATTTTAAATTCCTGTAGTTTGTCATAATTGCACTTTAGTCCTTCAACTTTCATTTCTTGCACTTTAGCCCCACTTAGTAAGTCTAGTTAGCTTCTAACCATCCGGTTGGAAGAACTAAACTAGGAAGCCATCTAGTCGCCATGAATGGACCGTTTTGCCCTCATTGAACCTTTTGAACCTAGTCAAAGTATTGAATATTCTTTTTTTTTAATTATTTTTAATTTTATTCTTTGTCCATTGGACAAAGATTGTTAGGGAAACTATTATCCACTGGATAATAGAACCCCAATTGTTTATATTAAAAGTATATTTGGTCAAAGTACTAAGAATATTAAGGAAAAATACTTTTTAATTACTTTTGGGATTATTTTAGTACATAAGTTGCCTAATAACTATTATCCATTGGATAATAGATGTTAGGGGAATTTTTAACCATTGGATAAAAGAGTTAGTCTTTCAAAGTACCATGGGGTTTAATTAGTTTAATACTTTCTTTTAAACCACATGTGAAAGCACACATTATTTAATGGGAAGGTACTAAGTACCAAGATTCCTAAGGTACCCTTAAACTATTTTCTAATGGGGTTTTGATCTTCCAATTGTACAAGGGTACCATAGTATATATTATTCTAGTACATAGAAGACTAAAGAAATACCCTAAGTACACATGTGCCCAATTGATTAGTTTTAAAGAGAATCTTAGCCTTTTAAGACTATTTTGATCCATGGTACAAAAAGTACTACTTTTTTATTTGTTTTCTTTCATTTTTTGTACCTTGGCAAGAAAATGAGAGGGAGAGAGACAGAGATCAGCCGAGAGAGGGAGAGGAGAGAGGAGAGAGGGGGGGCCGGTTGGGAGGGAGAGAAGGAGGGAGATTTGGTGGTACACTTGGCCTTTGATCTCTCATGTACCACAAGATTCTTGGATAGTTGTTCTTCCAAGCCAACTTAACTTCCCATGTCCTTCCTTGTACAATTCTTAATTGTTTAACCCTTGGAATCTTGTACCAATCTCATCTCCACCACAAGATTGATCAAGAATCAAATCCTTGGTACACATAGCCATGCAAACCTAGGATTTTAGCCATATTCTTCCATGTGAACACTACTTTTTGGATTAAAAAAATTGGGGAAAGGAGAGAGAGAGGGGGGCCGGCCATATGAGGAGAGGGAGGGAGCCTTGCCTATAAATAGAGAGCCATTCTATGCTTGAACTCACACCTCAAAGCAATTGCTCTTCCTTCTCTCTAAAAATTCAAGTGTTCTTAGTTCAAAGTTCAAAGAACTTTCTTTGTTCTTGAGTGTTCTTGAGAAAACCACCAAACCACTTTCAAAAACCACCCTTAGATCTTTAAAGTCGTCCACTTTAGGTAGTGAAGTTGTTTCTAGGAAATCTCTTTTCGAAGCAACTGAAGGCCGTTACTCCGCCGATTTCAAAACCGACCAACTTACCGTAGCCGACCACCGCCAAGAAGAACGGTAGTTCAATCTTACTATTGTAGTTAAAATCTTACTACTTTAAAACTCTACTTACTTTTCCAAAAGTATAAAAAGTTTAACCTTGTGCTTAAACTTTATGTATCGCATGAATCATATGATGTTACTTTGATCATAGATAAGGTTATCTTTCGTTAAATGATGAATATGCATGATGTTCGTTATGATGATTCAAGCATGCTAGGTAATATAGAATTGGACGATCTTGTTGAAATTATGAAATGCTTGTTTGTAAGAAAAGTCCTACACCGCAAAGTCTTGTATGTAAACGAGACACGAAAACCGAGAAAATAGAAACATGACGCCTAGGGTATGGTTTAACAAGAGGAATATGTTTTTCGAAAAAGAAGATATCTTAGAAACTACATAATGACCATTTCGAGGGTATTATGTGTGTGTTCCAATGGGAATCCGGAAGAACGGAACCATTGTGAAGGTGTGTGCGTTCCCATGGGAACCGGACCGGCGGAACCATGGTGAGGTATAGCTTGGTTATCCGTGGAGAGGAGCCAATGCAATGTGTGCCAATGGGAATCCGGCGCGGCGGAACCATTGTGAGGATACTTCGGAACCATTGTGAGGATACTCGGGAACCCGGCGCGGCGGAACCGAGGTTGGGTGAGTAAAAAGGGAATCTTTGGAAAAGAAAGGTAGTAAACACGAGACACGGTTACGATGAGTCAACACCAATGCTAGTTGTAAGGTGATTGTGGATGTGCTAAATGTTATAGTCTTTGTAACTGCTTATATACATATCATGTGGAAATCGATGTTATAATGATCCTATATTCATAAGTTATGGGTTAGTAAGTAGGATTTTACTATTGAGCCTTCGTAGCTCATGGTGTTACCTTGTGGTGACCCTGGCATATTATATGGGTGGCGACGCCAATATAATATGTCAGACTTGATAGATGAACAGGACAAACACTTCATTCTGGAGGCGTATGGAGCCGAGGAACTCGCTAGGATAGAAGAACAAGAGGAGCAGTAGTTAGGAACCTTAGTTCCCTATTTGTTTCCTATTTTGTGACTTAAATACTCCTACGGGGGGTTGTGTTGTAATAATGAGCAGTGACTCTATTTAATTTCTATAATAACATGTCTTATTTAACGTACCCAAAATTCGGGGCGTTACATGACCAATGGATACTGTAGGGGGATGAAAACAATTGGTGTTCTGGACAACACCGATTGGCAACAGCTTCACGTGCCTCTACACCGGAACCCTAGTTCGTCGTCGGAACCCTAATCTGCAAAACAGACAAGGGGTGAGTGCACCTTTGCTTCTCGTAGCAAAGGCCCTCCAATGCCAAAGTTAGTATCACGTACTGGTTGATAAACCCTAATTATCAGTAGGAAAGTAATACGAATGCCAACTATTACGTACCTTTTACCTCCAGGTTTATCTTGTATTTATAGATTTACAGATGCTTGCTGCCCAAGTATCCTTATTCCCCTAGGATCCCTATCTCGTATAGGTAATCCAGGATCTCTTAGACTCTCGTTCCCTTATCAGTTTATTACTTAAGAGTCCTTTTAGGACTCTTTTCCATAGAAGCCAAATATCCCATTCTCGTTGGGTATCTTTCCTACATACTCGGGATAAGGCCATTCTGGAATCTTCTAGAGCGTTCCAACCGCCTCAGCATTCAAGACCGCTTGCTTAATAGCTCTATCCCTATTCGGCCATCTCTTTGCCGAACAGTACATCTGGACCAATGACCCCTCATGTCACTGGTCCTTATGATCATTTTTCCACAAACGATTTCTCATGTCTTTTGTCATTACAATGCCGAGCAGACTATATGACTTCTCATGTCACTGGTCCATATCGCCGTTCACCATACTGCCCGGCGATAAGCCCTGAAACCTATCGCGTGCTCCCGTACATCACGTGTTCGGCTAATAAACGTATCTGTTCGGGAATACCTCCCTACAGATGCATGATAGTTTGGTTGTGTATATAGAGAAAGATGTTTTTGAAACCAATACAAACGAGGTTATCTTCCATCGTTTCCGAAGTATGAAAAGTCGTCGAGGTAAATTGTAAATCTTGTTATTAAATAGATATCTACTTTTTGATTAACTTGTGAATCCTAATTGTTTATTTCAATTAGAAACTAGAAAAGTGAACTACACATAGTTCAAATTTCCGACCCTACTTATCGAAAATCCTGACTCCGCCATTGAGTTTGATCACACCTGCATATCACAGCTTTTGTATTTCTCAAGAGCCATTAGATCACGACTCTTGCAACAAATGGCTAAGTCATTATTAGGCTCCAAAAAAATGACTTTCCAGTGGAGGAGAGGATTTTGGTGTTGAAGCTAAAATATGGATTGGACTCCCAAAATACCTCTTACGCCGGAGATGCTCCAACCATTTAATTTATGTCCCAATGAAGATGTTGCCTGGGCTATAGTAAAGACACGTGTGTTTTGGGAGAAAAATAACCCCTACTATTAGTGTTAAATTTGTGGCCGACAAACTCTAAGTTTTCAAATCCAGCTCAATGCTCAAATCTAAAGGTTCAAAAGTTCGGCTACAGCCTACAAATCTCCCCAGAGGAAAGGATAAAGATTTGGGATTCGAAATTTGGGATAAAAGGAGAATATCGGATAGAAATGAAATGAACTTTCTACTGTTCTACACAAGTTTCTTAATATCATACCGATAATGTCACTGTTTTTCTTATTGTTACGGTATGTAACGGTATTAGTGTAATTTAGGATACTATTTCAAATTTTGCGTAATAATTATTCTATCAATGGTACCATCCGGTATTCACTATGTACCGACCGGTAATCTCCGGTTTTTCTAGTATAGCTGGTGCCCAACTAGTATTTAAACCGAAAGGAAACTAGAGGGGTGTGGTACTGATTTCGTGAAAGAACGGTACATACAAGCTGATACGGTATTCACAACCCTGCATTTACGTGCAAGTTCAAGAGGTTAATTTGGTCACCCTAAGAATTTTTCTATGATGCCCCAGTGTGATATTGGGGCATCGATGCCCCAATGACTCTTAGCCATTAAATCAAAAATGGGTAAATCAAGTAAGGTGGAATTGCTAAAAACAAGGTGGTTTTGTGATTTTTCCTCCAAAAAATTGTACTTTTACTTGCCGCGAAAAATGACTATACATATTATGTTTTATGATCATACTTACCACAAATATAACAATACTTACCGCAAAATTTGGCCGACTGGTCAGTCCAATTAGGGATGGCAACGGGGCAGATCGGAGGCGGATATTGACATATCCGAATCCGAACCTTCCATCCGACCTCCGAATCCGCCCTGAAAGGAGAATGGAGATCCGATCAGAGATTAGATATCCGAATTTGAAAAAAATAAACCAAATTTTTTATCAAAAAGATTATTCGGGGACAGATCGGGCCAGATCGGAGGGGGATTTTTTTATTAAAAAAATAGATTTTCTGATATTCGGGACAAATCAGGGCAGATCGGGGGATGGAGATCGGATTCGGGGCGGATCGGATCGGAGGCAGAATTATCTCCAAATCCGATCCGATCTCCGAATTTTTTGAAAAAAATAAATCCGAATCCGCCCCAATATCCGAAAAATCTGATCCGTTCGAGACAGATAACGGATCGGATACGGACGGATCGGTCGAGATGGCCATCCCTAAATCCAGTCCAGAAGCAGGTCCCTAAATTTAGGCAGGAAATGCATTACTTTTGGGATTTTAAAAAACCACACCACTTTATGCCAAATTCACTCCGAACTTATTCCTTTAAGCTAAGCTATTGTCTAGTGTGCAACATAAAAAACAATTTATATTTTTACTATAAATAGACACAACAATATAACTGTAATAATAATATTGAATAAAAAATAAATATTAAATGATTAGTAGTGCCTTCCATTGAATTAAGGTAATGTATTTAATACAATTAGTGTATTCAATCAGATTTAGATACTAAGCAAGTAATTGAATTAATTTTTGCAATCGATTGACGTGATATTGTAACGATTAATAGCTATAATTGACATTAGACTATTCAATTAATCCTAGAGTGACGATTAATCGTTATAATTGACTATTGTAGCAAGAGTCATTTGACTAAGAGCTTAATTGATTGAACATATTCAAGAAGTGATGATTGAACATTAATGCTATAATGATGATTGATTGATCATATTAGTGATGATCGAATATAGTAGTAAAAGTCATTAGCTAAAATGAATTGGTTAATGTAGGTTGATAGTAATCAATGTCATTAGTAGATATAGTAGTTAACAGTAGTGTTGGTTGACAATGATCAATGAGTGACTAGTACAATTGGCTAATGTAGGAGTTCATAGTCACAAATAGATTTCATGATCAGAAAGTATAAAATTCCTCCACATTTATCAAAACAAAGAAGAGCCTGTAAGGCATAGATGTTATCAACATTGATAAGACAAAAAGAGCCACCAAAGCAGTAACGGCCCTGATTTTTAGTAAATAAAAATTTCGCCAAATATTTGAATTTTTCTTTTAATTACTTAGATTGTTTTTAATAATTCTTTTTAATTCCTATAGTTCGTCATAATTAGATTTTAGCCCCCTTAAAAATTTGTTTCTTGATTAAAGACCCTACTTGGCAAGTCTAGTTAGCTTCTAACCAACTAGTTGGAGAAACCAAACTACCAATTCACCTAGTTACAATTCCCTAACCTTAGATGGACCTCTTTGACCATCTTTGAGCCTTGTGAACCTTTCCAACCCTAGACTAGAAAATTATTATATATTTTCTTTTATTTTCTTTATCCTTTGGACAATAAAAGTTAGGGAAACTTTTATCCATTGGACAATAGAAAACCTAAATTTTCTATTAAAGATATTCATTGCTAAATTTGGTTAAGTACTCTTATATAGTTAAATATAGAATTTATACATGCTTAAAAGGACATTTTGGTTATTTCATTATTATTCAAATGTATATATATATATTCTTATTCCTTTTATCCATTGGTTAAAAAAATGCAAGGGAACATATTATCCATTGGATAATAGAGTAAATCTTTCAATAAGTGCTAGGATTTTATTAAAAATCATTTCCTAGATTTTCCTTGTGATAATATCCTAAAATATGTATATATGTACCTTATAATATATTACCCTAAGATAGTCTAGGTACATAATCTAGTATTATAATAAGATCATGCGTCAAATTGGACTAATTTAATAGGGAAATTTGACTAGGAAATCTACCTAGATTACCTAGTACCTATTATTTATATTTAAACTAATAAATATATTACTAGTACACATGTGTTAATAGATTTCTTTATTAGAAAATCTTGGCCTAGGAAATCCTAAAGGATTATATTGTACCATAAGTACATTGTTCTTTTCATTTGTACATAGAAATATATATATATATATATATATATATATATATATATATATATATATACACACACACACACTAGTACTTGCCCGTGCCTATGGCCCTACCGCCTACGGCACTATGCACCTCGATAGTGCCGTAGGCACGACAATTTGGGAATATATTTTTGCTTTTTTATGCCAACGCCAGAAGCCGTGCAGTGGGTAAAAAGAAACGATGACATTTTTGTAATATATTTGTAAGAGTGTGAGTGTTTTTTTAAAATAGTTAGAGAGCTCACATCAGCCCTTGGATCAAATAAATCTTAGCCATACTTTCAACTTGTATTTGTGTGGTTCCCACACCTTTGTCGTTTTATTAGATATATATATATATATATATATATATATATATATATATATGCATGTGAGAAAGGAAGAAAGAGAAGAGATTTAATTGTCCTTACCATAATCTTCTTACATCCTTTCAAATCTATGATGATATATTTTTCTAAAGTAAATCTATCTTCCATTGTCCTTATTTGTACATTTGCCAATATAAAACCTTGTACAATCCTCCTTTCTCCCACCAATCTTTCAATAATCCAATCCAAAGTACTACATCTAGCTATGCAAGCCTAGAACTAGGTCTTGATCTTTCAAGCATGACAAGTTGAATAAAGAAATGAGATATGGAGAGGGAGAGAGAGAGAGACATGCTTTGCCTATAAATAGCAAGCTTACTTCAAGCTTCAACTCACACCTTCACTCCTTTGCTCTCACTTCTCTCTAGAAACCATTTCTATTTTCCAGACAGTCTACTGCCCTTCACAAATCTTCATTTTTCTCCTTCTTAAAGTAGTTCTTAGAACCAACTCCCTTCGGGAAAGCTGTAGAGCACTTCGAGACCTTCAATTTAGACCCAAGAACCACCCCAATCGGTGAATAAATGACAAAGATATTGACATCTGAAGTTCAGTAAAAATCTCAGATTTCCAGTTCCAGACAGCATACTGTCTCTTCCTTTATCACCATTTTTCTCCTACCTAAAGTAGTGTCTAGGATCAACTTCTTCACGAAAGTTGTAGAGAACTTCTAGAGCTTCAATTACGACCCAAGAACGATCACATTTGGCCAAATATGGACCAAGTTACTGCCATCCAAAGTTTGGTCCGAATTTGCGAGTTTCACCGCCCGTAAAAATTTTCCAACTAGCTTATTCGGCCCTGACTAGTTTCGGATCAAGGTAGATTAATCTCTACTCATTCTCCCTAGTACAACTTTAGTTATTTTTGCTTATGATAAGGCAAGTTAAAGTATTAGAAATGACTAGCAAGCTCGTTTTACTAAAATCTTAAAAATGAAATTACGATCATGTAGATTTTCCCTATCTACTACTCCCAAGTATATGTAGAATACTTCTAATCACTCTCTCTAAGTATAAAGTTCGTCTACGTAGATTCCCCGTACTCGAGAAGAATATATTCACGTTTTGTGTTTAAAAATGCATGTGACTTGAAAGGTATTTTTCCTTAAAATTGAAAAGGATGGGGAGTATGTTAAACATATGTTCTTTTGAACTTCCCAAAAAGAAAGAAGAACGGTGTTTTGAACGATAATAAATTAAACGCTTGATTATAGGTATTCGTATTTTGATCTTTAGAATGGTTATGAGAATGTATACATGTTATTGAGATTACTTGCATTAGTTGTGGTTGTACGATAAAGCATAAGTGGTCTACACTCCAAAGGCGTCCGTACATGTGGTGTTATGCTTTGAAGTTGAGATTGAGCATGATAAAGTAATATAGAGTTAGATGATCTTACTAGTTTAGTTTCAAGATTTCAATGAATGACTTATTCTTACATATGTGAAATGTCCTACTGAGGAGTCGTTGCATGAAAACGAGACACGAAAATCAAAAAAGTCGAAACATGACACCTAGGGTGTGGTTAATGAAAAGACATGTTTTGAAACCGCAATGTGGCTGGACTTGGTAGCCCATTGTGTGTATGGAAAACCACGATATATGGCCGGACTTGGTAGCCCATTGGGTGGATTGCGAAAACCGCAATGTGGCCGGACTTGGTAGCCCATTGTGAAGGTTGCCAATGTGGCCAGACTTGGTAGCCTCATAGGTAATATGGCTTGGTTATCCGCGGAGAGGAGCCAATGCAAATTTTGTGGGCCATTGGGAGCCCGGCGCAGCGGAACCATTGTGAGGATAATCAAGAACCCGGCGTGGCGGAACCGAGGTTGGGTGTGTTAAAAACGATTTTGGAAATGTTGATTTGGTAAAAGAAAACGAGACACGATCTACGATGAGTCGCGTAGGAGAAACACAAAAATCATGGACACAAACGATAGTGAATAGTGAATGCGGATGTGTCATTGTTAACTATATTGTTAGATATGCATGTACTATGTGGAAATCGTTAGCCTTATTGTCTATTGCTTGTAAGTTATGGGTTAGTGGGTTTGGATTATTTTGTTGAGCTCCTGTAGCTCATGGTGTTACCTTTGGTGACCCTGACATATTATATTGGTGGCGACGCCGGTATAATGTGTCAGACCTTGTAGATAAACAGAGTGAGCTGTACACCTTGGAGGCTTTTGGTGCCGAAGAGCTGGCTAGGATGGAAGAGCAGGCGGAGCTGTAGTTAGGAACCTTAGTTTCCCTCCCTTTGTGTAATTATGGGAATTATGATGTAATAATGAGCCACACTCTCTTTAAATATTCAATAAAATTGTCTATTTAACGTACCCAAAATTAGGGGCGTTACAAAAGCATAACATCTATTAACAAAAAGGCAGCACACCGGATAACAGAAAGGCTGCAATCTACATAACCCAAATTAACAAATAGACAGGTGCAATTTATATCCAAAATAATACACAATCAGCAGCTTTAGCCACAATATCATCAATTTTTCCTCCAGTGATATTCTAGTTGAGCCTTTCGGATAACATCTGCCTTGAAATCTTTAGCCGTTGTGCTATGCTTTAAGTAAAACAACTGTAGGAAAATCAAAGATTTCTATTCATAATCAATTCAACATTTGAACAACTTGGCATCCTTTTTCCTTATACTTTTGAATGCAATTGGATAAAAACTCAAGAACAAATTGTTTTCAGTCCAACTCCCTTTTAGAGGACAAGTCCTTTAATGCATTGAGAAAACACTTAGGCTATGTTCGTTTGTTGGTTTTGGCCAAAAATTTTGAAATGTTTTCAGAAACTTGGCTTTGAACTTCTCTCAAAAAATTTGTTCGTTTCAAAATTCTGGAGCAATTATAAAACTAAATTTCTGAGATGTTGTTTGGTTGATTTTTTTTAATTTTTCAAAAGTTGTTTATATTTTTTAGGATTACAATTAGGGCTGTAAATGAGCTGAGCAACTCGCGAGTTCGGCTCGGCAAGGGCTCGGTTCGGCTCGGTTCGAAGGCTTATTGAGCGAGCTCGAGGTCGATTTTCCAACTCATTTATCAAACGAGCCGAGCTTGAACCTAGCAGGGCTCGGCTCGAATAGGTTCGCGAACAAGTTCGTCTCGGCTCGAAATATATAGGTTCGGCTCAGCTCGGCTCGATATATATATATATATACACACACTTTTTAGTTTTTAACTTAACCTTTAGGGTTTCATCTTTTCACTTCCGCCGTCCTTCCAGAATCCAAATTCAAAAGGAGCAGTAACATAGAGAGAGAGAGAGAGATTACTATTGGGCGAAGGCCGAAGGGAAAGTGGAAGGCGTCGGTGGATCTGGAAAGTGGACGGCGTCGGTGGATTTGGAAAGTGGATGGCGTCGATTGGTGAGATATGTGGCCGGCGGGATGGTGTCGGTGCGACGGTGAGTCAGTGGTAGCCGCCCCTCTCTCTCTCTCTCTCTCTCTAACACAGTCACACATACAGACACAGTCAGTTGGGTGGTGGTATTAGGGTTCCGATTGGTTTGTTTCCTAGTCTGGTTTCCGTGGTGTTCAATTTCTTTTTTCGACGCATTTGTTGTTACATATCCTTCGAAATGTTTTTTCCTGTTTTTTTCTTGAGAATCGAGAGGACCATGGCTTGTTGAATGGATACTTAGTAACATTTTTTTGTTAAATGGATACTAATGTTTTTAGTTATGCATCACCCTGACGCCGTCCACTTACGATTTCAGCTGTGGGGTTCTCCCATCTAAGAAGTTATTTAGTACCCTTTTTTTGGTTAATAAAATTAACTTACCAGTTACCACTTACTAGGAAGTTGTGGAAGGTATTTTGGGATTTTTTTCTAAACATGTACTGATTAATTATTTGTAGACATGAACTTCAGTAAATTCTCCCTAATAGTTTTTTTTTTTTTTGGACTTTTCTTGTTGGTTCAATAGTGTTACTCACTGACTTGTAATATGGTTTAACATCAGGTCTGTTTTGGTGAAGATTGGGATTGGGAGATCATCTTCTCTCTTTGATCCACTTTGGTGTGGTTAGTTATTTTCTCTACTCATTCTCCATTACAACTTATTTTTTAAAGTTTTACTATGTTTCTTTTGAGTTGTTAATTGCATATAGTCGATTAATTCTTGGATAGTTTTGTTGTTGTAGATATGTCTGATAGACAATGTCATCTCACTTCGCCGCTACCAGATTCGGGCACACAATTTTCATCATTTGAGGATTCATCAATTAGTCTGGTGATGGCTAATGCAAATGAAGATGCTAATGAGGTGGGTGTTAGGGTGGACGTAGAGGCTAGAGATAAAGTAATTGATGTTGTTGAGGAAGAAGAGCCGAACCCATTTGAAAAGAAGAGAAAGGAAACATCAACTGTTTGGAAGGATTTTCCAGAGGTAACTCTTCCCGATGGAACCAAGAAGTATCAATGTAAATTCTGCAAGGATCATTTTGCCATCCAAGCATCCGGGTGTACTACTCATCTTCTTAGACACATAGACAAGTGTATACAACGTCGACTTAAAATTGGAGTTCCAAAGAAAAGGCAAAAGACTTTATCATTTGAGGCCGGTGGATCAGAGAGTGTAAACCTTACAACCTTCACTTATGACCATGCGAAAGTAAGAGACGCTGCTTCCCAAATGATACTTTACCATGAGTATCCATTTATGCATATGGAGCATATTTTGTTCTACAAGTTCATGAGGACGGCCACTCCTCATTGGCAAAAGATAAGTCGTGCCACTGCAAAAAATGATTGTATATCAACTTACCAAGTACAAAAGAAGAAGTTGAAGACATCATTGAAACATGTTGGCAGGATTAGCATTACTACGGACTTGTGGAAGTCGCCGGGCCAAAGGACCCAATAAATGGTCGTGACTGGCCATTATGTTGATGAATTTTGGAAGCTACAAAAGCGCATGCTCAACTTTTACAATGTGCCACCTCCACATAATGGGGTAATTATTTCCGATGCTTTTTATAAATGTTTGGTTGATTGGGAGATTGAGAATAAGGTGGCTACTATCACGGTAGATAATGCGTCATATAATGATGTTGCTTTGAAAAATTTGAAATCCACATTTCATTTGTTGAAGAAAAAATTACCTAAAGATGGTAAACTTTGGTGCGGGAGGTAGAGTCATTGATCCTCGGTGGCCTCGGAGTCCACATTTAGTGCGGGAGGTAGAGTCATTGATCCATATCGTGCATCATTGGCAACAGAAACTGTTGAAATGTTACTTTGTGGAGGTGATTACGTACGTGCACTGCATGGACTTAAAAAGGGATCCGATGTAAGTGAAATTTGTTTGTTTATGTTTTCGTATCCACTTGTGTCAGTTACATATATATATTGAGATGACATTTTTGTTGTTTTTTTTTTGATAGACCAAAGAGCCATCTCACAAAGAGTTCATTCTGCCTTAATGGAGTAATGTGGTGTGTGTGACTGAAAAGGGTACATGGTAGCTAGTAAGTAGTAACTAGTAAGTGTAGCATTACTTTGTTATACGTTCTTATTTTATTTCAAATCAGTCTAGTGTTGCATATGCTTATCCCACTATTGGCTGCATTTTTTGGATTGCGAATTCCAAGTATCATTTATGAATGATATGTTTGTGGTTGTGTATTTGTATATTGGTGTTGCCCCTAGTGTTTTAGGATGTGTTTGACTGACCAGATTAGTGATTCTGCAATGTCATGCTCTAACCCGTGAATCAAGCAGTTTGATTAGCAATTCTTGTTTAATTCTTGCTTATTGCATTTTGGTGGGATTCTGCAATGTCAGGCAGTTGGGACTTTGAGAATTTTGCTAGTAATTCTTTGTTTAATTCTTGTAATAATAGATCCATCTGACACCGAAATGCACTAAGGCAGAGGTTCTTTCATAGCTCTAAATAGTGGTCACTAACGATTGTATCACTTTTTTTGTTACCTCAGGAACAAGTTGGTGTTTTGCAAGTTGGTGTTTGGCGCATTATCTACTCAACACATTCGGCATTTGGCCTTTTTGTTATAAATATCTACTTTGTGGTGTGGTGTAAATGTTAGAAAGTCAGACTTGGTTGTTATCGTTTTGGTTAAGTTGTTTGAAGAACTTTGATCTCTGTAATTTACCTCTTTAATGGCGGTATTTTGTGAGACTATTGTAGTACTGAACAATGGGAATTAACTATATGGAATTAGGCTGGTAGTGGTACTGGTAGGGTAGCTAGTAGCTACTGATTTTGTGATAAAGATGATGGAATCAGCCTTTGGAATGAATGAACCTTGTTTGGAATGATTGAATTAGCATGTTTTCTTTTATAAAAATGATGAAATTAGCTAGTTTTTGTGATAAAAATGGTAGAATTAACCAATTTTTCAATAACGCTGAACTGTTAGACGAATTCGAGCTCGAATTCGAGCCGAGCCGGCTCGTTTATCCCAGACCGAATACTAACGAGCCGAGCTCGAGCTTTGTACATGTTTGGCGAGCCGAGCTCGAGCCCAGATATTTTGGCTCGAGTCGAGCTCGAGCCAGTCGAATTCTGATCGAACCGAGCTCGAATATGTCCATGTTCGGTTCGGTTTGGTTCGATTACATCCCTAATTACAATGAAAAGGGATTTAAGAAGATTTAACGAAACATGAGATTCACATGTTTCACTACATAAAAGGTAGCAAAAACAGTAGCAAAATCATAGGAATTTCGAAATAGCAGCAACTGCTTGATGCCTGCCCGAAGTAGCAGCAAGACATCTTGATATAATCTGCTAGAGGTATCTACAAGCAATCTAGCATTAGTAATCAGCAAAAACCCCTGTTGGATTGTCTTAAGCAGAGGACCAGTATATGATCTTGGCATCCCACATATGAATGCCCAAATATCAGATAAGATCAGCTACATATTCATTGCATAAAGAAAGCAAATCAATTCCATAGTCCCAACGGTTCAACATAAGCAAAATCAAATTCGGGGTTTAAAGCTATTACAACATTACTATAACAGAACCATTCCTAAACACTCCAACACCAACAAATATTAGTACCATTACATACCCCGAACTAAAGCTGTTGGAAAAAACAAATATGACAACCTACTAAATTAGAAATGCCATTACTCCTCCCGGTGAGAAATAAGCAATGTTAATGCACTTATTTGAACCACCACGACCCTCCATGTTTGATTGCACATTTAAGAGCAAAGGGACTGATGCTCCACATACACCTGCCATGCATCATAGGAACTTCTTCCAGGGACTTTTCCAACAAATACAACACAATATGAACTTTTTCCAGCCATGCCTAGAAAAAAAATTATTTTGTCAACATTAATTCGTAACCTTAATAAGGCAAAACTCAAAAAAAAAAAAAAAAAAAGGAGGCCAGGGTGGTTAATTAAAAGCAAAAAAATAGATATCCAGCATACTAACCTACCAATTGTGTGCATTCCATAATTGAGTTGTAATTTTATCACGCCTATTGGCCATTTGCTGTAAACCGCCACGGGACATGTTTACAACTTCAATATCTCCACCATCCTCTTCCTCATCGTCATCATCATCCAAAGAATCAAAATACAAGTCTCTTTAACGCTGGATCATGATCCAGTTGTGAACAACACAATAAGCTGTCACAATTGAAGGTTGCCTCACTGGCTTGTACGAGGGCATACTTTTAAGGATCGGGAATCGTCTCTTCAATACCCCAAAACATCTTTCAATAACATTTCTCAACGACGAGTGTCTATGATTGAATAACTCCCTATGTGAGTTGTAGACAGGATTGGGACCACTGTATTGATTCAAATGATACCTTTCGCCACGATATGGAGTTAGGTACCCAGGCATGTTGGTGTATCCAGAATCCACCACATAATATTTGTCTAAACATAAGTAAACTTAGTGAGACATACATGCGCGTACAATAATCTACTATAATAAAATAACATTCAAGTGTAGTACTTACTGATCGGTGGGTGCAGAAAGTTAAGATTAGGATTTGTAAATGCAGTTAAGAACACCTGTGAATCATGGGCACTACCTTCCCAACCAGGATAAACAAAAGTGAATTTCATGTCAAATGAACATGTTGCCATCACATTTTGAGTTTTAGTAGCCTTCCTTCCACAATATGATGTTTCTTGTGTGGCAGGCACCTAAGCTTTGATGTGTGTTCCATCTATGGCACCTATACAGTCCTGTAACAGTTGACATAATTACAAAGGTGTCGTATAGGAATACATGTATTTAAGTACTATTAGAGTGTATAATTATCTTAAACCAGGGATAGAATCTATGATCATTGATAATTTCAGGAGGGGTAACATTCAAGTCAGGCGGTCAAATTATGAATGGAGCTAACGTACAAAGGGCACACCTCATGTAATTGAAGTGTCGGCATATGGTGTCTGTGGAATGTTGAAAACGATCTGCAATAGTTCTATGCCTTCTGCTTTGCCCACAAATGTATAAGAATATGGCCAATGACTCTTCCACATATAAATGCATATGATCCCATTTAAGGTTGCCTCTAAGTACCAACTCAGCAACCAATGACCGAAACGTTGGGGCATCTACACGCAAGACATCTTGTATGGTATCTTGATGCCCATTCAATAAATGTGTTACATATTCTTGCCCAGTGAAGGGGGCATTGCATTGTGGTTGCCTTTCGTCGTCTGCAGACGAAAGCATTTCCATTATCATCATGTCATCACTACTACTACTTCCGTGCTCGTATTGGTATTGCCATGATGCACCATGTGATGACTACATACCAGTGGATTCTTTACAAGTACAACCTAAGTTTTGCAACAAAACTGTAGGCCAAAAACAGCCCCCAAAAGAATACTCTGATCAAGAATCAAAACTGAAACATATTTCCAGAAAATGAAACTTTACATGGACATCAGGTGAAAGACTTTTTATGCAAGCTTACAAGAATAGAAAATGGTAAATGGAAAAAGGTTCTATCATCTGTCACATATTTCACTATGGTAGAATACATGTATATACTTATAGAAGCAGCCTTGACCCTAAAATCATACACTATTCCATCTCCAATCAAATTAGGAGACCCGGGAATGCTATAAACACCATGCTTTTTCTCTCTTGACGATAAAAAAATGATACCAGCCTAGTCAAGATATCCTTCCTATTGTAACTCATACAATCACATAGGCCAAAATCCAGATTAAATATTTTTTTTTTTTGATATGCTGATGATGGGCCAGATTAATGTTTGCACCTATAAGTCTGCATTACCAGGGAAGCCACTTGATGCTCAGTGGGAACCTATGTGTGACTTACAAGGCTATGTTACAGTCAGGGAAGGATCCAGATTTTTAACCAAGTGGTGGTGATCTTACAAGGCTATGTTTTACTCAAAGTTTGAAACTCAAGAGGCTTAGAAATACTAAGCTTATAATTTTGCAACTGAAATTTAATATGCAGTTTCTCTTACTTGGTGAGTCATGTGAGCCATTTAACTACATCAGGTGAATTCAAAGTCTGTAGCTCAGTTTCTTTGATAATGCACATTTTTATCAAGTTCGGACAATGGACAGAAACAGAAACTGAATACAATGCTAATTATTTGCCTCTCTCGGGATTTTACAAATATCACAGGGGAGATATCCATTTTCACACAAAAAAGTAGCATTCAACACACAAGTACAAGTAAAGCATTAATAAACAATCGGAATTCATCAATTAATACGAGGAAGAAATGACAAGTTCACCATGCGACCGACCTAACCACTTCTTTGAACGAAAAGGGACTGACATAGTTTGTGGTATTCTTCTTACTACCTAAAACATAGAAACTGGATAATAGCACAAACAAGAGGTAAACATACGAAGCCTATAACAGACGTAAACCAACTAAAACTTAAAACAATGACCAACAGGAACTTAAACCTGCAACAAACTTCCAACTGGTGCACAAGACTTCCAACTGCCTAGTCAAGCAACAACCACTACTCAAGGGTTTCGACCCAAAAGCGCCTCATGTCAGGATCCAATTGAACAAATGATTTCCTAAGTTGTAGGTTATCGGCAAGCCTGTTGAAAGCCCTAAGAAACTGAGTTGGTTTGACAAACGGCTTGAATGAGTTTAGTATCTCAATGACCGAAGGTTCAGACTTTGGATCAACTTATTAATGTTTTGGATCTTAACAGTTTGGTACCACTCTCCTTTAGCTTTCTGACAGAATGCTATTTGCTCATATGCATGGTCCTTCCTAACCATCTTGTTAGGATAACTCCTAGTTACAACAACTCTGCCCATCATCTGACTTTCTTTTGCCCTTAGAACCTGAAGAGGTATCACCTTGCAACCCTTTCCCTTTCCTCATCCTATGTATGAGTGCCTCCATCCCATCCTCATCATCCGTTGTTATTGGCCCTACAGTTGAATCTGGCGCATATGCTCCAGTCGCCATAGTGTTGCCCAACAATTCAGCCAGAAGGTCATAATGTTCAAGTCCTTGGGTTCGGAAAGGCTTAGCATCAGGGTGTGCCTATAAGTCGAGATATCAAAAGGGCCTTAAGTTAAAAAAAAAAATAGATTGAAGAATGTGAAAATTTGTTGTTGATTGGGTTGCCTAATGTGAAGGTACCTAAAGGTAAAGTTGCCAATCAGTGTCTGACATTGTGACTGTTCCAGTAGCCTCATCCCATCCTAGCCCTGTTTGATTTACTTTTAGTGCCACAAATGCCTTATATGCCTTCTTCAAACGCGCAAATTTGCCCTGCAATTTTTTGGCAATATATCCCTTCCTCCTCAACCTCACTGTCATCTCTCCCTCAATGGATGTCCACTGCCTAGCCGTAAAGTTTCTATCCTTCTTGCTACTTGTTTGTCCCTCTTTCTTCACCTCATCAAGCATTATATTTATGAAAGTCTCCACAGTGGAGTACCCCCACATCCCAATATCTGACAAATCATCAGCCATTCTAGCCTAGTTCAAGCAAAAAAAGGGTATATAGAACATGAAACATTAGTTACCACTAAGATTCTTTATAGCCTAGTTTGAAGCAAAATAGAAAAAGGTCCCCCCCTACTACTGTTTTGCCACACAGTAATGAAAGAAAACAATAAGAAAAGTGTTGACTTTTTTTAAAAAAAGGTGGAGGTCCATTTTGATTTTAGCGGATCCTAAACTAATAACATATTCCACATATCCCACATATCACTTTAACCTTGTCTTGATCCTAAACCTTCAAATAGATGCCATAGATAATTTCCAATAATGTAAAAAGCAAAAAAAAAAAAAAAAAAAAACCAAAAGCACACAATAGACACTTATTCCGGGCTAACAAGTAAGAGTCATATACCACTAGTATGCTATTCTCGCCGGTGCACGACTGTTTTGAAGGGATGGGAGAAGATGAATGCTTCTTCTTCTTGACTGAAACTTTACTTGGAACTTGTCTTGGAGGCGTCTTAGGAGGAAAAATTTGGCCCACATAGAAACATCACTGAAAAGTTAGGAACATCACAGAAGAAATTATACATAGCTTCAAATCAGAAAACTCTTCCAGAAATTGTTCACATTTATAAATTAAAATCGAACTGCCATACTATCGATTGAATACCTCTAGCTTTTCGAATTTTTGTCTATCGGAGAACCCATCTTCCGCACCTCACAACATTTGCCCCAACCTTCTCCGTGGTGGTTTTCTTCGATCGCTTGTGGCTTTTACGAGCACAGATTGGGGCCATTTTATAGAAAAAGGGTGAGTTTGGATGAAGATACAGAAGACCTAAATGGTATACCTATGAGATTTGCAAATCTACTTGAATGATGGGTGTGAGTAATCATTTAGAGAGCTTTGTGCAGAGAGAAGACAAGGTTGAGATCTATGCTAGTGGTTGAGAGTTAAAGGCATGAGATGACTTCTCCAGCAAAGTTACAGATCAGTAAAGGCGGTGGGTGGGTGTGTGTGTGAGAGACAAAGAGAGAGAGAGAGAGAGAGAGAGAGAGAGAGAGAGGCGTGTGAGATTCGTTCTGCATACTCTGCAGAAATTGAAGAAAAAAGGGGGTGAAAGAGATGAAAATGACCATTGAATCTTGCAGAGAGAGGAAAAAGGAGTGATGAAGATAGCCCATACAGAGGAAAAATCATAGCAGCTAGGGTTTGTAATGCAACTCAGCGTGGATGCGTCTACTCAGAGGTTAAAGAGGAGAGAGGAGGAAAATGTTTTACTGTGGTTCAAAATTTTATCTCACGAAACCCAGTTTTGAACAATGAACCAAATACGGGTTATGGGCTTTTAAACCCGAAACCCGATTTGCAAAGCCCAAACGAACATAGCCTTATTGACTCCAAATTCCGATGTCGGATATAGAATAATAGACCCGGCACTAGAGAAAGACTCGCGTCTAAGGTCTCTATTTTTCTGGCCCAAAATTGGGTCCCTGAATTTGGATTAAGTTATATATAATAATAGTCGTTTGTCATGTACCAGTAGTACAAACCTGAGCCTCCAACAAGTGGTTGAGAGTTAAAGATAAAAGTATGAATGGGGTACCACACAGTATTCACTCTGTACCAATCGGTAACCTCTGATTTTTTCGATACGATTGGTGCCCAACCGGTATTTAAATCGAAACAAAACTAGTGGGGTATGGTACTGATTTGGTGAAAGAACGGTACATATGAGCCGATATGATTTTCACAACCCTGCATCTACTAATGATGCCCCAATGTGGTATTGGGGCATGATGCCCCCATTTAATATGGGTCTTTAGATCAGGTTTTGGGTGAATCTCAACCCTTGGATCAAAACCACTTCCAAAAAGTATGGTGGTTTTGCCTTTTTTTTCAGAAAAAAACGTCATTATATTTACCATGAACACTGGCTCTACTTACTATAATTTATGCTGACACTTACCACAAAATATTGTATACTTACCACAATAAAAGACTACGCTTCAACGGTTTTGCCCTTTCTCTCTAACCGGTTCTCCAGGTAGCCGGTTTTGCGGGAAAGTAAATCTTTTTACAGAATTTTTTTTAATTATTAAAAATTTATAAATTGACACCACTTTTTGTCCTATTCCCCCTACTTTTTGACATTTTTCTAATCATTTGTGTAATATACTACCAAATATTTTGTGAAAATATAAATAATATTTAATTTGTAAACCAATCATTTTGGAACAATTTTTTGAAACTAATTATTTAAGCCAAAAAATTGCCTTTATTTTATAATTATTTTTTAATATATTTCATTAAATTATTTATAATTACTTATTTAACAAATATTATTGTGAAAATAATTATTCATTTATTGTTTTGAATAACTTATCATTAACGTTGTTAATATATTCCATTAAATTTTACTTTGTGTATATATATATATATATATATTTCTTATAACAAATTTTTAAAAATTAAAAATATCTGCCATATAATTGTAATAATCTCTGAATTATATTTAAATAATTTATTTGAAATAATTTCTGTAATCGAATGACGAGATATTATAACAATTGGTAGTTATAATATGACATTAGACTATTCAATTAGTGGTAAGGTAACGATTAATTGTTATAATCGGCTATAGTAGTTAGAGTCATTTGACTAAGAGCTTAATTAATTGATCATATTCAATGAGTGATGATTGACTATAGTAGTTGAATCATTGGACAATTGTACTAATGCTATAATGATGATTGAGCATTAATAATTGGCTAAAATGAATTGGTTAATGTAGGTTGATAGTGATCAAAGTCATTAGTAGATGTAGTAGTCTATAGTGTTGATTGCGATCAATGATTGACTGATACAATTGGCTAATGTAAGAGTAACCACTAACTATTGATCTCTAATGCTGCATTTAATAAATCATTTAGTTTCATTAATCATTAGGTATGATGCTTTAATTATAAGGTAATACAAATTAAGTAGAATTAAGTGACATCAAATTTTGTTATGGTAGTTAGCTTATTAACTACCCTTATTATGGTGCATTAGTTATGTTAGAAAAATATGTACCTACCCATTATTAATGTCATACTTACCACAAAATAAGGCTATGCATACCACACTACCTGATCATTGTTACCACCATAATACTTGACTATTACTTCATAATATGTACATACCACGGTTTATGCTAGTACTTACCTTTTGACAAGGATACACTTGCCACAAAAGATCAATGCTTACGTTTTTGGTTTGTATAGATAACAATTACCATAATGTATATCTATCGATTACCACGATATATGAAATTACTTACCACAAACTATGGTCATATTTGACCATAATCTGAATTTATCTCAATGATTACATTTTTTGTTTGTTTAGATCACGTTGACCATAATGTATTGCATTTTATACCATTATATAAGAAAACACTTGTCACTGATTGTGGTCGTAGTTGACCAGATTTGGAAAGATGGATGACAACGTTCGTTCAAAAGGAAAGAATGTAATTATAGACATAAGTGATGACACTAGCGATGATGATGAAAATGACGATAATTGGGTTCACCAAATTGTGGGGCTCCGTCAACCTGGTTCGCTCCCTCCGAGATTAGGGTTGTGTTGAGAGTGGCTCCTAGCTTCCACATGGCCTACACAAGGAAGCACGACTAAAAGACCACACCAGAGGAGCTCTGAAATGGCCTTTATTCGTGATAAATATGTTCCTTGACATGGTAAGTACCTTCAGTTGCTATTTGTTTTTTCACAGCTGTGGTAAGAATGTCCAGTTTTTGCTAAGTATGCCCATTATTCGTGGTAAGTATGTTCCTCGTATAAAATGGATGGGAGGTCCATCCATGGCTGGTCGAAGCTTCAAGCTTATCGTAGAATACCAAACAACAGGGAATGCAATGTTAAACATACACCCAAGTGTGCAAATCAAGTTTCACTAATGCAAATCGTTCGCTTAACCCATAAACAACATCATTCATTAAACAAAAGAATTCCAAAAGTCCAAAATTTAAATGCGAGAAAAACCCCAAATTACAAATTTACGACATTCTAAATTTTGAATGCCAATATAAGCTTTGCTCGATGAACATGTCGACAGCTTATTTCCCAAATGTCCAAACTTTTCACTTATTACTTTGAAATTAAAGATCTTGAACTGAATATCAAATTTGTTAAACTTATTTTGTTTCTGCAACTTCCCAGAAATTGCAAAACCCCATTTTATAACTCCATTTCCAAGTCTGATTACTATTGAGATCCTTAACCTTTTTGCACCAAAATTCTTCGAGTTCTTGCATGGACTACAAATCAAACCTGTTAGAAGTGTTTATTAGAGAGAGTGGGTTTGTCCCACATCGTCTATCTTATGAATGTGTAACTCTCCAGAGTAATATAAATAAAGGTATATGTGCGAGGGTTGATTAACACCCGATACACTTCTTTCTATCTCTAATAATATGGTATCAAAGCCACACCTTAATCCTAACCCTAAGCCACCACAACCCTAAATCTCACCACCATCATCCTGCCGTACATCACCAATACTAAATTCCCATTATTGTCGTAAATTAGACACAAACTCATCACTGCTATACATCACCGTGCATCTCCGACCCTCGCCGACAACAGTAACCCACCAAAACTCTTGTCGTACATCGTCGTGCATCTCCAACCCTCGCCGACAAAAGTAACCTAGCCACCAGCGACTCCAAAACAGCCTTACCGAACCTCAAAACCCCTGAAATCGACCTTCGAATCCTCTGAAAATTGCTCGAATCTGCTCGAAACCCTACTATTGACCCTCAAAATCATCACCCAGTTACTGTAGATTAGGTTTCGACCCTCAAAGTTCTCATAGTGCTCAAAATCACACCAGCACTCCTCCGAAATCCTTCCAACATTGAGACTGATGCATGGCAACCCTCGTCATCCACCGGCGATCCTCGTCGGTAATCCTTCAATCCGAAATCCTAGCGCCACATCCTCCACAGGTTTTTGTCAAACTCTGGTATGAGTTGAATCACTGGACTTTCCACCAATGTGTTGTTTTGTTATTGTGCATGATGTTATTATATTGCTGGTATGCAGTTGGTATGGGTTTCTCGATCTATTGGATGGTTGTCGTAATTGATCAACGTAGTAACATTTTTCTGATTGGTAGAAGTCCTTAGAAGTTGCTCGGAGCTCGGTCGTTTTATGTTGGTGGTCGTTTGATCCGTTGCTTTTACTGGTTTGTTGTTTAGTCGGTTGAAGTTTTGTGGTTATTTATTGTTTAGGGTGCCTCTACATTGGTTGGTAAAATGTCTGAGCAGAATAAGGTTCTGATTCTGGTATTGTTTCTAGCTCTAGTTCTACTTTTATTGGTAGCTTATCGAGTGGTTCTTGGTCTTGCGAGAGGCAACCTATTACCTCCACACCATTAAATGGGGGCAATTATGTTCTTTGGGCTAAAGCTGTTGAGGTGTATTATATCAGTTTGAGGACTCCTATTTGACAGATGAGCCTCCTGCTACTACTGAACCCACATGTAGGGTATGGAAAGCTGTTGATGTCCGTGTTCGTTCAGAGTTATGGAATAGTATGATGGAACTGGTTGCTAGTACGCTGATGTTCTGTGATACAGCTAGAAAGGTGTGGACACAGGCAAAGGAGTTGTATTCAGGTGTCGACAATCTTCGTCACACATATGATCTTCAGCAGCCTTTCTTTAATATATCTCAGGGTGATGATTCTTTTGAGGATTATTATGCTAAGTTTCGGTGCATTTGTAATGAATTGGATATATGTGAGCCACTTACTACTGATATTCAGGTTATACAGCGCCAGCGTGAGCGCATGAGGGTTACTCATTTTTTATCCGGTACATCATCCACTTTTGGCCCTGTGGGTAATCAGATTTTCGGGAATCATGACTTACCTCCTCTCAGCGAGGTAGTCAGTCATCTACGGCAGTCATCGTCTATTTCTGCACCGACTTCTGGCCGTTCTACTTTGTCCTTCGCTATTTCTTACAGCTCTGTTCTCTCTGTCAGCCATGGTCATGGTCGCGGCCGTGATTCTGTCACACCCTCGATTTTTAACATCATTAAACAATATATATTCAATAGAGTCTCGCATAACACATACGTTACCCAAAAGAGTTTCCCTCCTGTTTAATTTACAAACAAATCTTTAGGTTTAGATAATAACAACTTCGACCCAAAGAAAATTTAAGAGTAATTAGTTATAAGATCATCTTTTACAAAATGAGATCCACACAATGATGACGAAATACAATGATGTCAGCTTCCAAAATCTGTCACTGCCAAGCACACAATGCAAGCAATCTTTTGCCCAGTATCTGAACCTGAAAAGAAAGATTTGGTTGAGTTACACGAGCCCAATAGAGAATTCTAAGCTCAAGCTATATGTAATTTGGATGAATCCTACATCGAGAATGAATGAGTATGGACAAATACGCCTATAGTACAAGTGACTACCAACAAGTTGCAAATTATCGTCTAAGGGTCCTAGACTTCACATAAATGTCACTAGCCGTTTACTTCTTTAACTAAATACATTAATAAACTCACGTCGTTCCACATTTGTCTATAATCGATTCACAAACATCTTATTATTCTTCGTACAGTACTACAATTGTTCTTGTGTCTACATTGATCTTCATCAAATCCCTTTATCGCAAACCTTGCATTTTAATCAGATATTTCCCCTCAATAATCGCTAGGGCCACCTCGGGTCTTGTTCCCTCGAGCGTAGGGTCACCCCGAGTCTTTTCCCTCAATAAAAATAATAATAATTTGGGGTCACCTCGTGTCTAGTTCCTTCGAGCGCAGGGTCACCCCGAGTATTTTCCCTCAATAATAAGAATCAGTTGGGTCACCTCGGGTCTAGTTCCCTCGAGCGCAGGGTCACCCCGAGTCTTTTCCCTCAATAATGACCACTTGGGTCACCTTTCACACTTTTCATAATCGACATCATTTCATAATCAATTTCATCATCCCTCCGACGGTTATACCACTGAATTGTAATTAATCATTACGTGACTCCATAAATGTACATGTTCATACCTTTTCATTAGTTTACCCATTCGCATCTTACATAGCATACTAAGCCCGTACATATAATCCTACCATACTTTAACCGTTAGTTTCTACACTTGAACCCCATAGGGAGAGTGTCAAAAGGATTAAAATACTTGACGGGTCGTGAGGACACAAGTTATTTTATCATCTAAAACACTTCTTTCTCACATCGATTTTCACTTTAAGCATTCTAAACAATCTACCAATTTCAAACCGTTCCAAACTATCATCCATATCAAGACTCCGACTAATTAATTAATACACGCCTTTTCCTTTAAGCATACCACAATCCCACACGTCCTCACCGTACCTCTAAGTACATTTTTCTTACCTTCACAAGCCACATATTAACCCACGACTAGACTCTGCAATGCCCGGTTATCTAGTTTCTATACTTGGAGTCCGTAAAAGCATGTACTAAAGGAATCTAAGAATTTTACGAGTCGAGAGAGAACGGATTGCAATACTACTCGTCGGATCCCAATACATGTTCACTCTAGTCCATTGGATACCACTCTAAGTGAGAAATGAGTAATACTCTCCAAAACACTTGGAAGGATGCGTAAACAAGCTCATTAGAGTCGATGAAAGGCTTCAAAATGTGAGTTGAAAGATATAGGAAAGCAGCTGAAAGATATTGCAGGATGCGTAAACAAGCTCATTAGAGTCGATGAAAGGCTTCAAAATGTGAGTTGAAAGATATAGGAAAGCAGTTGAAAGATACTGCAGCAGCTCAAGAAAGTAGTTGGAAGCAGCTGGAATTCCTAATCTCCTACCGGTAGGTGGAAAAGTCCTACCGGTAGAACTTGAACTACCAGTAGGTAGCAATTTCTAATCTCCTACCGGTAGAACTTAAGCTACCGGTAGGTAGAAAGTTTCTACCAATAGAACCTGGACACAAAGAGGCCAACATTGAGACCAACATCTGGACGAGACACCTTTTGCACTAGTCCTACCGGTAGGTGAAAGATTCCTACCGGTAGAGATTGAATACGTTGAGCTGCTCAACAACCCGGACACAGAGAGGCCAACATTGAGACCAACATCTGGACGAGACACCTTTTGCACTAGTCCTACCGCTAGAGATTGAATTCCTAATCTCCTACCGGTAGGTGGAAAAGTCCTACCGGTAGAACTTGACCTACCGGTAGGTCGCAATTCCTAATCTCCTACCGGTAGGTGGAAAAGTCCTACCGGTAGAACTTAACCTACCGGTAGGTAGAAAGTTTCTACCGGTAGAACCCGGACACAGAGAGGCCAACATTGAGACCAACATCTGGACGAGACACCTTTTGCACTAGTCCTACCGGTAGGTGAAAGATTCCTACCGGTAGAGATTGAATACGTTGAGCTGCTCAACAACCCGGACACAGAAAGGCCAACATTGAGACCAACATCTGGACGAGACACCTTTTGCACTAGTCCTACCGGTAGGTGAAAGATTCCTACCGATAGAGATTGAATACGTTGAGCAGCTTTTGAGCTGCTACTATACGTTTGAGCTGGTTGAAGAAATTTCTCAATCGTCCTACCGGTAGGTAAAAAGCTCCTACCGATAGGGAAAAGGTTTTCTGGCAAAGCAACAACGTTCTACCGGTAGGGAGGACGAGCCTACCGGTTGGAATACTGGAAAACAGCCGATTCTTACAACAACAACAGAATTTCGATCCAAGCTTAAACACAACATTACAAGCACAATCTCAAGCACCGAATCACTCATAAAACATATAAAGAGAGGTAGAATTTCCTACCTCGAGTACGGAAGGCGAAACCTCAAAGAGAGTACAAGCCCTAGACTTCGAAACCTTGAATTCGGTCGAATACTCCTCTCTGAGCCAAACCCAACAAACTACGAGCTTCAAATCATGCGCAGAAGGTGGAGTGAAGGCTAATCTTCATGGGTTTTGAATTTTGGAGATGAGAATTTGAGAGATGGAGAGAGAGAGAGAGATAGAGAGAGCAGAGATAGAGAGGAAGAACGAGAGAGAGAATGAGATGGGGGGTCATGGGAATTATTTTCCCCTGGCACACACTTATACACACATGCACCCAATCACACTAACACCCACATTTTCAAACTCTTGCACATTGACCCACAACTATAATTTTCACATTAAACCATTATTGTCCACTTATAAAACGTTAAAATTTAAAAGAAATTTACGGGTCTCTACATTCTACCCCCTTAAAGAAATTTCGTCCTCGAAATTGAATAAGGAAAGTCCAATTATGCTAAGCATCACATCAACATACTCCAACTGTAACGCTATCCGTTATATAACAAATCAATAACCATCAAAATCTATGTCAAAGATTCATATCAATCAAACCACAACAAACACGTGCATATCTTTCAAACTTCGTACCCCCATTTCCACGTAACCTCGCACTAACGACATCGGCTTACCCCTCAACATTGACTACGCAAGTATAGGATACGTATCAGATTCTCATCACAGGACACATCGGCTTCTAACTCGAGTTTGGACCCTTCTAACACATACAATGGATTTGGTTCATTCTTCATCAACATCTATAATTGATACATAGAGCGCGTCACAAATACCCGATAGTCCAATTGACTTCCCGAGACTTCCATCTAGAATGAGCAGTGATCAAGCGCCTCTTCCAAGTGGACTTCATCGGTAGTCGTCTGGCTATCCAAAACACACACTATATCCGACACCCAACCTATCTTTCAAGCGGTGAACGCTTCCCTTCCTTTCCAAGACGAGACAAACTCTAATGCGGTAACGCCTTACGAAATAGGCAATTTCGCACTTCAAGTGACGACGGCAAGTGACATTATCCTTTGGTTGGTCGTGTACGGACGAATCACCTTGATTTTTTCGGTTGTTTCTCTTTAGTTCTCGAACGTCATTGGCGAATAGATTTCATCACACTCCTTGCTATTAAATCTAGCGGTTCCAGAACTCACACCAATTCTTCTAAGAGTCGCATTAACTTCTCACTCCAGGTTAGGTTATTCTAGGCTATTAGAAGGATTCAATTGTTATCCCAAATGAGACTAGCAAGCTCCAAAACTCAAGCAACATCAATCAAGAGTCAAAGAATGGTAACGAGACATCCGAAATTCAAAGAACATGTGAAATCTTCAGGGCGGTTTGGCAACAATTCAAAGTACCTTTTTATGATAACCCAAGAAATTTGAAATGACAGATCATAACTTTCTTATCGCTCCACGAGTCAACAGAGTGAGTGAATAATCTTTGGCAACTGAACGATATCGATACTAAGGATGAATACAAGGATGTAAAACAGATCTCTGGTGAACTAACTAATACAAGATCAGAAATTGTCTAACGCAGGAAATGATAATAACTCCCAACAAGTTAAGGCTGAGTGTTACAGAACGAATCATCATGTGTTTCCAGAGTTGAAGAACCATAATAGAGTTGAATGACACCGAGAGAAACCTCAACAAGTGAATTCAGATTGATCGACACCAGCCAATAGATTTCAATAAATATGTTACCACAAGGTTTTGCGCCAATTGTGACATAAGAACTCAACTAGGGTAACAAATTTCAATAGATAGACTAGTAACTGCAGCAATGAAGTTCAAACCAACCAATGGATCTATGAAAACAAACGAATATAGAGAGGATACAAGTTCAAATCACTCGATTTCATAGTTAAGGAATCAAAACAAATGGTAGCACCAAGTTGGTAACGGTAGCATTAAAGTCTGAATTGAACAGTATCAATGGCTTTATATATCATAAGGTATGTGACCATAGATTGGTTTAATAGGTTGAAGTTGCAAAATAAATATTCCCGTGGGCTGACAGTTACAGGCAAACGATGATAATGACAATCGCATCAAGGAAATCTAAACTGACCAATGAAAATTTATCTCAAGAAGGATGATGTCAAGATAAGACCTCGAGTAGGGAACGAGAAACATTTGCCAAATTTAATAGCAAAAGTGTCATAGGATGCTTCGCCACAAGGATTTAAATATGCCCAAAAAAAAAAAAAGCTAGGAAGGGATCGCACGACAATTAACTCAAATACCAAGAATTACAACCGGTCATCTACACAATGGATTTCACAAAAAACGAACAGCTTAAGATACAATTCTAACAATATTCAGCTAGGCCAATGAAAGAGGATAATCAAAGAAACAACTTTTACAAAATCACGTTCAGGACATCACCAACTATCATGGATATAACCAATTCCTTCCCAAATCCGATCAAACCCCACTGTACTTGAATTAAAGAGGTCAAAGATGACACTTCCATATGGAATGATTAACCCCTAGTCTCAGCAAATATGATCTATCGATATTTCTCAGCACGAGAAGACTAAGATTTCTTGATTTTCAATTCTAAACATGACTAAAGAGAGGATCCGTAATGAATGTAATGCTTCCGAATCAAAAGTATTGTATCGAATGAATTGAACGTCAAAGAGGAGAAGATACCTCAATTAACTAGCATTTTTGAGAGATAGAGAGTAGAAGGAAATGGTTTAGCTACGGAACTACTTTGTTATTTCAGTGTACAATTATGCTGCTGCACGGAGCTCGATTCACCATACACTCCCAATCTTTGAGGACAACTCCTTGCCATGTGGCCAAGTTCGCCGCAAGTATAACAAGATCCCCCACGCCATGGACATTGAGAACGAATATGACCGGATTGACGACATTGATAACATATAATCTGACGCTTGAAGAGAACTCCCAGGGTCCTGATATGAGGAGGTGACTTAAAGCCCTGCTGGTCCTGAATAGAGTGATCAGATACTCTAGGTTCCTTCCTTCCTGAACTCCCAACACTCTCTGAAGATGATCTTGTGCTAACGACTCGATGCCTAGTTTCTCCCACATTCACACCGCCCTGCGCACCCTCTAGTGTCTCAGCACCTTTCCCGCAATTAACAATCTCAGGAAACATCGCTTCATCCCTGGTACGTTGACTCGATTCATTCTCCCCGTATGCACTACAGCCCTGGTGCTCTCGATCCCCAATCTCACCACACCTATCTCCACGTCTCAAAGACATCCTACTATGGAAGCATAAGAAACAAAATCATCAACATTAGCCACTTAATTATGTGCTACAGGTCTCCAACCTTTCCTACCGAAGTCAACAACTCTGCGCCACTCTAATATGATATATATATATGCAGTGCCACATCGATATACTGACTCTTTCATGCAAGCACACATGTGGTTTTTTGTAAAAAGATGTAGCGATTTTTGAACCCATGAGACTAAAAGTCTCCCCCACGGTCTCGAGGTGTTCTAAACTTATGCTCTGATACCAATTTGTCACGCCCTCAATTTTTAACATCATTAAAAGAGTCTCGCATAGCATATACGTTACCCAAAAGAGTTTCTCCCCTATTTAATTTACAAACAAATCTTTAGGTTTAGATAATTACAACTTCAACCCAAAGAAAATTTAAGAGTAATTAGTTATAAGATCATCTTTTACAAAATGAGATCCACACAACGATGGCGAAATACAATGATGTCAGCTTCCAAATTCTGTCACTGCCAAGCACACAATGCAAGCAATCTTTTGCCCAGTGTCGGAACCTGAAAAGAAAGATTTGGTTGAGTTACACTAGCCTAGTAGAGAATTCTAAGCTCAAGCTATATGTAATTTGGATGAATCATACACCGAGAATGAATGAGTATGGACAGATACCCCTATAGTACAAGTGACTACCAACAAGCTGCAAATTATCGTCTAAGGGTCCTAGACTTCACATAAATGTCACTAGCCGTTTACTTCTTTAACTAAATACATTAATAAACTCACGTCGTTCCACATTTGTCTATAATCGATTCACAAACATCTTATTATTCTTCGTACAGTACTACAATTGTTCTCGTGTCCACATTGATCTTCATCAAATCCCTTTATCGCAAACCTTGCATTTTAATCAGATATTTCCCCTCAATAATCGCTATGGTCACCTCGGGTCTTGTTCCCTCGAGCGTAGGGTCACCCCGAGTCTTTTCCCTCAATAAAAATAATAATAATTTGGGGTCACCTTGGGTCTAGTTCCCTCAAGCGCAGGTTCACCCCGAGTATTTTCCCTCAATAATAAGAATCAGTTGGGTCACCTCGGGTCTAGTTCCCTCGAGCGCAGGGTCACCCCGAGTCTTTTCCCTCAATAACGACCACTTGGGTCACCTTTCACACTTTTCATAATCGACATCATTTCATAATCAATTTCATCATTCCTCCGACGGTTATACCACTGAATTGTAATTAATCATTACGTGACTCCACAAATGTACATGTTCATGCCTTTTCATTAGTTTATCCATTCGCATCTGACATAGCATATTAAGCCCGTACATATAATCCTACCATACTTTATCCGTTAGTTTCTACACTTGAACCCCTTAGGGAGACTGTCAAAAGGATTAAAAGACTTGATGGGTCATGAGGACACAAGTTATTTTATCATCTAAAACACTTCTTTCTCACATCAATTTTCACTTTAAGCATTCTAAACAATCTACCAATCCACCACGTTGATTACATTTCAAACCGTTCCAAACTGTCATCCATATCAAGACTCCGACTAATTAATTAATACGCACCTTTTCCTTTAAGCATACCACAATCCCACACGTCCTCACCGTACCTCTAAGTACATTTTCCGTACATTCACAAGCCACATATTAACCCACGACTAGACTCTGCGATGCCCGATTATTTAGTTTCTATACTCGGAGTCCGTAAAAGCATGTACTAAAGGAATCTAAGCAATACTACTCGTCAGATCCCAAAATATGTTCACTCTAGGCCATTGGATACCACTCTAAGTGAGAAATGAGTAATACTCTCCAAAACACTTGGAAGGATGCGTAAGCAAGCTCATTAGAGTCGATGAAAGGCTTCAAAATGTGAGTTGAAAGATATAGGAAAGCAACTGAAAGATACTGCAGCAGCTCAAGAAAGCAGCTGGAAGCAACTGAAAGCAGCTAGAATTCCTAATCTCCTACCGGTAGGTGGAAAAGTTCTACCGGTAGAACTTGACCTACCGGTAGGTAGAAATTCCTAATCCCCTACCAGTAGGTGGAAAAGTCCTACCGGTAGAACTTGACCTACCAATAGGTAGAAAGTTTCTACCGATAGAACCCGGACACAGAGAGGTCAACATTGAGACCAACATCTGGATAAGACACCTTTTGCACTAGTCCACCGGGAGGTGAAAGATTCCTACCAGTAGAGATTGGACACGTTGAGCTGCTCAACAACCTGGACACAGAGAGGCCAACATTGAGACCAACATCTGGACGAGACACCTTTTGCACTAGTCCTACCGGTAGAGATTGAATACGTTGAGCAACTTTTGAGCTGCTGCTATACGTTTGAGCTGGTTGAAGGAATTTCTCAATCGTTCTACCGGTAGGGAAAAGGTTTTCTGGCAAAGCAACAACGTTCTACCGGTAGGGAGGATGAGCCTACCGGTTGGAATACTGGAAAATAGCCGATTCTTACAACAACAACAGAATTTCGATCTAAGCTTAAACACGACATTACAAGCACGATCTCAAGCACCGAATCACACATAAAACATATAAAGAGAGGTAGAATTCCCTACCTCGAGTCCGGAAGGCGAAACCTCGAAGAGAGTACGAGCCCTAGACTTCGAAACCTTGAATTCGGTCGAATACTCCTCTCTGAGCCAAACCCAACGAACTACGAGCTTCAAATCACGCGCAGAAGGTGGAGTGAAGGCTAATCTTCATGGGTTTTGAATTTTGGAGATGAGAATTTGAGAGATGGAGAGAGAAAGAGAGAGCCGAGAGAGAGAGGAAGAACGGGAGAGAGAATGAGATGGGGGTTATGGGAATTATTTTCCCCTGGCACACACTTATACACACATGCGCCATATCACACTAACACCCACATTTTCAAACTCTTGCACATTGACCCACAACTATAATTTTCACATTAAACCATTATTTGTCCACTTATAAAACGTTAAAATTTAAAAGAAATTACGGGTCTTTACATTCTGGGTTTAGTAGTCGTAGCCACGATTATGGGGTGAGTGGTCGTGGCTTTGGCGGCCGTGATTTTGGGTTTAGAGGTCGTGGTTGTGACTCTAGAGGTCGAAGTTTTGGTCATGGATTTGGTGGCCGTGACTCTGGTTTTGATAATCGCGGGGCCGTGTATCAGGGGGAGGTGATCGCGGTCGCAGCCATGATTCCAAATTTTGTACTCATTGTTGGGGAACAAATCATACGATGGAGTCCTGTTATAATCTTCACAGCTTTCCCCAGGCTCATCAGGCTGCTATCTTTCTGGATATTGGACAGTTTACTCAATCCTCTGCCAATAGTGTGGCTATTTCAGTTGAGGAGTACCAGCGTTTTTTGTCATTTCAGGCTACGACAGGATCCTCTACTGCTATGCTCGCTCAGAAAGGGATTGGTGAGTTAAAATAGTTCTTACATAGTCAGTTTCACACTAAAGACTTGGGTAAGCTACGATATTTCTTGGGTATTGAGGTAGCAAGGTCCAAGGACAGGATTAGTTTGTCCCAGAGGAAATATGTGTTAGATATTCTAGAGGAGACAGGTTTGCTGGGAGCCAAACCTGTGGAGACTCTGATGGATCCTAATGTCAAACTTTGCATTGATCAGGGGGAGGAATTTCCTCACCCAGACCAATATCGTCGCTTGGTTGGTAAGTTGAATTATCTTACCAACACATGTCCTGATATCTCATTTGCTGTTAGTAAGGTGAGTCAGTTTATGTTTGCTCCTCGTCTTCCACATTGGGAAGCTTGTATTCGTATTGTGAAGGATCTTAAGGCTCATCCTGGACGTGGCTTATTTTACCATTCCAATGGTCATTTAGGTGTTGAGGCATTTACTGATGCAGATTGGGCAGGTTTACCTTCTGACAGACGTTCAACAACTGGTTACTGTACTTTTTTAGGTGGCAACTTAGTTACCTGGAAAAGTAAGAAACAAACTGTCGTTGCAAGGTCTAGTGCAGAAGCAAAGTATAGTGCCATGGCTCATACTACATGTTAGGTTGTTTGGCTGAGATCATTTCTTGAGGAGCTAGGATTTCGAGTGCAGTTACCATTCCTATGTATTGTGACAATCAGACGGCAATACATATCGCTTCGAACCCTATGTTTCATGAGAGAACCAAACATATTGAGGTAGATTGTCATATCGTTCGGTATGTTGGCTATGCCTTTTGTTTCCACATTAGAATTTTTATATAACAAGCTGGAATTTTGTGATATCTATTCTCCAGCTTAAGTGGGAGTGTTAGAAGTGTTTATTAGAGAGGGTGGGTTTGTCCCATATCGTCTATCTTATGAATGTGTAACTCTCTAGAGTAATATAAATAAAGGTATATGTGTGAGGGTTCATTAACACCCGCTACACTTCTTTCTATCTCTAATAATAGAACCCACGGTGTTGTCGAAGTTGAGGGAGTCGCTGTTGTTGGAGTTGTTGCGGGATTCAGAGTCGGAGTAGAGTAGAGAGAGAGAAAGAGACAACTTGAGGGCTGATAGATATAAACATGGGTTGAACACACACACACACACACACACACACAGAGAGAGAGAGAGAGAGAGAGAGATTACCTATTACAGCCGGTAAGAGAATTTCTAAAATCAATGGCTGGAAACTAAATAAGCAATCCAACGGCCAAAAGCATTTGGGGGCATGGTACCCAAAACCGCTCTGGAGCATCATAGCCGGACACTGCGTCTACATACAAATTCAAGTGGTTAATTTGGTCAATCTAGTAAAGCACATGGCTGAAGTACAGGGGGCAGCACATGGCTTGATTACACCAACAAGCCCTTTAAGTGGGTACCACCCCAATTTCGTGAAAAAAAAAATGGGCCCGCCGGCTCTCCATTTCCCATATCCCAAAGGAAAACACCATACCATAAATAGCAAATTTACACCAAAATTGTTCTTTCATTGAAAAAAATTTGTTCCTTCATTGCTCAAACATCCTCTCTCTCTCTCTCTCTAGTGTTTCTCTTCTTTTCCCGTTCCGTGCGTAGGTGCGTTAGATTCGAGAGAGAGAGGGAGTGAGAATGGCAGGGCCTAGGGTTTTCGTCGGAGTTCTAACCGTCTTCGCAATCGCCGTTGCCGTATTCTCGCGTTCCGCGGAGGCCGAGCACATGGCCCCAGCCCCCGCTCCTGCTAGCGATGGTAAAATTCCTCTTTCCATGTTTCCACATTATACGCACACAATGCAAGTTCTGTATCTATACTTATATTTGTGCACGCGGAGGAGGAATATTGTCTGTTCGAACCGTAAACTGTCAGATCTGATGTTAATTCGTCGCGTTTTTAGGTCTCTCTGTGTGAATTCTCGTTGCGATTCCTTGTGATAACGGAAGTCCTCGCTGCCTTTTCGGAGCACCTCGTTAAACATATATGATTTTGATTGTACTAAGTTCGTTCTAGATTTTATGCCCTCTCAGGTTTTGGTTTATTGGTTTATATAAAATAGTAAATGCTGACCTTAACGGCGGAGGATAATATGCAAAAGTGCATCGATATCCAAGAAAAAATTTATGCCCTCTCAGGTTTTGGTTTATATTAGTAAATGCTGACCTTAACGGCGGAGGATCATATGCAAAAAGTGCATTGATATCCGAGAAAAGTGTATAGATATACGTGAAAGTGTATAGATATATGGGAGATGTGTATTGAAATCCGAATTTGTTTGGTATTATTTGCATTTTATCCTAAGCCTACTAGGCTGAGGTTAGCAAGAGTCAAGACCCCAATTGTTCTCTCTCTCTCTCTCTCTCTCTCTCTCTCTCTTGAATGTATGCATGATAACCAAACAAATATGGAAGAGACGGCAATTTTTGTTGATAATCTGTCAATATTTCTGTTCAATTGTCTATTATGGCGTCTCCAAGGATATGGATTTTATGGTAGGACCTGACTGTCTCACATTGGTTAGTTATCACATCATATGTTTTTAGATCACGCTGAGAAGTCCCTCCTCCAGAGACAGTTGATTTTAAGTTGGATTATTGAACATGGACTTTGGGATATTTTGAGCAATTCTATGACATGGACTTTGGGATTTTTTGAGAAAGACTTTGTTTCTTAGCGGTTGATGATTTGCCCTTGTTTATGCCAAGATGTGGACCTAGTTTAATAGTAGTTCCAAATGAATCAATCCATTTTTAACTTGTTATGTGCCATATTGGAGTCACCGAGTCCTGTCCGTACTGTATTACAACCCCTTTGGACTGCAAGAAAGGGTGGGAAAAGAAAAGAAAGTCAAATTCTATTGTTTGTTTGGATAACTAAAAGAGGTGATAATGTTGAGAAATGATGAGTTTCTACTGGTGCTTTTTTGCTTCTCACCAAATCTCATCATTTTGGTGTGATTAGATGAGAAACCACAACCCTTCTTTCCTGTAACTTTCTCACACTCCAAAGGGTCTGTTGAGTTGAATGCTTTAAAGCCTTAAATATTTTGCAAGCCTGGAAAAGTTGTGTTAAAAACAATATCCTTTTTTGAACTGCATGTTCGTATAAAAAGACTCATCCATTGTTTCCTTTCTGTCTTCTCACAGCCCTCTTGCTTTTTTCTGATTTACATCTCGTTATGGTCTCTTGCAGGCACTTCTATTGACCAGGGGATTGCTTATGCCTTGATGCTTGTGGCCCTAGTTCTCACATACCTCATTCATCCATTGGATGCCTCTTCCAACAATTTCTTCTGAGTTGTTTCTAGGACTAAGTCAGAATTAGAGAAGGGATGATGAATGGAATGTGGGAATGTTAGGAATTGTGTGCATTTGCTCGTTTGGAGAAATTAGTTCGAGTGCTACTATTATGGCCAGTGATGTGGTCACTTGTTTCATATTTCATTTGTGGTTGTTCTAGATATTCTTTTGCTGCAACATTTCTGATTTTGCAGTTTTCTTTCTCTGGGGAGACTATTCATCTTTTAGTTTCAAATTGCCTCTTATTGTTCAATGCTCAGCTTCCTATGGTTTATGGGAGAGTCAATTTTGTCCCACATTGCCACAATGGCATATTGAGCTCAAGCCACTTAAAGGTGAAGAAAATTTGCGGTACAGTAATATAATAACTCTCTGGTGCAAAAGTCTAAAACTCCATTTGGAGTGATACCAAGAAACTCCATTTGGTTTTGTGGCACGTGTGGGCTGCTGAAAGACTGGAACATGATCTGGCAGGTTATAATGTATTTCGTTTGTCGTCGAAGGGTTTTGTCAGATTGTTTGAGATGTCTACAACCATTGTTCGGCAGTGTTCATCGAAGTGATTACTTGATTTCGGTGTTTTTTTGCTATTGATGATCTTCCTTTTGTTACACTCCGGTAATGCTGTGGACGTAATTGTGGATGTGATAGTATGTTCTTTTTGCCCAAATTTCCGGGCTATGTTTCTTGTTATTGGAAAAATGGGTTAAATCTGCCACACAAAAAAAAAAAAAAACTCTTCTTTGTTAGCGACTAATCATTTTCATAAAATAAGATCAATTTAAAGATGCTTTGCTAAATAGACACTGCAGAAAGCAGAAAGTGAAGCATTAACGGAGGCAATTTCCTTTCCTCATAATTTGTCAACTAAGGCTCTGTCTATGTCTTTGATTTTGTGAAGGTGTCTGCTGAGAGAGAATTAAAAAGAAGGGAGAAAAATTAGCTTCAAGCCTTCAAAGATCCTATCATTTTTCTTTTCCCTCCAAACTCAAAGAACAAAAAACTGTTTTCAGGATCAACATCCACGGCCCGTTTGGATGCGGGTAAAGAATTGGGGGTATTAGTTAATAAGGGGGGATAAGATAGTATGGGGTATTAATTAATAAGGGAGGACCCACATTGATGTGATGTTTATGGAGGAGGGATTAAATAATAGGTTGTTTGGATGAGGTATTAGAGGAGGGGGATTAAATAGTACGATGTTTGGATGGAGGATAAATTGGGGATATAAGGAAGGGTGGATGATGTAAAAAGCTATTAAATGACTCTTTTGCCCTTGTGCAGTATTAAATTATTAGATTATTCATTAAATTCAATATGTAATTATGAAATTCAACCTTTATTTTTTTTCACACATAATTAATCAAAAATTATTTAACTAATATAATAATTATATAAAATAAATAAAATATTAACATGTCATTTTTAAGTGCTTTATTATATTTATGTTATATTTTTAAAAATTATGAAATTTTAAAATGTCAAATTACGTACCTATTATTTGGATAAAATAAATTTAGTTTATTTGTTTGAAAATGTTTAATAAAAATACTTAATAATGTTTAAAGTTGAAAATTTTATCATTTTCTAAAAATGTTTAACAAAACCGAAATTAAGTGTTCCTGTGTTTTTAAGTGTGGATGATGAGTGTTCCAAATTTCAACCCTTTTGGATCGGTGGGAAGATTTTATTTTTCTGATTATTTTATTCTAAAGGGCCATAGTTAATTTTTGACTATAAAGCTCTCATTAATTAGCCCTAAGAAAATCGTAGAACCAAATATTTCTTAGGGCTAACTAACGAGGAGCCCTAGAGTCAAAATTTAATTATGATCATTTAGGATAAAATGATCAAAAAAGTAAAATCTTTTCATCAATTCAAACAGATTGAAATTTGGAACACGTAATTTTTTTCTTGGCTTTCCCCCACACAAAGCTTTACAGTGTTCATTTTATTTTTTTTCCGATCAAAGTGTTTTTTTTAGATGTTATTTTTTCTTTTTCTGAGATGAGTCAGTTTTCATTTAACTGAATGGTGCCCTTTCCTTTGTCCTATCTTTGTTTTCTTTTTTTATCCGGTCCTATCTTTGTTCTTATCGCCAGGAGAGAGAGAGAGAGAAAGAAAGAAAGAGTATGGCGGCAGCAGCGGCAGCAGCGGCAGCAGCGGCAGCAGCGACAGCAGCAGGAGGAGGAGGAGGAGGAGGAGGAGGAGAAGGAGAAGAAGAAGAGAGAACGGCTACAACACAGTATCCTCTCTCCGATTCCTGGTGAATGTCACGGCCTGACTCTCTCCGATCTACTATTCTTATTTTTCTTCCTGTTTTTGTTTTGCTGTTCATCTCAAAAACTCAGGCGGGTTGGGGGTTTGGAGGAGGGGATAAGGAGGGGTAAAATCGTCCAATTTGCAGGGGTTTTGGGGGGATAACTTAATAACTCCTCGGACCCTATCCGAAAATAAGACCGGCGGATCCCCCCTTCTCCGGTCTTACCGAAGGTGCCGGATTATGGAATACCCCTGCGAGTTGCCTTCCCAAACGAGGGCAAGAGATGGGCCCCAGGTCTAAAATGAGGGGTATTATTTATCCCCCCTTCTTCTACTGCATCCAAACGACCCCCCAAAGACATGCGACTTTTTTTCACAAGAGGGAGTAGTTAATAGTTACAAACTACTCCATTCGTTTCTTTTTAAGTGTCCTACTTCGTAACTCCAATTTATTAAGAAAACATTATTATTACACATTTTTTATCAACTTTTATCTACACTTTCCCTACTTACCCTCTATGGAGACATCATCATTACACTTTTACTCAATAATTTCTCAAAATAGAATCTACTTTTAGTAGCAAAATGAAAAATGCACCAACTTTTACCCTCTAACTTTACAAAATAGACATGGCTTAAAAACTTAAATGGTCCTTACAAAATAGAGTCGGTTTCATTTTCATCCTTGTAAAAATTTTTGTGTCAATTTCGTCCTTATAGTTTGTGACTCAGTTCAATGTTACCCTTGCCATCAATTAGTGGATGGAATTCACCTACGTGGATAACGGACTTGCCATTTGTGTACTGGTTTTGGTTAATAGCAATGCTAATGACATTTTAAGCCTAGGATGGCAAAATTGTAATTATTCAACTGCGGAATTATGCGACGGGCCATTATGAGTTCGATCCGAAATGGCCCAACGGTCAAAGCCGTGTGTTTTTTAGCCGTTTAGGCTCCGGAAGCTCAAATTTGCCGTTTAAGGAAATATTTGACTTGCTAATAACTTGGATAAGGAAAATCCGAATTAAGTTGTTCTTTTGGGAGAAGTCTCAGAATTTTTTCTATTTTCTAGTTATGCTATTATTCCAAAAATTTCCATTTTTTATAATTTCCGTTATTAATTGATTTGGTGTGTCCGTTTTGAGGCGAATCAATTATAGTTAGGGTTTTTCTACCTATTTAACAAGTTGTAAGCCTTTGGGGCAAGATAGTGATTGATTATTATTGAATGAAAAGAGTCTAGAGAGCATTTTCTCTAAACCTATATTATTTGTGATTTTTTTGTCGCACGTTCGTAATGTAATTGAATGGCAGATTGATCTTGTGCGCCTTTTTTTGGTAGAAAATGATGTGGGTAATATTGGGGGAAGAGACATGGGCCTGGTAAGTACCAAAGAAGGCTTTCGTTATTCAAGTAGGCAAATTCCTTCTACTGGTTGACGGCAAGGGTGACATTGAATTGATTCACAAACTGGAAGGACGAAATTAACACAAAAATTTTTATAAGGACGAAAATGAAACCGACTCAATTTTGTAAGGACCATTTAAGTACTTAAGCCAATAAACATTTATTAAGGGACAATCCAAAATGGAATAATGGACTCTAAAAAATGGGCGGATGGAGTATACGCAATCATCTAAATTGATGCAGGCTTATTTTAGCAACATTACCAAATTAACCATACTATATTTCACAAGATTAAATTAATATTTTTCCACAGTTTCACAAATCAAATACATTACAAACAATCTGAAGGATCATTTTTGTTTTCTCTGGGCATTACCACATAGTTCCAGTCTACACGTTTCCGTTACAGAGAGACTGAACAAAGCACACTCCATTTCTACATAATTAAAGAACCAAGTCCTTAGAAAGCTCTATCAATGACACTAGCCCATGGCGTACTTCTGGGTCCAGCTCCGTGCAGTTGCCTCATACTTGGCCTTGTCTGTCTTGTACATGTGAGCAATCTCCGGCACCAAGGGATCATCAGGGTTTGGATCCGTCAACAATGAACAGATTGACAGCAACACCTGAAAATGGAAACAGAAACCCTTTCCACCAATTTAAGTAGCAGCACTATGGAACTAAAGTCCTAGAGGGAGGAGACAATCAACAGTTTCAAGAGCTGATACCCATCCTAAAGTAGTTCTTCAAACAATAGTGTTCTGCCAACCAAGTCGAAACACCAAAATCTGATTTTATTTTGTTACTGCATGATTTCAACCTATATGAGGCTTGCTGTTACGTGAATTCAAGATTATGTTCTAGCAGATGGTATTAAAGCTAAAAGTTAAAGAACCTTGGAGATAGTGAGGGCCGGGCTCCACTGCTCCTTTAAGATATCAAGGCAAATACTGCCATTGCTGTTTATATTCGGGTGAAAAACCTTTGTCCTGAATGCAACCTGCAAAAAAGTTCAACAGAAGTAGGGAAGTTAAAACAAACTGAACCGCCATGTGGCCCTTTGGATTTTGATTTGAACAGGTCAAGTGCGCTAAAGAAGGTTGCGAAACAATAAAGTATTTACAAATTTAGACACATGCAAAGTTATAGAGCTGGACATGAGTATAGAGTATGGGTGGGTGACCAGGCGTCAAGCCTTCCATAGGATGCAAGGGTATCTAAGTAAGGAGTTGAGAGTGGGGTTCTTTTTTTGGTGCTTCGAAAATTAATTGAGAGTGGCTATGTGGACAGAGATAGAAGTGAATCATATAACACCAGTATAATTAATTACAAATGTATTTGAAATTCAATGGAACTTAGGTGCAAAGGGGGGTTTCTATCTATCAACATGTGTGGGGCTAGAAAACTTTCAAACAGAAGGGGACCTTGCCCAAGTGAAAGTAAAGTTGTTTTATCCTAATATAGTTAATGTAGTACAATTTGGAGATTCCTAGAGGCTAGAACCCTGTACAAGGCGACACAAAAAGCATGTGCTCACAGTCTCATTCTTTCTATATACTTGGTCTCGCAATTCTCCTGCAATTTGACATCTCTCTACGAAGGTTGCCATCTGCTATAGAAGTGAGACCAAAACTGCTCTCATTCCAAAACAATTGGTGAGGCAAAGAGGCCTTTACAATACATGACAGATTAATGTTGATTCCATTGAGTATCAGCATTTGAGTAAGTTCTACAAAAATTAGAAGGAAAGAAGTGTGCAATATTGAATATCAAAGGAACCATCCCAAAGTATGCTAACAAGAGGGTCATCAATCATAAGTCTCATAACAAAGCTAGTTGATTACAAAATGGAGTCAACTGGTCAGGAAGACTGGAAGGCTGGAAGAGTGCGTGAGCTGCTTGAGTTTGTCCACAAAATGCCTTTTACACTTGAACTAGGCTTGTAAAAGAAACAAGGTACTCGAAGAGTAATACTACACACCACCAGGCTTCAAATTCTCAAACCACGTGGAGAAACACCCAAATAACCCAAAAATGAAAGAAAGATAAAACAAACCAAGTAGCTAATAAAAATAAAAAACGCTGAAATATGCATGATAAACAGGAAGTGTGAATCAAGGCAGTAACACTAAGCACTTTAATATACTTTAAAGCCCAAGTCCCAACCTTTAGTCAAGTAGGCCTAAACATAAAAGATCCACTTCCAAACCGCCAACAAAAGAACAACACACTTTCAGGACATTCCAAAACGCAAAAACAAATTAACTAAACATGAATTGAAGAAATTGTGGGACAAATGACATTCCGGGAAAACAATAAAGCACATCAGCACCTACAACATAAAGTAATTTCAAATAGGAATTGTTAACATACCTTAGGAGGTTTAAATGGATAATCAGGAGGGAAATGAATGGTAACAAGAAAAACTCCGCCTGCATATGGACTATCAGCGGGACCCATTATGGTTGCTTGCCAATGAAACATGTCTTCAGCAACAGGGCCTACCAATATAAATTATCCATGTAAAAGATATACACCACAAAGTCGTTCTAAAAAGTACAGTAGTAGTAGAAAATGAAAGTTGCAATGTAATGACCATTAGTGCACCTCTGTATGCATATGCACACACCATTGTATCTGTAAGGTGTAACTGTCGACCAATTGCATTCAGTTTTTGGTTGCCAATTGGCTACTATCGGAGTAGTATCGGACCATACAAGCTGGTATAGAGTCGGAAATTATTTTTGGGGGCCAAGAGAAGGGTCCAAATAGAAGAAGCATGGCTTTTGGAAAATGATAATTTCTTACAAAGATTAAGGACAGGAAAATAACAAACGCAAAACATTCGATAAGTTTATATAATTCTTAAACTACCACTAATCTTAGTTATGCCCAATTATGTCAAACATTGTATGTATGAACGGTTCCACAATGTTAGTCCCTTTGGGGAGTTTTAAAACTTTTAGGGGACACGCATTTATACACTGAATTCAAATAAGAAGGCATCAAATTCCAACAATACCCCTTTATTCTTAATTACAAAAAATATCCATCCATCTGTACACGGTGGTTTTCATAAGCAAAAGGTTTTATGTTTAGACCTTTCGAGGTGAAACATGAATTTTGGGACATTCCAAATTGAAAAGACGGACAAATAAAACAGAAGGGAGGGAGAACGGGAAATAGGGTCATCCCATAGGTGTTCAGGGCCAACACAATAATTTAGCAATAACTTAAGAGGGGCATCATATAAACTGTAGAGATATTCAGAAAACAACAGGCTAACAGAATAATGGCCCCCCATGCCACACTATAGCACCATCCCACCATGTGTTAATATAACTATGACAGGTTTGTGCATGCATCCATATGCGTCCTTTTTCTACCACAGATGCAATAGGAAATACATAGTATGGTGAAACAAGGATGGATGGCATGTATCAACCATCACCCATGCTTCATTTCCTCTTCCCCATGTGACTTGCCAAATCACCTTCCTCGTAAAAACAAAATGTGCTAGTTGATGCTATTAATTGCCATACATTTGTCGGCAATAACCTTGTTGCAATATGTTGTTGCATAATTCCCTTGGCCTCACCGAGTTATTTTACAGTAGTTTTGCCTAGCAAGCTTTGGAATTACCAAAAGTATATCAGCAGGCTACGAGCAGCCAAGGACGCTCCCCAGATACTCAACTAGCCTAAATTGGCCACTGTCCAATTGCTTTAGTTTGGCTACATGTATCCATATCCTCTTGTTGCCCAGCTAGAAGCCATATCCTCACTCAAGTTTAACCAATCATACATGTCTTTAACACCTCAAAACATTTCCCTACGGCCTCTGCATCTTTTACCAGACTCAATATGGATCAAAACGCTCCTTACAACTGTTTTAGCTGTTTCTGCTGCAGATGATCATAAGACTCATTACATCTCAAATGGCTATACGAGTAGGCTCAGCCAAGGGACGCTCCTCAAGAACTCAACTAAACTAAATTATTCTTTGTCCCAATTGCTTTAGTTTGGCTACATGGATCCAAATCCTCTTGTTGCCTTGTTAGAAGCCATATCCTCACTCAAGTTTAACCAATCATATATGTTTGTACCACCTCAAAACATTTCCCCTACGGCCTCTGTATCTTTTACGAGACTCAATATGGATCAAAACACTCCTTACAACTGTTTTAGCTGTTTATGATGCACACGGTCATAAGACTCATTACATCTCAAATGGCTCTACAAGTAGGCTCAGCCAAGGGACGCTCCTAGAGAACTCAACTAAACAAAATTAGCCTTTGTACCAATTGCTTTAGTTTGGCTACATGGATCCAAATCCTCTTGTTGCCCTGTTAGAAGCCATATCCTCACTCAAGTTTAACCAATCATCTATGTTTTTAACACCTCAAAACATTTCCACTACAACCTATATATCTTTTACCACACTCTCACTCAAGTTTAACCAATCATCTATGTTTTTAACACCTCAAAACATTTCCACTACCACCTATAACCTTTTACCACACTCTCACTCAAGTTTAACCAATCATCTATGTTTTTAACACCTCAAAACATTTCCACTACGACCTATATATCTTTTACCACACTCTATGTTGGGATCAAATCCTCCTTATTACAATTGTTTCAGCTCTCTATGCTGCACATGGTTATAACACTCATAACACCTTGTAACTCCCGGCATGGGGCAACCAAAAGAAGAAAAAAAATCGCAACTATAAAAAAATTATAAATCCAACAAATAGAAAAATTAGGGATGAGTTATTCCAAGAACTTAGACATTTGAAACCAATATTGCCGAGAGAAGTAACAAAATCGATGGACAACATTTGAATTTACAAGGTCTTAATGGAAATATGGTGGTTTCCAAATGGTATGGGTTGTTCATCGGATTTTGTTGACTAAACCGGTCATAGTTGCTTCGGCGGAGAGGAGTTTTTCGAAGTTGAAGTTGATAAAAACTTACCTTTGGACTACCATATCACTCGAGAGATTAAGTGGATTGGCTATGAGCTCAATTGAAAATAGAACTTGGATAAGTTAAAGTATGGTAATTTAATTGAAGATTTTGCTTCAAAAAATGCAAGGAGAAGTTGTTTTCTTTAAAACGGATCTTGTTAATCATAAAGCACTATAAACGGGGTTGCATTTTCATTTTGATTTTTTGGATGTAATTCAAGCTAAAAGCACAATGTAACCTTATTTCTTGTTTTTTTGTATGTATTTTTTATTTTTTATGACTTAATAGTAAGTGGACAACCAAATTTGAGTTCGGGCTTAGCAACCCAAATATCGGGACCGACACTATATGCTTATGCTATCTTTCACCTTGTGCTCCTTTTAACTTCCCTATAATTTAATTATTTCTTACAAATCTTACCTACCTTCCCTAGTAACACCTCTCATCCATTCACCACTCTCATTTCAACTAAACACAATTCTTCAATATGTACCACCCAAATTTTTGCAACATTACATGACAACAAGCCTTGTAAAAACAAATACTATATATGTGTCAACTTTATAGGAATTGCACAAAATCACACCAAACATGGATTGCACAATCCCATTTTATCCACAAGCTCTCAATTTTGGGGCCACAATATCTCCTTTTTCATAGCAAATTTTCATCAAAAGTAGAAACAATTATTGCTCTTAGACTTGGGTACTTCTCATCCATCAAAATACACTTTGTTTTCTCATCCTAATTGTAGATTACTACGTGTTCTCTTCGTCTTACCTAACCAAAAACACATTAGATTCTAAATTATCCTCCATAAGTGTGGGTCCAACTTAACATCTCTTCTTGTTTTGTCAGTTAAAATTATGTTCTGTTACGGTTGGCAGCCGGACCTACCGAGTCTAATATAGTCTCCAAGTCTTCCAGTTCTCCCTCCCGAAATGCTACCGCACGGTGACTCATAAACATGTGATCTTACTAGTGCTCATAAATACACAAGAAGAAATGATTTTTTAACCCGTTCTAATTTTCTCATGCATAAACCCATAACTAAAACGTACCACTATTATTTATAAAAAGGCCTAAGCCCAGAAATATAAGAATATTTTAGATTTTTTTTTTAACAGTAAGAATATCTTAGATCTAAACTGAACAAAAATAAATCGAGACAAATGAACCAGAGCAACAAATTGAACACAAGCAGTCAGACCAAAAGCTATCCCTATGTTGAGTATGTTAAATATATGCAATTACCAGCACTGCAAGAGGTGGGAGGATCCTTCTGTAGATCCTTGAGCTCTTTCAAGATCCGTTTGGAAGCCATTTCTCAGGGAATCGGAACAAGGACAAGGAGATCTGGAGTAGAAAATGAACAGCAACGAGGGAGAGAGAGAGAGAGAGAGAGAGATGATTGGCTAGGGATTTTGTAAGGATGTATATCGAAGAGAGAGAAGGGTTCGGACAGAGAGCTGACCTGAGGATTGAGGGGATGATGATGCTTTGTGTGTGTGGAATTCAATTCAGGACGGCTGTATGCAGTACCTTGCTTTTTCTCTTCTTCAAAAAAAGAGTCTCTCTCGTTCTCCAAGCGGAACTGTATTGTCTCCATAGCGATTATTATGTGCTCCTGGAGCACCGGCACAAGGTGATTCTGAGTCCGTGACTTAGGCCAATTTGGCTAAATAAGTTAACTGATTAATTTTTTTTTGTCCTTATTCAAATTTTTTTCGTATCTCTTAATTTTTCGTCAATCTTTTGAAAATTATAACATCGTCAAAAAGAATCTAAAAAATAAAAAATTACGATCGAAACCTAATTTTTTTGAATAAAAACAAAAATAAGCCAATAAACCAATGCTTTCGTCTTTATTCAAAAAAAATTGGATTCGATAATAATTTTTTACTTTTTAGATTCTCTCGTCATGACGATGCAATAATCTCAAAAAAATTGACGAAAAACTAATAAATAAGAAAAAGTTTAAACAAAGACAAAAAAAAAAATAAGCCAATTGGTTTATTTAGACAAACGGGGCCTTATACTCTCTTCGAGCATCTCCAATCTTTATCTATTTTTTCATTAAATTTTGGTCTAGTGTTAGCATATTTTTAATTCCACTAATCCACTTCTTAAGTTTAAAAACCCTCTAATCCACTAGTAATGTTTTGTAAGGTCTCAGATCGATTTTACTTAAAAAAAAGAATTCGGGCTCTCTCATTCTCTAAGCAAAGTTGAGTTTTGTCGAGCTCGAACTCGGCTCGTAGCAAACGAGCCAACAACTTGAACTCAAGCTTGGCTCGAGCCTTAATAAGTCAACCTTAGTTATTTAATAAAATGAACATCTTTAATCGAGTCGAGCCTCCCTTAACAAGTCGAGCTTTTGTCGAACGAGCCGAGCTCCACTTGACTCGCTTAGTAAACGAGACAAAAACTAGAGCTCAAACTCAATTCGTTTACTAAATGAGCCAAGTGTTTAACGAGCCAAGCTCGCAAGTTGCTCTGTTAGTTTACAATCCTACTCTCTAACTTTTTTATTAGAAATTAAAATGTTCTCCCTTCTCTCCTCTTTCTCTCTCTAAGAAACGAAAAGCCACTACCCTTTTTTTTTTTTTTTTGTACTTTAAAAGCCACTACCCTTCCGTTCATGTTTTCTAGCTTGGGGTGAGGTGCCGCGTCTTTCCTCCTTCCCTTTGGCGCTCATACATTACACCTCTCCTCTCTGCTCTCTCTCTCAACCATTTGTTCCCTTTTCACTATCATTTCTTCCAACTATTCATTGTCGTCGCGTTTTCTTCTGTCTCTTCCATGTCGTCATTTTTCTTGTCGTTCACTCACTTGGGTGTTTCCGGTATGTCCTAACAGCTAGGTGCGATGATGGCAAGTGGAAACGAGGACGCATCGTCTCCCACAGATTGCAGCTTTTGGAGTAATCGGTTCACGCCTAACAGTAAGTGGAGACTTCACGACCGCCAATCGACGTGAGCTACGCTTGGTTGCTTTTGCAGATCGGGTGTTCGATAGTCTGCCGTGGGTGGTATCGCGGTGGTGGCTCCCGATGTCGTATGGAAGCTTGGGTGCATTGTGCGCTGTAGTTTGTGAGGATCAATTTCTCGGCAGGTTTCATCAGAGGTCACGCATCTCGTGGGTGTTTACATCCTAAAATATGTCACCCAATAAAAAAATTACACGTGGCACCAAATAGTGTATCTTCCAATCAGAACACGTCATGCTTAAGCCTAAGATACAGAGGATCAAAGGGTTTAATCACGATGTTATTTTAATACTATACAGTATCGTTTAGATTGGAAACGACTACATTTGGTCATCAACAAATAGGAATTAAAACGATAATTAAGCACAACCGCTGATTAATTCTCCAAACCATCAAAGTGTGTCATTAAGGTCCCGTTTCATCACGAGAAATTGATTACGTTTATAGCAAATCATTTGAATATATTATTTCGAAAAGCACTAACCCATGTTGCACAAAAATAAGAATTCACTACCCAAAAGTTAGCCACTATCTCCATCAACAAACGTGGACGGAGAAGAGTTTTCTGAGAAGACCAAGTCAAGCAACAGTTCAAAGGCCTTTGCAACCGTTTTTGGAGGGAATGGAGGGCATTTTAAATCAAATTTCAATGAAGACTTAGGCACTAAAAGAAAACGTGAAGAATGCAAGTTAAAGACAGACTCATTATCTATAAATAAACGAAGCAATTTAAGAGAAAGCCCCAACAAAAATTCATTATCTGACAATCTATACGAAATGGTTGCTCAGAGATCTAGAGTAGTTTAGGACTTAGAGTAATTTAGTTAGTTTAGTATTTTGCAAGTTTGAAAACTTATTTGCATATAAGCTCACTTTTGATTAAATTCAAGTTATCTTACATCCTTTTATCTTTTTCTTGCCAAAGAGTAATCGAGTATAGGTTTGCTTTCGATTCAATTCAAGTGTGCCTATATTCTTGTGTTATTCTTGTCGAAATCTTAAGAGTAATTGTATATAAACTTGCTTTCGATTAAATTCAAGCTTGTTTATATTCAGTTATGTTTTCTGATTGAAAAGCGTCAATCTATTATTTGATTGATACCTTTAGGAAAATCATCTTAATTGAGATAATCGAACGGATAACACAATTGCATGATTAAATTAGTTATTTTGAGATAATCTGAAAAGATTAATAAATTCTATTCTTTTCTAGCACGCCCTCAGACAATCATTTTGCCAAAAGTTGAGCTAAATTAGCCCAAACAGCGGAGTTCGCGGTGATTGTGTGGATCGTCATCCTCATCGTCGGTGGTGGTTGGTGCACATCTTGTTGATTGTCGTTGGGGTTGGCAGTTGCTGTTGTTGGTGACGGTTGTTCTCAATGGTGGTGGTGCATAGGGTGCTATGGTTAGGATTTGGTTTTGGATCTTGGGATGGGTTTGACTCCTTTGGGTCATGTCTTTTCCGGTTGTTTATACTTTTTATTGTTATGATCTGGGCATTTTGAGACCTATAGATGTTCAAGTTTTGCCCTTATAGTGTTTGGATCTCAGTTCATTGGATTTTTTTTCATTTTATCCAAACACCATTTGTCAAGTTTTCTTAATAAAACTTTTATTGCCCATAAAAGAAGTTTTTTTTTTTATTACACATTGATATGCAAGTCGCATAATTTGGTGTAACACATACGTGATGGAGAAAAGACATGTAATACCATAGGACGGTTCCCACTCCTGAAAACTTGTGCAAGTCCGACTGGCAAATGGCTTGCTCTATAACCCATTTTTCATTAGTTGGATTTTAGATTCTAAACATTATCCTATTTCTCTTCATTCATTACTCTTATTTTTCTCTTTAACTTTTTTCAATTATTATCCTTATTTTCAATTATTACTTTATTCCTTTCTACGCTCATTATCTACAAATCTAAATCTAAAATCTCAAAACGAACGAGGTCATAATTTGTGATGAAAATACCGATACGTCATGAAGACAGATCAGTAACACCATGTGGCGGTTTTTTTTCCTGTACCATTTGGCGGTTCACCGCTGCCAAAAGTTCACATACCTTTTGTAAGGGTGTGTATGTGCTTGATAGAAATAGAATAGTTAGTACAGTAGTATTTGCCAATGAGTAGCTTATTGGGCCCCACTTGACACTATCTAAAGACGGTGGCTGAGATATAAGTGTTCCGGATCGTGGAAAAAGTATTTTTTAAAAAAGAAGGTAATTTTAAGCTAAAAATTATGTATTTATGTAAATAATTTTTCTATAAATATAGATCTTATTTGATAGATTTCATTGAGATCTTTTATACCGTGCAAAAAAAATTAAAAAATTATTTTTTTATTTTTATTATATTTGAGTTTAAAAATTGAAAAAAAAAACTTTTACAAAATGAAGGTAAATTGGGGCCTTCATTGGGCCAACATGGCTCCCACCACTTGTAGGGTGGATGTATGTCTGAGACTGAGAATCTATCAATCATGAATTTTTATTTCTACTACAACAAATATAGAAATCCAGCTTGATTTCAAAATTCAACCACGAGTTCGAGTTTCATCCGGCTATAATTTTATCCTATGCTTGGATCTGGTATTTGTGGAGGAAAAACTAATAAGAAAGATTGAAAGAAATTTGGTTGAATTTGTTTTTTTTCCCTCTTTAACTGTTTCAAAATGAGCAGATAATTGAGAGATAATTGTGTCTTAATTGATTTCTAGTGCTGTGTTCTTGAACTTACAAAAAGTTTTTTTTCAAAGAAATGAGATTTCAAAAAATATACTATATATATATATGTGTGTATATGTATCCGGATCAGGTCAGGGATCCCTGATCTAATTCTAATCCGCACCTCCCCTTTCCGATATATTACAATGTGAGAAAACAAAGTTTTTTTCTCATTTTCTTTTTATATACTCTTCCTTAAAGTTGTTAGATCTCTTTATAAAAACATCCTCCAAGCATGTTTCGACAAAAACCCACCACACCCCCCCCCCCCCCCCCCCCCCCCCCCCCCCCACACACACACACACACACGCACACACACGCGCGGGTGATCCAAACACAGCTTAAAGACAATATAATGCAAGCTCATTGGTGCTATTTTTTGACTACCCAAAAGAGTAAATTGAAAGGTCTTAAATCACTCTATAAGATAAAAAACACAGGACACAGACACCTCCATGAAATCTATTTATCCCAAACCTCTTCAATGGTCCATAAAAACTGCTCAAGTAAGTTACACAAACCAGAACTATAGTTACAGTGCCTGCCACCCCTAATCTATTTTATTTTAGTTACATCAGCCATCATGGCACTCTGAATCTAATAAAACACACCTCAGTTCTGCCAAGAGAGAGCTACATCACAAGTAACAATCAGTTTTTTTTGTTCTTAATTCCTGTTCTTGTTACTATCTTCCTCTACTACTGTTAGTGGTGACTGTGGGCTTGTAATTATGCCAAAATCACACGATGTACTTAAAATCTAAACGCGTCTCCTTTCCTCAATTAGCTAGCAGCCACAACATCAGCCCTCGGACTCGCATCTAAAAGCTGCCGGAGCTTTGCACCAGAGTTTGACTTATTACTCTCGTACGTTAGATCACCCCCTTCCTCACTTCTATCAATGGATCCAGAATTGTTGACTCGAGCCAGAAGGTTCTCTGTATTTACAGGGATCCTATTATCATTCATCTTGGTTAAAATTACCAATTCTGTTCGTCCTCCTTGTGCATCTTTCAGTTTCTCCTGAGATCAAAGCAGTTTTATGAGCTCCCAATAAGGTGAAAAGACAAGAAGTGGATTGCTAGCAATAAAGGTTGTATTCGGATTATGCTTTTCTGGAGAGAATTATCTAGGGAAAGGAAAGTGATAGGAAGCCAAAGAGAGTAAATTTAGGATTTTCACTTCATTATCATCTTTTATTTTCTTCCCCCCATGAATCCCACTCCCTAATCCAAACACGACCATGATACGAAGCAAATGAAGTTATACCAGTAATGTAGTATTTTCAAGTTTCAGTTTTGCTGAATTCTCAGTTAGCCGATTGATTTCTGACTTGAGTGTCGTATTCTCAGCTGTCAGGGATTCAACTCTTATTGCAAGTTCTTCAGTCTCAGCCTGCACAAGGAAAATAAAGCAAGTAGACAAAGTGAAAAGGAATTATCCACAATTGCAAGAATCGTAGTGTATAAACCTACAGTGAACACCTTTTTTTTGAACGGCAACCTACAGTGAACACCAAGATCATTAAGGTTGTGTTTGCATAAAAGTTTGGTGAATGCATTTGTCGACGAAAGGGAAATATAAGAAGCTAAGAAGTTCAGAAACTAAATATCTGTGGGAGGTATGAGTGGGAAGAGTACCTGAGGTCGCCCTCCGGGTACATGGCGGTCACTACAATGGTGCTCGGGACCACCACAGGTGGAGGAGGAGAGAGCTCGGGGCGGACTTAGAGAGAGAGAGGGATGGCAGTGGAGAGTAGGTGTGTGTTAGGTCTGTCTCGAATGTTTGTTGAATGTTTGTCTTTTATATGAGCCTTGGAGATGATGGAGAGCCAGGTGTAAGGATCCTCCCTATTGGTGGACAGAGTGGAGGTTGACCTCTTTTCCTCTTTTAGTCCCAAGTCAGGCCTTGGGGCTTGTAACCAAGGAACCAACAGAGGCTATTTCGGTGACACATGGAGACCTGTATCACCTGCCAAGTCAGGCGGTAGGTATGATACGGGCTCCGAGGTGCCAGGCTGTAGGTATGATACTTCTTCCGAGATGTCTGATGGCGGTCAATGTCCCCTCTCTCTCGAGGACCGGTCAAGTTAGAGCTCGCCGGAGGCAAGCTCGTCTTCTTTGACAAACCCCTTGCTCTAGCCTCCAAACCACATTCCTCCTTAGGTCTCGAGCGAGGTACCTAGGCCTTGCTCCCGGCCTAGGATGGTGTATAGAGTCGCCTTTAAGTATTTGTGGAGTCTTCAATATGTTAAGTAGGAGGTTAGGTGCCCGGAGGTGACCTCACTCCTCCCATGGGTGGAGAGTTCTTGGAGGAGGCCTTGCTCCTCCGGAGGCGGAGTTTGTGGAGGAAGCTTGCTTCGGCGGAGGCAAGGTCTATGGAGGAAGCCTCCTCCTGGGGTTGAACATTGCGGAGGAGGTATTACTCCTCTTGGAGGTGAGTATTGTGGAGTAGGCCTTGCTCGTCCCGGAGGTAGACATTGCGGAGGAGGCCTTCTCCTCCTAGAGGTGAACATTGTGGAGGAGGCTTGCTCCTCCTAATGGTGGATATTGTGGATGGGGCATGCTCCTCCTGGAGGTGGACTTTGTGGAGGAGCCATGCTCCTCCTGGAGGTGAATCTTGTGGAAGAGGAGAGGCATGCCCCTCCTGGAGGTGGACTTTGTGGAGGAGGAGAGGCATGCTCCTCATGGAGGTGAATCTTGTGGAGGAGGCATGCCCCTCCTGGAGGTGGACTTTGTGGAGGAGGCATGCCCCTCCTGGAGGTGGACTTTGTGGAGGAGGCCTCGCTCCTCGGGGAGGTGAACGTTGTGGAGGATGTTTGCTCCCCCTGAAGGTGAATCTTGTGGAGGAGGCTCCTGGAGATGAACTTTGTGGAGGAGGCACGCTCCTCCTCATGGAGGTGAGCTTTGTGGAGGAGGCATGCTCTTCTTGGAAGTGGACCTTGTGGAGGAGGCATGCTCCTCGTGGAGGTGAATCTTGTGGAGGAGGCATGCTCCTCCTTGAGGTGGACCTTGTGGAGGAGGCATGCTTCAGGCCTCTCCCTGGAGGTGGACCTTGTGGAGGAGGCATGCTCCTCCTGGAGGTGAATCTTATGAAGAGGCGTGATCCTCCTAGAGATGGTCACCGGTGGGGTTCTTGAAAAAGGTGTATCCGGTTGTGGAATATATCGAATACCCGCAATATCTTTCTTTAGTTTTACTAACATTATCCTGTCTGTTGGTAACTCCTTCAACATCCTTACACAAAATATAGATTGTTCCCCAATAATTTTCAATTTTACCATACCTGCCTCCTCAATCTGGACCTTCTTGCAGATTCACGATTAGACTGTTTCCTTCTTTCTCGTTTCAACTCCCGCTCATTCTGAGTAGAAGATCATCAATAAACCAAAAAAAAGAAAAGAAAAGAGAACAGTGGTAAGACTTAACAATCTCCTGGACATCGTCTTGCAATCCAAACCTAAAGCATAGATCCAAGGAATATCGAGAAGCCATTCAAACTCTTTGTTTTTATTTTCAAAGAAACGATTAATCTCAACAAACATATTCCAGCAAGCCCAACTAAAATATATGTGATGGGAAAGACCAGTCAGAAGTAAAGAGGGAAAAAGAGATGAACCAAAATTGACAGCACCTGTAACCAGCCTTCTGTTGCATTTGCGTTTGGGAGCTCCAATGCCACGGTAGCTCCCACATTGACACCCATAACTTTATCAGGAGCTCCACTTACTTTAACTGCTGCAACTGGACTGTCCTGGGTTTCAGTCTTCCTGTCTTCACCACCTGTTGGCATAACAATCAAGCCAAAAGATAAATATATTTAGAAATTAAACCACATAAAATCCTTCTGACAGGAACCAATACCATTCCTTCTTTTTATTTCTCTGAGTCTCTCATTCTGGATGTTTCAATATTGTTTGTTTCTAAAGGGCAAAAAATTGACTGGGAAGACTTCAGGTACAGCAAACAAAGTTTTCTGTGTACTGGGTATTGGCATATTGTTCAGTAGATATCTAGCGTTGGATTTCATCCATTTGCAAATTAGACATTTCCACAGTCCCTACCTACAAACTGCAATGCTATGAATTCTACGAGATGTCTAGAAAAGCAAGCTCGTGCACACACACACGCATGCACCCCAACTAGAAAAGATTTGGAAGGGCAAAAGGTCTTGACTGGTGAATACTGAATACCACTCCTAGAGTTATGAAGACTAAGTCGGATATTCGCTCTTTACCTTTCAATCAAACACGCTGAGATCAAATCTCACGTGGTTTGGCAATTACCCATGTCCAAGGGACCAGATGGGAGGAGAGTTTACAATCGCTCAAACCCGAACCCCGTACATGTCCCTATTCCTTATACGTCTGTTCAAAGGATTGTGTATGGGTAATACTAAAGCCGCCCTTACTAGTAGTATCAGTACTGTCTTTTTCCCGGCTTTTGTTGTTCTCGGAACTATGTAGTATGGTTCAGCAACTACCTCGATCGAATCTACCTATCTTTGTGATGATTTACTAGTATAAGGATGTATAACAATAGTACAGAACAGAGAATCACAAGATGATCATGCACTTTTTGCATGTAAGGGGAAATTATGCAAAGCTTGCTAAGTCAACTGTGGAGGTTCTGCTGCTTCTCTTTGAATTTGAGCAACCTTGCTTTTCAAGTGATGGAAATCTCCAACCGCAACAATGATAAAACATACATCATGAGGACCCACAGATGATTTATCAATCATCCCATTTCTTACAAGCAATGGAGCCAATAATATAATATTTCAAACAAAGTAGTATCCAAAAGCAGAGTGGACAAATACAGGCGACAAATACATAGATCTTTTTTGAGCAAAATTCGATAGATAGAATTACAAATATTTCAAGAATTCTTTGATGTGATAACCTAGGTACCAGAGGCAGAGTGGGCAAATACAGGCTACAAATACATAGATCTTTTTTGAGCAAAATTCGATAGATAGAATTACAAATATTTCAAGAATTCTTTGATGTGATAACCTAGGTACCAGAGACATACACTACCTTTGCTTTAATGCAGACACACACATGTCTACTATTATGTAACGGCAATACCTCGCTTGGTAAATGGTACCTTGGATCTCGAGAGATTTTGTGATTTCACATGTCATCCAATGGGGGGATCAGTAATGATTATTCAACTTATTTGACAAATGTGTTATTCGAAACCACACAATGGCTCCAGTTCAACTTCTGTTCAATATTGAGAACTCCCACCACTTTCCCAGAGATTCATCACATGCTGTGGATAGGTCAGTGATGCACCACTTTGCCCATCCTACCCTAACCGTAGAGTTTCTCTAAACCAAATGCCAACCTCCCTTTTTTCTCTTTTAACAGCCTTGTCAGTTTCTCTCGCTAAAAGTGATCAGGAATCAATTGAATGCTGCTGGGCAATGACCCAAGAACCAAAAAAGATAGCTTTAAAAAACCATGGACACACAACACATGTGCCATGACGTCTAACATAAGCAACATGGGCACTTTTATGAGGTCACATCTCCCTGCATGGTAAGGCTGGAGCTGTCTCTGAACCATTCCAAATGGTAGATCTCATCCACTTTCCATGCCACCCTCCCAGCAATCCACACTAACATGAGAAACTGGATAAATTTTGCACTTTTTTTTTGCCTTCTATATTTGCTATACTGTCTAACTCTCTCGGCTTTGATAACTAAGTTTTACACCAGAATTCTGTCAAGGAACTCCAATCAAGTGGAATGGACAAGTCTGACTACTGCGCTCCTGGTATGCTTACCACGGCACATGCCATATAAGTATGATCTAGTCTACTAGCAAAAGAATAATATCGATCCAAAAAATCAACTCAAGTCAAATAAGTCTTCTTCGCAATTACTTGGGGTCGGTACTTTGGATCAATTTCTTACCTCTATTCTAAGTCATTCTTAGTTAAGTGTAATGTAATCATGTCCATTCTTACTACTGACTCCACCTATGTTGTCCTTCCTACTAGGAAATAGCAACCTACAGAAATAGTGTCTTTATTCAGAAAAAAAATTGAGCTTACCAATAGTTGTTTCCTTGCGGCTTCTTTTCCTACCATTTTCAAGCGCCTACAAAAGATAAGAGACTGCTAAAACATGCCACTCTTTCACAACACTGTACACGAGCTGGTACAAAGAATGAAAGAAATGCGCAAAGAGACAACTCTTACCCTTGCCATGTTTCCATTACTTCGATCACTTGAACCTTCTGTCTCCTCACTGTTCACATGACCATAAAATTCAGAAATCAACCTTCCCATTGGAGGTCTAAAAGGGAAAATCTATGTGTGCAGGCATTTTCGGGAAAGACAAAAGACTACTTAGTACTTCCTGACTAGTAAAGTATACTCAATTGCTCTCAAGTTATAATAAAGGCAAGTCATAATACGACCTACCTCTGAGAATGAGAATTGTTGGCTCCTCCTCCAACACTGTCGGTGCTATTTCCATTGCCTATCGACATTGCTAGCCCATTAAACCTTTTCAACTTCTTCAACAGGCCTTGATCTGTATTTCCTGATGACTTAGTAGGTGTTTCCATGTTTGGCATAGCAGCCTGCATTGCCACTTGCAATAAGCCCAAATTCCATCCAGTGCCTTTCAGATAAGAAATGCAAGTTATGCAACAGTGCCTCTTCTCTCACTAATGTAACTTCCACTTCCGCAATCAAATAAAATGCCAAGAACAAAAGATGGCTGGGAGATCGAAGGCTTTGATAACAGAAGAAAGATGAGATGGCTTGTTCATGGGATAATGACCACCTTAGAAAAGTGGAAACAAATAAAAAATCTGGAAAACAAGCACACCCCTATAAGATTTCAATCTGATGTCCTAATTATGGTTGCATTTTATACACACAACATTTCTTATTAGATGGGGCCAAAAACAGCGAAAGGGGGCAAGAATGTTAGATTCATTGAGAGCCACAGTTATCATTAAGAAACCGAACATTCCGAGGATGTGCCTAATTGTCAATATACAGTCTACTGATGGAAAATTTCAGGAAGCTCACCACTTTCAGTACACACATTTTCTGCTAGGAAGGCAGTACACCCATTTTCTACTAGGAAGGAGCACCCCATGAACTCAACTATGAAAATTCTAAGATCAACCCATTCTATTCTGATATTGAGACATACAGAGAAAGCTGACTTACAAGAGGAACTCCAGGATGTGCATATACACCTCCATGTGCATAGAATGCCGCATAATGCGGCCCAAATGGTGGCATCATAGGCTGCGAGAACAGAAAGTTTAAGGTTTAAGTAACATTCTCTTGATGAAGTACTAAATTTTTGACTCAGCTTACATGACTAATGATTGGACCATACCTGTGTTGCTCCCCACATATAAGGGTGAGGAGCATGACCAGGTGTGACAGGTGAGTTGAAATATGGTGGTGCAGCAACTCTGGGGCCATAGTATGCCTGAAGGTACGAAATACTATTTCATCACTTTGTAACCACAGATTTCTGGAAATGATGACTAGAAAGTTTCTATTAGGCAAATAATGTTGAGGCAGTTATAACTATGGATGCGATAAGGGCACGCATAAAGTGGAAAACCTGCATTGCTGCCCAATCTGGATAGACATGGATGTGGGCTTGATCCTGTCAATAAAAAAGGGACGACCAATATTCGGTAATCAACAAACATGTAATGAAGTGGTTGTAAAAAAATAGAATGATGACGATGTGATCAAAACACCTATTTCAGACATTCTCAACCAACAAATCGGGTAGTCCCATCCATTTACCAAAAAGAATGTATAATTGTTAGCTTACCGGTGGAGGTGAAGATGTTTTCTCAGGCTTAGAAGGTTTTGTCTCTTCACTATTACCCATAGTGAAGCACCAAACTGGAACTCTTGACTGATTCTGAGATGACACACACAAAAAGAAAAATCATTTTCACATTCATCTCTACAAAATGGTTTTGAACATTGATAAAGAAAAATATATCGCAAAATAAATAAAATTTGCATCATTCAGATACTATATTGCTTCGTAATAGTACCCTCACCACGAAAAATGAGAATAAGGGGATTAACAACTCCTAAATACAGTTCTGCAATTTAAGTTCATAATGCCTAGGAACCAATATTTTGTAAGTTCCTCAGGCATTGCTATCTCTGCAAACATGGTAAGCTTTAAACAAACAATTTACCGCAAAAAAAAAAAAAAAAATTGACACCAGGAGTGCAGCTGCTAAAATCCGAAACTAATCATCTTCATGATCTGGGCCAGCACAACAACGTCAACTTCTACACGCCCTCGCCTAAACAAATACATAAACAAGCATCCACAGGCAATAGCACATTTGAGTCGCATCTCAAATTCAGTATCCTTGCAGTCACAATCGGTGTGTAACTTCGCAAAGAGCTAACCAGTTCAAGTTCCAAACTGAGAGATTCCAAAAACAGCTTCATATTATTGGCCAGGACACAGTTAATATTAGCAGAGGCCTTACAAGCTACTTTCAGAGCTTTACATAGTTTTGCATCCTGCCAAAAACAGACTAAAACGGATGCTACTTTACCTCAACTATCATTCACAAAACTCACAGCATCACACTGAAGCTTATTAGATCCACCAGTTAAAAACTGCACAGTAATTCGAGTTCTAAGACTATATACCCACCTTTTTCTGTCAGTAGTCAGTACAACACCATTTATTTTATTAAACAAATAAATCCAAGATATTAGCAGGGAATTTAAGTTAGGCCTCCTAGCAATCAATTAACACTAAAATGAACCTATATAGATCAATTAATAAGTCAATTTTAGTTCAAGACAGTCTGATTTGAACCGAAAGTAAATTACAGAACATTTCATATACCAGGAAAACATGCTACAGTATCTACCAGGAGCTCAACAAAAATACTAACAGGTTACACGGCTAAGCTCTAAACAGATCAAACACCATGATTTGTTATATTATATGGGAGACGAAGAAAAGGATATAAACATCCATAACAGAATTGATTTACCCCCCAAAAAACAACATTATAACAGCATCCAAATATTCACACAGCACCTGTAAATAATACTATCTCCTGAGTCAATTAAAAAACTGATGAATTTTACTATATAAAGGAGTTTACATAACGGGGACATGATTGTCTTTCCTCATCCCAATAAGATGTAAAGCAGATAAATTGTCAATTATGATTTATGCCTTTTCAATATAAACTAAAAGGCAAACGACAAAACAGTCCTCATGAGTAGTCTAAATTTCCATGACTTCTACCCTTTTACTGTTTCTTTGATCTCTCTCACTCTCTCTGAAAGATTTACTTATATACACAAAATTATTACATACAAGAATGCAGAGCAAAAAAAAAAAGTTGTTACAATATCATATATCCAAATTTCGAAGTTCTCAAATTTAAAACAATTTTCCACGACATGAAGGAATCACTCGAAAGCTGGTATTCAAATCAAATCATCAAACTAAAGATACTTAAATTCAACGTCTACAACAGAAATTCCATGAGATCAACATAAGCATCACCTCCAAATACGCAAATTTCACACACACTAAAATCCTCTACTGAACCAAAGTAATTCAAAAAAGTCATACGAAAAAAAAATTCAAATTCAACATACCTTCACGTTTCAAATTCAACAAATCTCACAAAAATACTATTCAAGTAAAAAGCTCCGGCTATCGTAATTGTGATAAAGGAAAAAATATACTGTAGAAAGCAGCATATCCCGAGCTGCTGTAATTCTGCATTCACTTTCTCTCTCTAGTTTCTCTCACTAGAAAACCTCTGAGAGGGAGGGAAGAGTTTTATGCAGAGCGTGTAGAGAGAGAGAGAGAGCCAAGGGGGAAGGTCCACGTCACGATACACGTGTTCGTATGAGATGAGCGTACGTGTGCTTTACATACAGAGCCCTGGTTATATATTCAGAATTGGGCCTGTGTTGGTTGTTGAGTTGGCCCATCGGTAATGGCGTTGGCCCAATTTTTCCCATTTTTCTATTTATTTTTACATTCACGACCGCCGTACACGTGGACACTGCGCCAGCGAATACAACGCCGTCGTGTCAATGACGTGGCTTATTTTATATCCTCCGTAGTAGAATCAACTAGAATGGATAGGTCCCTTGGAATCCGCCATGGGCCAGTCAGCAACGACTAGCGCTTTTGACAAACTTTTTGGGGATTTATTTGACTAATTGATTTTCAAACTCTCATTTTTTATATTTACACTTTTTCTTTTGTCTTTTACAAAGAAAAATACACACACTTTCAACACTAAATGGTGTTCCATTAGCACTTTTAGAAAAAGTGTTGTTTGTCCTTATTTGAATTTTTTTCTCGTTTATTCGTTTTGCGCCAAATATTTTTGACCTTTCGATCCGTTTCAACGAGACAAATCGAAAAAGTAAAAAAAATTTACTTTTACCCAAATATTTTGAACAAATACCACTTTTAAGTAGAAAAAGTAAAAAAAGTTTACTTAAAAGTGGTCATTGTCCAAAATATTTGGGTAAAAGTAAATTTTTTTTACTTTTCCGATTCATCTCGAATCAAAAGGTCAATAAAATTTGGCGCAAAATGAACAAACGCGAAAAAAATTCAAATAAGGACAAAAAAGTGTAAAAAATAATTAGTGTAACAGGGTCTAAAAAATAAAAAGGAAGAGTGAAAATCAGTTTTCATTTATGTGCGGCCTATTTTTTTTATTGTTTTCTTAATTTTTATTATATTTAGGTTAAATTTTATACCACATTGTCTGTCTCGACGAGAGAAATCACAAAATTATAAAAAAAAAATGTAGATCAAAGTTGAACACATTCATATAAGACAAAGAAAAAATATAAAAATACTGACTTTTTAGGTCTTTTTCGTCGTCTTATATCAAATTTTTTTCAACTTTAGTCTATATTTATATTTCGATTACTCTCATCAAGATAAACGATGCGGTGTAGAACTTTGACAAAATCTAGATAAATTAAGAGAAAACAGTCAAAAGGCCGCACAAAAAATTCAAAAAAGTCTGGCTAAAGGGGGCTAATGGGCAACGGTTGATGAGAAATTTTTGGGTGTCAAGCGAATATTAGGTGGCGGTATCCATTGGCAATTCTAGCCGTATGAACGTGTTTCGGACAGCTATTCCCTCTCTCTCCCCTCGTCCAACCACTCTCTCTCCCTTTTTTTCTCTCTCTAAAATTCGAACCGTCTAAACGATGGAGTACCACGTGTGTGGTAGTCCGGCACCCGTAAACTTCTCAGTTCTCAGGGTTGGAGTATTTGTTCACCCAGATTAAACTGTTCACTCATTCCTTTACTAACTTCCCTATAGTTACCAAAAAAAAAAACTTCCCCTATAGCAATTTATTTGTCCCTCGGGTTCTACCATAATAAACTCTTTTATTTGTGGATAAATTACATAGATCTCCCTGAGGTTTTTACCAAATACACTGACCTCCCTCAGATTCTAGAAATTACTATCATCTCCCTTACTTTACAAACTACTATGCACCTACCTCCCTTGCCGTTAAATTATGACAACTAGTGTTAACTTTGATGAGTAAAAGACCAAAATACCCTCAGTAAATGTAGATTTGAGTGTCTTTCATGCTCTATATCAACACATTGTTTTAGTATTAGCATATCACAAGTTTAAAAAACTGTTTTATTTTTGAACGAAAGAAAGAAGAGTAAATTTTTTGAATTTTTTTTGAATTATTTGAATGTTCGTATCTTTTTTACATTGGTCATAATGTTTAGTTTTTCATTTTCAATATCTCTCCTTTATACAAGCCAAAAAAGTATAAAATTTTCTCCAAGATAAAATAAAAATGAGTAACTTAAAGACAAAATTCACAGGCTTTATGGCTTTTACCTATATTGTTATCTTACTTTGTTCTTCTAAAATACGTGATTCCATGTTAATTTATAATTGGTCCATTATTTGATTTCTTATCCTTGGTGATTTTTTTATGGTTATTATCCAATTTCTTTTGGTTTTTCAGTTACGCTCTATGATAGACATATAAAAAAAACATTCAAATTAAGTTTTAATAGATACACTTAAAATATCTTTCAATTTGTAAAGAATGATCCCTGAAGAAAAAAAAACTATTAAAGAATGATTTCTCTCATCTTATGAAAAGTATAACTACCAAAAATTAAAAAAATAAATTATAGATGTTGATTTCCCCCAATTTGGATTTTCTATCAAAAATTTAATCTTACTTTGATTTATCTTGAAAAAAAATAATCATCAAACTAAAATAAAATTTAATTTAATTATGAAAAATCTTTTTTTTTTCTTTTAAGTTGCTTTGTTTTCATCTGGGACAAAACTTAATAATTTTTTGAATTGTATAAATAATAGAAATAAAAAAAAACTATTATGACCAACTCTAAAAATATGAACTAACAATTAAAACAATCCAAAAGAATTTGAATTTTTGAATTCTTTATTTTTGATATTATGTGGAGTTTTGGAGTTTTCATAAAAAAGTTTATTATATACTCGTTGTAGAGACCTGTGCTTAGTTTCAATAATTTTAATGTTTGATAAAAAAAAAATTAGAATATCAAGGTAATGTGAAAGTGTGGTTTGGGTTGAATGTGATAGAATTTGAAAGTTTGGGTGTGAGTGTTAGGCATATGTGTGTGAGTACACACACACACACACACACACACACATATATATATATATATGTAGAGATGTGTGTGTAAAGGATTAAATTGTCATTTTCTTTCTCTCTCTACTCTCACGCAACTCTCTCCTCTCACTCAGTTCTCTATCTCTCTCTCAAAATCACACCCAACAACTTGAAACCCATGTAGATCAACCTCCATTTCACCTCGTATACGCAATCTTGGGTTTGTATTTCGTCGGGTTAGACTTGAAGAGGAGCATTCGGTTGATTTCGAGTCTTTGAGAGCTAGGGCTTGCTTGGTGATAAGCACCTAAGTTCGCCTGATAGTGGTGCTTAAGTCCGTTATTTAGTAGCTTTAGTAGTTATAATTTGTCATTTTTATTAAATATTGCTCGTAAGGTAGTTTGCTGAGTGTTTCAGGCAAAACGCCCTTAAAAAGGCGTATTTTGATAGTAAGCCAATTCCCCAAGAGAGTTCAAGTGATTTCGCCCGTGGAACTTCTGTGTTAGATGACCAAGATGGAAGGTGAGAGCATCGGGCAAGGCAGTGAGCCGTCGGGTGCCAAGTCTTGGAGGCTGGCTTGAAGATCTGGAGTTAGGCTACGCATATTGATATGGATTAAGGCCGTATCGATACCAATTAGCTTTCTTTGGAGTCAGAGGGTATTGTATCGATACGGGCTTAATCCGTATCGATACGGAAGCGCTACGGGAGAATGGCCCTTTTGAGCTTAGGCTTGTGGCATCGATACTTTGCTTAATCCGTATCGATACCACAAGCCTTCAGCCAGATATTTTGTTACTTTTTGCGCTTTCTACTTATGGAATAGTTGCCTTTATTAGTATGCTTTTCAAATATTTGTAGAGAGAGAAACCCATTTTGTATAAATAGGGGCTTCATCTCTCTCTTTTGTAGCTAGCTCATTACTACTTTTAGTTTTTCCTCCATTATAGCTTCCAAGATTTTTCCAAGCGTAACTTCTTTAAGAACTCAAGTAAGTCTTTGTCGATCATTGTTTTCTCATTTATTAAAGTTGTTCGTACGGTTTGGATCCTTATTAATATCAAGTTTATTTTCTCTTCTATCGGTTAAACATGTTTTCTATTTCTATCATGCTTTCTAGTCTTTTCTTGATGTGTGAGTAGTCGATTAGGCTTGGCTACGGGGTGATTAACACCTTGTGACTTATGTTATCTTGCTTCTCTCAACTCCTGGCTTGAGTTCTGTAGGGAAAATGAAAAGAGTTTGCCTTTATGTAACAAAACTTGCCGATGTTAATCTCCGGTGATCATGTGCTCGCTCATATGGTTCCGGAGCAATGTCTCGGTTCGTGTTTGCCAAAAAGAACAAAAGAGCTCACTTGTTTTCCATACTACACTTTTAGTCTTTATTGGTTTCACCGCTAAATCTTCCGGTTGATAGCCTATGTCGTGCGATTCAACCGAGTTTTCATTGAGAATGGTTAGATGACTTAAGTTACGGGCGTTAGTCACTCTGACGCCTTGCCGCTTGTTAATCTAGTTAAAACCTAATTTTCTAGTCTTTTCATAAGAGTTTCTTTCACCATTCAAAGCAAAACCAAAAGTTGGTCGTCTAAACACCACAACCCTTACATCTAAAAATCCTAGCAAGCTATAAAGAATTTTCTCTGTGGGTACGATCCCAGACTTTCTGGTATTTATGCTGACATCGACCTGTTTCAACGGTTAGGTTTTGGATGAGGCACTTGGAACACTTGGGTTCGACTTCGATATTTGAGGTAGGGATTTCTCACTTCTATCATGTGTTGATTTGGTGCTTGAATCATGCCTCAGATTATTGTTTGTTATTGAGGGTTCATCATGAAAATCTGCAGAAATCGCTACTCAAAGTCCCTAGGTCTTGATACCCACAATCAGAGGTATTGATACCTTCTCAATTTGGATTTTTGTTGTCAGGGTAGCGATACCCATGATGAGGGGTATCAATACCCATGATCTCTGGACCGATTTGAACCATTTTGACTACTTCTCAATTGTATTGAACTCCGATCACTTTAATACCTTTTAAACATCCCCAAACCACCTCTAATCATGCTTGTTGTGTCTCAATGATTCATTGATCGTCCTCCTTCCTTTGGTCCTTGTTATGTGGAACTCTAGTGTTGAATTCTGCTTCGATATTGTACCATGGTGTTCTATATGTGTTTGGCAGGTTACGTGGAGTGTTGGGACATACATATATAGACAACAAGAACTTAGGGAACGTAATGAACAAAGGTGGACAAATGTAATATGTGTTGACATGTGATCCAAGAAATAGACACGTAGGATACACAGTTGAGCTTAACCGTGCTGGATGGGGTATGAGGGACGTTCTTTGTGTTCTTGGCGTAATATTCCCCTAATGTATAGCTCGTAAGAATTGATAAGTTAAAGGATGAGAAGTTAGGAATCGTTATGAGTAAGTTTACTTAGTGATGAGTTATGTGAACACATCTATAATGATATGGGAAATCGATAGTATAATGATTGTAAGTTAATTGATATGGAATTCCTTTACTACTTCTATGTGAACGTGAGTTTTGTTTAAAGATCTCGTACATGTGTTTGAGATGAAAGGTAGAGTCATGAAGTGTATTAAGGGGAAGGTGGTAATCATGACCTATACTGTGTGAATTGAATTAGCTCCTTCAGTGAGAAAGGTACTTGTGGGAGTTACAAGATTCCATGAATAGCCCGAAAAGAGTATTCATTCATGGCATGTGATGTTGGTTTGCAATGGTAATGTATAAATGAAAGGACGGTTATTGAAATAAATCGATGAGTGGAGTGATTGGTTGTTCGGACCCGAGATCTTAGAAATATGCTTATTTTCTTTACGCATGTATGGTTATGTCTATTGTGAAGTTGAGTTACCGGATAGGTTATGCAGAATGGGGTGAGGGGCCATGGTAGCCGGGAGTAAACCATATAGATAGAAAGTCTTTGTGGTTCGACTAGAATCTTGGTGCGTGGCCGTTGCACTTTACTTCCGTAATCGATGATGGGTTATTTACTAGTCGCGCTTGTTTCATATTCGTGATACCGTATTGTACATCTTCTGTTCATTTTACCTGTCATCCCATTTGCATATGATGGTAGTGTAGATTTCTCTACTGAACTAGTGTAGCTCAACCCTTCATTTTTCAGGTACCAGGAATAGTAACTTGGAGTGTGGTGCATGAATCAATTGTAAAACTTTTTAAGACCTAGACTGGAGGAGCTACATTGGAATCTTTTTGTAAACCTTAAGAAGATGAGATTGTAATTTTAGTTATATTTTTTGCTCAAAGATTAATTATGGGAAACTTTTAAATTCTTATTAATCAAGTAATTATGTTTTTGGGTCGTAATGCCTCTTTATGTAATATTTTAAACTCTTGGAGTTAAAACTGTAATTTATTGGACAAAAAATGGTAAACTCTTTTGCGTTCGATGTGTATTGTTGTGAGGACTTTTATTTGAGTAAAAGTTAATTTATTTATGATTAAAATCGAGGGTGAGACACTTGTGATATGCTAATAGAAAAACAATATGTGTTAGCACATGGAAGACTAATGCAACCCAATCTACATGTGTTGAGGGTATTTTAGATTTTTCATTATCAAAGTTAACACCGTTAGCCACAATTTAACGGCAAGGGAGGTAGGTGCATATTAGTTTGTAAAATAAGGGAAGTGACAATAATTTCTAGAACCTGAAAGAGGTTAGTGCATTTGTTAGAAACCTCAGGGGAGGTCAGTGTAATTTACCTTTATTTTTATTGGTAATAATTGTTGCATGTAATACGAATCTTATTTTTGATAAATTTGTTCTATTAACAAAGTTTTGAAAGCTTGTAAAATATTAAAAATTCAAAAAATATAAGTGCAGTAATTAAAAAGTGAGACGAATTCTAAAAAGGATATAACAATTTGAGAATAGAGATAGGGATCCCTTGCTCCTCATTTTTTACATGTTCTAAGTCCAAAAAAAAAAAAAAGTCCAAATGGGACTCGGGGATGGTGCCTATATTGAATGTAATGTGCATGGTGTTGCACCCCAAAACGACGTCATTTTGGGGCTGTCAAGGGGTTCACCATTTGTGTTGCAAGGACCCTGTTTGGTACCCATTAAATGGGTAAGAAATCGATACTCTCTCTGTCCCATAATGTTTGGCATTTTCAAGAATGCATGTCATTTTTAAATTGCATATATCTTTCAATCTATAATGTTTTAGGCGATTTTTTGAACTTTGTTTAATTAAACAAATTAAACTCTATCAAACAAAATCCGTATTGCTTATAAAAAACATTATGGATTAAAAGATATAGTTAATTTTTTCATAAGGCTGAAATAGTGAAAGTGTCAAACATTATGGGACAGAGGGAGTACTTTTTTTTAATTTTTGTAGGGCCCAGTACGGATCCTACAAAGATAATTCAAATCATAAGTTATTTTTAAAATATTTTTTTATGGAATCTTGAAAAAAATTAGCTTACTTTGATATTGGTTAAGGCTATTTCAGAATTCGTAGGTTGTCTCTTTTATTATGGGTCCAACAAAAATGATTCAAATCGCAAATTATTCTTAAAATATTTTTTATGGGTTAATAAGTATAAAATGACCTCCCAAAGTTAGCCCAAACCAAAGAGCCTCGTACAGCCCAATGGGCATAGACTAGAGGCCCAATGAACATCTAGCACCTAGGGGTTAGGCCTAATCAAGCCTAGCCTAGACAGATTAGCCTAAGGAAGTGTTCAGCTCAAGAGCTCATCTCATGAAGAATACCAAGCTTCACTTACCAAGTGAACTCCGCAAACATGACAACCAGCGACTATGAGCCAATTATACTATTGTGACAGAAGTTCGTACAGTCTCAGGGACTCATAGAGCAACCAAACTGTTATCCCCTTCTAGAATAGCCAAGGCCTTATTTCATCCCAAGGGATGAGGCTGTGAATCATAAGGGATAGCTACGGAAGATCCATGCACCAAGAGGACTCTTAAACCTGATAAGGATCAAAGTAGTCCTGGGTGAGGAGGACATGCTCTCCAACCCATCTACTCCCGTTTCGTACGGATGAGACCCAAGGGTCCCAGTCCTAATGGGACTCCTCCCAAAATGTCTATATAAATATCACACTTCCATATCACAAAGGTATGCAAACAATATGAAACTTATACACAATCAATTCCATTCATTTAAAGTAAATCGACTGACTTAGGCATCGAAGGGGTGATGGCGACAGCCACACCGGTGCCCATAGTTCACTTTTCTATCTTGCAGGTCGTTGATCGAGCACGCCGAAAGATGCTTCATTCGTTGGAGGATCAGATGGACGGTTGAGGAGCCCTTCCTCCGGAGATGACCCAAAACCGCTTCATCATGGGTTCTTGAAAAAAATTAGCTTAATTCGATATCGATAAGAATAACTTGTGATTTGAATAATCTTTATTAGATTCGTAATAGACCCCACAAAAATAAAAATCATCAATTTCTTAGACATTTAATGGGTACCAAACAGGGTCCTCGCAACACAAATGGTGAACCCCTTACAGCCCCAAAACAATGTTGTTTTGGGGCACAACACCTTGTACAACTCATTCAACGTAGAACCATCCCCGAGTCCTTAAAAGCATAACAGTAGGATTTAGTTGAGAGTTTAGTTTTGGTAGTGGGCGGAGAGAGAAATAGAGTAATGATTGAAGAGAAAGGTAACGATTAGAGAGAGATAGAGAGAGATGAGAAAGTAATAATTTGATAAATAGGGTAATAATTGGACAAAAAAGTAAGGTAATGATTGGAAACAAAACTAAAACTAAATCCTTAACCGAACAAAGCCAACATCATTAGTTTTAAACTAAATATTTCTGTAATGGGCCTAAACCAGCGCGCAGTTATCTCATTAGTAAGATAAATAAAACAAGTGAGAATTCTCTTCTTTTTTTTTTTTTTGGTCAATGGAAGAAGTATATCCATTTAAACAAGCTATATGGCATCTACAGATAAGCACCGAATATAGATCAGGCCATACGGCAATTACAGATTTCCATCCAAATGCAGAGATATAGAAATATAGTCAAACCCTAAAACTAACAAAAAGACACGAAGCTGATGTCTAACTCTAAGCAAGAGCCATTGCTTATTCCACACCGTAATCAATAAGGATCAGCTTAAGTGGAGTTAGTACCCAGACATCGAACGCCTCGGGATGGCGGAGCTCCATATCAAAAACAGCATAAAATCTGATGAACACCAATCACCAGATCTGGAAAAACTAGACCGGAGGAAAACCCGAGGGGAAAATCCGTCGGGAAAGAAATTGGACCCAACATCCGGACAGAAACTGGTCTAAACATCCGGACAGAAACCGACATAAATATCTGGACAAAACAAAACCAAAAACTAGATTTAAAAAACAAAGAAAAAACAGAAAAGAAACCTCCGGTCTTGGAGATGTCACCAGACAAACGCACCCATGTAAATTGGAGACTTATTTGCTGGAGGGAGCCAAGACACCCTAGCTTCATTTCACTGTCAGATCTAGCCCAAAACGAACCAAAGGGAGAGGGTGAAGGGAGGAAGAGCGTTGGAGGTGATGAAAAAGGGACGGCAGAGATAGTGAAGAGTGGATCTAGTTGGGGATGGGTATCAACGAGCGAAGAAGTGAAAGAGAGTGACCGGCAAGGAGGGGGGGGGTGGAGCAAGGGGGCAACAGCCCCACCCCCATAGAAGAACCCTAATTGATGGAAGTTGCTAAGGAGGAGTTGAGAGAAAGACAGCTGAGAAAAAAAAGTGAGTAAGGAATTCCTTAACAAGTGAGCATTCTATTGTTGCAGTTTTAGGCATTGGGGGTAACATTTTTTTGCCTGCTAGTATTAAATATTTTTTTACCATATGCCAGAGGATAATTACTTGCATCTAAGGATGTACCTTGGTATTATTGCACATGGATTTCAGTTTTTTTTTTTTTTTGGAGAGTAAGAATTTCAATACATGAAATAATAGTTTACAAGGAAAAACATCACAACACATATATAGCTACAATAAAATATTAAATCATGCACCAGCTCTATACAATCATTTTTACACTTTGCAGTTACTCTGTCCCCCTCATTCTTAATAAATTTGAAATTAGTTCCATTGAGGATTGAATGCTCCCTAAGTGCAGCTCTAAACACAGCAGCAGATGAGAAAATCATCCTCACTTCCAAGTCTGGTTTCTCCATATCCCTATCTTCATTGAACTCAGTAAATTCCACCTTCCCCTCATCATCATCTGAGTTGAAGGGACTATTTAGATCATCACTCTCAATATAACGCCCCTAATTTTGGGTACGTTAAATAGACAATTTTATTAGAACTTTAAAATAGAGTCTGGCTCAATATTACATCATAATTTTCAAAAGAGTACTTTTATTCAACAAAAGGAGGGAAACTAGGGTTCCTAACTACAGCTCCGCCTGCTCCTCCATTCTAGCTAGCTCTTTGGCTCCGAAAGCCTCCAAAGTGTAGAGTTCACCCTATTCGTCTATAAGGTCTGACACATTATACCGGCGTCGCCACCAATATAATATGTCATGGTCACCAAAGGTAACACCATGAGCTACGGAAGGTCAATAGAATAACTCATACCCGCTAACCCTTAACTTACAAACAATAGATCATATAATTAACGATTTCCACATAGTACATGTGTAATACCCGTCCCGGATATTAAAGTATTTAATTCATCTTTTAATTGAAATATATGTTTCGGGGTTGATTTGCATATGTTGGAAGTTTGAGGGTCTTAAGTGTGACTTAGGGGTGGAGCATAAGTAGCTTGTGGTCTCACTTGCATGTGATGATTTTTCCTAGTGGTTGAAACAAATATCCTGGGAGATATTTACTTCCCTTATTCTCATCTTGTTTCTAACGTAGAGAGAGAGAGACACACACACACACACACGCACACGCACGCACACGGTTGAGAAGAGAAGAAAAGGAGAAGTGGATTTTGAGCTTATATACTCTTAGATTGAAGTTCTAGCAAGGTAATTTCCTTATATCTTGGGTTGTATTTGGATTCTTATGGTTTGAAATCCATGGATGGGGGTATGGTTTGAGTATTCTTGAACTCAAGGAATTTCATAACTTGAATAATCACACTTGTGTAGTTATACTTGTTTTGATGCATGGTATTGTGTTGTTGTATGGAGGTTTGAGTTTAAGCATGATTTGGTAGAGTTTTGGTGGTGTTTTGAAGAGGTTTGGTTGGGTTTTGGATGGATGTTGAAGGTTGGAGTGGAAGGGCGTTCGTGCTTTATTTTTGCCTAAATGTATAGGTCCTACCGGTAGGAGTTGGTCCCTACCCCTAGAAATGGTGTCCAGTGGTGTCATTTTTGTGTTTTTTGAGGTTTCCTACTGGTAGGGATTGAAAAATCAGCATTTTTGGCAAAATTTCGGACAAGCATAACTTTTTCATTCGGACTCCGTTTTGGACAAATTTTATGTCCAAATTGATGTACTCTGAATCTACTTTCCGTTGGTGGTGGTTTCATGATCTATTTCTTAGTCAATTAAAAGTTATGGCTAAAATAAGACAAATTGGTCATAAGTTTACAAACCGATTTCAAGAGTTATTTCATATTTGAACTTTGTGCTTATTTTGGGACACTTCTAGGTGTTGACATGGTCATATTTGTATTCGATGGACATCGTTTAGCTTCTTGTTAGCTTTGTAACTTTGTGCCGAGTATTCGTTGAATTCGTAACTTATATGAGTTAACTTGTGGCTAGGTAAAGAGCCGGTCTTTCAGGAGGTGCCGAAACCTTAGCTTGACATACTTCGGTTGACACGAAGGTGTGTTTGATATGGTTATGTTCAATGAGATGTTACATGGTCGTGATTGTATATCATGCTATTTGAGATTTAGCTAATGATAGATGTTTATTTGGTGTTGATTGTAACCGCTAAAGGATTGTGGAGTGAGTCACATCATATCGTGGGCCATGCCGTCTAATTAGCGGTGAATGGGAATGTGGCATGCGGGACACAATGCCTTGGTTACATGGGAATGTGGCAAACGTGCCACTGCATGTATTGTGATTATATGTGTGTGTTATTCGTTTGAGTACATAAGCTGAGTTTGTATGAATTACATTCATTTGAGATGTTCCTTCAGGTATTATAGTATATTATTGAAAATATTTTATATCTCACACACTCTAGTTTTCCTTTTTGGATTGCCAGGTCATAGGTGGTCATAGAGTTGGTTCATTACCAGTCGACGTTTTGAGAACACTTGGATTTGTATCGAGTATTTGTGTCTGTAGTCGTGTTGGTTGTATTAGGTCAAACTCTTACTTTTGCTAAACTCATTTCGTAACAATTACTTTCTGACATTGATTTGTAAATATGTTGGGTATCGTTTGTACAATGCAAGCTTGTGATTATCTTAAACACCTTGTTTATATAAATGTTAAGTCTTCCGCTGGGGTTTTAATCTATTCCGTTGTTGGTTGTTGTTTAGTTGTTGGTCTCGTGTCGGTTCGGGCCCACGGCGTGACAACATGCATATTTAACAAAACAGCTAACAATGACACATCCACATTCACTATCCAATCTAACGCTTGTGTCAATGATTTTCTGTGTTTCTCCTACGTGACTCATTGTAGACCGTGTCATTATTTTCACTTTTTCTTTTTCCAAATCAACATTTTCAAAATCATTTTTAACATACCCAACCTCGGTTCTACCGCTCCGAGTTCCCATTGGCACACAAAACTTTGTATTGGCTTCTCTTTGCGGATAACCAAGCTATATTACCAATGAGGCTACCACGTCCGGCCCCATTGGCAATCTTCACAATGGGCTACCAAGTCCGGCCACATTGCAGTTTTCACAATCCACGCAATGGGCTACCAAGTCCGGCCACATTGCGAGTTTTCATTCACACAACGAGCTACCAAGTCCGGCCACGTTGTGGTTTTCGCAATCCACATGATGGGCCACCAAGTCTGGCCACATCACGATTTTCCATACACACAATGGGCTACCAAGTCCGGCCAGATTGCGGTTTCAAAACATGTCTTTTCATTAACCACACCCTAGGTGTCATGTTTCTACTTTCTTGATTTTCGTGTCTCGTTTTCATGCAACGACTCTGCGGTAGAACTTTCTACTTACGTAATCGTAATTCATTCATTGTAATCTTGAAACTAAACTAGCAAGATCATCCAACTCTATATTACTTAACATGCTCAAATCACAAGCATAACGCCACATGTACGGACGCCCTTGGAGTGGGGACTACTTATGCTTTATCACACAACTATAAGTAATGCAAGTAATATGTGTATGCATTCTCATAACCGTCCTAAAGATCAAAATACAAATACTTATGATCAAGCGTTAAATTATTATCTTTCAAAACTCATTCTTTCTTTCTTTTCGAGAAGTTCAAAACAACATATTTTTTCTGGAAAATAAAGTCGATATGTTCAACATACTCCTCTTTATTTCATCTTTTTAAGAAAAACACCATTCAAGTTTCTCATGCATTTCTCAACATACAAGCATCATACATTTACATCTAGAGTTTAACAGATAAGAAACTTTTTACGTATACTTAGAGTAAGTATGTAGAGATATTCTATGTATAGGAACTTTATACTTAGAGAGAGTGGTTAGAAGTATTCTACCGTTCTTCTTGGAGGTAGAGCAGCTACGAAAAGGTAAGTCGACTATCGGACGGAGTGACTTCCTATGGTAAGCTTCTGGTAGCTTCGAAAGAGAAAGGTTTCTCTCAAAACTAGATCGTGACTAAAACTACTAAATTTTATGGATCGAAAGGGTGGTTTAAGATGAGTTTCTTAAAGAACTTAGGAAGAACTCCAAGAACAAAAAGAACAAGAACAAACTTAAGAATTTTAGAGAGAGATGTTGGAAGGTGTGAAGGTGTGAGTTAAATGGCAAGGATGAGGTGCTATTTATAGCAAAAGTCTTGGCTATTACCCAATGAATAAAAATTTTTCAAACAATTATTGTCCAAAGGACAAAGGAATATTGGTAATAATTTGAAATGACTAATCATGGAAATCTATTATCCAAGAGATAATATTTTTCCTAACATTTATTGTCCAATGGACAAAGGAATATTAGTGATAATTAGGGTTTGAAATGACTAGTCATGGGAACCTATTGTCCAATGAATAATATTTTTCCTAACATTTATTGTCTAATGGACAAAGAAATATTGGTGATAATTAGGGTTTGAAATGACTAGTCATGAGAATCTATTGTCCAAGGGATAATATTTTTCCTAACATTTATTGTCCAATGGACAAATGAATATTGGTGATAATTAGGGTTTGAAATGACTAGTCATGGGAATCTATTGTCCAAGGGATAATATTTTCCCTAACATTTATTGTCCAATGGACAAAGGTGTATTAATGGTATGTAAGGTTGAGAAAACTAAACTTACTTCTTTTGGAAGTAAAGTAATGACATGGTCCATGATTCCTACTTGACTTGTCAAATCAATGCTTCATTGGCAAACTAATTTCTATTATCGAAAAGTTACAAATTTTCCTACTATTCTTTATCCAATAGTCAAATTGGTAAAGGTGAGGAATGGTGACAGTTACTATTCTTGACAAGACATAAAGGTGTCATGATAACTAGTGCTATGCTCACATGTGCAAGTCTTATTGCTATGGACCATCGGAGAATAACTACCCTCCAAATTATTAACCAATAGGTAAAAGGTGATGGTGATGTCAAGATTATTCTAAATAAGACAATACATAGATTTGGGAGAGTATATTGTCCTATAAGTTGGGAAAAGTACACTGGCACATGGATTGGGATAAGTACAATGATACATATACTTCTAATCACCGTATGAACTAATGGGTAATAATTTTCCTATTTTCTATCACCCAATGCACAAGCAATCATGTCATATTATTCATGACATGACAAGTTAAAGGTACTATGATGACATGACTTTAACCAATGGTCACTAACTTTCCTAGGTTTTATTATCCATTGGATATATAATCATGTCACACTATTCATGACATGACAAGTCTAAAGTAAAATGATGGGTAGTCAAGTCAAGCTATTATCCAATGGATAATAGTTTTCCTAGTTTCTATTACCCAATGGATATATACATGGGTTCAAAAGGTTTAACTAGGTTTTTAGGAAAGTTCATAAAGTACACCAGATTTAACTAGGGTTGGGAGGGGTTCATAAGGCTCAAAGATGGTCAAAAGGTCCATCTATGGTTAGGAAAATGTAACTAGGTTGAAACGGTAATTAGGGTTTTCTAACTAATCGGTTGGAACTTAATTCTACTTGCTATGTAGAATTTTTAGCCAAGAAATACAATTTAAAGACTTTATCTCACTCACTTAGGAAAATATACAAGTGCTTCTACAAGCATACTTGTCTTTTGAAAAGGACTAGATTGCCCGGTGCGAAAAGATATAATTTTATAAGTCAAAAATCTAATTATGATGGATTATTAGAAATTAAAAGCAAATTTTAAAAGCAAATCCAAGTAATTAAAATAAAATTTAAATATTTAACGAAATTTTTATTTACCGAAAATCAGGGTCGTTACACTCAATCTCTTCTACTTGCACATTCATTCCCACTATCTCTCCTAAATTAGATACATCCTTTGCACTAACAGTATTTTCCAGAAACTTGTCATCAAACTCATCTCCATCTGCAAAGTATTCATACTCACCAGTCTAAAGCTCCTCAAACTCCTCTCACTATCACTGGAATGGTCATTATCTTCATCACCCTCATTTATCAACTCCTCATCAGTATCTAGTGACACAATTGTGCTCTCAACATAAACCACAATTCTACTCCTCCCAGCATGGATCGCAAACATATCAGTCACATCTAAATCAGTCCTAATCTCTCTCAACCCTCCATCTAAGTCACAGTCAGGAAGCATATGATAGATATTAGTTGTTTATGTAACCCCCAACTCTTTAACCATATCTAACCATTTCAAAGTATCGCATTTTGTCAGAGTAAACATTCTTAATCAAGCTTATGTTACCTTTCAGACATTGCTTTTGTGGTACATCAACGAATTGCCCCCATGATGAAATTCTAAGACAAATCTGGCTTTAGCCATTCTAAGAAGAAGGAGAATATATAATACTTAGCATCAAACAACTCAAAAAATCATAAACAATGTATTAAAGCAAATCAAAAACATTAAACTAAATATTCACTAAGCACTAAACTAAGTAAATAAATCGGATAAGCAGGGGACCACAACTAATCTTTCAATATATTACTTTAACAGATTAGAATAGCCACTAACACAACCCAATGCATAAAGAATCTTTTTTTTTTTTTCAACAAATATGCATACAAATATGTGTGTATTTTTCATATTTCCAGCTAAATAGATGCTATAAATTATTAGGGTTACCTCAAACAAGGCTTCAAAAAAAAGTCCTAGGTTGTCATATACCAGATGAAGTGGTTGGTGGAAGGAGATGGAAATGGAGGGAAAAATAGAGGAACAAGTAAGAACTTAGGGCTAACTATATATAGGAGAGTAAGAAATGGAGGTAAAAATTAAAGTTAAGGAAATAATGGAGGGAAGTTTCCTGCCAGTTCTGGTAGGATTTTTGGTAGGGTTGGAGATCCATACGTACAGATATACGTATGTCTATACATAACCTGAGGTCTTAACGTTTTGCTAACGTTCCATTCTTTGTTTCATCTATTTTTTGACGGCAAAGGGCAACTCGTAAATGCGTGGATAGTCTAGGGGGGGTTAAGTGTTTGAGTTCGTGGTTGGAGAGAGCAACTCGTGACTTAGTGATAGTTCAAGGGGGTTTAATGTAATTTACCCTTCGTATAATTGAAGAAACCATGAATGACGATAGAAAGACTCTGAATCTGATGAATATTCTTGCGCTCAAATTTCAAATTCCACGTGTGACATTTTTTGTGGTGTATAGTAGTGGAGAAAAGGTGAAGGGCCCCACTTTTTTTAATTTTTTTTGTATATTGTTCTCTTTAATATTCTACATGAAAGATATATTTTCATTCCGATTTTGTAGCCCGGCCTTTTCCCCTTCCTCTCCCCCTCTCTCTTTTTTGAAATGACTCCCTTTTCCTCTTAAATCCAAACAAAACACCACAAGAATATTTCTTTTAAAAAAAACTATTGTCTCACTCCCTTAAGTGTTGTCTGGATTAAAGAAATAGTAAAAAAGAGAACATTATTCTCCTTAATTGTTTGGTTTCATAGTAAAAAGAACATAGACAAAATATTGAAAGAAGGGGCGTAACTAGCTTCCTTACTTATTTTCGTATGGGTAGTGATTTTTGCACTATACTTTTACTATTTGGATGTTATTGTTTGCATGCCCTCATTTATGAGAATGTACACTCACTCTTTCATTGATTTGCTCCTTCAAAAATACTCCCTTCATCCCCATTCTTTAGTCTTTTTTGGGAGTCTGTGCCACTTTTTAATTGATTATATCTTGCAATCTATAATTTTTAGGTGATTTTGAAAATGTCTTTTAAAAGAGCTCATTGAGATCTATTAAATGAGATTTATATTGCATACAAATAGTATTTTCAATTAAAAGTTATAATTAATTTTTTATCCAGTTGAAATAGGACGAGGATCAAAAGAATGAGGACGGAAAGAGTAGCAGAAAAAAAAAATCTAGAATCACGAAGACTTCTGTGTTTGTGTATTGTTTTTCCGGTATTGCATATATCAATATATTGGTAGTATTTGGTTGAAAGTTTAGTTTAGTTTAGTTTTCGTAGTGGGTGGAGAAAGAAATAGAGTAATAATTGAAGATAGAGGTAATGGTTGGAGAGAGATAGAGAGAGATGAGAAAGTAATAATTGGATAAATAGAGTAATGATTGAAGAAAGAAGTAGAATAATGATTGGACACAAAACGAAAACTAAAACTATTGTTGTCTGTGGTTCTAAACTTTTTTTTTTTTTTAAGTTTTTAAAAAAAAATCTCAACCAAGGAGAGAGTGGTCCCCACCAGCATTTTGCTTGTGTCAATTAACAATACGTGGTCTAGATACTGAGGTGTAATGTCACACCCTCGATTTTCAACATAAATAAATAATCCAATTTGATAAAAGATCCTCGCATAACTTAATAATACCCCAAAAGGTTCCCAACTATTTAACTTCATGAGCAAGTCCCCAACAGTTAAAATATACAACTTTGGCACCACGGCCCAAATCAACTTAACCACAAGTACAAATCTGTTTAGAGTATTACAATTTCTTTAGTCAAAGGAATTTAAGAACAATTAGTTACAAACTCATCTTTAACAAAAGTAAATCAATTACAAAAGAAGATTAAGTGACTAAAGAAGTCGGCTTCCAAAATCTTCATGTCCAATCACACCATTGCATGTAGTCTATTGCCCAACATTTGAACCTGAAAAGAAGGATTTTGCTGAGCTACACTAGCCCAGTAGAGAATTCTATACTCAAGCTATATGTAAATGTAATGAATCATGCAATGATAATGAATGGTTTCAACTCAACGAACAAGAGATACAGAAGGGCACCACAACGAACCGACAGACCACGACTACGAGATTCAATACATCATAATGGTGTCCCTAACCATTCATACATCAAACTAAGAGCGGCATTAAACACACATCCACCAAAATAACTCACGACAGTTCCTCAAGCCATTATAAGACTCCTCATTTCTTACCAATTACCAATGAACCTCTTTCGTAAAAGGAAACATTCATTTTTGATTGGCAATGTAGTTTTAAGAAAACTCTTGACCTTTACGGATCAACTCCGTTGATTCGCTTGAATACCGGAATCCGTTGATTTGTGCCCAAATACCGGAAACCGTTGATTCGCTCAGGAATACCAGAGGATTTTTCATAAAATTCCTTTTTCAAAACCCAGTTCCCTTTTCTTTTCACAAACTTTGACGAAATCAACTATTGTTTCCATGTTTCAACACTTACAATCTCAAGCAAGAAACAGCCCAACGACAACATGAACTTCAATAATCAATCATTGCTTCCTTGATCATGCGAGACATTCAACTGTATTACCACCACTTGCGTTACAGTGAATTCTCTCCACCTGGGTTTCCGCATTACCACACCTTGCGTTGCGGGCCCTCTAGAGTCTCCGCATTACCACACCTTGCGTTGCAGGACCCTCAATTCAACATTCATAACTCACACAACACATATGCATAATCAACCCAAACACAGGATAACAACACTTCCCAAGTTTGCAATCTTTCATTCACCACCATTCAACGTATTACAAACTCATGCCCATGTCTCATTGCACATTAATAAGTACTTTAAGTTCACATTATTCCTCATAGTCTAACATGACGCCCTACGTCGCATATTGAACCCACAACGATTCCACAACACACCACCCACTAAGTTCTAAACGAAAACCTTAAAGAACGAACACCAAAGGAATTTAGAAGGCTCCACGAAATAATTCACGAGGGTATAAGTTACCCCACTCTCATCCGGACCTTTAGACAAGTTCCTATCGTCCAACTAAGCATCCGTCGTTATACCTTTTTAACCTATGATAATCGACAACCTCTCTACTGTACATTTTTCAATCCATCAATCACTATATCGTACCATAGTACCCAATACGGCTTCCCCAACTATCCTAACATGCTACAATACCAAGCGTGTCTATATCGTTTACCATATCATGCCATAATCATTCCTAAGTACTATCAATCTCATAGTTGCGTTTCGATTAAGTTTTAATCAAGTAAGCTACTACTCTTTCATTAACGATGGAAGGCCAACGAGACGAGGGTAACTTAGACTAACCAAAGGCATTCAATTTAACATGCTTGAAATAGGTTTGGAGGTGTCCAAAAAGGTTTAGAAGTGATTAGGGGTTCAAAACAATCAACAGAGGAGCAAAAGGTGCAAAACTGGAGATAAGCTCACTGTATCGATACGCTCTTAATCCGTATCGATACGCTACTCTCTGACCAAAAAGATAAGCTCACTGTATCGATACGGCCCTTAATCCGTATCGATACCACGGGGCTTCGGGTAGAACTTTCAGCAGATTTTCGAGACAAACCCAACGACGAAATACAATGATCCAAGCACGATCAAAGCACAAAATCACTCATAAACACATAGAATAAGTAAGAAATCCCTACCTCAAAGTTGGAGAGCAAACACACAAAGAGATCGGGCCACGCGAACATTTGGACTCAAACTTTGAACTACGCCCAAAACACTCCTCTCCGAGCCAAACCGAACAAGCTACGAACACAATAGCACTTAAGGAAGATGGAGAGGGGGTTGGGTTACTTGGGTTTCGAGTTTTGGTGGTGATTTTTGGTGGGAGAGCAAGAGAGAGAGAGGAGGCCGAGGGAGAGGGAGAGAGGACGGGAGAGTAGAGAGAGAGAGAACTTGGGATTTTGATCCCCTACATACACACACACACACACACATATATACTAGGACACACACAAATCACACTTGCACTCCCTCCACTAACAATCTTATCTCTATGACCCCAAGCCAACTAACTCTAATAAATTCCTCAATTTCTATTATTAATAAACCTTTAAACGAATTTCGAAAATACGGGTCTCTACATCTCACCCTCCTTAAAAAAAATTTCGTCCTCGAAATTTACCTAATCAAGTCCAACTGAGTTTTCAATTACAATACATAACCCCATGCCACTTTTCCATAATCTAACGGTATGGTCCTACCACTTAACAGTCAATCTCATATTCCAATGATTCTCACCAGTTTCTCCTCAAGAACTACACCCACATCTAATCATTCTCTACACTTTAAATTCCACATTCTCTTCAACTCCAAAAGCCACACATTTCACAATCGATTCAACTCTATTGATAAATATTATGGATAGACATTGACACCAAGCACACATAAGGCAAACCGCTAGTCCTTATTTCCAACTCACACCCCCATCTACCCGCATAACTATTCCTTATGAACTCTGCACAAATCTCAAACGTCTTTTCATCTATTAAACATTCAAACGCAACCAAGATCTAATGCTTTTCCGCATCTCTCATCCCACTCGGCATCACTGCCAACTCCTGTTCTAGAAACCCAAATTTTCTCTTACAGTAATGTGTTTTTTTTTATGTAACTCAAAACGACACAATATTAGAACCATTCACGTAAACTCTCAAATCTACCATTTTCTTTAAACTTAACTCCTCGCGTAATATTGTTTCTACTCAAGAAAAGACGTACACTATATTCCAACTACACGAAGATAATTTCTCATAACAAATACCCACATACGCTTCATTATTTATCCTACATCGTATACTAACATAAATTTCGCGCATTGGGACTACATAGCAAGTCAAACACATAAGTTTCAACTAAATAGCAATGAATTTCATACACGAAATATCCCCACAAACCAACCATACCATTTAACAACTTACACGACACCAAGCATATTCATGCATTAATAGACTCGCTCCATATCCAACAGACTCACTGAGTGTCCAACACTTCACAATTCATGGCTTTCAAAGCCCAACAGTTATATCGTTCTTTTCGATTTCACACTGCCTCACACAACGTCTATTCACTTTACCAATCTCAAGCATTCCCATTCATTTAGTCAAAGTAAATCATATAGTTCTCTTATTCGTAATCTTAAACATCACACCACAAATGCATGTATTATCAATTCTAATCATTCTTCTATTCCAACAACATTACGACTTAACAACATGTCTCTACTTCTTGTTATGTTCGACGACTCCAACTACTTCACTACTTAAGAATCAATTTCACTCGCACCATTAACCTCTAACAGTTTCGCTCACCACAAGTTTTCGTAGCTCACAATTTTCTCTCAACCATGTAATCATGTCAACCTCAATATCACTCAAAGGCATTCGCCACATATACACTCAACCTCAAGAACAACAACTTCCATTACCACTACCATCTCTGCTATCACTATCATTATCACTGTTATCTATTAATCTCGCTTAAACAAATTTATCATCTCAATGGCGTAATGTCCTATACTATCATTAGTCTAGCTTATATACCCGGTTACACCCCTCCCACAATCTCCACATTCTGATCCTTCAGTTTGCAACTATTCCTCCACATGCTTATCATTTCAAGATTTCTACTACTCCCAATCAAGACACCATCTACACTTCGCCTTATTGCCTACCTCAACAGTTCACATTTGTATCGCCCTCACTTCAAAAAAAATCTCTCGCCACACACTTACATCCATAACTAGGCTCAAGTCACATCAATATAGGCCACCTCACGTCTTGTTGTCCCTCTTACAAGATTCTTATATAAAGTCATCTATTTCAATTTTCAAGCCTAGGGATCTAACCCCCAATACACAATCCTAGGGTCCAATTGACTTTCCGAGACTTCCATCTAGAAGGAGCGGTGATCAAGCGTCTCTTCCAATTGGATCTCATCGGTAGTCGCCTGGGTGTCCAGAAGACACATACCTTATCTAGACACCCTACCTATATCTCTCATCTTCTTAGGTCAACCTCATATACTTATGACTTTCTACACGGAGTCAACTTGCCTTACCTATATTCAAAATCACTATCTCAATACCATAATAATAACAGAACACATTCATTACCCCAACAAGACCTTATCCCCCAAACACATTCAAGACATTCACTAGCTCACTCCCCTAGCTATGATATATCTCACTCGCTTTCTGGACAAACTATAGCTCCTGTTACACCTTAACATGCACTCTCTTTTCTCCTTTCCTCTTCGATCATAACAAACATACCACCCTACGCTCGTTTACACTTAACGCATTTCACGTCGCATAAAATCTACTTTAAGCATTTAATATTTAATACATAATTAGCGCAATTTAAATAAAACATATCAAACACTAAACTCGCAAGTCTTTCTAATAGTCTGACACTTTCATTACATGTTAACAGATATCTCATATGTTGGCCTCGCCACCACGCACAAACATTACAACTATCTCAACCTTTCAGATTCTTTCCCGTCAAATATCTCATCTAAAAAAAAGTACCTTACTATGAATGGTTCAAGACCAAGACTATCAACAATAACGATAACCATAACAACCATTGCAACCATATCTACTACAATCCTTCACGGCTTTCCAGTTCACCTAAAAGGCATTTCATTTTTTTTTTCCACCTAGAATCCAAGAACAAGACTGCTAAAGGAAACAACAACAATAGCAACAGACGCTGTCATATCCACTACGCACAAGCCAAACTTCCATTTCTCCCAAACACGGGTCACCAACATTCCACCTATCTGAATAAACGTGAATACAAAGCCACATCAGTGAACAAGCGTCGGTCATGCAAGCACACACATGTCTTGTTAAAAAAATATGCAATGATTTTTGAACCCCTGAGACTAAGTCTCCCCACGGTCTCTAGGTATTCAAACCTAATGCTCTGATACCAATTTGTCACACCCTCGATTTTCAACATAAATAAATAATCCAATTTGATAAAAGATCCTCGCATAACTTAATAATACCCCAAAAGGTTCCCAACTATTTAACTTCATGAGCAAGTCCCCAACAGTTAAAATATACAACTTTGGCACCACGGCCCAAATCAACTTAACCACAAGTACAAATCTGTTTAGAGTATTACAATTTCTTTAGTCAAAGGAATTTAAGAACAATTAGTTACAAACTCATCTTTAACAAAAGTAAATCAATTACAAAAGAAGATTAAGTGACTAAAGAAGTCGGCTTCCAAAATCTTCATGTCCAATCACACCATTGCATGTAGTCTATTGCCCAACATTTGAACCTGAAAAGAAGGATTTTGCTGAGCTACACTAGCCCAGTAGAGAATTCTATACTCAAGCTATATGTAAATGTAATGAATCATGCAATGATAATGAATGGTTTCAACTCAACGAACAAGAGATACAGAAGGGCACCACAACGAACCGACAGACCACGACTACGAGATTCAATACATCATAATGGTGTCCCTAACCATTCATACATCAAACTAAGAGCGGCATTAAACACACATCCACCAAAATAACTCACGACAGTTCCTCAAGCCATTATAAGACTCCTCATTTCTTACCAATTACCAATGAACCTCTTTCGTAAAAGGAAACATTCATTTTTGATTGGCAATGTAGTTTTAAGAAAACTCTTGACCTTTACGGATCAACTCCGTTGATTCGCTTGAATACCGGAATCCGTTGATTTGTGCCCAAATACCGGAAACCGTTGATTCGCTCAGGAATACCAGAGGATTTTTCATAAAATTCCTTTTTCAAAACCCAGTTCCCTTTTCTTTTCACAAACTTTGACGAAATCAACTATTGTTTCCATGTTTCAACACTTACAATCTCAAGCAAGAAACAGCCCAACGACAACATGAACTTCAATAATCAATCATTGCTTCCTTGATCATGCGAGACATTCAACTGTATTACCACCACTTGCGTTACAGTGAATTCTCTCCACCTGGGTTTCCGCATTACCACACCTTGCGTTGCGGGCCCTCTAGAGTCTCCGCATTACCACACCTTGCGTTGCAGGACCCTCAATTCAACATTCATAACTCACACAACACATATGCATAATCAACCCAAACACAGGATAACAACACTTCCCAAGTTTGCAATCTTTCATTCACCACCATTCAACGTATTACAAACTCATGCCCATGTCTCATTGCACATTAATAAGTACTTTAAGTTCACATTATTCCTCATAGTCTAACATGACGCCCTACGTCGCATATTGAACCCACAACGATTCCACAACACACCACCCACTAAGTTCTAAACGAAAACCTTAAAGAACGAACACCAAAGGAATTTAGAAGGCTCCACGAAATAATTCACGAGGGTATAAGTTACCCCACTCTCATCCGGACCTTTAGACAAGTTCCTATCGTCCAACTAAGCATCCGTCGTTATACCTTTTTAACCTATGATAATCGACAACCTCTCTACTGTACATTTTTCAATCCATCAATCACTATATCGTACCATAGTACCCAATACGGCTTCCCCAACTATCCTAACATGCTACAATACCAAGCGTGTCTATATCGTTTACCATATCATGCCATAATCATTCCTAAATACTATCAATCTCATAGTTGCGTTTCGATTAAGTTTTAATCAAGTAAGCTACTACTCTTTCATTAACGATGGAAGGCCAACGAGACGAGGGTAACTTAGACTAACCAAAGGCATTCAATTTAACATGCTTGAAATAGGTTTGGAGGTGTCCAAAAAGGTTTAGAAGTGATTAGGGGTTCAAAACAATCAACAGAGGAGCAAAAGGTGCAAAACTGGAGATAAGCTCACTGTATCGATACGCTCTTAATCCGTATCGATACGCTACTCTCTGACCAAAAAGATAAGCTCACTGTATCGATACGGCCCTTAATCCGTATCGATACCACGGGGCTTCGGGTAGAACTTTCAGCAGATTTTCGAGACAAACCCAACGACGAAATACAATGATCCAAGCACGATCAAAGCACAAAATCACTCATAAACACATAGAATAAGTAAGAAATCCCTACCTCAAAGTTGGAGAGCAAACACACAAAGAGATCGGGCCACGCGAACATTTGGACTCAAACTTTGAACTACGCCCAAAACACTCCTCTCCGAGCCAAACCGAACAAGCTACGAACACAATAGCACTTAAGGAAGATGGAGAGGGGGTTGGGTTACTTGGGTTTCGAGTTTTGGTGGTGATTTTTGGTGGGAGAGCAAGAGAGAGAGAGGAGGCCGAGGGAGAGGGAGAGAGGACGGGAGAGTAGAGAGAGAGAGAACTTGGGATTTTGATCCCCTACATACACACACACACACACACATATATACTAGGACACACACAAATCACACTTGCACTCCCTCCACTAACAATCTTATCTCTATGACCCCAAGCCAACTAACTCTAATAAATTCCTCAATTTCTATTATTAATAAACCTTTAAACGAATTTCGAAAATACGGGTCTCTACATGTAATCAGGCCCCGTTCCAGAACATCTTTTTAAAAAATAAGTACTTATTTCACATTTTTAAACTAAAAAATAATATAAATGAAAAATTATTTTTCAATTTTTTTACACCGTATTAAAGATCTCGATGAGATCTATCAAACAAGATTCATATTGATAGAAAAATTATTTACGTAAACATATAATTTTTGAGTTTAAAATTGCTTTATTAAAAAATAAGTACTTATTTCTGTTTCCTGAACGGGGCCTCAGTACTATTGGAGCACCTGCTTTGGTGCTTCAAAACCTTCTCACGCATAAGTACAGAAGCCACAAACTTGATGATATAGCTCACACTAGGACTGAGGGACCGTGCTGCGCAGCTCGTGCGGCGCAGCGTGCTGTGCGGGCCGAATTGCAGCCGCTCCGGTCTCGGTTTGATGATCGGAAACATTCATTTCGTAGAGCTCGTCGAGTAGAACAAGTATATCAAAAATCAGCTCATTCGGATATCATTTAGTACCTCATCCGAACATTATTATCTTGAAATTATTAAGTGTACCAAAAAATAGTGGATTTTAATCTAGTGTTTCGGATCTATTCGTTTCAAGATAATAATGTTCGGATGAGGCACTTAATGATGTCCAATCAAGCTGATTTTTGGTACACTTATTCTACTCAACGAGCTCTACGAAGTGAACGTCTCCGATCATCAAACCGAGACCGGAGCAGCGGCGAATCGCCCCGCACAGCACGCTGCGCAGCACGGTCCCTCCATCCCTCACACTAATGTGTAATAAAAAAAGGTTCCTAGAGCATAAGGGTTCTTCGGGACAAATAAATAATTTTAATTATTTTACAATTACAAATACTTACACAAATCTTTATACAAACTCATTTATATTCATATTGGAGCCCACACACACTACATCTTCAGTGTATGTGAGACCCATTAAAAGATTTAAATATGTGTGTAAAATATTTGTATGAGTGTTTATGATTATATAATAATTGAAATAATTTGCCAAAAATGCTAGGGGTACATATGAAATGTACATATTATGAGTATATCAATTTTGTGGGGCCTACCTCGGGTCACACAAAGATGATTCAAACCGCCCATTATTTTTCAAACATTTTTTTATGGAGCTCTGTAAAAAATCAGCACAACCCGATATCAGTAAGGATTTTTTCTTAATTTGTGGAGGCGAAACTACTTAACTGCTTAGTTTCGTCCTTACAAATTCAAAAACAATCCTTACCGATATCGGGTTGAAGCTAATTTTTTACAGAGCTCTATAAAAAGATGTTTTAAAAATAATGAGCGGTTCGGATTATCTTTGTGGAACCCGAATTGGACCCCACAAAATCTATATGTACATTGTATGTACATATTGTATATACCAATAGCAGCACTCATCATTTGCCTATCAAAAAAAAAAAAACAGTCCTGCTATGAGCAGGAACACTTCGCAGGGACAACGCGTTTGGCCCCATTTTGAATCCCAAAAAAATCTAGAAAAATATCCATAAATTTTTGAATATTATTTTATGGGGCCCTGTAAAAACTCAGCTCCAGCGGATATCGGTAAGTATTACTTTTGGATAAGTAGAGAAAAAAAGACAGTTTCACCCCTACTTATCCAAAAGTAATACTTACCGATATCCGCTGGAACTGATTTTTTACAGGGCCCCATAAAATAATATTCAAAAATTTATGAATATTTTTCTAGATTTTTTCAGGATCTAAAATGGGGCCAAAAGCGTTATCCCTGCGGATTGTCCCTGCAGATTGTCCCTGCTGTTAGAATTTTTGAAAAAAAAATACTCCTACTAATTGAAATAGTTTTCCTAGATACTGACGTGTCTGGCACGAACCGGCTAAGAACAGTGGGTCCCATGCCCGTGGGCGAAGTCCATCCAGCTGTGAATCACGAATCCAGACTTTCGAAAATTTTAGTACTAACAAAATGGCCTACGTGGCACAACAAGCCTACACGTGGTCTTGGCCACGTGCTTCTCTGTACAATGATTCTCTACCAAACCCACACGGCCACACACCCCCACTTCGAGAAAGCCGAGGAAACCGACCATGGGTACCGATGGACATGCAAGGTCCACAAAAATGATCTGATCTGTTTAATAATTTTAAAATAAAAAAATGAGTGGGTTTGTGTAAAATAATCTCAATTCGATATGTATAGATGCTCGATATGATCTTTCCATTTTTGCAAAAATAAAAAAATAGAAAGATTGGATGAAAAATAGAAACATCGAATCGAACACCTACACATATCGGATTGAGGTGATTTTATTTAAATTCATTTGATTATCTTATTTTAAAATTATTGAACAGCTCAGATCATCTATACGGAATCCAGAATTGGTCCCGCGTACCCATCTATGCCCATGGTCTGTTTTTGTGGCAAAGTCCCACTCATTTATACACACATATACACAATTAACACAAATGTGTAAACTCCACACGCTGAATGGGTAGTATTTGAGTAGCTCTTACCCTTGAGTGTGGGTGTGCAAATAGGTGTGTAATTTATGTATGGGTGTAACATTTTTGTTCCTTATATTTGTCCTTACAAAAATACTGAAACAACCCCCAAATCACTCTCTTCTTTACACATGAGTTTTTGACTTAATTGTTACTGCTACGGCCACCAACCGATCAGTACCGATTGGGAACCAAAAGGCACATGGGGCTCATTTTGGGTCTGTACGGATGATCCGATATGTATAGGTACTCGATTCAATCTTTCATGTTTTTTCATTTACATTTCAAGGATACTCGATTATTTTTTTTTTATAATTATAGAATGAACACGAAATCTGAATAAAAAGTTGAAGATTGAATTGAGCACATACACATATCCGATTGAGCTAATTTTTTGCAGGTCCACTCATTTTTTTAAAATTATTGAATAGCTCGAATCATCCGTATAGGATCTAGAGTGGGCCCCCATGCCCGTCAATTTCCAATTGGTGCTCTGGCCGTCAGTGCTTGACATTTTCGTATTGTTTGTCCTCACTGGAAAGCAGTATGTCTATGCGCACCAAGGTTCTGAATACCGTTTCGGACAGAGTATCGGTTTTTTTTACTGGTACGGTACGTACCGATACCGGTCACGTACCGGGTACCGTTTCGGATTTACCGCAACTATAATATATATAATACTTATATATAACTATAACTCAAAAAAATTCTCCATACCATGTTATTCATCATAAAATACATGTATTAAGACAACAAAAAAAATTCCCCATACCGTTCGTTTGCTTTTAAACTTTTAAGATTTAACATTTATTTTTTAATATAATTAATTCAACTTATTTGATAATTTTACCCTGGGTTATAAAGTGTAAGGAGGTTTAAATGTTGGGAGTTTTTTTTTTTTTTTTGGTCCCATTCTGGATTATTTGTGACCTTTGGATTAATTTCAATCATTATAGAGCCTTGGATTGGGACACTGTAGTTTCTAAGAACCAAAGCACTAGATTATTTTTTCTCCACTTTGGAAATAACGTAGAAGAGATAAGTTCAACTTTTGATCTCTGGTTTGTCTCACTCCCCAATTCCCCTCTCACTGATCTCTCTCTCACTCTAAAAAATCAGTGATCTCTCTGCCCTCTCTCACCGATATCTTATCCCAAAGATTTCCGGCGAAGATTTTTCTTGTTATTTGGTGAGCAGACCCAAAAATTTCAGACGGCGGTGGAGTCACCAGAAATTTTGATCGGCGGCCTCCTCCTCCTCCTCCTCCTCCTCTCTCTCTCTCTCTCTCTCTCTATATATATATATATATATATATATATATATATATATGTAGGTGTATGTATGTGTCTGTGTATCTTCTCTCTCTAGACTGAAGCCGATCGTCGCAGGTGCTGTAAAGTCCAGAATTGCGGGAGTTTTCTCCTCTCTCTCTCTCTCTTTGTTGTTGCGACTGAGTCAGTCGGACTGACCCCGAAACCCAGTTTAGCAAAATACCGGACGAAATTTCCGGTAACGTCGTCTCGGCCGAGATTTACCCGGTACGCCGGAATCGTCCGAGAACGGCCGGAAAGTTGGACGAGACGGAAATGGAGGTCAAGGTTACTGGATTTGTGTTAAAACGGAACGTACCGGCCGGTACCGGCCGGTACGGAACGGTATCAACAACACTGATGCGCACACATTATGCATAGAGCACAGACGGATTAATGAGGCTCACTCCGAAGTCCAACATAAAGATCTACTTCGTTCATTGATTTCAAAAACTTCATTGAAAGTTTCTGTAAAAAATTAGTTCGGCTATGTTTACAAAACTTTTATCTCTGTTTCATAATTCAAATCTGAATTTTAAAGCAAAATTGAATGTTTTTTAAATGCCTTTACTGATATTCGATTGAACTGATGTTTTACAGAGGTCCTAAATAAAATGAACGGCTCCAACCATCTTTCTGAGGATTGAGATGAGTCCCGAAGCCATATGTACGTGCTGGTTCAGATCCCAAATCTATACACATAGCAACGACCGACCGACCGACCGGAGAAATTATTCGTTGCCCTTGGGGCAACAAATCATCTTTGACAGGTGGTGCTCTCACCAATCGAAATTTTCCATACTGACTTTGTGTCAGACTCTTGCCCCCTCACTCTTGACAGAGAAACGTAGCAAACGGAAATGAACAGACGTTAGAGTCACCTACCTTTTGTTTTTTCAATTTTATATGACATTTGGATTGGTGTTTTGAAAAAAATTTCGAAAAATAATAGGGGTAATAAGTGGAGAGAGATAGAGAGAGAAATATTAGAAGTAGGGAGAATCTTTTCAATTTTATATTATATTTGGATTGGTGTTTTGAAATTTTTTTTGAAAAATAGTAGGGATAATAAGTTGTTCGTTGCCCAAGAGCAACACGTGGACTTAGCCAGGTGGTCCCTCCCACCAATAAAAATTAGCCCCACTGACACACGATTATTCTCTTTCCGGACACAGTTTTCTCTCAAAAATCAAGTGTTCCAAATTACAATCCGTTTGAATGGATGAAAAGATTTTATTTTATTTATCATTTAATTCTAAAGGGTCATAATTAAATTTTGACTATAAGGCTCTGATTGATTAGTCCTAAGAGAATCGTAGAATCAAATATCTTTTAGGACTAACCAACGAGAGTCCTAAAGTCAAAATTTAATTATGACCCTTTAGAATTAAATGATCAGAAAAATAAAATCTTCTCACCTATTCAAACGGATTGTAATTTGGAACACTTGATTTTTGAGAGAAAGTTGTGTCCGGAGAGAGAATAATCGTGTGTCAGTGGGCGCGAATTTTTATTAGTGGGAGGCACCACCTGGCTAAATCCACGTGTTGCCTTTGGGCAACGAATAACTTATTATCCTTACTATTTTTCAAAAAAAATTTCAAAACACCAATCCAAATATAATATACAATTGAAAAGATTCTCCCTACTTCTAATATTTCTCACTCTATCTCTCTCCATTTATTATCCCTATTATTTTTTGAAAAAATTTTCAAAACACCAATCCAAATATAATATAAAATTGAAAAAACAAAAGGTAGGTGACCCTAACGTCTGTTCATTTCCGTTTGCTACGTTTCTCTGTTTCTCTGTTAAGAGTGAGGGGGCAAGAGTCTGACTCAAAGTCAACAGGGAAAATTTTGATCGGTGAGAGCATCACCTGTCAAAGATGATTTGTTGCCCCCAAGGGCAACGAATAATTTCTCGACCGACTGATATAGGTGACCATGTGGGGTCTGACGTGTGCATCTCAGGTCCACGTCATTGCGTGATCTGGTACGTCCGATAGCAAAGTTTGACGGACGGTGATGCGTGATTCACGGCGGGGGGAGAAAGCGACACGTGATAAGATAGATGAGTGGGGACTGACGTGGTGGGCATCTGCTTTTTAAAAAATTGGAAATCGGACGCCGTAATCGGTACAGATAGTGTGACGTGTCCGTCACAGCACATGGGCTTGCCATGCCCTAAAAGAGTTTGTGGGACCTGGTTGACGTGGACTTTAAGCGAAGGCTGAGATCGTATCCAGCATTCAAACTTCTATAATGCTCCAAGTGGGAGGCGGGGGCTGCTCCCCCCTTGCTGCTGCCCGGGGTTTCCGGGCCCACTCCGGTCTCGCTCCGATAATCGAAAACGTTCACTTTGTAGAGCTCGTCGAGTAGAACAACCATGTCAAAAATCAGCTTGATTGGATATCATTAAGTGCCTGATCGGAGCCCATATAACTCTCGGTCCATGGGTTACAATGGATTTGATCCAGTGTTTCGGATCCATTCTTTTTAAGATAAAAAGGTTCCGATCAAGCACTTAATGATATCCAATCAAGCTGATTTTTGACATGGTTGTTCTACTCGACGAACTCTACAAAGTGAACGTTTCCGATCATCGGAGCGAGACCGAAGTGGGCCCGGAAACCCCTGACAGCAGCAAGGGGAGCAGCAAGGGGGGAGCAGCCCCCCCTCCAAGTGACATGAGACATGGGAGTACGATATTCCCATTAAATCTCAATATTTCGATTGAAAAGTAGGATAATTATAGCTTTTAGATCAAAATCACTTAGAAAAAGTAGGATGAACTTGTTAAAAACGAGATGTTTTTAACAAATTTCTTTTAAAAAAAGTAGTACTACGTATTATTCATCTGGATATGATTTTATTACCACAAACAATTACACACACATTCATACGAGTTCACTCACAAAATTGCACACATTATATGTGGGTCCTACATCCGATGTGAGTGCAATAATGCTACAAGCCTACAACCACAAACACTCTCACACACAAATACACAGAGTTTGTTCGTTTTGGGTCTAAAAATCCCTGCGCACGGTTCCTAATAATTTTTTTCTATCTCTCGTTACTCATTAGTCTCAAAAATATCTTTCCAAACCCAAACCAAACGGGGTCGCAAACTCTCTCACATTAAGTGTGGAGCTCACACATACAACGTGTGGGTCCAAATTTAATGTTAAAAACGAGATGCTTTTAACAAATTTCTTTTAAAAAAAGTAGTATTATTCATCTGGATATGATTTTATTACCACAAACAATTACACACACATTCATATGAGCTCACTCACAAAATTGCACACATTATATGTGGGTCCTACATCCGATGTGAGTGCAATAATGCTACAACCACAAACACTCACACACAAAAACACAGAGTTTGTTCGTTTTGGGTCTCAAAACCCATGCGCATGGTTCCTAATAAATTTTTTCTATCTCTCGTTACTCATTAGTCTCAAAAATATCTTTCCAAACCCAAACCAAACGGGGTCACAAACTCTCTCACATTAAGTGTGGAGCTCACACATACAACGTGTGGGTCCAAATTTAATGTAGAAGAGTTTATGTATTTATTTGTGTGTGAAAGTGTTAATTTGTGGTTCTAGATTTATTTGGTATGAGTGAGTTTGTATGATTGCATAGGTAAGTGTTTGTAAGATATAGATATTGTTTTTCCTAATGAGAGTCTGATGATCTGTACATTAGAAGCTGATGTGGTCTTAGGGGAGGGAAAAAAAGTGGAAACCTTTAATTTTATGCTAGTCTATCTAGTGGAATAAAATACTTGTGATTTATATGAGGAATGCCAACCAAAGTCTATAGGCCTTACAAAGGAAAAACCAGTGTATAGGGTAGTTGAATGAGGCAAAACAAAAACAAAAAGAGTCACAAAATCGACAAGGTATTTGGAAGAGAATTTTGCAGTTTGCCCATTTTAGGGCCAATAAGAGCATTTTTAGCTTTGATCCATTTTAAGATTTAAATTTAAAATTTGGGCAAAAATTACAAAAATCCATCTTCAATTCTTGATCCAAACCCTTCCCCATTATGGGTTTTACCAATTTCTTTGCCCAAATATGGGACAACCAAAAGCTTGACCCATATTTTTAACGGCTACTTTCTCACTCAGTCGATGGCGTTCCCTTTAGCTCCTTCCTCACTCCCGCTGCCAATTGGGATTGGATGTACCCATCATTTTTGGCCTCACGTGCCGCTCGTAATCGAGGAGGAGTCTGTGAACATGTCGTCCAAATCGCACAAGCACGAGGCTTTTCGTGTTCGTCTTCTTCCTCGTAGGTTTAGTTCCTTCCCTGGCGTCGTGTTCTTCTTCTTCCTCGTTGTCCAGCTGCTCATGCTCATTCTGTTGCTGCTCATTTTATTCTTCTCATTTATTTACATAAAATGCCATTGAGTTTTTTAAAAATAATAAATTTGGGTCATAATAGGGTTTTGCCATTGGAGAGACTCCTACCCAAAATGGATTTTTGCTCAAAATTTGACCCAAATTTGAGGAAGCGAAAGGGTAAGGGCTGGAGATGCTCTAAGTGGTCTAATTTGATTATTAGAATCGTTCATTTTACTAAATTTGTTGAGAGAATCAATAATACCAAAATTTAAATTTTTCGAATACAAAATAAGGTATTGATTGGAATCCAAACAACATGATTTTTGATGTATTGAACTCATGAAAGTATGCAAGTGTGTAGTGGTAGCTTAATGAGAGCAAAAAGTATTTCCGCTAATTTTCATGAGGGTGAGAAGTGTAATTATTGGGTTAATTTCCACTATCACAACTAGAGGTGACAAACGGGCGGATCTGGGCGGGGTAAAATAGGTCATGCGTCAAATATGGACGGGTTGAATATGGGTCAAAAAGTAAACGGGTTGAGACAGATCGGGTCAATATGGGTCAAGCCAAACCCAAACCTGCCCGACCCAACCCGTTTTTTTTTTTTTTTTTTTTGGGGGGGGGGGGGGGGGTTTCGTCCCCTCTCTTCCCCTCATCCCATTCAAAAAAGTAAAATTTTATGATTAAAACTCAATTTTTTTGAATAAAAATGAAGCAGTTAGAGGCTAAAAAAACTTTTATTTGTACTTTTTTTTCCATTTCCAAATAGTAACGTAATTTCGATGAGGAATCAGAAGCAGCATCAGAGAGTTGTCTAGAAGGCAATGATTGCAATAAAAAGAAATTTAAAATAAAATAGTTTGACCAAAACATAAAAAGATTTATTACAACAAAGTTTAATAAACCCTTTAACTTTTAATAATGGAAATCACATAAAAAAATTAAATGAAAAAAATAATAGTAGGAGGCCTAAGCAAATTTTAAAAAAAAATGTCCCATGGAAAGACAAAGATGAATCAAGCATTTGGTCCCAAAAATTGGCCATTAGTTTTTTACAAAAATCATGACTGGAGGAGTGTGCAATGGGGGGAGAGAGAGAGAGAGAGAGAGAGAGAGAGAGAGAGAGAGAGAGAGAAGTGCGAGGCAGGGAAACATTTTCCCAAGTGGGAATTGTGGGTTCTTACTCACGTATTCCTTTAAAAAATGAGTTCAAAAATGAGAAAGGATAGGAAACGAACAGAGACAGACGGGTGAATAGAGAAAGACGGGGGAGAGAGTGCGGGCTGAGAGAGAAAGAAGTGTTGGGCCATTTTTAATTGTAACTCATATTGAACCGACTTTCAACCCATATAGATATGGGTTAATATGGATTGACCCATCACACAATATGAGCGAATTGAATTGGGTTATAAGTGAGCGGGTTAAAAAATATGAGTTTGAATTGCCACCTATAATCACAACATTAGAAAATTATTTAGTGCTCGTGAACATTGCTCCATAGGGTCTCTGAACCACACACAATTAGAAATCCTATGGAGCAATACTCAAGAAAATGGAATAACCTCTCCCAACATGGCTTTAAGAGTCTTCTTTTTTATTTTTTTCTATTTTCTTCTCAAAATTGCCTTTTCTTTTCTTCTTGCAAAAAGAAAATTAGAGAGAGAAACCACAAATTACTTTGTGAAATTTATGGACAAAGATGGTTTCGGCTCTTCATTCTCTCTCTCTCTCTCTCTCTCTCTCTCTCTCTCTCTCTCTCTCTCCTAATTTCCTCAGATACCAAACTGATCTGCTGAATTGTTTAAAATCCGTTTTCACATGGATTGGGTGGGCCCCAGTTAGAAAATGGAATCGACGGCCGGCCCACCACACGCCTGTTTTTCAAAACTAACCTACGTATGCGTAGGGGTGTCAAACGTGCCTGTCGTGCCGTGCCGTGCCATTTTTTTCCGTGCCAACCGTGCTTCGTGTCGTGCCGTACCGTGCCCGTTTACTTCATCGTGCCATGGCGTGCCGTGCCGTACCGTGCCCGTGCCGGGACATGGTAGGCCATTTTGCTTTGTCGGGCCGTGTCGGGCCGTGTCTTTATAAAACCGTGTCGTGTCGTGCCGTGCCCGATTAATTAATCGTGTCGTGCCGTGCCTTTTTTTGTCGGGTCGTGCCGTGCCGTGCGTTTTTATTTTGTCGGGTCGTGCCGTGCCTTTTTTGTCGGGTTGTGTCGTGTTTTTTTTGTTGTGTCGTGCCGTGCCTTTTTTTGTCGGTTCGTGTCGTGCCGTGTCGGTCCGTAATCGTGTGTCGTGCCGTGTCGGTCCGTAATCGTGTGTCGTGCCGTGCCATCGATTTTCTTATACATATCACCAACCGGCAACCGATTTTAGTCTTAAAAAAATCTTCCTAAAAAACCCACATTCCGGTAATAAGACCTTGGGAATCAATTCCCACGAACCAAATGTACTTCACAGACAATTGAAGCATGAGAATTTGAAAAACAAAAACCAACAAAATTACAGCGTCCTGTATTACTCTTATCAAACATTCTCTCTCATTAAGAAGCTGAACTTGTAGCTTGATTTGAATAATCTGACAAACTCGCCTACAGTTTGTCCTCGAAATCGGACAACGGTGTCATCTGTTCCTTCAACCCTTTCCTCTTGCGAATCTCCGACACAAGGGTGGCCGCCTGTGACCCAGATTCCAAAGGATCAGACATCATCATATCCCAATGATCAAACACGCACTGCAGAAAAGCCTGGCCTGAAGTCGCTGCCCTCAAAGTGCCAGAGAAACCAAACGACTCTACAACAGGAAGGTAAGCCTTGATGTTGTAAAGAGGGGTACCCGGCCTCTGCAGCCATGGGACACATTGAGACATCCCAACTTGGCAGCATCAACAAGAATAAAAATAGAATAGTAGCAGCATCAGTCATAACAGCAGCTGCAACGGCAGGCAGCAGCAGCTGCAATCAATTGTAGTAGCTTCCTTTCTCAATCTGCTGGGGACGAACAATAGTAGCAATCAACAGCAGAACAGCAGATATCTGCTCTTCACAGAACAAGAGTGAAGAGCAGCATTAAACCGTAGCAGCTGTACACCGTAGCAGCAGCAGTAAACCGCAAACCGTATGAAGGCCTTAACAGAAACAGCAACTGTACAGCTGCAAAACAGAAGCATTGCACTAGCCGAGGGTAATAGTAGCAGCAACCACACGGTTACAGCCTTAACAGTCAGTCACTTAGCAGGTGGTCAATACTGAACAGCAGCTTCAGAAACCATTTGGAACATGAAGTATTGAACACAGCCTCAGGGTAAAGGATAAAGATTGCAGCTGCTGTACCAGCATGTATTTGAAGCAAAACAGCAGCCACATCCATTACAGCATTGTGTCTATCAGTAGCTACACTTCAACTAATAGCAGATAGGTAAACCAGCTAGGGACAGCCCCCTAGAAAAGCATAAACATTCCTAGGACAACCCCCCAAGGATAGGTCAAAAGAAACCAAGACTAACAAACATAACAAACAAAAACTTCAACCAGCAACAGACAAAACATTAAAGCTGCAACTGACAACATAACAAATTGCAGACAAAAGATACATCAATTGAGATATATGCAGAATTTGGAGTGTGCCTCATTGGATTCTTCAGGCTGCCCCTCTGTAGTCTATTTTGGATAGTTTCCATTTGTTTTTAGGTTTAGTTTGGGCATGGTTGTACTATGGCATATCTGTGTTTCTAGTTTTGGTCTTTGCATGACCATCAAAAGAGCATAGGATTTCAGCTTGTTTTCAAATACTCCATACTTTCAAAAAGATACCTTTAGAATGCACACATTATTTCGCCAAATAATCTATTCAGTAGACCGGAATAATATGAGTAATTACTATTATTGCCACCTCAAACTCACAACAAACCAACACTAACAGACTGGAGGGGCTAGGCCGCCACCTCAACTCAGCAAACAGAATATGTGAGGGGCTAGGCCGCCACCTCAACTCAGCAAACATAATATGTGAGGGGTTATGCCACCACCTCGACTAAGCAATGCAATCAAATAAAAATTAACTATACTAACTAAAAACAAACTCAATATTTAGCCTGGTTTCGTTACACCTCAAGTTTGGCATAAAACCAGGTTAGAGGTATCCACCAAGCTAAATACGAGCTACTAACACATAAAGCCATGGATACAAAAATAAGTGAGAAAATCCACCTTCATACATTAGTGTTTTTTTTATCATCATAGCCGGAAACTGAAATGGATGCTGCAACGTTAAGTTCCCATCTTCTACAAGAACCTCTCCTCCTCACTAAATACCCTATCAATAAGAGAAGCAATAAGAGAATATAAAGATTGAATACCAATGGAAATTAGAGTAACTGAAATATTGGAACTGATATTTACCACTAAGGCCTTCATAAGTTGCAACAGCACTTCATAAACATCAGCAGAAATGAACTAAGAACAATTACTAAGTACAATTTTTTCAGATATAGGTACATTTTAGTGCTGAATGTACTTAGTTCTGAATTCTGCTCAGATATTAGTTATTTTTATCATCACTGCAGAAAATTGAAATGGATGCAACGTTAAGTTGCCATTAAGGCCTTCATAAGTTGCAACATCACTTCATTACAATACCACTATGGCTCAGACATTAGTTTTTTTATCATCATAGCCGGAAAACTGAAATGGATGCGGCAACGTTAAGTTGCCATTAAGGCCTTCATAAGTTGCAACACAATCACACTTCGCTTTGCCAAAAACTGGGGTTGTGTCTGTGGCTTATTCATTTCAGACTAAAAGGAGACACACACACACCCACACTGCCACACACACCACAACGCATGCAGGCAACATCCACGTCAGTTAAGTGCGAAGCTAAACAGACCACAAGGCATGCAGCAGGCTCAGATATTAGTTAAGAAATACATCATAGCCAAAAACTGAAGTGGGGGCAACATTATGTTGCCATTTAAGGCCTTCATAAATTGCCACAACATCCACTTCAGCCCACTTACTGAAATGAATAAGCCACAAACACAAATACTGAAATGAATAAGCCACAGACACAACCCCAGCAGAATAAATGGATACTAGAATCAAACCAAATGCCAGCAGGTCCCCTAATCACTGTCTATATCAGAATCTGCAAAATAGCCTCTGAATTCATCTTTAGCTGAGCGTTTTTGAATTCCAAGGCGTGCATCCTCCCAATCTTTCAAGCATATGAGACAGTCCAAAATGTCTGGAGCTAGTCTGCTCCTCCTCTCATCCAACACTCTTTTACCTGCACTAAAAGCAGATTCGGATGCCACTGTAGACACAGGAGGGGTTAGTAGATCACGTGCCATGATTGAAAGAACGGGATATTTAACTTCATTTTTTTTCCACCAATCTAAGACATCAAAATCACGCCTGTCATTCTCATCAACAGATTCTAGGTCCAAATATTTATCAAGTTCAATGCGTGAAGTTACAGTGCTATTTCCTAAATTTGAACTAACGAAATTCCAAAATTCATCATTGGTACTTGTAGAAGATGTTAAAGGATCAGCAGTACAGACAGCATTAGAACGAAACTTAGAGTCATATTTAGCATACATGGTAGTCAATAAATCATAAACATAAGCAGAAGAAGGTAAAGTAGTAATCCCTAAATTCGTACCAATCGTTCTTAAGACCAAGCTAACACCATGTAACTTCATCCTAGGGTCCATTACTGCAGCTAACATAAATATTGGTGGCATTTCCTCATAATATTTTCTGAATTTTCCTTCCATATCTATACAAGCATGTGCAAAATTTGGATGTTCTCTATATCTACGAAAATTTACACTGATATTGAAAAGATGATGAAGCACAATACAAGAAGTAGGATAACGAACACCCGAACAACTTATGGTAGCAACATAAAACACTTTCAAAAATTTCAAGAACTCAAAACCAATTTCCCAATCAGCTTGAGTTAAAGGACTACCACGACACGGTCGATACCTATGATTAACAAAACCAGATATTGCATCACTATATTTCCTACAAGACTTTAACATAAGGTAGGTCGAATTCCAATGATTTTGAACATCAGTGTTCATATTTTTAGGTTTAAGATTGTACAATGATGTGCATAATTTATCAAATTCTTGTTGCCTAGATGGGGAAGTAGCAATAAAAAGAACAGCATTTCTAATTTTTGAAATCTGTGGAGCTATATGTGTCAAACCATCTTGCACAACTAAGTTAATCACATGGCATACACATCGCAAATGCAATAATTCACCGAAATAAGGAGTCGTCAAATTTCTTATAAACAATGGAAGTGTAGCAGTATTAGCGCTATGGTTGTCAAAAGTAATGCTATAAACTTTATCAAGAACTTCAAAATCCCTAAAAACAGTAATAATACTTTCAAAAATATGTTCAGCATCATGAGGAAACTCCACTAAACGGAAAGCAATAATTTTTTTTTGCAAAGTCCAACTAGAGTCTATATAATGAGCAGTCACACAAATATAACCACGATTATTTATACCAGACCACATATCAGAAGTAAAACCAATTGCACCAACAGTTGCAAGTTCACTAATCAAATCTTTTTTAACTTCACTATGAGCTTTCTTCGTATCACTACGGGTTGAATTTCTAGAAACTTTAACAAATGAAGGATTTAAACAATTTTTGACAAAATGTTCAAATCTAATATCATCACCAAAAGTAAATGGTTGTTCTGCTGCAGCTACATAAAGGGCTAGTCCATGTCTCATTTTTTCTTTTGAATAAACAAAATTACTACCAGATGCATTGGCAATTTTATCAGGATGATGTTTTTCAAGATGTCTACCATGTGGCCCTACACCATTATTACTTAAGCATTTATAATTTGTGTCACAATAATGGCATACAGCCCTCTGTCCTATGTCAATACCCTTTTCATTCTTGAAGTTATCCACTATAGAGAAATGATTCCATACCCATGAGCGGCGTCGTGACCTTTTTGCACCACTAAGGCCTGAATTTGTAGCTGCAGGAGTAGAAGCTGCTGGAGTGGCAGTAGAACCTAAAGGTCCTGTTCCACTTGGACCACTTCCACCACCAACAATGTTTGAAGCACCCTCCTCACCTACAGAACCCATACCCTGTGGTGCAATAGGGTTTCGAGCTACTTCATCAGAAGAACCTGAGTAGGAGTCACCCATCTACAAAAAAAAAAACACCATATCAGGGGTTATTAAAGGGGAAACACGAAAGCCCTAATTTTGTAACCCTAAATGCAATATTCAAGTAAATAACTTCACAGACGGACAGACCCTACTTAGTGGCTCAGTGGCTGTGGGTACAATGTAACAGCAGACTGACAAAATCATATGCAACAGCAGCAACACTACTGATCAATCACATGGGAAGTGATTAATCACAGTAAAATGTTATTCACATTAGACTGATTAATCACTGCAAAATCAGTTTCGACAAATTTGTCAAAAATATACTAATAGAAGAAATTAGTAACAAAATCATCAGATCTGGCCTGTCTCGCCAAAACCATAATTTAAGAAATTAGTAACCAAAGCACTAATTTAGTAACCCTAATTTCAAGAACCCTAATTTCAGAAATTAGTAATAAAAGCCCTAATTTCGTAACCCTAATTTCAAAAATCAGGTCAAAACCCTAATCTCAGAAAACCCTAATCTCAGAAAACCCTAATTTCAAGAACCCTAATCTCAGAAAATCAGGTGAATCAAGTGATAGAGGTACCTGTGAGGGAGGGAGAGAGAGACGGTGACTGCCTGACTGGTGATAGTCTGATAGAGGTACCCTTCACGCCTTTACCTGAGATTCGAACGAATCTCCTGCTGTTGCTCAAGTAGCTCGGCTCAGATAGTCCAAGAATCCAAGAGACTCACAGAGAGAGACGTTGAGATTAGAGGAGTCAGGACTAGTGAACACACACACACGCACAAAAAGAGAGAGAGACACAGAGAGAGAGAGACGTTGAGTGTTGAGTCGAGAGAGTGAGATGATGGTCACGGGTCACCGTCGCACACTCGCACCGACTCACCGTTTGAGTTGTCACCGGAAAGTCGGAAACAGAGAAAGAGAGAGAGAGAGAGAGAGAGAGAGAGAGAGAGAGAGAGAGCTGTGAGCCTGTGAGTACCGTTCGAGAGAGAGAGAGAGAGGTGACTTTGAACACAGAACACCAAGAATCCGAACGTTGGAGAGAATCAGAGAGACGTTGAGAGATTCAGAGAGAGTCAGTCGGTCAGAGACTCAGAGAGATCTGAGAAGACTGAGACACAGAGAGAGAGAGAGTAAGAGAGAGATCGGAGTGTGAGAAATGAGATGTCTGCTAGGGCAGCATCTCATTCTTTTTATATGATCTTTGTGATCATGTGCATACAAGACACCATAATCCATATGCACCAACTTATCGTAGAATCCCGTAATGAATCACTCGAGGGCCGCCCGAGGTGTTATTTGAAAATCAAAACCGTCTATCTTTTATGTGGGAGTGATTATATTATTCGTGCCAAAAATGAAGTAAATTGGTTGTCATTATATACTTGATCGTGCATAACGTCAAATTTTCGATTAATGAATCTACATTGCGATGAAAGGGCTTCCAAAACCCGATAAACCCGAATTTTTGTGAGATTGATTAAAACACCGAGAAAAACAAAATGAACGGTATGGATCATCATACTTGTGTCGCAATCGTGTGGCTAGCGTACATTGAACTATAGCAGAATACATTGGTCTATAACCAAATAAGTTTGATGTATACATTTGAAAGGTAGCTGCAGACTCATTTTTTCAAATGTTCGATCTAAACCGTTACAATTTAAGATCTTATCGAACTTATTACTCTCCCATAAATTGGTGATAATCGGATGTCGGAAATCACGTGATCAGAACACACTTTGTGCTTTCAAAAGCGTTAAAGTCCTATAATGCACCACTTGAGGACGGTCTGAGGTGTTATTTGAAAATCAGAACCGTCTATCTTTTATGTGAGAGTAATTTTATTATTCGTGCGAAAAATGAAGTAAATTGGTTATCGTTATATACTTTATCGTACATAACGCCAAATTTCTTATTAATGAATATACGTCCCGACGGAAGGGCTTCTAAAACTTGATAGACCTGAAAATTTGCAAGAGTGATTAAAACATCGAGAAAAACAAAGTGAACGGTATGGATCGTCATAATTGTGTCGCAATCGTGTGGCCGGGGCGGACCCATGCCTTTAAAAAAACATACAAAAAATAAAATAACATACATATATAAAAATTTCCTTCACTTGCGTACAAAGCATTAGACATTAGTGTGGTTGGCTGGTTGCTTGGTTATGCAGCATGCTTACTGTGGAAGTGTTAAAGAGCCTGGGTTCAAATCCCAGGCGTGCCATTTTGTTTATATTTTCTTTTCTTTTCTTTTTTTTTCTTTTTTTGTTATCTCTTTCAGTTATTTCTTCATACTTGGTTCCATTTCTTTTATTTATTTCTCCATTTTTGTTCTACATCTTTTCTTTGTTTCGATAGTTGAAAGAGTATTTTTAGTCATGAAGATTGTCAAAAATCGGTTGCGGAATAGAATGAGCAATCAATATTCAATGATTCAACGATAATTTAATGGTATATATGCAGAGAAATATTTTTTAAGATTGTGAATAATAGATTAATAGGTATCCCGCAAGTCTCATTTACTCTCCAAATTATTTTTATGTTTGATTTTTGATTCAAAATTTTTTAATCAAATAAAAAATTTTAAAATCTTATTTTACTTAAATAAAAGGAAAAGATTAATAAATTATTGGATTATCAAAAAATACACAAAAATAAAGTAAACTATAATCTAAAATCCCTTATTTATTTAATAACATAAATTTTTTGGTTTTTCCATGCCTCGTGTCGTGCCGTGCTTGATGAGAACCGACACCGTGTTGTGCCCGTGCCGTGCTGTGCCTGACTAGAACCGTGTCGTGCCGTATCGCAACTCGTGCCCCATCCCACTTCTGTGTCGTGCCCATGCCGTGCCCGTCTAAGACCGTGTCGTGCCGTGCCGTGCCGTGCCAAACTAACTTCCGTGCCGTGCCCGTGTCGTTCCCCCTCACTTTCGTGCCCGTGCCGTGCCGCGTCCCCCGTGCCGTGCCGTGTCGTGCCTGGCTAGAACCGTGTCGTGCCGTGTCGTGACCCGTGCCCCATTCCACTTTCGTCCCGTGCCCGTGCCATGCCCATCTAAGATCGTGTCGTGCCGTGCCGTGCCAAGCCAACTTCCGTGCCGTGCCCGTGTCGTTCCCGCTCACTTTCGTGCCCGTGCCATGTCGCGTGCCCACTACGCCCGTGCCGTTCCGTGCCTTTCGAGGATTAATTCGTGCCTGTGCCGTGTCGTGCCGCCTCCAAACGTGCCGTGCCCGTGCCGTGCCCGTGCCGACCCGACCCGTTTGACACCTCTACGTATGCGGGTGTGAGCGAGCATAAAATTCGTAATAGCGAGAATTAAAAATAAAATAAAAGCAGGAATTGAGAGTAGGACCAGCTTTAGACATACGCTGAGCATGCTGCCCCATTGGGCCATCTTTTTGTAATACTCTCACCATCCAATTTATTTTTGTTTTTTGTAAAAAGACGTGCAATTTACAGATTGCAACAAAGTTCTTTCGTTTGTGTTTATTGAATTTTTCTGCACTACACTAAAAAACTAATCGAGATCTCTAATTTAGAGCAAAGAAACTTGAAAAATCATGTACAAAAGTATTTTAATTTTTTATCTAAAAATAACACGTCTTTTCGATGTGAACTATAATTTCAGAAGTATTTTAGTAGTAGGGGGAGTTTTATGTTATGTATGTACGTACATAAAATTTGTAGAAAAATATTGGAAAAATGACGGTCAATGACGTGTTTTGATAATTAATATCCGTCAAGAAATTTTCAGTATTAACTAATGTTCTCAACATGTTATCGGCGAATATTAATTATCAAAACACGTCCTGAACCGTCATTTTCCAAAAAATTTCAACAAAACTTAGGGCCCAATTTTAACGGAAGCCCAAAGCAAAATGCCTAAAAAACGGTGGTGAAGATTAGCTGGAATGAAATTGAAGCTATATTGAAGAAAATCGAATAATTTATAGAAAAAGAGATACTTTGATGAGAATGATATGAATAGTCGGCACATTCAGGCGAAGAGTGGTAGATCTAAATAAGTAAATTAATATTCTTCAATAAACTCATAATGCAAATTTGGCTGATTAGCATGCGAGGCTTTTGATGTTTCTTTTAACCCCAAGGGGGTCAAGTGGTATTGACTCGAGACTTATGGATTTGTTCTCTTCTAAGATCTCAAGTTCAATTCTTTTTGTCAACAAATTTTGGGCCACCTCATCCCATGGGTAAGCGTGTGAAAAACTGTGGGATAATTTATGCGTGGTGAAAAGATTGTGGGAGAGGTTGAAGAGATTAGTTTAAGGTGCGCAAGCCGGGCCGAGACATCTTGCGTTAAAAAAAAAGGGAAAATGACGGCTAATGACGTGTTTTGATAATTAATACATACCAAGTACATTTTCAGCATTAACAAATGTTCTCAAAATGTCTTTTACGGGTATTAATTATCAAAACATGTTATGGGCTGTCATTTTCCCTAAAAAAAAACTCAAACTTTTCTAATGCCTGAAAGTACTACTACTTTGAGTAACCTTCAAGTTCAAGTCTTGTTTGGGGATCGGCCCAAACACATACCCAACCCAATTTCAAGATTCATAATTAGGCATGGCCTGGTACTTTGTGTAACGCCCCAAATTTTGGGAACATTAAATATAACAATTTTATTCAAACCTTAACATTTAATAAATAAAAGTAGCATAATAAGTCATTACATTCCAACTAAATCTCAAATCAAGTTTTCAATTATTTAAACAATAAGGAGGGGTACTACGGAAATTTCTATTCTCCAAGGTGGTTGTCCTCCTCGGCGATATTCTGCTCAGCTCCGTACTGCTCCAGATTATAGAACGCCTCCTGTTCACCTTCTAAGTCTGGCATAAGATGCCAGGGTCACAAAAGTAACACCGTGAGCTTTTAAGCTCAGCAGCTAACTCCTACCCCTATGTCCCATACTTTAGCAAAAATCAAATAAACAACAAAATAACATTTATCTTACAGGGCATCAAACAGAACTTTAACAATCAACTAATATAAACATCGTACAAAAAAGTGTCGAGTGTCGGGTTCAAAATAGTGTATCGTACTTCGTGTCAAAACGTCAATTTCACTTATTATCACTTCCTTTCTTTTAGCACTGGTTCCGTTTACTCCCTCTTTCAGAATGACGGTCGACCATGCATTTACAAACTCTGGTTCCGCCGTTCCGGTCTCCCAGGTTTACTCACACACCCAAACTCTGGTTCCGCCGTTCCGGTCTCCCAGGTTTACACATGTCAAAATTTCTCTTTTGCTTTTTCGTTTTCGAATATCATTTTCACGTTTCTCGTGTCTCGTACACATGCATCATTTTCTCGCGAACACATTATTCTTTCAAAGCTTGCTAATAATCATGCAGAACTAAATCCTATCCTCGAGATCATTTACCTTTTTCACTAATTACAATTAACTGGCACATGTTACAAATTTATCAATTCTAACAGTAAAGATTGTCGTGCATTAATATTCAAACACTAAATTTATTCCCTAAGACCTTAACATGCTTTCCTAGTACTAGCAATAGTATAACAGTAACTAATGTGTTTCTTTTCTTTTTCTTTTTTTTTTTTTCCGTGACTTCCATTATTTTTTATAACTTTCCAGTGGGTACATTTCCATACATTGATCATTGCAAGTTATCTTTTTCTATCAACATTAATACAACAGTAAAAAGATAAAACGTAATTAATTAACTTTTCTAGATTTTTCCAGTAAGCATACTAGTAGTGTTTCTCTTTCATATATTCATTAATAAAGCTCCTTTTCGGCATTTTAACAAAAATTATAACGATGATATATTTAGGTGAGTAGGCAGGAGGTTTCTACCTTCCTTCTTGGCGGTAGTGGTTGATTACGTTAGCGTTGGATCGGGTCACGAACGGTACGTCTCCTTTAAACCTTGGTTGGACCGGACTCCTAGTTTTTCTCCTTAAGGAATGAAAGTCAAAAGAAAAGTACACTAACTGAGAAGAAAAGTGGGGCTCGGCTCTCACTCTCTTTCTTTCTATTCCTCACAGGTTTGCCAAAAGAGAAAAAGTAGGAAGGAGTTGGTAGTACTGTAAAGGGAAAGGGCGTATTTATAGGTCTCTCATCCCTCTCTCCTCCCTCTCCACGGCACACACACACCCTCACTCTCTCAGACTTACATTGCTAGACTGGCTAGGCTCTCCTTAGTAGACTAACTAGGTGAAATGATTTGCAGGAGCCTGGCAAGGCTATTTCTAATTGTTAAAATAAAATAAAAATAAGATGATGTGCAAGTGGAGGGAAAAAGAAATCTGGTAAGATCTTATCCCTCTCTCTCCCTCTCAGCAGTTTCCTCTCTCTTGTCAACTCAAGTGGACAAGCACTTGATTGTTGAGTAAGGAAGTCTTACTCATTTACTCCATCTCTCACTCGGCCAGCGCACACACACACTTCTGTTTCTGAGTTTCTTTTATAATATAAAAACGCATGCATGATCACATAGCCCGAAACCTATGAACTGCAAGAGGAAGTGGGGGTGTAAGAGGACACTGTATTCTCTCCCTTTCATCCGAAATTCTCTCTCTCTTCCCTCTACTAGACTCATAGGGATGACATAGGGTGGAAAGGATGAGATGATGTGACAGATTTTTCCTTGGGATAAAAGTCCTTCGGCTCTCCCTCCATATACACGTATGTACAAATTTATTAAGGCCTCGAAATCTAAATTTAACAAGTCAAGATATGCTTAAAAAAAATCAACACTCAAAAAAAAATAAATAAATAAAAAGACAATCGGGTAAAAGAAATTTTATTAAACTTATAATTTTATTGGTAAAAATTAGGGTCGTTACACTTTGTCTCAACAATGAGAGACAGCGAAGCGGGTAACACGTGGCGGTATCTGTCGATGATTTCAACCGTCCAAATATTTTTGAATGACCTAGATTTATTCCCCCTCTCTCCCATCACCCAACCACTCTCTCTCTAAAATCCAAGGTACCACATGTGTGGTACTTGCCCGACATCCAAAAACTTCTCCAACAATGATCGGTGTTTAGCAATGGGCTGGCAGAGCCCATCCCCAACCATATATATATATGGGGACGGTTCTAGAGACAATACATTTGACAATACTTTTGACAATGCATTTTTTGAAATCCCGCATGGGACCTTCAAACAAATGATCGGAGCCGCTCAATGTATTTAAAACATGTTTTTAAGGGGTCCCGTAAAAAATTAACGCATTTGGATATCGGTAAGGGCTTGATTGGCTCATTTAGTTGATTCCTGTCAAATTTGATAGGATAAAATTGAATAAGCCAATCAAGCCTTTGTCGATATCCAAATGAGTTGATTTTTTACAGGAATCCTTAAAAATATGTTTTAAACAAATTGAACTGCTCCGATTATTCACGTGGGGCTCCGAAAAATATATTGTCAAAAGTATTGTCAAATATATTGTCTCTAGAACCGGCCCCTATATATATATATATATATATATATATATATATATATATATATAAAGAAATTTTCAAGTGAGGGATAAAATGAGGGACTTTTATTTCCCGATCAAATTTTGAAAATCCGAGCTGTTCAATGTGTGCAGAACGTGATTTTAAGGGTACTCGCGAGAAATCAGCAAAAAAATGACTTGGAAGGGCTTCTTCCAAGCAGTTTTTTTGAACCGTTCAATGAAAACTGCTCGGAGGAAGCCTTTTCCGGTCATTTTTTTTGCTGATTTCTCGCGGGGACCCTTAAAATCACGTTCTCATCACTTTGAGCGGCTCGGATCATTGAAATTCAATCGGGAATGAGAGTCCCGCATTTTAATAAAATGAGAGATCCCTCACCGGAACCTAACTCATATATATATATATTGGGCACACACCCCCGGAAAAATTTTATTATGAAAAATTTGGGTGCGGCCCTCTTTGAAAAGCGCGGCGAGACGCTTCGATTCAGAGTCGCCACTCGGGTTTTAGCGGTGAAATACCCAAGGAACCGAACTCGAAAACGTTTGTCGCATTTGTTTGATTTTGAAAAAGGCGTAGACTGATCCGTCGTCACCTTCGATATCTGAGGTTCGAGAGCTAGGTTACGAGAGGGGAATGGTTTTATGGCACCCCTCTTGCCCAATCCAGAGATCGATCTCTACTTAGGCATTTTGTAAAACACTTGCATTTTTCTTTCACTAATCATTTTTTAGCCAGTTAGGGCGGGGGAGCAGTTAAAGGGGGATTAAGACTGTAACAAGTTGCAGTTATGTGACAAATGCTTTATGGAGATGATTTACTTGCAATAATAAATATAGATTGAGAACAAACACTGAGAGCAGTTTGAACAAGCTGGAGTATGCTGTTTTTCAGAGATGTGAGCAGGTAACACATCAGTATGCACTGGCCAAGCCACTGCATACCAATGTGACCAGCGCACACCACCTAAAAACTGGTGTACTTCATTATCATGCACTCACAGTCTTTGTTTGCAACCCTCTGGGCTTTGGAATGGTGCGCGCATCCAGGATAAACCACGCAGTTATATAGCAACGTATATACAGAGTACAGACAGATCAGATGGCTGTAAGCCACAAAAATAAATGGAACACCCCATAAACAGTGTGGGGAAATAACAAAAGACCAATGTTGGGTTACGATGCAAGGGCCAGGCACTGAATTCAGACATAACTGCTGTACGCCAGTCATAAGACCTCGTACGCTAGTTACACCACTTGGTCAGTGCTTGGCTTTGCATCATCTGGGCTCTGGAACATGACCAGATGGATCCCAGAGGCCCTCTAAAGCAGAAAGAAGCAAGTATTAAAATACTTCAACTAAGCAGTTCAAAGTACAAACAGAAAGCAGATGACTGGTTTTTAGCAAGCTGTAAGGTGATAAAAAGTGAAAAATACAGAAAGGTGTGACCAATGATCCCCACGCCAGTAGTGCACGTATTGCCATGACTGGCATAAGGCTCTGTGGTACTGGCGTGCGCCATCTTTCACTACGCACGACCCTTGTATTTTGCTAGTTTAAGGCCAGGAATGGTATTGATTACTAGCTTGGACCTTTCTGGCTCCCCTCAGGAATCAAAACAGAAAGCCCCTCAAAAGGTGGTATACCTTTGGTTTTGAGGTTTGAAGGTGGTTTTGAGCTTTGAGGTTGAAGATGGAGGTTGGATAGTAACTGAGTGACAATGCGGTGTGTGGGAATGGACTCCTCTTCTTTCTCTTTCAATGGAGTAAGAGAGAGAGCAAAAGAGAGAAAGAGAAAGAAACTTGGGTTCTTTAATGTGGTTAACCCCTTGCAAATGAATGCAAGGGGGGTATTTATAGGAGGAGGGTGGACTGAGGAGAGGGGTTAATCAGTTGGGTTAGGGTTTGGTTGGGTTAAAGAGAGGAGTCCCCATGCATTAAATCCATGGGACTTGGGTTGAAAGGTGGTGTAGGAGAGAGGGGGAGCCGGCTGAGCAACTATAATCATCAGGGACTGTGGATTACGTCAGGGTGGCCACAAAAGTCCCAAGCACGTGGTTGAATAGTGATGCTTTGACTGGATTTGACTAGCGTACGCCAAGATGTGAAATGCGTGCGCCAGTAACAACTGAGTCAATGGTCGATGATTGACACGTGACAGTCAACTGGCGTACGTCAGCACAATATTGGCGTAAGCAAGCTTGGTTTTGCTGGGGCCATCTGGTTCTGGCTTGAAAGGTTTTGAAATAGGTTTGACTGAGGTTCGGAACGCTCAAAGCTCAAACACACCAGCGACCTCGGAATGTTCTTGACCATAATCATCATTTGGGGAATTAAAAGATCGTAAGAGAACGTTATCCGAATGGTCTAGAATAAGGTGTCTACATGTAATATATATATATACATATAATATATATATATATACATATACAGTCCGGATCCCCTCAGGGATCCCGGACAAAACCTTTGGTGCGGGACTCAATCCGTGGCCGTTGGATCTCAGCCAACGGCTGAGATTTTAAAATTAAACTCGCGGGTTACATTGGGGTTGGGTCGGGTAAAATTAGAGCGCGGGTCTAGCAAATACGGGTCCCTTAGAGAGAGACAGAGAGAGAGAGAGAGAGACGAAGAACACAGAGGCACACAGAAGAAGAAGACGACGACGATCTGGGCACACAGAAGAAGAAGACGACGATGATCTGGAGGTATTTTACAAGGCCTCTCTCTCTCGATCTCAAATCTCTATTGCTTCGGTTCAATCTCTGCATTTTTGCGATTTAGGGATTCGAACCAAAATTAGGGCTTTGCTTGCCTCGAACCAAATAACCATGTTCTCTGTGTGTGTTTGTGTGTGTGTGTGTGTGTTTGTATCTCTCGAATCTATTATGTCTTTTTGAGATCTGTGCGATTCACTAATTAGGATTTTGGTTACGTAACTCTCTCTATCTCTGGTTCGATTTGGAAGATTATGCCATTTGAAGCCTGCTAACCAGTCACGGGATTGGAGCTGACTGAAGTCTATTTTATTCATGTTTCAATGGAGTCACAAAAGAAAATTAGTTGTTTGGATTACCTTTTATTTAATACAGGAGCAGTTGATTGGAATGACTTATTTGTGTGTTATTCTCTTCAATACACAATTAGTTTATTTTTTCCTATATTCTGAACACCATTGTGGCTGTATGAACACCATCGTGGCTGTTGTATGAGTACAATCTCAACATTTTGTGTATCAAAACCAGGTTGGAATCTGTTATTTTGTTGTTCTTTTTCCCTCATGGGAACCTTTAGTTTCTAAAGTAGGAGTATTTGTCTATTGTCAACTCTGAATCTCTTTGGTAAATATTCTTGTTGCAGGTGGTGTTCAGTTTGGGGGTAAATATTCTTGTTCAGATTTCTCTACTTGACGGTTCAGACTAAAACAAAGGCTTTGAGGATTCTTAAACAATGTGAGAGTTCAGTTTCCATGAACATTAGTGAAGAAATGCAAAGGACAACACTCACAATGCAGATCAAGACTGAAGCAATGCAGAAGGAGATTAATGCAATGCAAATGAGGAATGGGGGGAAAATGAACTGAAATTTTGTTTGGGTTGTTATTTTCTGTATTATGTGGTACATGTATGGCAAATTGGCTTAAATTGATAGGAGAAATGGATAAGACAAATGAGGCAAAATGTGTATCTTTAAATGGTAAATTGGGTTGTAATCTTTCTGCTTTGTATGGAGCCAGTTAAATGGTAAATTGGGTTGTAAATTGGGTTGTGTATCTTGTAAATTTCTTTCACTAGCAAAAACCCTGTAGCACATTCAAATCGTATTTTTCCCATGAAGGAGCAGCTCCATTATGGTTAATTAACATTTTATATGTTGCTCACGCTGTCTTTAATTGTTGTTTTCTTGTCTTACTAAACTGTTAAAATTGGTTTTTTGTTTTATCTCCGCACTTATATTTCTATTTGAACGGCTTGCATGTGACTAATTCATAGCATTGCACAATTGTTATGCTATTAGCAACTAGTCATCAGATGGTTTGATATGCATGTTAATTCTCCTCCACATGCTCAATGCAGTTGTTAAAGGAAATCAACATGACCATTGACGAAAGACACAACATGCAATCTGCAGTAGCCATAGTAAATGGGAAACACTATCATCCCCATACAATCAGCAAATCAACCCATCACAGTCATGGTAAATTATGATGTTCCACACATTACATTCTAGGAGCCATGCACCCATTACAAAATTTTGAAGCAAAGCCAAAGATAAGATTAGTCCTAATGGATAAAAAGAGTCACCAAATATTGAGATTGTACTCATACAGCAGCCACGATGGTTTTGATACACAAAATACCTACTAAGTAGTGAATGCTACAAAAAAATAAAATGGGGCGAATGGAATTCCGGAAAAACAGTTGACAACAATGTATAGCCAACATGTTACAAACTACCAAGTAACTATGAAACTACACAAATTTGTTCATTCCAATCTTCTCTATCCTTGACATTTTCATCTTCATATCCGCAAACCTATGTAGTTCCTGAAACACAACTAAAATTAGCATTAAAACCATGCATAGTCAAATGCGTATTTCACTTGAAAAACACTTACATTCATCATCAAAGTAATCATCATCATCATCATTTAACTTAACATCTTGCGAAAGTGCCCTATTGAACTGTGTCACAAAATCCAACATTGAATTATCTTTAGACTACTTGTTTAATTTTCGGTATGACTTCATTTTTAACTTCAGGAGTGTAAACTTGTTCAAAAGAATTAGCAGATTCTTCAAACGATTGAGATTGTGATGGTGAGAGTAGTTGTATATCATCCAATGACTGCATTCTACAACCCAAGAAAGAAAACAATAAATTTTGACAACCACAGTATGTTCTTTAACTATCCTAACTCACGATCCCGTTTTAACATGACTGCTCTTAACATTTGAATAAAATCCATAACAACAGTTTCCCAAAAATTACTTATATAGTACCTTGGTGGTGGTGGTGGTCGAAACAATGGGGGTGGATCCACTCGTCCATCTTGATCTTCCATTTCTTTTTCTCTGTTACGATTGTTGAAAGGGGAAAGTGAGAGATGGAACAAGGAATGAGAAATTACTGCTAATGAGATCGAAAACTCTAACAGCTAACAGATCCCAAAGAAAATATAACAGAGAAAAATGATAACTTTAACAAGAATGGTTAATGTCGTTTAACAAAACAAGTTCTGTAAGTGGGAAAACAAACCATTGTTCTACTCCCACAAAGCCCAGCAAGATGGCACTAATGGGATTTTAGTTGTAGTAATCTTTCCCCATCTTTCAATCTGAAAACGTCTACATAGTATTTTTAGCCACACACAAAAGGGGCTTCCAAATATTCTCGTTCAAATGGCTAAGCATAACACACGTACAATGAAATTCAAACTCTCTACCAGTCGTTCGTTCTTTGAAGCCCTAAATTTTGGGTTTCTCAAAACGAAATCGAAAACCCTAAGAGATGGAGAAATTGAAAACAACAAAAAACCTAACACACAGAGAGAGAGATAGAGAGAGAGAGACTGACTTAGATGCGGGCTATTCGATTCTTCTTCTCTCGTTGGATCTGCTTCGTCCTCGTTCTTGTTCGTCTGCTTCAATCTTCTTGTTCGTCGTCTCTCTGTCTCTCTCTATTTTGTATTTTGTGCTTTGAGCGTGAACTGAAACGACTGGGAAGGGACCCGTATTTGCTAGACCCGCGCTCTAATTTTACCCGACCCAACCCCAATGTAACCCGCGAGTTTAATTTTAAAATCTCAGCCGTTGGCTGAGATCCAACGGCCACGGATTGAGTCCCGCACCAAAGGTTTTGTCCGGGATCCCTGAGGGGATCCGGACTGTATACATATAATATATATATATACATACATATTATATATATATACATACATATTATATATATATACATACATATAATATATATATATATATATATATATATATATATATATATATATATATATATAACACTAACCCTAGGCTCTCTTATTTGAGGCCAGTTCTAGATTCAGACATATCCTGTTAGGTAATTTATATGATAGGAAATTTCTGCGAGAAAATAAATGCCTAAACACAAATAATAATCAACCAAATATTATTAATAGACAAAAAGGTTATAGGATAAGTTAGTAGTAATTTACGGATTAGAATATGCCTAATAATATGGAGAAGTATAATGGGCTCACTAGGCTTTCAACTAATTCCTTATTCTCTGATTTTACTTCTGGATTACACATAAGGAGACCACCTATTTATCATAAGTAGGTGGTGATAAAAAAAATACATCAATGACCAATTAACTAAGATATATGTATATATACACACTCATAATGTGAAATACAGCATTAAATTATAAATAACACATTCAACCTTCATTTATTTACATGCATGGAGAGATTGATTTTACAAGGAGATATAGTAGACTAGTAGCTTGGTTTTTAGACAAGATGTCTACGCAAATGCTATGGTGTCCCTTACCCAAAAAAAGGGGACACCAGTTATGTCTTCTAAAGGTTTAAAATGTGTTATGCCTTCGAGTTTGTGTTGTGTTTTTTAGTGGTTATGTTATACTTCCCTCCGTTCCTTTTGAAAAAGTGTTATGACCTAATATTATTATAATAATAATAATAATAATAAGAATAATAATAATAATAAATTATGCCATTTAAAAAAAAATGATCCACACAATAGCATAACATGTTTTGTCATTTTGTGATTTGTTATACCGTTTATAACCGGTGTCCCCTTTTGAGTAGGGAATACTACAGTATTATTCTGATGTCTATACTAACAAGTCGAACAAAAGTCGAGGTCGTCTATTTGGTCATATTGCATAGCATAATTAAGAATTAATCATAAGCTATTATTTGGCTTAATTATTAGTGGACATAATCCATTAATGTCGTATATATGATCCTTGTCTATTAGGTCATGCGTAGCTCCCGTTAATACGTTATTGTCCAAAATTTGCAAACTGTATAGGGTTTTGTTAATGTGTGCCCCTAAGGCATATGATAAAGTATTTGATAATGTTCATTAAATGCAATTAATTAAACCCCACTATTGTAGAAAGTAGTGAAAGTAGTTGGAATATTGAATGAAGAGTAAAATTTATTTTGGAGACCAAAATACCCCTTAATTTTTCCCTCCACTCCGCTCCATATCATTTCATTTGTGCTCATACCTTTTTTATTTTGCCCTTTCACATTCTTGTCTTTTGCCTACGTAGTGACATTTTTCCTACCAAACGTAGTAGAAACCCAACATGTGAAAGGATTTTGTTTCGCACAACCAAAAATTAAAAAAAAAAAAGTAATTTTATGGTTTGAAAAGCTTCTTAAAAAATGTCCCCGAAAATATTTATGAAACTTGAAGGATTTTGTTTTGCGTAAACAAAAATAAAAATTGGCGATTTGAATGAGTCACTGTAAAGGATGACGATTGTCTCTAAATTAGTCGATAAATTAACATGGGTTTTGTTTCAAATGGCGGGTTACTACTGCGTTTGGTAGAAAAAAATATTACTACTATTACATAGATGCCAAAGGACAAAAAGGTGAAAACACAAAATTAAAAAACAGGAGGGAACACAAATGAAATGGAGCGGAGGGCAAAATTAAAGGGTGTTTTGGTCTCCAAAACAAAATTTACTCTTCATCCAATATTTCAACTGCTTTCACTACTTTCTATAATAGTGGAGTTTAATTGACATCAATTAATGAACTTAATCAAGTGCTTTATCACGTGCCTTAAGGGCACACATTAACAAAACCCAACTGTGTAAGATTCCAAGAAATTCGACGAACGATAACTTCTTTTGTTGTTTCTAGGGCATGTAAACATGGACTCGTATGTTGTCGCTTTTGTACGTTCCAAGATGGAGGCATGTACGTAAGTCCGATAACTTGTTCGATCTACATTATTTCGAATTATTTGTTTTAAGAAAAAGTAAGTTTCTACGAAAATTCGTGACCTAACATGGTACTTAATTTAGAGCTCCAGTTCTATCCCTCCCTCCCTAAATAGTATCCTTGCTATCGTCATTTATTCGATCCTCGTATTCTCGTCAATTTAGATGGTTTTTTTTTTTTTTTTTACGTTTACCTCAACTAATTTTTGTGGGCCATCCACTGACCGTCCGGGGGATTACTTTTGAAACAATCAGTTATTCTACTCCGAAAAATTGTAAATTTCGTATTTCTTCAAATTTTACTTCCAGCATCACCGTGTTTATTTTGTCACAGTTTCTCCTCTGATAAGTGTTGGACTCATTCATATACAATACATAAATAGAGATAAGGATAGATGTTCTAGTGTGTGTGTGTATCTATATGTTCCCATCAGTGTATGACCATTGCGGGCATTCTTATACTCCTAGTACTACTAACACTTGAGTAACAACAAACCTCACTCCCAAATGGACATTCGGCCACGGAAAAACTACTCCGCCACATTCCGGCGAGTCATGGTGGCTTGGGTGTTGTTTATGGCCATTTCAGGGCGGCGGCTATGCGATTGCAAGTGTGCTTTCGAAGCTATTTTCAACTTTGGCGACTCGAATTCCGACACCGGAGGGTTTTACGCTGCTTTTCCAGCCGAGTCATTGCCTTATGGAATGACCTACTTCAGGAAACCGGTTGGCAGGGCTACCGATGGAAGGCTCTTGATTGATTTCTTAGGTACAGTAATTTTGTGATTTCATTCCCTTATTGTAAATTCAATTCTCCTTTTCTTGTGAGCGAGTCATGCCGTCCTACGTACGTACATACCGTATTAGACTATATCAGCTAGCTGGTCCAGTTAATTTCAGTCTTTCAACTTCATTAGTACTCCACTATTTTCTGTTCTGTTGAAACAAACAGAGAAATTGTTGCCCCAAAGTCTCAGTACGAACACAAACCCGCACATAAGCAGCCAAGCTTTCTTGCATTTTCTTTGCAATCAAATTAGGAGGGGGAATCGTATTGGTTGGAGCCGATGATAGGTACGTACCTGACACTTTTGTTTACACGTGTTGCTGCATTTGTCTTGTACTTGAGATCTGTTTTTTTTTTTTTTTTTAACGTGTACCTCAACTAAGACGGGAGGCCCCCAATTCCATCACCACTTTTGGGGAGGCCAATAATTTGCCCGGTATAGACGGGCTCCAAATGAGTTGATACTTGATAGCACATGGAAGGTTTTAAATCAGAGACCTTAGGAGTAAACAAATCCCTAAATCTCATGCCTTGACCACTGGACAAACTCTTGCCTTTGAACCCGTTCATACTTCATACCAGTGCCCTTTGCCGTGGCGGATTTGAAAAGTTACATTAGGGACAATATTGATTAAAAAGATTTATAAGAAGACAGTGATTTTAGTCATATTTTGCAGTTGATATACTAATTCAAAAATGCTATGCTTACCACAAGAAGCTACAAACATACTTACAACATCACTAGTCCCCACCAATTTTTAAGCAAAAAACAAAAGAAAAGGAAAAATTCAAAACTCAGTTGTTTTGGTTCGAGTTCAGAGAGAGAGAGAGAGAGAGAGAGAGAGAGGGGACAGACCCATCACCACCGCCGACCCCATCACCACCTCCGGGCGACCACCTCCACCGAAGCATGGTCAAATCGCGACGCACCACTGAAGCTCCATTGCCAAGGTTTCTCCTTCATTTGATTGCAAATTTTTTTTTTTTTGTAGGTACCCATACAAATAACTTCAATTTGTGATGAATAGGAAGATTTGTGCTAGGAGAAAAAGGTGGTCTTAAGTTTACCACTCTAAACAAACAATGTGAATAAATTACTTATCAACATACAATAGACACTACTCTAATTTTGAACATGTACTTGAGGGTTTGAAAGTCATTCCAAAAGATTGAATGGGGCTCTACATGTAAAGGAAATTCAATAGATTGATTGTTTGACTGAGTGCATGTATTGAAAAATATATATGTTCCTTTTTTTTTTTGCTCGGCAAAATATACATTCCTATTGATAATGGGAATGACTTAAGCAACAAAACAAATTAAGTTTAAAATACGTCGATTAGAATTCTAAACTTTTACTTAATTGGTTGTCAATACCCTGCATTATTATTATAATTATTAGTATAGCAGAGAGTTCATCTCTGATTATGACATTTGATGAGCTAGGTTTGCATGCATGGTTGATAAAATTCAAGTCTCATGGGTTTATTTATTTATTTATTTTTAATGATCATTCAAGTCTTATGTTGACTTCCTGATAAACATTGCTTGAGCTTGCCGCTAGAGAGGGCCCCTTAAATGGGTCCGCTCTTGACCTTCTTATCCCTCTCTTTACAATGTTGAAACCAATTATGTTCACCCATTTGACAGGTGCATGTATAAACAATTAATTGAGCAAATAGAATCAAACTTTTACCTTGTCTCATCCCTAACAAGTTCTTTTTGAACATCTAAAACAAGAGGTTGATAATTCGTGAAAATGATAAGAGAGAAAAAGGAAGTAAAGATAGCAAGGTAAGATTTCGAGTGGGATGGGTTGTTTGTTTGTTTCCTCTCAATTGTCCGGCTAGAATATGTGCATCTCGACAAATCTTGAGAGATTAATCTCATCGTTTAGTAGCGATGATCGCTAATCTTGAGGGACCAATCTCATCGTTTACTAGCGAGGACCTCAATTAATTATAGTTGGGACAAAGCAGTATATAAAAGTTAACATCTTAAAAAGAGGAGGAACAAACCCCTCAATTTCAAGCCTTGATCGTCCGCAAACCAACCCTTGTGTGGTTAGACCCATTATTAAAGTTTGTTTGTTTGTTCTCCAAAAGACAAAAAGGCGTAGCTGGAAGAGTACGTTGGGATGGTCCATGCCCGGCCCTGCCCTGTTCTTGGATAATTCCAAGTCCACTGCGAGGCAGTCCAAGCTAGGCTAAGCATGCTTCCAAATTTCTTCTCCTGGAAACAATTATTGGTTTAGTGAGAGACGATCGATCAAAATGGTTTCTTTCTTACCCCACAACACAACCACAATTAGAATTTTTTGTTGGTCGGTAATACAGTAGGTACTACCAAGTTATGTTTGTTCACGAGACTCCATTTTTCAAAGATTAATTTGGATCCCTCTTTCGTTGGATTTTGAATTTGAGATAGTACAAGTTTCCTACTGATCGGAAAACACAAAATTAAGCTTGGGATGACATCAAGGGTGCCAGAAAATAAGCCACTGATTAAATTAGTTGCTAATTACCATTAATTAAAAATTCGCCTTGTGTTTTTATTCTTGGCAGCTCAAGCGATAGGGTTGCCATTTTTGAGCCCATATTTGCAATCAATTGGGTCTGATTACAGACATGGAGCCAATTTTGCAACATTGGCATCTACGGTGCTGCTGCCCAAGACTTCCTTGTTTGTCACTGGGATCAGCCCTTTTTCTCTGGCCATTCAGCTCAACCAAATGAAGCAATTCAAGTCCAAAGTTGATGAATCTCACACGAAAGGTAATAGTAGTAATACTCAAAGAATGATTATTTCATTCAGAACTCGAACAAGATATCCTTCAAGGCAGTGTTTGGATCTTGAATTTACTGTGAATTCTGCAGAAAAAATGGCTAAGGAAAACGTGAGATGAATTATGTACCCTTAAAATCCCGTTTTCTCATAAATTCAAGATCCGAACAAAGACTCTACGGTGGGTTATTCGGTAATAGTGTAAAGAAATCACTGATAACATTGTTTACTTGTGTAATGTACATAACTTAGATTCTTGATTTCAGGAATATTTGGGAAACTTCCCCCACCAGATATATTTGGGAAATCACTGTACACGTTTTACATTGGTCAGAATGACTTCACTGAAAACTTGGTTTCTCTTGGTATAGAAGGAGTTAAGCAGTATCTTCCTCAAGTGGTTGCCCAAATTGCAGGCACCATTAAGGTGAGTAATTCCACACCTCAAATTTAAGCAAAAACCTTAGAGAAAAAGGGAGTTACATACACTTCAGCAACTAGCTTATACGGAGTATGTCACAATTTGCACTTTCATACACAGAAAAATGCATAAAACACTCAAAATAGTTGTTCAACACTCATGTGGCAACCATCTTATTTGAGTATTATGTGCACCTTTTTTGGCTTGTTTCCGTGCTTTTATTTTCGCATGAACAAAGCTACATATACATAAAAAGTATAACTTAACTTACGCTTGTAGTCGTACAATAATCAACGTGCGACTTGAATTCATTCCGGTGGTGATTCCACTAAACCAGTTTGAGTCTAAACCATCCATGATTAATTTCCTATAGCGATTTTCATTGTTCTATCAGTTTTGTTTTCTTAAATATCAACCATGGTGTTTGTGGGATGTCAAGGATTTATACGTGCTAGGTGGGCGCACTTTCCTGGTACTGAATCTTGCTCCGGTGGGTTGTTACCCCGCGTTTTTGGTGGAGCTTCCACACAATAGATCCGACCTTGATGCCTTTGGGTGCATGATTTCCTACAACAATGCTGTGGTGGACTATAACAACATGCTCAAGGCAGCCTTAACCCAAACTAGACAAGCAATCCTAGATGCTTCTGTCATATATGTGGACACTCATGCTGTGTTGTTAGACCTCTTCCAGCACCCCATATCACATGGTATGATTCAAACAAACCATCCATTTTGTACTGCTGTTTTGGTCCACTATTTTATTTTTGACGTCCCATAATTCATGTCCATTTTGACAAGTTAAGGTGAAAAGATTGATGGGTTTTCTTTTCTATCATTTCTCTTTTAAACTGATTAGTAGCTCCCCATATTAAAAGAGGAGGGCAATTTTGACAACTTGTACTCAGTCAAACAACAATGATGTTGTTCCCCTGAATAGTTGGATTCTCAAAGAGGGACTAAAGCTTGGGACAAAAGTAGTAGTAGATTTGTTAAAAGTGATTCACAATTCAAAAGCATCAAATTCGACGATTCTCATAATGAGCTAATAAAAGCAAATCTAGGCGTACAACCTATGACAAACACCACTAACACAACTTTGACAAGCTCAGAACAAGTTGCATCGAGCCCAAAAAGTATGGCAGCCGCATCCATAACTTTTTATTTGTCGATACGGTTTCTCTCTCCTTATTGTTTAGGTTTTGGTAGCATATATACATAATTGATCGACCTACCTTTATGTTGTTACTCACTCTTATGAGTTACTACTCCATCATATGTTTGATGGTTATATGGAACAGGGTTGAAGTATGGAACCAGAGCATGTTGTGGATATGGGGCTAATGCCTACAACTTTGACCCAAAGGTGTACTGTGGAAACACCAAGGTGATTAATGGGAGCACTCTCACAGCAACAGCTTGTGGTGACCCATACAACTATGTGAGTTGGGATGGAATACATGCCACTGAGGCTGCAAACAAACTCACTGCTTATGCAATTCTCAATGGCTCCTACTTTGATCCTCCCTTTCCACTCCACCGGCTTTGTGACCTTCAACCTCTAGTGTAGCCTAATTTTCAGACCTCCCAAAAGCTGTTTGTTGACATATTTGGCGTATCTTGTGCTTGTAACTTATTTTCCCGAAATAGTTTAAATATGGAGAAAAAAAAGAGCCGATTATCTAGAAGCATGGGATAAATGGTTTTAATTTTCGCTTACGAATGGTGAAAATTTTAGCTTTGAGTACACTATAACAAACAAAGGCCATAATCTTCTTAACCCATAATATAGACAATTAGAAATATTCAAATTTCAATTTTGTGATTCTCAAAGACTGGTTGTGCTCTAATCTTTTGTTTTTTTTTCTTTTGGATAATCGGATATCCCGGCCAATCTGCGCGCACCTCGAATAATTTCGGGGCTCCGAAAAGTACTCTAATCCTATTGATGAAGACGTTCTACTCATCCGAATTCGGAAGAAAGCATAAGTCATTTTCAGGTTGTCCTTCCATTTGTCCAATTGTCGCCCTCTTCTCTAATTCTGGTGGTGAGCTTTCCATTCAAGTGAAGTGTTAAATACTCCCAAGTCCTACCATGAGAACTAGTTATAAAAGACAGGCATTTAAACACTAATTTCATAACAAATTGGGACAAGTTTAGTTGGTCAGGACTTTTGCATTTCACTAGCAGGTTGGGAGTTTGAATCTTCTCACTTGCGCGTGGATGTTCTTTCCTTAGATTGGTTTTTCCTTTATTTTTATGCTTCTACCATATAATGGGTTTATTTCTTGTATTGGTTGAGTAACAGGGTTTGGTTGTTGATCTCGTACATTCTCACAATTGATGTAGTGTTCTGCGTTTGTACTTTGACTTTATATATGATATAAATGATCTCTTCTATCTATTGAAAAAAAAAAAAAAAAAAAAAAACCTATTTTCCTGGGAGAATCATTCTTTAATGGGTCTTCAGTGTTGACATGGTTCAATATTTAGACTAAACTGAAAGGTTTCGAATACAATATTGTTGCATGTGGGACACAACTTTTGATGCATATGCAAAAAAGGGATGAGATGGTGATCCCAAAGGCCCCAAACTTAAATGCATTTGTCGATTACTGATTTTAAGGTGGCAAAACGAGGCATACTTGGGGTTATAACAAAATGCCATAAGCCTAGGCGACATCACAGAAAACTAGAAAAGTTCCCAATTAGACAACCATATCAAACTGCCAACGAGTACCAATTTGCAAAATTAAACACTTTAATAGTATAAGAAAAAGAAAAACATTTGAGTTATGCTCGTTCTTTCTTTTTCTCTAGACCGCAGGATCACAGGATCAGGATGTTAGTATGCTGACAATAGAGGTGTCAAACGGGTCGTGCCGGCCGTTTAACTTCGTGCTAATAGTGCTTCGTGTTGTGCCGTGCCGGCCCGTTTACAGTATTTATTCAAATCGTGTCGTGCCGTGCCGTGCCGTTTGTCAATTGTGTCGTGCCATGCTGGCCCGTTTACTTGAATCGTGTTGTGTCGTGCCGTGCCGTTTGTCAATCGTGTCGTGTCGTGCGGGCCCATTTTCTTAAATCGTGTTGTGTTGTGCCGACCCATTTTCTTAAATCGTGTCGTGCCTTGCTGTTTTCAATCTCGTTGTGTCGTGCCGGCCCATTTTCTTAAATGGTGTTGTAGACACCCCAATCCAAGCCATGAAAGTGCTTTAAATATCCCGATGATGAAATAAAGGAAACAAATACCTCCGAGAGCTTGGAAATGAGTCTCTCCCAAAATAAACCAAAGGCCCAGAGCCAAAACCAAAGGCCCAGAGCCAAACCAAAAGGCCCAGGACTGGACCTTTAGTACCGCACGGCACACCTTTACACCGCACGGCATAACAGATTTTACTACGCCCCGTGCCGGCCCATTTTCTTAAATGGTGTTGTAGACACCCCAATCCAAGCCATGAAAGTGCTTTAAATATCCCGATGATGAAATAAAGGAAACAAATACCTCCGAGAGCTTGGAAATGAGTCTCTCCCAAAATAAACCAAAGGCCCAGAGCCAAAACCAAAGGCCCAGAGCCAAACCAAAAGGCCCAGGACTGGACCTTTAGTACCGCACGGCACACCTTTACACCGCACGGCATAACAGATTTTACTACGCCGCACGAGGTCATGAGGTCAACCGCACGGCATTTTGGATAAAGTTCTGACTGGCTCAGCTAGCTGTCGGCCACGCCCACTTGAGCCACTGCTACAAGCTAGCTCAGCCGAAAAGGCACTTCTGACCCGCCCAGAAAATACCTCTACCATTTGAAATTCAAAATCCTTAGCTTTTGCCTATAAATACAACCATCCACTCAAGACAAAAGGGCCCTGAACTCTCTTTCTCTTTCATCATGCTTTCATACCCACTCCTCACTCCAAAGTCTTGAGAAAGTGCTCCCAAAAACATTCTCAAGGCTCCCCCCTTCTCAAAGTTCTCCATTTTTCTCCTCATCATTGAGATGAACTTCCCACCTTTGTAAATACTTCAACTACCTATACCACCATCCATCACTCGTACCTACGACCTGCTCCCCTCAACCAGTCTCATCCGTGTTCATCCGCAACCACTCATTCCCATCCAAGCTCAAAGATCAAAGGTATAAACTAGTTTCCTTGGGATAGGCCTCGTCCCTATCCCTGAGGGAACCTCGCTGTGGTCAGGATCGGCCTCCTTTGAGTCAGATCCTGACTTAAAAACCATTTTTCAGAACAAAAGCAAGCATCTGTGCCAAGAAGGCTACATCGCGCGGCGTTTTGATGCGTCGCGCAGCGTAGCTGACTGAAACGCACGGCGTTTTAAGTTTACTGTTTTCTTTGCTCAAACCATCTGGATCACTGCGATCCTCTGTCGGGTCTTTTATTAAAACGTCAGGCATAGTTACTTCACGAAAATAGACCATATCTATAAGCCATGTGTAGTTTTTCTTCCTTTTCAAGAAAATGGAGCATTTTTTTGGGCTATTCAGAAAGATCCGGGGTTCAAAAACTTCTTTTCCGTTCATGGCTTGGAAGAATGGTGTTTTCCAGAGTCATCTGGTAATGAAAACGTTGTTTGATGTAAGCTTAAAATCCCGTGCGTGCTATCAAAGACGCCGAGCGGCGTTCTGAAATTTCGTGAAAACTTGACAATACAAAGAAACCCCGCACGGCATTCTGTAAAACTGTGCGCGGTATTACAAAATGCCGCGCACAGGAATACTGTGATCCAGACAGTTTCTACTGAAAGTTCCTTTCATCTTGCATCAGCTTTATCATCACTGTACAGTTAACACCACAAGCACGCCAACGTGATTTAGTACCTATGCCCCTTTCCCATTTGCTTGCTTATTTAAGAGTTTGATTTTCCAAAAGATATTTTAAATTCCCTCTTATTGAAAGGTTTAGTATAGACCGGTTTTTACCGGGCGAGCGGGGTGCTTTTTCTAAACGAAACCTTCCCCGTTCGTAACGTGGCTCCCGAACCCAAAATCTCAAACGTTTTCGCTAGACCAAAAGCCTTTCGAAACGAACTCTCGGTTTGTCGGATCATCCATCTCAAAAATCCGGGTGGCGACCCTTCTTCGGGCGCGCGCCGGTACGGGGAGCCCACAGGTGTCATGCCATTCCGTTTTTTATCGTGTCAAGACTTGTCGGCTCATTTACTTAATCGTGTCGGATCGGACCGTGCCGTTTTAAGTCGTGCTGTTTTAAATAAATTCCTTTCGTATTAAATTACTCTTGCACCATAAATATTTTGATAAGTTTTTTTAATTTTACTCGTTAACTTGTAATGTTAAATTTACAAACTAAAGGTCCAAAGCCTATTCACTAACAAAAACAAAGCAAATATTTTTTACCGAAATAAAAATTGATAATTTTTTAAAGGTAGAAAATTGATTTTTTTAAAAACATGATTTTTTTAAGAAATTGTTTTTTTAAATTAAATATCTTAGATGTTTAAAGATAAACAAATATTTTTTACCAAATAGAAATTGTTTACTTTTTTTAAATTAAAAAAGGCCATTTGGCTTATTTATTTATTTTTTTGTTTTTCCGTGCCTCGTGCCATGCCCTTTCGTGCCCGTATCGTGCCCATGCCTGTGCCCGGCTAGAACCATGTCGTGTTGTGCCGTTCCTGTCCACTTTCCGTGCCCGTGCCCGTCTACGATCGTGTCGTGCCGTGCCAGGCCAACTTTCGTGCCGTGCTGTGCCCCCCCACTTCCGTGCCCGTGTCGTGCCCCGAGCCCACTAAGACCGTGCTGTGTCGTGCCGTGCCAGGCCAAAACCGTGCCTGTGACGTGCCGTGCCGGCACGGCCTATTTGACACCTCTAGCTGACAAAATCCTAACCATAAGAGTCAAATCCTACACCTCACACTCATTTAGAGTGCTACACAATCATAGGGCCAAACTCCAAGGTCGAGTTACATCCTTAGACTAAGAAACTCTTTCGGAGTGCTACACAATTATTGGGCCAAACTCCAAGGCCGCGCTAAATCGTTTGACTGATTTCCACTCTTTTTTTTTTACAATCCATGCTCCCTATTTTGTCTTTATCAACATAAATTTACAGTGTTGCCATTTTTTTCAATACACTTTTCACACATCCAAAGGCAACATACTAAATTTATGTGGATAAAAGTAATAAAGAAAGTTTGAAGAACACTTCTTGCAAAACAATTATTGCATCAAATCAATCAAATAGCACTAGCCAACTTAAGACTCAAGTCACCATTTTTTCAGCTGCATAGATTCAAACCTTATCTGTATAATCAGCCAAAAAAAAAAACTTGAACCAAAAGCAGTCCTAACTCCTAAGCTAAACTGAAGCACCAGGACAGAAAACCTTCACAAACCTTCTAACAAAGTCAGCAGCAATCTGCAAATCATATAGTACTTTATAAGCAAAAACTACAAGTTATCCATCAAGCGGCGTAGCCTCAAGTAATTAGTCACAAATCCGCACTCATACATACAGATGTATAGATTCAAACCTTACACACAAAGATCTGTATAACTACTCCCAAATTTCACCCAAGAGAGGTATAAATTGACAGAACACCATGACAGAGTAAACAAACCTTACGAAACCCCAGATTTTGTCGATATCCTTGGCGTCTTTGAACTCCATAATCATCACAAACTTCATAACGAAAACAACAAAATACATTTTTGCCTGGGGCAAGAATAACAAAAGGACGAATAATTGAAAAGCAGAGCAATTTTATTGCCTCAAAATTAATCAAGTAGCAAAAACTTAAAGACACAAATCCCCAATAAAACCAGATGTATAGATACAAAGCCTACTGGTATAGTCAGTAAAAAATTAAAACAAAAGCAGACATAAATTAAGCTGAAAACACCAAGCCAGAAAATCATCACTAACTTGCTAATCAATCAATTAGAACCAATCTGCAAATTGCAAACTTCATAAACAAAAACCACTTATTATTTTGTTTGCCTGGGCAACCACAGAGGTACGAATAATTGGGAAGTAAAACAATTTTATTGTATCAAATCCATCAATAGGCATAAACTAAACATGTAAATCCCCAGTAAAACAATTTTATTGCATCAAATCCATCAATAGGCATAAACTAAACATGTAAATCCCCAGTAAAACTATTTTATTGCATCAAATCCATCAATAGGCATAAACTAAACATGTAAATCCCCACTCACACACCTATATTATAAAAATTCCAAATCTTCGACATAAACATCATGTAAGAAAACAAAAATCAAACCAAGAGCGAGTTATTATAACTTTAACGGATAGCGAGTGAAACCTTCCAAAGCACTAGATTTTGTTGATATCCTATTCCTATAACTCGATATAATAATCACAAACTTCTTAATAAAACCACCAAATACTTATTTGGAGGGGAAATAACAACAAAAGGCCAAATAACTGGAAAATAAAACAATGCCATTTGCATCAAATTGATCAAGTAGCACAAACTTACGGCCCAAATCCCCACTCACACAGATGTATATAGATTCAAACGATTCATGAAGATATCTGCAAAATAAGACCGAAATCAAACCAATTGAGAGATGAATCACACGGAAAGAAAGTGTAAACCTTCCATAACTCTTGATTTTGTTGATATCCTTGTGCTCGATCTCGATACAGAGTCATAGATTCTTAATAAAAGCCATAAATACTTTTTTGGCTAGGCAAGATCAACGAAAGGCCGAATGCAAAAGTAACATTAGTCAAATAACCCTTCATCAGGCCTTCCTCTCCCGCTTTCAATCCTCATTCTCGCTCTTGATATAATAATCACAAACTTCTTAATAAAACCACCCCATGCTTATTTGGCTAGGAAATAACAACAAAAGGCCAAATAATTGGAAAATAAAACAATGCCATTGCATCAAATTGATCAAGTATCACAAACTTAAGGCACAAATCCTCATTCACACAGATGTATATAGATTCAAACAATTCATGTAAATATCTGCAAAATAAGACCGAAATCAAACCAATTGAGAGATGAATCACGCGGAAAGAGGGTGTAAACCTTCCGGAACCTTGATTTTGTTGGTATCCTTAATGTGCTCGAACAAAATATAGATATAGCTATAGTAACATACTATTCATCACTACTTCTTAATAAAAGCCATAAGTTACTTTTTTGGCTAGGCAAGTTCTACGAAAGCCCGAACAATGTAGAAGTAGACAACATCATAACATTAGTCAAATAATTCTTCAATAGGCCTTCCGCTCCCACTCTCAATCCTCATTTCATACAAGCAGTCTCAATTCTGGCTCTCGCAAATTTTAGAATTCATATACACTTTCTCGCTCTCGCTCATGAAAATCGATTGAATAGCGAAAACTTAAAGACAACAAATCCCATTCCTACAGCTATACAAAGATCTGTATAACTATCCCGAAATCAAACCACCATCTAGGTATAATAAAAACAAATAATGCATGCCCATACAGGGAGTGAAAATAAACCTACCGAAACCCTAGATTTGAAAAGTAGACATCATGATGGCATAAAATCCATCGACTACGTAGTGTAAACGTAAAACGTACAAGACAACACATCTCCATTCCTACATCTGCATAGAGATTTCAATCCTTAACATCTAAAAAAAGATCTCTAGACATAATGAAACAAAACAAAGTAAACAGAGCGATAGGGAGAGCGCGAGCTTGAATAAAGCTTTTGAAACCCTAGATCTTAATGTCGGCGTCCTCAAACTCGATATAATCATCACCAGAATCAATATCATCACCGGCATCAACATCATTAACCCTCGTGCTCTCCGGCAGCTTGCCGTACGCCTTGAGCAGCCTGGCCTCATCGGCCATGTACTTGAGGATGACGTCGGCCTTGTTGTCCTGGTAGTCCCTCAGCCGGACGAGGATGATGTCTTCGGCCGTGATCCAGACCTTCTTGTGCATCTTGCCGCGGATGTGGCACAGCCGCCGCGTGCCGTAGATGTACGTGGCCTCGCAGCGGACATTGCCGAGCATGCGGCTGACCTGGGCGTACTCCTGCCCGTCTTCCTTGAATACCAGCTCACGCTTATCGTCGTCGGCCTCGTTCTTGCCTCTCTTCCTGTTCTTGCCTCCCTTTCCCTTATTTTTCGGCATGTCTTTTCTGATGGAAAACCCTAGATTAGACGGATGTCGTAAAGCGTTGTTCAATGGATGGAAGAAACCCAAGCTCTGGTTAAACCCCACTGATCGGAATGTAGTGCAGTGTGTGTCATATGGCCTCCGTTCGAACTTTTATTGTTTTCTCTTTGGTTAAATTACACAAACCTCCCTAGGGTATCCGAATAAACCATTGGGATCCTTAGGGTACTGGAAATTACTCTAAATTACTCTCCCCTCCCTGAGGTTAATATTCAGTAGTCACAATACCCGACTATAGAAAATTAGTCTTAGGTTCATTATCCAAACTTCATAAGCCCATAAATCCACCTATTAATTTTGTAAGGTCTCAAGTCCATTATTAGGGTATCATAGAGTAGGGTAGGGTACTCTAGGGTTTAGACACTGTCATAAGATTTTAAAGTGCATTTTTTTATTACCCTAGGTTAGGGTAGATTACCCTAGCCTAGGGTACCCTAAGGTTTAGGCATTTTTTTAGGATTTTACGGTGCACTATCTTATTATAATGTTTTAGTGGTTTGGGCACTTTTATAGTGTTTAGTGTTTTAGGCACTTTGATTGGGTATTATAGGGTTTAGATTGTGGACTTGTAACTTTACAAAACTATTAGGTGGACTTGTGAGCTTATGAAATGTCTATAGTGGACCTATCACTAAATCTCCCATTTGACTAACAGGTTTTCATGACATTATGAACTCGATTTTTTAAGATAGCTGTTTCTTTTTTTCCTTTTAATTTCAGAAAAATATAAAAAAGCTCCACCATCACCATTAATTAATTAACCACGCTACAATTTGTATCTCTCCTTTCTTTCTCCACCCCGATTGATCAACACCAATACAACGAACTCCAAATCATTAATGACCACTTTCCTAATGCGATCACCAAATCCATCATAATCACGAATATCAGGGATTGGAGGTTGATTTTGGTGTCGATTTGGGAATGGAAGCTTTTTTGAAAAGAGTCATTCATTCAACAGCCCATCTGGCAAACCAATTTCAGAACAGAGGAAAGAACCAAAGCAACCTAAACGTCAATCCGGCACCTACTGCCGAAGCAGGCTCCGCGATAACGCCGGTACATAAGAACCAATCTAGGTCTAGATTACAGAGGATTTAAGAAATCCACAGCTCAAACCCTAAACAAATAAGCATCGCTGAAATATGGAGGCAATACAACAACAAAACAACTAAAATCTAACAGGTCTCATGGACAAAAACCATAGTCACCGGCCTGAACCACCGGACTATGGCGACCGAAACCAGTCTTCATCCAGCTGATTGCTGCTCAGCCCAAGCAAACACCACCGAACCACCACCAACCCCAACAACACCACTGAAACCCACCACCCCAAAACAAACATGCAGAGACAAAGAGACCACCAACACCGGACCATTCCTCAACAGGCGCCGTATTATTCGCCCACCACCGTCACCCACCAGATCTGGAACACCCAGACTGGTACAGAATCGGACAGGGGAAACCCATCGATAGAAAAGGAAAACTGAAAAAAAACAGAAGAAAAACGGAAACCCCAAACACCAACCGCACACCTTATTGCTCGTCGCCGGACCAGGAACAAAACAAATCTGGAGACGATGGAAGAGGAACGGGCCACAGGAGCCACCATCCATCGGCGAAGCTGGTCGGAAGAACCCTTGCCGTCCTAACAAGCCGCCGCCCGAAACCTGCAGATCATGGAGAACACAGCGAAGAGGGAGAGGAGAGGCGAGGAGGGCAGGGAGGAGCGGGGGGGAGGAGGGTGAGAGAGGCGGAGGCCCCCCCTCCCCCAGATCTGGAATCGAAAATTTTTCTCTCTCTAGCGGCGGCTCTTTCTCTCTCTAACTTCTGTGGTTGTAGGAGGTTGCTAACTTTGAGAATGGAAGCTGAAGAAGGAAAAAATTAGAAAATTAGGGCAATCAAATTCAATGGTGGGAATCACCACGAGTTAATCTGTCAGGCAACCTCCTTAGTTCCTTTTTTGGATAAAAAAAAATGCTATGCGGACAACCATTGTGTTAGTTGTGTGCGTAATTCTGACCGTCCAAATACATTTTCACCTATTATCTGTTAGTTGTCTTTTTTCACCTTATTATTAGTTTTTTACAGGAACTAAAGATCTTAACTAGTAATTTTTTTAATTAGTAAAAAATTTCTAAAAGAATTCACAAAAGTGGTTTAATTATGCATCCGATCATTAGTACAGTATAACATAGAGTAGTATGTTATAAATGAACAATTAATACAATGAGTATAGTGGATCGTGGTGAGTTGGGTTTTGTGGCATTGGTTCATGGATCGATCGATGCACAGAGAAACGATTATAAAGAGAAAGAGAGAATCAGAGGAAGAGGAAGGGCAATATGGCAGCAATGGATTGTGGTGGTAGTTATACCTATCAATGGATCAGATTCGATCCGGATCCTATCTGAAAAATCCGATCCGGATCCGAATCCGATAATGTCGATCCGAAATCTGATAATTCGAAACCGGTAATTCAAATACGGATCGGATCGGATCGGATTGGATTAAATCCGTTATCAATCTGAATCCGAACTTTATTTTTTTTAATTTTTTAAATCTTTTTTAAAAAAACAGTAAATTTTTTATTCTGAAAAAAAAAATGTTTAAGAAGTTACTATTTTAATTTTAAATTTTTTTCGGAAAATATTTTTTTTTGAAAAAAATAATATATATATATATATATATATATATATATTGATAAAATTTTTGAAGTAAAAAGGTTTTTGGATCGGATCCGAAACATCCGGATCCGGATTACCACTATCGGATTTGGGTCTTATCGGATCCGGATCAAATCTGGCCCATTGACAGGTCTAGTGGTAGTCGTGGTTTTGGGTGGCAGTGATTGTGGGTGACAATTAGGAAAATTAATTTGTTTCGTGTCCAAAAAACGAGCAATGATTTTAAGTACTACTACTAATAATACATTTGGTGAGTTAATTGAGGATAACTATGTCAATTTTTTAAATAAGTACTTATTTTTTGAATTAAAAATGATGTATTATTATGAAAGAATGACATGTCTCGTAAAACAAAAATAAATACGGTAAGAAACTTAGCAGAACGGAGCCTAACACTGTTTGGAAAACTGAAACTTGTTGACTGTACTTGTTGGCAGTATTGAAGAAAACTTCTCAGGCATGTTTTCCTTTTCGAGATCTACAATACGGATGATTCGGATCATTGTTGTGGAACTGATATATATGTATGTCTGACAGAATAAGAATTTAAACTTTAAAGGGGGTATGAAAGAGTGAACTAATTAAGGAGAAACGGAATATAAGTCTAGAACCACATACAGAATCATTCCCCAGTACCACATCCTGTCGCAGATATAATTAAAAAAAGTACCATATTCTGTCTGTCAAAGCATAACTAGTAAAAGATTGCCAGCAAGCAATATAAAAGAGTTCAGAAAATGAATCCGGAAAGTGGCTTTGATTCCATACAAGAGCCTACTGCTCACTTCCAAAATTCCATTTTCAATACAGCAACAAGATGAAAAGATTCTCTCTAGCAATCCAATCCCAATTTCCTCTTGCCAGTATTCAGAGCACAGTTAGACCCATGAAGTTGAAAAAGTTTAGTTCTAGCACCAAGACATTACCTTTAAACTGCGCTTGGATTACGGATTTGTGGAAGGATTGCCAAGGGAAAGGAAAATAACAGAAAAACCACGGAGATAAATTGACACTCTTACTTCATTATGCTTAATTTTATTTCCCTCGGCAATCTTCATAAATCCATTATCCAAACATAGCATAAATGCTTTTCTGAAGCCAAAGGTAAAGAAGGTTTAGCCCCTACACAAGGAGAGTCTATGGAAAGCTTTAGAATTTCTCAGTGCTTGATAGTAAGCTCAGCCCTGAGATGGAGAATGCCATTGATGAAGTAAAGACTATCTTCAGCCATGAATGAAGTCCACGGTATAGCAAACAAGTTACGGTACCCAACAGCTTTCCCACCGGTGAAAGTGTAATTGCCTTTGTATTTGCTCAAGTACTCCTCCGTTGGCTTCGACCTAGCAGCAAACTCATAGTCAACGGCAAAACTAACAGACCCCTTTTCCTGCATCCCGAGAAACAACCCAAAACAGTGGAAAGAGGTCTGCTGGTCCACATTGCAATGGGCCGATAGGAAAAACCCTTGTCCACCCAAGTGGAATGCTTGGGAGTAGACCCGTCCACATGGGAACAAATTCGCACACTCCTCCCGCTTCAGGTCGAGGTAAACCACGCACTGTTGTCGTGGGAGTTCGAACTCAATCACCTTAATGGGCCGGTACTTGTAGGCCCGTTCGATGAAACGCTTATTTGTGGGGGTAGAATCTTCCGCGGCAAGGGCCCGCTGTCGGTGTGGGGCCTCCGCCTTGAAAAATAGAGACTCTAGGACAACCTTGGACGAGAGCTCATGGTCGAAATCGGTGCACGTTAAGACCTTCTTGAGTTTTCGGCAAGTCATGTAAGGGAAGCGGATGTAGCGACCAAGGCGGGAGCCCAGGATTTCTCGACGTTCCTCCAGTTTTGGGTAGTGGACCCGGGCCCACTTCAAGACGAAGTCGTATACTGTGTCTTCTGATGCCACCTGGAGATCATCGCTAGATAAAATCGCCTCAATCCCAGCAAGAGGCAAAGCCATAACTTCATCTTGGAACCTGGGCCAAAGGTGCAAAAACTAATAAAAAGATGCATCTCAAACATAATTTAGCCAAGCGCTGCTTATAAATGAAGAACATTTCAAATTTATTCGAACTAATGAATACCAATGCAAACTTTATCTACCCATGTGGAACAGGTATTGATTTCCTTAAAAGATGACACGGGCATTCACGCAGAAGCTTTACGAAGTTTCTCTTCTAAGCGACACTCGTCTCTGAGTTATCTCAAGTACAAGATCCAAAGACAGCTTCTCAATATTTTTGGTTTTTATTGCATGCATCAATTCATTGAATAACAATACAAGCGAATCAATTTGTTTTGCAAGAGAAGCAATCATGCAAGTATATATTGGTGTGTCACCCGTGTATGTCGTGAGGAGAACAAACCAAACTAAAACAAAAAAGCTACAGGTACAGCACTTGCTGCACAGCAGCCGTGCACAGACCACTTTTGCGCCCGTCTCGGGTCTCGCAAAGATGATCGGAGCTGCTCATTTTGTTCAAAATACTTCGTTTAGGGTCCTTGTAAAAAATGAGCGGATTGAGGTGTATTTTTAACAAGGACCCTAAACGAAGTATTTTGAACAAAATGAGCAGCTCCGATCATCTTTGTGAGACCCGAGACGGGCACAAAAGTGGTCTGTGCAAGGCTGCTGTGCAGCAAGTGCTGTACCTGTAGCAGCTCTCTTTTACGAGAACATCCTACGTCAATTTAGGTCTTCCCCTCCCGTAGCACTTCCAATAACAAAAAAATATCATTGCTTTTCCTTGCATCTAGAGGAGAATTACTTCCGAAATGATGTTCTCCTATTATATCCAACAACATAGAAATACTAATACTTCAATGTTTAAGACAAAATAGCACAACAATAGAGATTAAAAAAAAAAAACAGTTTGTCCAAGGAAAAATCAGTACAGAAGTTCAGAAGGGAAAAGAGATTAGGAATTTCAAAGCAGGAGAAAAGAGGCTTACTTGGTTATATCTTTGTAACGGGCAGCAAGGAACTGCTTTGCTGCATCTGTCAATGGTTGAACCGCTTCAGCCATTAAGACACCCGAAGGAAGTTCAAGATAAAGCAATGCAGACTCAGGTGTCATGGGCAAATTGCGCAACAATCGGCTGCAATACCTCATGCATGAAGCAACCTCAAACTTGTCTGCAGCCATCAGCACATCCAGCAAAGCAGGAGCAGTTGTTGTAGATAAGGTGTTGCTATACATAAAATTCAGGAGCTCCATTAGGGCAGCTTCCTCTGTTCCACGAGGGGAAAAAGTGGCAGTTATTTAAGGTAGCACAAATTTAACAGTGTCTCTGCTATTCTCGCAAATTACATAAACAAGAGGAATTTTTCTGGGGGACCAAGCATGACCTGAAACATAGTGTTCGGTGGTGGCACTCGCTTAATGGTGTGATTTTAGTACATGTACTTGTACTCGTAACACAACAAAGAAAGGCAATCATAAAATTTCATGCTTGAAACTGAGAGAGTGTGACAAACTAGAGAATACCATTTCAGAAACTAGGACTACGAAAGAAAGAAAGATATCCTTGAAATTAAACCATACCAGATGCATTGACCCGTAAGGTTACATGCCGCTGCTCTGATTCCCTCATCCCATTTGAGAAGAGCTACATACAAGACAGAAAAAAGTGGATACAGACATCACTCGGCATATAGACTATATCAGATAAAGAAAGAAAAGAAACAATGGATAAGTAATTTTCCTTACTTTATAGAAAAATGGACTTTTAGCTGCTAATATTGGAGAGCTGATGTGTAAAGTTTTAACTCTCAGAACAGAACCATCCATGCTCCAGTTTGAGTCATTACTATTGGCACCTTCATCTCCTACAAAAGAAACAAAACAAAGAGTTACACTTACGGATCCACTGGTTATTGCAATATCAAAATTTTCACCTAATCTAATCCACAGGATAGTTACATAAATTCCATTCCACAGCAATGTGGCATAAATGCAGCACCTTCCGACTAAAATGGTGCATGTAAACCACTTTCTTACAATACCAGCCATCTTCACTTGGTTGCAAGAACCTTCAACTATGCCCACGTTTCTTCGACGGAAACGCGCTTCCGCATTCCCGTCGAAGGAAACTCCAAGAAACTCGTCCCAATGACGACGGGAACTCGTTCCTTACCTATACGGGAACTTACACCCAAAAAACGGTTGAGAGACTTACGATTCAAGTTGCAATTGGTACCTTTAAAGCTGTTTTGTTCTTGTTGGTGTGCACATCTGATCTAAACCCTCTAGAGTCTTTCTAATGCCTTTAACTTTTATGCCTACTTAATATGCACAAGAGCTCTATTGTGTAATCATGTGCTACAATAAAAATGTTGAAATATAACTAGAAACTTATAATTTTAATAGTAATATTTTATGTGGTAGAATAATATTTTTATATTGACATTTAACAATATAAAATTCCAAAATATATTTATAATTTTAATAATTTTTCCTCACCGCTCCCAATGGCGCTCCCACACTTCTATGATCGTCCGCTCCCCCGTCCCCGTCCCCGCTCCCGCTCCCGCTTCGTGTAACTAAGCATCTTCAGCTGGTACCTTTTCATGTTACGAACTATCTTGGCAGCCAACTACAGGTTAGGCCTTGTTTCAGACATCAAAGACACAATGCATATAACCTCTACATTTCTTCATTTAGGATTTGGAAGGCCTCGACTCTCTGATGCCCTCTTTTTACTTTCACTTTGCTCTATTTTAGCTCCTTCAGTCTAAACATGAAAATCAGCCTTTCTACGGGCCAGCCTTAATATGACACTTTCACTTAAGTTAGGATATATGTATGACACCTAGCTGGCCCAGAAGAAGAGTTGCCATTGGGAGTTACTTGAATGGATCATTCTACTTTCTCCATATACGCCAGATCATTTCTCTGCAACAAGCTTGCTTTTGTGCGCGGAACACATCTGTTCCAGTACGACGGTTGAAATGGTACGAGAACACACCAATGGCAGCCCCAAGGCTGTTCATATTTCCAGCACTACTCTCTAATTTGTTTGAAGTTCTCTTCCTTCCCTCGTTTCGTCCCTCTTGCCTCTTGTTCTTGTTCCCTCTCGGCTCTGATGCTACAAGTTGTTTACCTGATGCCTTATGCCCAAAAACACTGCTTGGCCCCTTAATCCACCCTAGTGGACGAGATTGGTCAAATGTGCCAACATTTGGAATACCTCAAGATTCGGCCACCCAACTTGAATGAGTCTCGAGGGCTCAGGCAAGAGACGGATATTCGCGATTGGGAATTATGTGAAGTTCTCCACCCTTTCCAGAAAAGGTTTGTCTCCTCTTGAGCGTACTCTAAATGATGACACACTTGACCAATCTCATCCACTAGAGTGTATTAAGGAGGTCAAGCAATGCTTTTGGGCATAAAGCATTGGGTAAACAACTCGTAGCATCTTGGAAAGAGAGAGGACATGATGGAACCAGAGGCAAGAAGGAAGAAAAGATAGAGAAGCGAGGGAAGAAAGAAATGAAGAAACGAGGAAAGAAAGAGAGATGGGGCAACACTTCAAACAAATTAGAGAGTAGTGCTGCAAATATCAAAAGCCTTAGGCTGGCATTGGTGCATTCTAATACCATTCTAACCCTCGTACAGGAATAAACATGCTCCATGCACAAAAACAAGCTCATAGCAGACTGGATCTTATGGAGCCTACTCATGTACGACAAGATTCGGATTTGATCACAGAAAAGATTCTCTTCAAGTGAACCCGCCTATCCTTTAGGCTGGCGCTTCCACGGTGGTTGGAACAAAGATACATTTGATTGTTAATTCCAACGTGGCAGATAGATAAAGGTATCTATCTGCACGGATTAATATATTGTTCAGGTCCTAATAAAAAAATGAAATTATGAAAAACTTTTTTAAATAACTTAGCCACTACTATTTTTTCTCCAAAGCTTCAAAATTTGATATTACTATTCTAGTCATAATTGAAGATGGCTCGTGGACCAGAACATGAAAGGATTGAAATCCCGCGAAATTGGCATGAGGCCATGAGTTATCAAGCAACGAAAAGAAAAAACAAGAGCAAAATGCGACTTGACTTAAAGAAGTTCAACCACCTGAAGGCGATTCTTCAATCATCGCAACTGCTTCTTCATCTTCATTGTCACAGCCCAGCCCATCATCAGTGTCAGGCTGGTTACAACTCAAAATCTGCTCCTCAGCGCATCCAGCAGTATCCACAGCTGCAAACAATTGCTCAATGCAGTTAACATTAATGATATTACCCAAGGATGGCAAAAGCAATGTTTAGCATAGAATATTTTCTAATATGGCTCCCACAAAGGAAGAATTCATCCAAGAGAGAGTCCTCTCAATCACATTAAGGAATCTGAGATCCCATCCACCACGCCATACTGCAACCATCCATCAGGTCTCCAAGCAATGATCACTCAACTTTATCAACTGTAATTGGCATTAGATTTCACTTCCCAATAATTTGTTAGGGTCCAAACATGTAAACAATTACCATGATACAACATATTTTCCCATGTTAAAGATCAGAGGGAGAGAGAGAGAGAGAGGGGGGGTGGGAGAGATTTGCATTCTTCTTTCACTTTACAAGAGTTTGCACCTTGAGTTCATGTCATTTCCCTATGTTGATACAAATAATATGCACAACAGGCCATTAGCCCCCACGCTAGTGGCAATTGGACTCTAGACCAACGAAAAACGACATGTGGACCAATGACGGAAAAACAAAAAGGAAGAAAGCAAACAGAAAAAATCTTCACAAGTGGGGTTTCAACTCTCATTCAAAGCAATCCTTTTGTAGAAATAATATGTATGGCTATCTGAATTATTTTAAACATGCAACCCTTGGCATTTAATATTTTCTCCAGTAGGCAATCTGAAACCAACTACAGCATCACTTCTTCCAATAACTTGGGGGAAGTTATCATGTAAATCTTACCTTCAAAGAAACAAAAGAAGGATGAAAATATCCCAAACTAGAATACCAAAACAAGGATGAACAGAATCAACTTGATATCAGCAGGAGCGTGAATTGACAAAAACCATGAGAGCAGTGCTCCTCAAGAACGTGCATGAAAAAATTATGATTCAGATATGTTTGCCTTGACTCATTGCATAAAGAAAAAGATAACGTAGGTACTCTTGGTAGTCATATTTGTTGAACATGGGCTAAGTGTTGCTGAGAAAACATTACTGACTCCTATATCAAGTATAATAGGCAGCAAATGGTAAATCAGTCTAGCGGCATAATGGAATAATGAATTTCTGCAGGAATATGCATGACAGTTATGAGATGACTCGTTGCGTCCGTTCCATCACATAGCTTTGAGAAGATGCCATTTAAATCTTACCCTTCAAAGAATCAAAAGAAATCAACACTTAAATTTGCAGGAAAATACTCTTAACAAGAAGTCCAAAACAGAGACGCATTGAAATCCAATTAATGAGATTTCCTAATCTAAGTGACATAAAGCAGGTGGGAGTGTCAACAGTAAAAAACCAATACAATGGGAGTCGGAGTGCATGCACCGCCATATTCTAATAAGCATAGGTCTTCATTGATCCTTTGCAATAAAAGAAAAGAACATAACAGGTAAGAATAGCAGTTGCATTTTTTACCATCGTCTTTGTGTTGCAGAGAGAACTGTTAGTGGGCAGTTATATATTATGTACTACTTGTACCAAGTTTTCAGGTAGTCTAGAATCACAAAGGCTTGCCTCATATGTGACGTGTTTTTAACTCTTAGACGCCCATTGATGTATAACATTCTTTCCACAAGAGTGCATGCGGCAGTTATGGGATGATTTGCAATGTCTGATTCCTTCACTAGACACAAAGTCACCCATTGACCAAGAAGATAATTGGTTATGAGTCATGCATCCAATTTCTTTTTGAATTGACATACATGGACACATGCTAGATTGGAATCCGTGGAGCTTGTGTGAATTCTCCCATTCTTGATTGAAGTAATCAACAAACCATAAGGGGACTGATTCCAAAATCAATCTTCTCCCACAATTGGGTAAGGGCAAGGGCCAAGTGGGATCACTTGACCCCACTCAATTATCTAAACTTTGTGTCATTGTGATAGGCGTAAAACTTAATTTTTCAGTTTGATCCCACTAAACAAGAAATATTGCCCCAAGTATTTCACCGAAATAAAAGAAAAAGCTTTTATGTTCATTGTGAAAAAACTATAGCCCTATTGGATGTGGATCAATCGATAAGGAGAGACTGCTGAGGTACAAAATGGAAAAGACATCTTTGATTGTACCAAATGATTCTTACATGTATGACTTTTACAATACGAAAAGTCATCAAGGACTTCTATAACTTATATAAATTCGTCTCCAAGCAAAGAATACGTAAGATTCTGTATTTATAACGTTCAAAGCATAATTTTCCTCACCAAATGTCAGCGGAAGTAAACTACCCTAGAGTGCTACCCAGCGATTTCGCTTGCCCGCTTTTTCCCCGATGAAGGCGTTGGAAGTGATCCTGGAAAAAAGGTCAATACCTGCAGTGGAACGAGAAAACCCCATGGAACCAGCCAGAACTCCCAGCCGACGACCAGTTTCCTCTTTCAAGCTGAGCTCTAGAAATATCCAGTACATTCATCTACCCCTGACCATTAATTTAGTGGTTTCTAAAACTGAATAACTCACATTAAGGGTTACGAAAAGTTTAATTATGCTCGATCTTGTTTGCTTTCTGTTTAAGGCATCAGTTATATTATGCAGGCACTTGTTTCAAAAAATGACAACACTCATCATTTGCGTATTTGATTCAATTCGACAATACCTACTGAAGTAGTTTTCCGATAACTCCGAAACATCTTAATACTTGCCCAAAAAATTGTTCTTTGTCAAAAATTCAAGCAACAATTCCAAAAAACCATAAACCAAACAAGCTCCTAAAATATTTTCTTTAAGAAAACAACCGAACACTAAAAATACACTCACCCCAACACGAACTTAATGAACAAACCTAACTAACAGCCTTCAGATTCAAGCATATTCTTACAAACCTGGGTGATCCTTTCATAGATGATGTGAACAACCACAGCTATGCACCTAATACATACTCCAATACACAAATTTCGCAGCAACAAAACCGATTTATACACTTAAAAATACAGAAAAGTACACAAATCCCACCCACAAAAAGAAACACCGACAACAACACACTAAATCGAGATTTTCCATTTCGTGTTTGATCTGAGAAAACAATACACAAAACACATCATGGACCAAAAACACATAAAAACATGCGAATTCACTATTCAGAGCCTTCAGATTTTAGCTAATTTCTCAATACCTAAACAATCCTTATATGATCGTGAACAAGCTCAGATATAAACGGATAATATACGCATAAATACACACACACACACACACACACACACACATATATATATAGAGAGAGAGAGAGAGAGAGAGTATATAATAAGAAGCGGTAATTACAGTTATCTTTCTTGACATCTTCTCTCCTGCGCTTGCGATGCCTGGCCCAATCGGCGAGGCTGTGGCAGGCCTCGCCGTCGGACCGGGTCTCCGGCGAATCGGCCATGATCTCGATCCGGAGAACCCGGTCCGAGAAGTTGCTGTCGTTAAAGGCGAAGCCAAAATCGCCGTCTCGAGTACTGCTGTTCGGCATGTAATCGGAGTCCATCCCCGTGCTCGGATCGAACAGGTCCAAATTCTTCTCTTTCATTATCTCTCTCCCTCTCTCTCTGGAACAAGATGAAGATGAAACGATGCCACCTGGCGTCAGAACCGGATATGAGAGAGAGAGAAGTGGCTGAAAGTTATTTTCTTTACCACTTTTCGATGATTTCCATTAGATTTGGGGCCATTTATGTGTTTTAATCTGAAAAATCCAGGCAAGACAGGGTAAATGGAAAACTGCTCCCTGTATTTGACCGTTTTGGTTGATATTTGTTAATCGCGAATTTCAAGGCTGGACCGCTGTAGCCGTCGACCCGGGCCTTGACTCGCTGAGGCGTCGTTCCATTAAATCTGTTTTTTTAAGGTTGTTATTTTTTAATTTTAGGTGAGTTCCGTTAAACCCGTTATATTAAAATTTTTATTTTTTAAGTACTTATTTCCTATTTTATAACTTAGGTCATTCTTTAATAATATATCAATTTTAATTAAAAAATAAATACTTATTTTAGTTAGCGGAACATAAAAGTACCTATTTTTTTAAATTAATAGTGATATAGTGCGACAGAATGACCGGTCTCGTAAAACAAAATTTAAGTGCGTAAAAAATAAAAATCTTAGCGGAACATGGCCTCAGACTCTGGACATATTTTATTCCCGAGTTCAAAAATTCTTTGTGCCTTTGAATAAATTGTTTGAGAAAGAATTAATAGAGATGGACAAATAAATTGTCTGATAAAGAAATTAAATTTATCGAATGACATAACTTAGTGATCGGATTTTATTACTTTTGAAATCATAAATGGCAAGTCTGGTAGTATTAAAAAAATGTACTCCAAAGGAGTAGCATTTTGTATGGTTGCGCGGTCATTAATGTCCGATCAACTTTATTATTTTCAATGATGTTTTATGCAGACTTTTAAAAGTTTTGTTGTATTTAATTTTGTATCCCTGCAAATTGTCTTTTCTGGCTTAGCTATATGCAACTACAAATTGGAATATCTAATGTACCTCATGAAGAAATTTGTTAAATGCTGTAATCCACAAATTCGGTGCCAAACAATGGGTAGAATATATATATATATAGGTATAAAGGTCACTTTTTTGGAGGTTGGAAAATACGAAAATCCACCAGAAAGTCAACTGTGATGAGGAGGAATTCGTATTGTATACTCTCTCTGTTTATTAGCCTCTCATTCTTTCATATGTCGGTTAATCAACTTTTCCTCAGCCAATGACAACCAATTATTGGGTAGCTAGTAGCTACTACAAATCATGGAATTTATTTATGCCTTCAACTTCAAATAATGTATTTAAAAAAAAAGGAACTTAAAGCCAAATGAAATGGGAAATTAGAATTAAAAAAAAAACGAAAACATATTTTCAATTTCCTCCACAATTTTGTAAAACTCTCTAGGGATTCTATTCCTTATTAGGGAATATCTAAAACCATTGATAGTCATATGACTCACAAGTACTAATAATACTCCGTAATAAATAAATGGATTGTCCAATTATTTTACAACTTCTTGTCTCATCAAAAATTTGATAGGAGTTGATGGTGTCATCTTCTTCATTTTTTTATCAGAGTGGGAGTGTTGGGATTTGTCCCACTTCGGTTAATTATGTCCTCCAAAATTAGTATATGGAGTTAAGAGATCGCTCAGACTCATATACTAGTTTTGAAGGGGAATTGGTTTGGAGTTGGGAGGCCGCCTACCATGTGGGATAAATCCTAACACTCCCCTGCATGTGTGCCCCCAATTCGCACGTGGAAAAGTCAACAAAGGATCCGAAACACACAGATCACAATGAACGTGTGGGACCCCCAATTCACACGTGGGGAGGTAAACAAAGAATCTAGAACACACGAATCACGTTTTGGAGGAGAATTGGTTTGGAGTTGAGAGGCCGCCCACCATGTGGGACAAATCCTAACACTCCCCTGCACGTGTGACCCCTGATTCGCACGTGGAGAAGTCAACAAAGGATCTGGAACACACGGATCACAATGAACGTGCGGGACCCCCGATTCACCTGTGGAGAGGTCAATAAAGGATTCAGAACACACAAATCACAATGAAACAAAGTGCAACTATGGCACAAACAAAGGGGAAAAGCCTCCGAAAGCCTAACTCTAATACCATGTTAAAGCATCTAACTTTAAACCAATTGGCAAAGAATGGAGAGGCCACCCAGGCTCATATACTAGTTTTGGAGGAGATAATTAACCTGTAGAAATCCGTATTTAATTTAATTAATTTTAATGTTTATAAATGAAGAAATATGAAATAATTGTGTTTATGTGATTTTGGGCTAAAGTGTTTGAATTGATTGTGGAAGGGTGCAAGTGTAATTAGCATATTTATGGGTATATATAGGAGGGTGGGAGAGTAGAGAATCATTTTTTCTCTCATCTCCTCTCCCGACTCTTTCTCCCCCTCTTGGCTCACTCTCTCTCTCTTGCTCTCTCTCCAAATTTTACCAAAATAACTCAAAACAACCTTCAATCCTTCACCCTCTATGCGTATTGTGGTCCATGCTTCACCGGTTGGAGCTCGGTGGAGTCGTATCGCTCCCGGTTTCGATTTCGGAAAGCTAGGGCTCGTATTTTCGTGGGTTTCGTTCTTCGGCCTCGAGGTAGGGATTCTACCTCTCAATATATGTGATAGAAGTGTTCTTCTTGCTTGAAATCGTGTCCTTGGTTGTTATGGTTGTTGTTGTGGAAATCATCAAAATCTGCAGAAAAATCTGGACGAACACCCATTTGTATCGATACTGCTCTGCTCAGTATCGATACAAGAATCTCTGGAACGATTTTAGCTATTGTTTAATCAGTATCAATACAATACTCTCTGGAGCATTTTTAGCCCCTGCTGTATTGGTACTGAAATTCGCAGTATCTATACAACAATACCTTAGGCCAGCTTTGTTCTTTGTTTCGAACTCCATTGTTTTGACCCCCGATCATTTCTAACTTGTTCTAGACATCACAAATCACTCCATAATATTGTTAATCATACTCGTTGAGTTCTTTGTGTATCTTTGCATCCTCTGCTATTGTTCGGTATAATTTGACGTTGATTCCTTTATGAACGTCAATTGAATAAAAATGATACGTTACGAGGAAATGAGATTTGTGAATACTAGTCGACACAATGATGAACATTTGGGGCCCATCGACGGGTGGGTGCCTGGCAGGGGATATCGGGGTCCCATAATTAGCCTGGCAGGAGCTAATGCTCATATTGAACACTCAAGGCCCAATCTTCTAGATGGGTGCTTGGCAGGGGATATCGGGGTCCCATAATTAGCCCGGTAGGAGCTTCGGCTCATGACACATGACGCGAAGTGACATTGGACACATGAAAAGTTGAGATGATTGAAGGTTGAGGCATTTACCAGATTGCGTATCGAGTATATTGGATTGTTAAACCTTGTTTATTGCCTATCATGTGGTCTATATCCCGTTCTTGCCTTGTGATCATTCCTGCATTTCTCCTACATATAATGTTAGCGTAGAATTTCCTACTGGGCTAGTGTAGCTCAAGCCTATTATCATTTTTAGGTACCAACGCAGGGCAATAGCATGCATGCTTAGAGAGCTCGGATGTGATCATTATTTTGAAAGCTAACATCAAAGAGTTACTTAGGCATCTTTGTAAATCTCTTTTAAAGATGTATTTGTAACTTTATTTGTATATCTTTTGACTATGGAATATTGTAATCCTTAACTCTCGAATATTCAGTACTTATGTTAATTTGGGCCTCGGAGCCAAAGATGTAATATTTTGGGAACGCTACATTACTTCGGTTATCGTACGGATTCTAGGGAGGTTTTATCTATGAAAATCATTATATTTATGATGAAAATCGAGGGCGTGACAACTTGGTATTAGAGCAAACGTTTAGAATACCTAGAGACCATCGGGAGACGTTTGTCTCATGGGTTCAAATGTAACATCTTTTAACATGACTTGTGCATGCTTGTGTGATTAACATTCATATGACTACGTGGAATTGCATTTTCGATATCGTAGAGTGGTGTGGAGTTGTTATAAACTCGTGTTGGGAATTTTGGGACTTAGACCTCATGGTTGTGATGTTGTGATTAATAGTTTTTCTTTCTTATATCGAGTAGTAAGATGCCTCCGAAATCGCGTGCAAGACGGGGTGTGGTAGGCAACTGGGGAGGTCGTGGCCGTGGTCGAGGCCATGGGGCGTCGTTGGAGGACGAGGTTAGTCAGCACGGGGAGAACCCAAGTGGGAATCCGGGGGCTAGGGGTGGTAGGGGTGCAGGAATGCCACCCAATTAGACTCAATTTGCTAGAGACCTCGTTGCAGCACTTACGGCTACAAATCTAATAAACTAAGCTCCTAGAGAGAATGTCGAGGATCGGGCCATGGTAGCAATGCGAGAGTTCAGCCATAGAAATCCTCCGACGTTTGATGGGACCAGTAGTGACCCTCTGGTAGTTGATCACTGGTTAGCTCAAATTCGTAAACTCTTTAGAGCTCTTAATATCATCGAAGACAACATCAGAGTATGTATTGTGGCCGTTCAGCTAGTCGGGGAGGCCGGCGAATGGTGGAAATTTGTCTTGGAAAGCAGGAAAGATGCGAGGAGGGCGGCAAGGACCGCGGCTCAGGCAGACAAACCGGACGTTGAGAATTTGACGTGGGCCGAATTTGAAGCGCTCTTTGAGGAATAATACTTTCCGGAAACTTCCCGTGAGAATATGAGAGATCAATTCGAGAAGCTGGAACAGGGTAATATGACTGTCTCAAAATATGTGTAGAAGTTCCAATCCTTGTCTCGTTTTGCTCCAGAGTTGGTGGTAACAGAGGAGAGAAAGTGTCGGCGGTTTGAAAAGGGGCTTCATAGCACTGTGAGGAGAATGGTGGCAGTCCAACATAGGATGAAGTTCTCTGAAGTGGTGGAATGTGTAAGGAGCATTGAAGTACCGAAGGAAGCACAGCGGAATAGGGGAGTTTGGGAACCACGACAACCAACCGTGAATGCGAGTTCTTCTTCGGGTAGTTTTGGGAATCAAGGACGGAAGAGACAGAGGGAACCATCTCGGCAACGATCTAATCAATCCAACTTTAGGGTGCCTTCTTCTTTTGGGACTCGTGGTGCTTTGTCTAGACCTCCGCTTATGTGCTACAAGTGTAATCAACCTGGACACATTCGTGTTCGGTGTCCACACCTTGAGGAGGCTTGTTATGTTTGTGGTAAAACGGATCATTTCGCAAGGAATTGTCCTCAGGGATCGGGAGTGCGTAGCGAGTCGGGTTCCGTGCAACAGCCGGGAGCGGGGCATAATGTGGGCCGACAGTTTAGAGGTACTTAGAGGCAGCAACAGCCTCACTTTCGTCAGGCTACGTCGGTTTAGAGTTCCGGAGTTGATAGAGGAGCGAGTTCTTCTGCGCCTACTCAGAGTTCTGGTCAGAGGGGAGGATTTGTACAAGGTCAGAGTACCCAAGGGCGTGTTTTCAACATCAACTCGAATGCTTCACCTTCTGTTTCACAGGCTCTAAAGGCATCTGTTGTGAGGGGTACATTTCTTTTATTCAACTCCTTCGCTAAAGTCCTCTTTGATTGCTTCGAGTCTTCCGATATAGAAGAATATCACCCCAAGCGTAGGGCTTAATACGTCATATGAAGCATAATAATCCGGAAGACCGGGATCGTAGCCAAGGAAATTATGTTATGACTTGGCTTGGATTTGTAGGTGTAAGCAAGGATTTCGGCTATTAGGTAGCCAACCGAGTTTTACTTTGAAACGGTGGTAAAGAAAGGCTAGATTAAAACGAATAAACTAGGAAAAAGATAGGCTAGGTCTAGGAATCACTAGCCCTCATGACTCGGGCTAAATCACATTTTCACCAATTCACGCGGTTCAAGATACGCAATTAAGGTTCCTAAACCCGAAAATAGAGATGGTTTGAAAATCAAGCTAGCTCTAGAATTCTCATGGTAAACACCTCATGCGACAGAGCTCTAAGCATCACGTGTGGTGGGTAGTCGATGCTCCCACCTACACGTGATCAAAGAGGTTAACACCTCGGTAATTTACCAAACGAATCCGAACCCCACATCAATTTTCAAATCCAAAGATTAAAACTTTATTGGTGAAAAATGCAATTTTTGCCCAAGCCATGGGATGCTAATCATCCCATGACCTAACCCTTGAAACTACTCACACATATCTATGAAGATAAGAGCAAGCAAAAATCTACTTAGCATAATTCAAAGACAACACTAGAAGAAAATTTACTTAAAAGATAGATCGGAAGAAGAGTAACAACTTTAATTAAGGCAACAATATCAAAAACTAACAATTAAAGACAGAAATTGAAATATTCAAAGCTGGAAATTTAAGAACACTCAAGAACAATTTGAATCTAATCCTAGATCTAGAAAAGTACTCTAAAACTATTCCTACTTGTTTTTGGATCTCATTACATCACTCTATTTATTCCGCGCCTGGAATATTCCCCAGATGCTCTTGAAGATGCTCCGCTAATGCCCTCGGTACCGATTGCCAAGCCTTACATTACTGAGCTAAAGGCTCGATACCGATTGGACTTAATCCTTTCAATCGATCGCGAGCCAGTTAGGAGGGGGCTGGTGCTAAGCAGCTCGGTACCGATTGGATGGATTTGCTTCAATCGATCGCAAGCTCTTATCAGTTCTGAACCTTGTTTTCTTTCTGCCTTGGCCACGCCTTGCCTTGGCCACAGCTTGGCCATTCCCTTGTCTTGCCTTGGCCATGACTGATTCTGCCTTGGCGTAGCTTTAGCTGGATAACTTCTGCCCGGGCGCTCTACTTCTGCCTGGCAATTCATGCCCTAGCCTTGGCTCTGCTTTGGCTTTTGCTCTGGCCATGACTGATTCTGCCCGAGCTGCTCCTCTTAGTTTGGCTCTGCCTTGGCTGCGCCTTGGCCGCGCCTTGGCCATCAGGTCATTCTCAAGCCATGACACGTTTTGGGCCTTTAAAACTTCTTATTAAGCGATTCACCTACAAAACAGCACCAACGCATTCTACGAGCACAAATCATTAAAAATAACTAAATAGCAACTAAATTAATACTAAACCTAGATACTAGCGCACCCTATATTCCATTTCCGGGTGCTTATCATTGATTCTGGAGCATCGCATTCATTCATTGTTGTATCATTTGTATTTGCCTTGGAATTGGAAACGGAGAGTCTTAGTCCTCCTTTGTTTGTTGAGACACCTCTAAGGGGTAGAGCACCTCTTGATCGTATTTGTCGAGATTGCGAGTTGATTATTCATAACCATCATTTTGTAGTCGACTTTATCGTACTTGATATGTCGGGGTTTGACCTCATTTTGGGGATGGATTGGTTGTCTACGTTTCATGTTACGATCGATTGTTTCAAGCGTCGTGTTCGTATATGTCCGCCTGAGGGAGTTTGTTTTGAATTCCATGGGGAACATCAAGAACCGTTAGAAACGTATTTGTGTGGATCTCAGGAAAGGGAGTCAGTTTATGCTATGTTGGCGAGCTTGACATTAGATGAGGATTTGTCGACACGTGGGGATTTACCCTTAATAGTTTGCGAATTTCCCGATGTTTTTCCTGAAGAGTTCCCTGGTTTACCTCTTGAAAGAGAGATTGAATTCATTATCGATTTACTACCCGGTACCGCTCCTATCTTTATACCTCCGTATCGTTTCGCACCCGCCGAATTGAGAGAGTTAAAGACTCAGTTGCAGGAATTGGAGAACTTGGGTTTCATTCGTCCGAGTACGTCATCGTGGGGAGCACCAGCTTTTTTCGCGCAAAAGAAGGATGGTTCACTCCGCTTGTGTATCGATTATCGTAAGCTAAATCGAGTCACCATTAAGAACAAGTATCCCATGCCAAGAATCGATGATTTGTTTGATCAACTTCGGGGTGCGACCTGCTTTTCCAAAATGGACTTGAGGTTCGGTTATCACCAGTTGAGGGTTCGTAGAGAGGACATCCCTAAAACTGTTTTTCGTACTCGCTATGGTCATTACGAATTCGTTGTGATGCCATTCGGTTTGACGAACGCTCCAGCTACGTTCATGGACCTAATGAATCGTATTTTCCGTGCTTATCTTGACCGTTTTGTCGTTGTCTTTGTGGACGATATCTTGATTTACTCACCTACGGAGGAGGAACATCAATCACATCTTACCATTGTTCTTGAACTCTTGAGAGAACACCAATTGTATGCCAAACTTAATAAGTGTGAGTTTTGGTTATCCGAAGTCAAATTCTTGGGTCACGTGGTTTCGAAGGGTGGCGTGTCTGTCGATCCGGGGAAGATAGAGTCGATTATGAATTGGCAGCGACCGAAAAACGTGTTTGAAATCCGTAGTTTCTTGGGTTTGGCCGGATACTACCGTCGTTTCGTTCTTAACTTCTCTCGTCTAGTGGCACCGATGACTAGATTAACGCATAAGGGGACTCGTTTCGTTTGGAGTGACTCATGTGAAGTGTCCTTTGAAGAATTAAAGAAAATGTTGATTACTGCGCCGGTTTTAATTGTGCCCGAACGTGGAGTCGGCTACTCCGTGTATTGTGACGCTTCTAAGGAAGGATTCGGGTGTGTGTTGATGCAAGTGGGGCGAGTAGTAGCGTATGGGTCGCGACAGTTGAAAACTCACGAACGGAAAACTCACGAGCAGAATTACCCTACACATGATCTAGAACTTGCGGCCGTCGTTTTTGCTTTGAAAAGTTGGCGCCATTATTTGTACGGTGAAAGATTTGAAGTCTTTTCCGACCACAAAAGCTTAAAATATTTGTTTTCTCAAAAGGAACTTAACCTTCGACAATGCCGTTAGATGGAACATTTGGAGGATTATGATTTTGAATTGCAATACCACCCAGGTAAAGCGAACGTAGTGGCGGATGCATTGAGTAGAAAACTGATACACTTAGCGAGTCTAGCTGTCCACGAGTGGAAAATGATGAATGATTTGGGTTTTTGTGCTTCACATTTCGAGGATGTTCGGGAAGGGGTTACGCTATGCAACTTGACCGTGCAATCAACCTTATCGAAGCGAGTGATTGAGGCTCAACAACATGATGAAGAAGCGGGGAACCTTCGTACTAAATTCCTTAGTGGAAACGTTCAAGAGGGGCGGATGATTGACGCTGATCAAAGCTTGCGCTATCATGGAAAGTTGTTCGTACCCGTTTCGTATAGGGAAGAAATCTTGCGAGAGTTTCACCATTCACCATTAGCCGTCTATCCGGGGGGGACAAAAATGTATCATGACTTACGTAGGCAATTTTGGTGGTCCGGAATGAAGAGGGACATTATGATTTTCGTATCCAAGTGTCTTACGTGCCAATAAGTTAAAGCCGAACATCAAAGACCTGCAGGGGAGTTACAACCATTGCTTGTGGCCGAGTGGAAGTGGGAGAACATGACAATGGACTTTGTTACGGGTTTACCGAGGTCGCCGAGGGGACATGACGCTATTTGGGTAATTGTGGATCGCTTAACCAAAACCGCACATTTCTTGCCTATTCAGGTTACCGATTCCGTGGATACGCTTAGCTGTTTGTATATTCGGGAGATTATCCAACTTCATGGGATTCCCGTATCTATCGTGTCCGATCGAGATCCTAGATTTGCCGCACGTTTTTGGCAGAGTTTGCAAGCCGCATTGGGCACATTTCTTTTGTTTAGTACCGCGTATCATCCTCAAGCCGATGGGCAATTCGAGAGAACGATTCAGATTTTGGAAGATATGCTTCGAGCTTGTGTCTTGGATTTTCGGGGTAGTTGGGAGGATCACTTGCCGCTAGTCGAATTTGCGTACAATAATAGCTATCAATCGAGTATCGAGATGGCACCGTATGTGGCCTTGTATGGGAGACCGTGCCGATCGCCTGTGTGTTGGACCGAATTAGGGGAGGCTACATTAATAGGGCCAGAAATGATCAATGAGACCTCCGAGAGTATGAAAGCTATTCGTCAACGTCTTAAGAAAGCACAAGAGAGAACAACCGAACAAGTCAATGTGATTCACCAAAGATTATTGATTGCCCAAAGTAAACAAAAGAATTTTGCTGATCGTCGTCGTCGCCCATTGTCATTTGAAGAAGGAGACCACGTATTCCTTAAAGTATCACCTCGTAGGGGTTTGTCGCGTTTTGGGAAGAAAGGGAAGCTTTCGCCGCGTTATATCGGGCCATTTGACATCATTGAGAAGATTGGGGAGGTTGCGTATCGTTTGGCTTTGCCACCAAAGCTATCGAGTGTACATGACGTGTTCCACGTGTCTATGTTGAGAAAATACGAACCGGATCCATCACACGTGTTAGAGTGGTCCGAACATGAGTTGGAGGCCGACGTGTCTTATGGAGAGGAACCGATACGTATCCTAGATTCGCGCGATCAAGTACTAAGGGGTAAGACGATACCGTTAGTGCGAGTCTTGTGGAGTAATCAAGGTAGAGAAGAGTCGACATGGGAAAGGGAGGACGAAATTAGAGAGAAGTATCCACACTTATTTCTGGAATGAACTAATGTGAGTGTTTCGTATTTAAGTATCATGATATATGACTTGTTGCATAATATTGATGTCTATGATTGCAGCATGCATATATGATGTGTATGTTAGCTAGTCTTGGCTTGAAAAATTTCGAGGACGAAATTTCTTTAAGGAGGGTAGAATGTAGAAACCCGTATTTAATTTAATTAATTTTGATGTTTATAAATGAAGAAATATGAAATAATTGTGTTTATGTGAATTTGGGCTAAAGTGTTTGAACTGATTGTGGAAGGGTGCAAGTGTAATTAGCATATTTATGGGTATATATAGGAGGGTAGGAGAGTAGAGAATCATTTTTTCTCTCATCTCCTCTCCCAACACTTTCTCCCCCTCTCGGCTCACTCTCTCTCTCTTGCTCTCTCTCCAAAGTTTACCAAAATAACTCAAAACCCACTCAAAACAACCTTCAATCCTTTACCCTCTACGCGTATTGTGGTCCGTGCTTCACCGGTTGGAGCTCGGTGGAGTCGTATCGCTCCCGATTTCGATTTCGGAAAGCTAGGGCTCGTATTTTTGTGGGTTTCGTTCTTCGGCCTCGAGGTAAGGATTCTACCTCTCAATATATGTGATAGAAGTGTTCTCCTTGCTTGAAATCGTGTCCTTGGTTGTTATGGTTGTTGTTGCTGCGAAAATAATCGAAATCTGCAAAAAATCTAGACGAACACTCATTTGTATCGATACTGCCCTGCTTAGTATCGATACAGGAATCTCTGGAATGCTTTTAGCTATTGCTGTATCGATACTGATTTACTGATTAAATCAGTATCAATACAATACTCTCTAGAGCATTTTTAGCCCCTTTTGTATTGATACTGAAATTCGCAGTATCTATACGACAATACGTTAGGCCGGCTTTGTTCTTTGTTTCGAACTCCATTGTTTTGACCCCCGATCATTTCTAACTTGTTCTTGACATCACCAAATTACTCCAAAATATTGTTAATCATACTTGTTGAGTTCCTTGTGTATCTTTGCATCCCTTGCTATTGTTCGGTATAATTTGACGTTGATTCCCTAATGAACATCAATTGAATAAAAATGATACGTTACGAGGAAATGGGATTTGTGAATACTAGTCGACACAACAATGAACATTCGGGGCCCATCGACGGGTGGGTGTCTGACAGGGGATATCAGGGTCCCATAATTAGCCTGGCAGGAGTTAATGATCATATTGAACACTCAAGGCCCAATCTTCTAGATGGGTGCTTGGCAGGGGATATCGGGGTTCCATAATTAGCCCAACAGGAGCTTCGGCTCATGACACATGACGCGAAGTGACATTGGACACATGGAAAGTTGAGATGGCTGAAGGTTGAGGCATTTACCATATTTCATATCGAGTATATTGGATTGTTAAACCTTGTTTATTGCCTATCCTGTGGTCTATATCCCGTTCTTGCCTTGTGATCATTCTTGCATTTCTCCTACATATAATGTTAGCATAGAATTTCCTACTGGGCTAGTGTAGCTCAAGCCTATTATCAATTTTAGGTACCAACGCAGGGCAATAGCATGCATGCTTAGAGAGCTCGGATGTGATCATTATTTTGAAAGCTAACATCAAAGAGTTACTTAGGCATCTTTGTAAATCTCTTTTGAAGATGTATTTGTAACTTTATTTGTAAATCTTTTGACTATGGAATATTGTAGGGGTGTTACTCGAAACCGGAAACTCGATCGAAACCGGAAAAAACCGGACCGGACCGAATTTTTTAAACCGGTTGAATAATTTCGATTCGATTCCGGTTTATAAAATTTTATAAACCGAAAAAATAATTTCGATCCGGTTTATGTGTTTTAAAAACCGGTTGAAACCGGACCGGTTATATATACGTATAATATATACATATATAAATATATATAAACATAGAGGAGGGGTTGAATTATGAGTTTTGGTTGTTATTTTGTAGTATATATTGGTCTAATAAATATATTTATTATATAAAAACTATTTTTATGGGCTTAATTATGTTTTTATGAGTTTTTTTTTTTTTATGTATTGGGCTCAAAATTGATCCTTTGTTGATGGGCCCAAAAAAATGGTTGAATTATAGATTTTTGGTTGATATTTTATAGGTTGAATTGTAAATTTTTTGATGTGTTGGGCCCAAAATATGGCTCATGAATGAAAACCGGATAAACCGGACCGAAACCGGTTGAGTCGGTCGAAACCGGAACCGGTTTATCTCAACCGGTTCCGGTTTCTAAAAATCTCAAATCGGAAAACCGGTTTCGGCCGAAAAATACACCCAAACTGGTCGAAATCGGACCGGTATCACCCCTAGAATATTGTAATCCTTAACTCTCGAATCTTCAGCACTTATGTTAATTTGGGCCTCAGAGCCAAAGATGTAATATTTTGGGAACGCTACATTACTTCGGTTATCATACGGATTCTGGGGAGGTTTTATCTATGAAAATCATTTATATTTATGATAAAAATCGAGGGCGTGACATAACCGGTGTGAGACAAATCCCAACAATGGTGTCATCAATATATATTCTATATTGCTAAATTTATGCACGCTGATGTAAAACGATTACCACAAATTATAGAAAAGCTAGCGCATGCCCGTGCCTGAAGGCACGACTCCAGCTCGAACAATCAGCTCACTTGCAATTTGTCCATACATTGTCTGACGATTTCAACTATGTGAAAAAACAATAGTCTTAACATACGCCGTTATCACCTTGCCCATGCTTGAAGGCAATTACAAACCAATACGATTAGAACCTTAAGCAACCATACAACAGTGCCCCCGCACTGCCCCCATCATCTTGTACTCTAGCTATTGAAATTCCACGCATATCTAAATTTATAAAATTGGGTCGGTTCTCCTCACACAAAAGTTAACACAAATTTAGACACAAAATTAATTGGAGTTTCACGCAAATGATCGGAACCGTTCATTTGTATGAAAACCATTCAATTCACATCTACACAACATTTTTAAATTATAAGCTATCATGATTTAAAATACCTATATTCTTTGTAAAATGAGTCTGTTGTTCAAAAAAAATGTAATAAAGTGCCAAGTAAGTCATTTACACTTTCCAACAACACTATGAATAATTGCTTGTTCAAAAAAAATGTGTAATAAAGTGCCAAGTAGTCATTTACACTTTCTAATACAAAACAATAGAATAACTGATAATTGGCTTGTAATAGGGAAGAGAATACAACCATAACACATTGAGTCATCCCACCGCATCGAAGTCCCATAGAATCATTTTTAGGTGCTTCTGAATAAAAGAGTTCAAATACAACAAACGATAAGTATAAGGTCTTCATCTTGCTCGGATCCAAGTCAACCATAATACACAAACAAATCGAGCTAATCCCTAAGCCAACTCGTCCCCATGGCGTCTTTGAGCACAAATGTGCATGTGATCAACGCACACTATGAGGTCTTCATCTTGATTAGATCCAAGTCTTTCTAGGCGGCTGGCATTTGGTCATCTCTTCCTCTAAGATGATGGTTAGGCCCTAATAGATGGCCTGTATTTCAACTTCCAAACTTGAGGTGCATGTGAACTTGCCGTCGTAACCAAGGAGCCATTTGTCTTCTTCTATTTTGAAAACACCACCAAAACCTCATTTTCCATTACTTTCATGCCATCCATGTTTAGCTTTAGAACAACAGGAGGATACCATTTAAGTCACTCCTATAGAATTGCTCACACCATTCCTCTGCACTTGTACGTGTATAGGTTGAAGTATCCATATTTAGATTATGGTCAAGTCCAAATACAGACAAGAAAAAGAAAAAGGCATGTAGTACTTCCTAGTGCTTCAAATAATACCACTACTTAATGTAAAGTGTAAACCGAGACTATCGCCAATGAATCAAAACAAAGATACAAAGAGGTGAGTCCAAAAGAGTCACCCCCACTAAAAGAGTGTTCTAGGACTGGGTGTCCTGGCTGGTATTCATCATACCAGTTTGGTATACTTCCAGTTTGGAGAGTGGTTTAAAGCTTCATGGAAAATCATTTCTTCAATGACAACTCATCAGCAGATTGGGGATACTGGCTCAAGGGCTCATGGGGTGACAATTCATCAAGTGGAGATTTTCAAGTGCTACCTGAATTAGATGGATTTTCTGCATTCAAATGGTTATGCATTCAACTGCAGTCGGTCTCTTCTTCTTCATCATCTCTGAATTAGGTGACAATCTCTAGATAAGCGCTTGATTTGCAATTCTACTGCCGTCGTCGGTCATGAGATCAAAAAGGAACAAATTCTGCTTTCTCCGAATTTTCGCTTGTTTTGCGTGTCCAGTGGAAATTCGGAAAAAGTAGAATTTGTTCAGCCAACAAGCGAAAATTCAGAGAAAGCAGAATTTGTTCCCTTTTGATCTCATGACCGACGACGGCAGTAGAATTGCAAAGCAAGCGCTTATCTAGAGAATGTCACCCAATTCAGAGATGAAGAAGAAGAAGAGGCCGACTGTAGTTGAATGCAGAACCATTTGAATGCAGAAAATCCATCTAATTCAGGTAGCACTTGAAAATCTCCACTTGACTCTTTTGGTGGGGGTGGCTCTTTTGGACTCACCTCTTTGTATCTTTGTTTCGATTCATTGGCGATAGTCTCGGTTTACACTTTATATTAAGTAGTGGTATTATTTGAAGCATTAGGAAGTACTACATGCCTTTTTCTTTTTCTTATCTATATTTGGACTTGACCATAATCTAAACATGGATACTTCAACCTATATACGTACAAGTGCAGAGGAATGTTGTGAGCAATTCTATAGGAGTGACTTAAATGGTATCCTTCTGTTGTTCTAAAGCTAAACATGGATGGCATGAAAGTAATGGAAAATGAGGTTTTGGTGGTGTTTTCAAAATAGAAGAAGACAAATGGCTCCTTGGTTACGGCGGCAAGTTCACATGCACCTCAAGTTTGCAAGTTGAAATATGTGCAATCTATTAGGGCCTAACCATCATCTTAGAGAAAAAGATGACCAAATATGTGAAGATTGAGACTGAATCACTTCAAACCAATTTGATTGAGGAAAAGACCCCCTCCAAATGCCGGCTGCCTAGAAAGACTTGGATCTAAGCAAGATGAAGACCTCATAGTGTGCGTTGATCACATGCACATTTGTGCTCAAAGACATCATGGGGACGAGTTGTGCAACGACCCTGATTTTTTGTAAATAAAAATTTCGTTAAATATTTGAATTCTATTCTAATTACTTGGATTTCATTTAAAATTCCTTTTTAATTCCTAATAATCCGTCATAATTAGATTTGAGACTTATAAAATTATATCTTTTCGCACGAGACAATCCAGTCATTTTCTAAAGACAAGTATGCTTGTAGAAACACTTGTATATTTTTCTAGTGAGTGTAATAAAATCTTAAAGTTATATTTCTTGGCTACAAACCCTACTTGGCAAGTCTAGTTAATTCCTAATTAACTAGTTTGACCAATCCAGTTACCTATCAAGGCTAGTTTCATCTAATTGAACCCTATAACCCTTATGAATCGTCCTAATTTCTAGGTGAACATTTTCACTTACTCTTGAACCTTATGAATCTTTCTACACCCTAGTTGAACCTCTTCAACCCTAGACTAGGAAATCATTGCACTTTCATGACTAGTCACTTCAAGATTTTATTTCCCATCATATTTTCTCATCATTACCTCTTTACCCATTGGGCAATAATTCGTAGGGTAATTTATATCCGGATAATAGAAATAAGACTTCCTATTGTCTAGAAAATAGTACTACCATGAACTTGTCTAATCAAGACCAAGACGAAGTTTGTTCTTCCAAACAACCATGATAATGTATTATCACATCAAGTAGCCTATAATTACTTTCTTTCTATAAGTAACCTTGACATACATATGCATATATACATATATGTATGTATATCACCCTAAAAATTTCCTAGAAAGGCTACTTGGAAGCCTTATTCATTCTTTTACATTGACAAGTCACTTTCAAAAGTTAACCTTTTAATTATCTCACTTTCAATTGACTTGTCATTTTCCTCACTCATCATTGTACTTTCTTAATCAAATCCTTTTCCTAGAAAGTGCATTGTTTTTCTCTCCATTGAAAGATCACTTTCAAAAAGATGTTTCTTCCAAGAATATTCCTTCTCATTATTTCCTCTTTAACCATTGGGCAATAGTTTGAAGGATAATTTTTATCCTTTGAGTAAAAGGAATAAGACTTGCCAACCTAGGTTATAATCACCTAGGATTGCCTTTAAGCCTTAGAAAATCTCCATAATTACCTATTCTTAAGTTGGATTGACAATTCTTGGCATGCATGAAAAACTTGATTGGACAAGACCATGGAACAAATCCATGAGAGGGAGGGAGAGAGCAAAAGTTTTTGCTATTCAACTCACACCTTCCATCATTCAACTTCTCTCCCTAGAAACTCTTGTGTTCTTGCCTTGTTCTTGCCTTGTTCTAGAGTTCTTCAAGAAACTCATCCAAGGTCACCACTAAACTACCACTCGATCACCCTTTCAATCCAAAAAGTTTAGTAGTTTAGCCAAGAACTAGTTTCGAGAGAAACCTTTCTCTTTCGAAGCTTTCCGTAGGAAGTCACTCCGTTCTATCGCCAACTTATTTTTTCATAACTGCCCTACCGCCAAGAAGAACGGTAGATTATCCTTACTCCCTATCTCTAAGTATAAGTAGAATACCTTTAACCACTTACTCTAGTATAAAGAAATTTATAGATACTTTTGTGTTTGAAAATGCATGATGAGTAGCAAACTTGTTTTACTAAAAATTTCAAAAAGTACGATCACGTTGAATAACTAAACTTTATTTTCTGGAAAAACATATGTTGTTTTGAACTTCCCAAAAAGGAGAGAAGAATGGATTTTAAAACTGTAAACTTGAATGAATGTATTCGTATTTGATCTTAAGTATGACTATGAGAATGTATATGTGATTATTAGAATTACTTATTTGATGTGTGATAAAGCATAAGTGGTTTCCACTCCAAAGGCGTCTGTACATGTGGCGTTATGCTTTAAGTTGAGATTTGAGCATGATAAAGTAATATAGAGTTCGATAATCATGCTAGTTTAGTTTCAAGATTATAATGAATGATTTATAATTTTTTTTTTGAAAAGTTCTACCGTAGAGTCTTTGCATGAAAACGAGACATAGAAATCGAGAAAGTAGAAACATGACGCTTAGGGTGTTGTTAATGAAAGATGTGTTTTGAAAAAGAAAATGTTTTGAAAATCGCAATGTGGTCGGACGTGGTAGCCCATTGTGTGGTGTGTGTGTGTGTGCGTGTGCGCGCCAATGGGAACCCAGGATGGCGAAACCATTGTGAGGATACTCGGAAGACCGAAACGGCAGAACCAAGGTTGGGTATGTAGCTTGGTTATCCGCGGAGAGGAGCCAATGCAAAGTTTTATGTGCTAATGGGAACCCGAGACGGCGGAACCATTATGAGGATACTCGATAGACCGGAACGGTAGAACCGAGGTTGGGTGTGTTAAAAAACGATTTTGAAAATGTTGATGTGGTATATGAAAAATGGACACGATCTATGACAAGTCGCGTAGGAGAAACTCAGAAAATCGTGGACACCAATGTTAATTTGAATAGTGAATGTGGATGTGTCATTGTTAACTGTTTTGTTAAATATGCATATACTATGTGGAAATTGTTAACTTTATGATCTATTGTTTGTAAGTTAAGGGTTAATGGGTATTGATTATTCTATTGAGCTCACGTAGCTCATGGTGTTACCTTTGGTGACCCTAACATATTATACTGAAGGCGACGCTGGTATAATGTGTCAGACTTTGTGGATGATCAGGGTGAGCTGCACACCTTGGAGGTTTTCAGAGCCGAAGAGCTAGCAAGAATGGAGGAGCAGGCGGAGTTGTAGTTAGGAACCTATAGTTACCATTTCCTTGTGTAATAAAAGTACTCTCATGGGAGTTATGATGTAATAATGAGCCAGACTGTATTTAAGTTTTCAATAAAAATGTTTATTTAACGTTCCTAAAATTAGGGGCGTTACAAGTTGGCTTAGGGATTAGCTCAATTTGTTTGTGTATTATGGTTGGCTTGGATCTAAGCAAGATGTAGACCTCATACTTATCATCTGTTGTATTTGAACTCTTTTATTCCGAAGCACCTAAAAATGATTCTATGGGACTTCGATGTGGTGGGATGACTCAATGTGTTATGGTTGTGTTCTCTTCCCTATTACAAGCCAATTATCAGTTATTCTATTGTTTGTATTAGAAAGTGTAAATGATTACTTGGCACTTTATTACACTTTTTTTTTTTGAACAATCAATCATTCATAGTGTTGTTAGAAAGTGTAAATGACTACTTGACACTTTATTACATTTTTTTTTTGAACAACAGATACATTTTGCAAAGAATATAGGCATTTTAAATCATGATACCTCATAATTTAAAAATGTTGTGTAGATGTGAATTGAACGGTTTTCATACAAATGAACGGTTCCGATTATTTGCGTGAAACTCCAATTAGTTTTGTGCTTAAATTTGTGTTAACTTTTGTGTGAGGAGAACCGGCCCAATTTTATAAATTTAGATATGGGTGGAATTTCAGTAGCCAGAGTACAAGATGATGGGAGCAGTGCTGGGGCACTGTTGTATGGTTGCTTAAGGTTCTGATCGTATTTGTTTGTAATTGCTTTCAAGCATGGGCAAGGTGATAACGGTGTATGTTAAGACTATTGTTTTTTCACATGGTTGAAATCGTCGGACAAGGTATTGACAAATTGCAAGTGAGCTGATTGTTCGAACTCGAGCCGTGCTTTTAGGCGCGGGCATGCTCTAGTCCACCCAAAAATAGAGTCATATTCACTGAATCATTTAATCGAACATGTTGGATACACAAAATCATTAGGTATTTTTAATATTAACCCGCCCCCTGAAGTCCTCATATTTTTGGATTGGTGCATTTGTTTTGGGTTAAAAGAGCCCAAAAGAAAGTAAAGAAACATGTCGTGGAAAATTCTGACAGATTTTTCGCAAAATAAAAAATAGGCAAAGACCTCCAATCTGCTAAAATTAGATTTCGTCTTTTTTTGTTATACTGTACACTTTCCCTTTCAAATTAAAAAAGAAAAAAGAAAAACCATGCCTTCACCGATTACCAATTCCACCATGAAATTTCTAATATACAGAATGTATACAACTCATGACTGAAGAAAAACATATGCTTTTGTTCCCTGATTTTCTTTGAAAAATCTCAATATCCTCCTACATGGGGAAAAAAAAACAGTTTATAGTTTATAAACCGTTCATGGACGCCCATAGTATGCAAACCCCCTGGGCTTTTTCTTCTCGTTTTGTGCTTAAACTCTTTCAAAGATCTAGCAAAACATGACAGTAGAGATTGGGGCTTTAGAAAATTAGGGTTCAGGAAAAACTTACTTCGTAATCAATAGTAGATTGGAGGAGGGCAAGAGCTACCGGAGCCGGAGGGTCTAAGCTTTAGATGAGGCTTGTTTCTTGTCACTTCATTTCTCTGTTAAACACGGAATTAAGAAGAACAAAAAAAACTTACTTCTTCAGGTTTAAGGTCACAAAAACAAAGAAAGGACATGTAATCGCATACCCATTTCACTCCGTTTCTCTGTTAAACACGGATTTAAGTAGAAAAAAAAGTACTTCTACAAAAAAAACTTTTACTTCTTCAGGATTAAGGTCGCAAAAACAAAGAAAGGATTGAGGTTGCAAAAACAAAGAAGGGACATTTAATCTCATACGTATCACAATTTCTTGCGGACCGGAGGGCCACGACGATGGCGTTGAAGAGGGCTACGTCCGTGTTCGCTGAAGAGTTGCTGGAGCTTGGGAATAGCCAAATCATTTTTCTTTTTTGATTGGAATGGGTTCCCATATCAGGAGTGGTGGGGATTGGGAATATACGTCTTCCCAAATCTTTCCCCTTTTTTTTTTTTTTTTTTTTTTTTATCGAAATGGGTCTCATTCCCATATTAGGAGTCTAAGGAATTTTAGGTTTTCCCTTTCATTAATTCTTTCCAATTATTTCTCTAACATTATTACTCGCAAATCTTATCCATTTAAAAAATGTGTACCATTCTAATGGTCGAAAATATACGGATTCAAAAACTTCCTTGTCATATTATATAGATAGTAACTATGAGAAAATCCCGAGTCAAAAAAAAAAAAAAAACTATGAGAAAATCTCTCACTCTCTCTTGCTATATGCATCCATTAGCCTGGGACTCTATGCGACATTTATTTTTATTTTCCATAATCAATTGGTATATTACTTGAGCGACACTTTAGGCTGATTAGTTTTGATTTTCAACATGGGAAAATGTGTTTTTATTATGGTAATTCTTCACATGGTTGGTTAAACGATCAAGAAGTAATGATCTAATGCAAAGTAGAGTTGAGTGATCATTTCTTGGAGACCTGATAGACGGTTACTGTATGTTATGGTGGATCGGGGTTGGGACTTCTTAATTGGGATTGAGAGGATCTCAAGGGTGATTTCTTTGCTTGGAAAATCGGGCCAATTTATTTCCCGCAAATGAACCGTGAGATTGACCCCAGTATTAATTATGATGTACGAAAGTTGGTTTGAATACCTGAATTATCAAAAAAAATTTAGGCAAATTTATTCCTTGCAAATAATGGTGAAATTGACCCCAATATTAGTTATGGTGCGCAAAAAATTGGTCCGAACAAGCGATTTTCCACTATACTAGAATACTATACCAAATTTTTAAAAACATTAGTGAGTTATTTAATTACTAGTGCTAACCCGTACCTACGGCACTACGCATCTCTGTTGGAAGGAGATGGCAGTTGTGTGATTTAGGTGAAAACCATGGCCACTTAACCAGAAAGTGGAAGGATGTACAATAGCCTTTGGATTAAATGAATCTGAGCCGTTGTAACAACTTGTACTCGCACCCTTCTGTTTTATAATAGAGATACAATCCCGAAGCGGTAAACTTTTCATCTTGGCCACTACAGCATTTTCCCATTCCCAATTCGAATGTGATATTCCTGATTGTAGCATAAAGCATCTTACTACAAAAATGCAAAATGGCACTGTTATGTCTTGATACGATCATTCTATGTTGAGAAACACAAAAAACAGAAATTATAATTAACATTGTGCGTCAGTTTGATTGGACGTAAAATATTTTTGCTAAAAAAGCATTTGAGATGTTTTTTGATGTTTAGTTGTTAAAATGCCCGAAAAATGAACATTTTGGAAAAATCTTTTACATCATTGGGTGTAAAACAATTTACCTTTGAAAAACACAAGAGTATGCGCCCGTTTGCCGATTCTATGATCACCTTTGTTGGACTTGTGCGACGAAGAATTCTCTCACGGCCACGTCAATACATGCAAAATAGGATGCTCTTTCTCTCCATGTGCACTCCACAAACCACGACGAAGAATTCTCACATTCTCTCATGTACACAATGTTTTAACATCGAAATCAACGGAGTCTGTTACTTGCTTTTGGTCACAACTCATTGAAAAGACTTTAAAAACCTACTCTACAAAACAACAGCTACTCCCAGAAAAACAACATTCGGAATAGGTAGCAAATGTATCCACAAACAAGGCCGAAATTTCGAATCAAAAGTCAGAACAAATTAATGGCTAACTGCTATCCTATTCTCAATTTTCAATTACTCTAGTAAACGTAACTAGCAAACAGAAAATAGTACTAAAACCACATACACTTTGCGCAAACACTGTGCATGCTCGTGCATTTGTTTGGACAAAGTGTTTGTGATCGTTGAATTATCAACTGACGAACACGAGTCGATTTATCAGGATGATCTTGACCGTCCATCCATTACACTGTCCGCCACAAATCACTGCCGTTCATTAAACGATTTCTCAGTTCTCCTTGTTCTCCTCGTGCGAAGCCGCCAAAAACCGCAAGTTGTGATCGTACGGTCTGAAATGAACCTTCATCAATCCGCACAGCAATCCTCGACCGTCCGATATCGCACCTCCTTTCCCCGCCTTCTCTCCCCTCTCACCAAAGTTCCACTCCTTCAACGCCGTCGACGAACCAGCCGTCGACGAAGACGACGACGTCGTCGAATCAGCCCCGTCAGATTCGCCGCCGGACGACTTCTCGCTCTTCTCCGACCCCTTCTTCCTTTGCCGGCGACTCTTCTCCATGAGATCTCGCAAGCAGATCGCCGGCGACGAACCGGCGGCGATATTTACGAAGTGCAATCCGTTCACGACGGCGGCGGCGATGTTGAGGACGCCGTGGAACCGGCCGGAGGGGCGCCGGACCTGGACGGCGGTGAACGACGGGGTGGCTCCGGAAAGGCAGCTGCTGAGGAGGAAGCGGACGGTGCCAACGAGGGGGTCGCTGAAGCAGCCGGCGGCGTAGATCTCGACGGAGACGGCGGAGGTCTCGCCGCGGAGGAAGTCGGGGGTGACGCGGAAGAAAAACTTCTCGTTCCACGTGGGGTTCTCGCCGCCTATCGGGTCGGGCCGGGTGCGGAGCTTGAAGGCCGGGTCGACCCACGCGATGGCATAGGTCTGCAGGCGGCGGCGCAGGTTGGATGACGGGGGTTTGAGGCCTTGGGCGGAGATCAGGTTGATCTCTAGCAGGTGGGTTTCCTTCTCCATGTGAGTGTACAAGTAACTCTATCTCAACAAGAACTCTTTCTCTCCTGAATTAGATATTCTTCTTTTTCTTCTTGTTCTCGAGTTTCTTTTGCTTCGGTGGTTGAACTGACTAGCGGGAGCGATTAGAATCAAGAATCGAAAATTTCATCAAGAAACGGAGAGAGAGAGAGAGAGAGAGACGAGTGGTTTCCCTCCTCTCCTCTGTCTCAAACAGAAACTCTAGTGCGGTGGGTGGTGTTTACTGTTTCTTTTCCCTCTCTTCCTTTTGATCGATTCTGTTTTTAGTACTACTAATAAAAACTGTACTCCACAAGGTCTGTCTGGCCCCAGATTTCTGTTTTCTAGTTTTTCATTCTTGGGCCACACTTGTTTTGTTAGATGACCCAAGAAGGATTTTGATATAGGGGTCTGGTCAGCCCAATCTCGACCTAGAAATGTGGGCCTAGTCCAGGCCATTTGATGGGTTTAAACTATAAAGAAGTCATACACTGGAGTGATTATTCAGTACTCTTCAAGTGTCGTTAACTTTATTCACTGCATATTGGTATATATCTCTTCAAAACCAATGGAAAAAGCACACTATTCTTTATTCAAACAGAGCATCGAATATATATTTTTTTGGGGCTATGCTATATTACTCTTTTTGCACCGCTCCATTATCACCATAACATGTGCAACTTAAAAAAAGTATACTCACTTATTGGCATGCATGTGACCTTTAAAAGAAAAGATAAAAGGCACGTTGGTAAAAAGTACTATTCATTTTTCCGAGAGAGCATTAGGGAAAATGCTTTTGATTGTGCTACGTTAATTACTTTGCGCCGCTCAATAATCATTATATCATGTGCGATTCAGAATGGATGATTTATTATCAACATTTTATGTGACTTTGCAAAAGTAGATAAAGGGTCTGTAAATTTGTTGTTGTTTTTTTTTTGCCAAGAATGAAAGAGAGCGTTAGAAAATACTGTAAAAACTTTTGGTCAATGGGGTGTGTGTATATATATATTGTCCATTTTGCACCGCTCAGTTATCATCATATATACCATGTGACTTGGACAAAATGCAACCCAATTACCAACATTCCAAGTGACTTTGGAAAATACTCGGCAAAAAGCACTGAATTGATGAGTTGCAGTGCATAGGCCAGCAATTTGACTCCAAGTCAAGCACAAGTCCTATCCAATGTCGAGAAAACGTTGTGTGCAATTGTCATCTTCCTCTTATCCGCACAATGTGGTGGAAAAAGTAATACTAGAATCCAACGTAACGAGGTATATGCGGGGCGGCCCCGGAGACTCCTAAAAAAAATCTAAAAAAGCATTCTAAAGTTTGCAATCAAATTTTGATGATTCGAGCCTCTCAATGTGATCAAAATGTGATTACAGGTACTAGTGAGAAATCAGCAAAAAAAAAATGATCGAAAATGGCTTGATTTGAGTAATTTTTAGCTTAGATTTGATGAATGGTTCAATTAAAAACTGCTCAAAACAAGCACTTTACGGTCATTTTTTGCTAATTTCTCGCGGGTACCCTTAAAATTACATTCTGTACACATTGAATGGTTCGGATCATAAAAATTTGATCGGAAACTATGAGATTGAGATTTGAGGCATATTTTTAGATTTTTTTTAGGTGTCCCTGGAACCGCTCCGAGGTATATGATATGAATGCTGAATTAGGTTCCGTTCCACTAAAGAAAACAAGTACGTACTTATTTTTAAGGTGATGTATGAGAGAATAACCTATCTTAAAATTATTTTGAACAAACCTACTGATATTTTAGGTATTGTAAATTTTGGACAATTGGTTTTAATTTAGTAGGGAGAAACATCTATGACAATATGAAATATTGTAGTCTTTCCCTTTTCTCTCACTTCTTTTAGAAAATTGAATTGCATGATTGTCAGTGTACTTTTTTTTAAGGGTGTAGCTACGATCCACACTCCTTGTTTTGGAAATGGAAAATGCTAAGGACACATTAATGTGTCACATCCTAACCATACCTCTCTCACATGCATGTGTGAGAATTCCACAATAAATGTTAGGGACTCACATGTATGTATGAGGGATATGGTTGAGATGTGACAAATTGATGTGTCCCTAGCATCTCCTTTTGGACATATAATATGGACCCTTTTTTTAGCCCTTGGTTGACAACTCTTGCTTCTCAACACTTGAATATTTAAAAGGATAATACTGGCTACCTAAATAGCCGGTCATTCCCAAACAAACACACACACACACACACACTCTCTCTCTCTCTCTCTCCCTCCCTTCTCTTGTCAACTTTCTCTCTCCCCCTATCGATTCTCTTCGTCCCGGCCCACCCCCAAATCGATATGCAAACTGTGGCGTTGCGCTTTCTCCGGTTGAGTCTTCTAGGATGGTAGCTAGGATGATGGTGTTCTTGAATGTGGACAGGACTTGACACTTAGCACCCGCATTAGTGCCAAACCCGGATCGTGGGGAGTCGGGGATAGGCACTCCGGCGATTAAGTTAGAGAGAGAGAGAGAGAGAGAGAGAGAGAGAAAAGCTTTTGATGTGTATGTAGGGTTTTTGAGAGAGAAGAGCATTACCTTATTCTGAAGGTGGAGCACTCCTTCAAGAACTCCTTAAGGTAATCGTCGCATGTTATTTTCTTGTTTGTAAATGATGTAGATACGGACTAGATTCTCCTTAATATCAAGTTTATTTTCGCTTTCGTCGGTTAAACATGTTTATCATTTCTAGCTTTATGGTTAGTAGTATGGTTGAGTAGTTGATTGGCTAAGTCTTGGGTTAATCTTTCCCAAAGACTTAGGTTGTTATTTGGTTCTTAAACTTCGGGCTTAAAATCATGATTTTCGGTAGTAATTAACATAACCATTTTGGTATAAACGAGGGGTGTTAACTTCTTGTTATGTAGTTAGTCAAGCGGTCTTGGCAAGCAACATATTGGGGGCTCATGGCCTCCTACGTGTTAGATACATTAGCAAAAATAGGTTGGTTTAGTTCCGATTAATCACATCTTTTGATAAACGTAGACTTAAAAGTCAAATCTTCCGAGCGTGAGCACGAGGTCGTGAATCTCGTTTGAGTAATAATTGAGAACCGGTAACGGCCTTTGTCAAGGGAAAGACGTTCCCTAGACTTGCCTCTTTTAGTTCATAAAACTCTTTTCTAGTCTTTTTCTTTAGCATTTCCACAGTTTAAAGGAAAACCAAGTTGGCTGTTTTAAACGCCGAAATTCACCATATAAAACCTACAATCCAAACTAGCTATATTCGATTCTCTGTGGGTACGATCTCGGACTTCTGGATATTATGCTTTCAACGATCTAGCTCTACGCTTGGGGTTTTCAACCTTATATTGGAAGGCGATGTTGTGCAGTAAGCAACCCCCTAGGGTTCCACCCCCCCCAGCTCCACTTCGTCCATTATATAAAAGGGAGGGGGCGAAAGAAAATCACTCTTGCTCCCAAGCTCTCCGTTGCACCACTGCTCACCGTCGTTTAGTTCCAGCTTCTTCAGGTAAACTCTGTTCTGTTCTTTACTTCGCTTCCTCTCGTAGCTTGTCTTTGTTCTGTGTAAAGAAAATACGTTTTTGGCCATAAGCACGAATGTTTGAGCTAGCCATTTCAACTTTTATGGGCACGTTGGCCATGGTCCACCGTTTTGACCGCCAATGATGGCAGTTCCCCATCGCATCACGGTGGTAGGTCTTCAAATCTTGTCGGAATCTAGCGGGCAGAGGATCCAACTCGAGATGGACCTTTAGGGTTTGTGGCTCGACTGAAGCCCTGTGTCTCCTGCCGAGGGGACCGTAATACCCCTGGTGAAGGCGATTGAAACCGGGGAGACACCTTTAGGTAAAGGGCCATGCTGAAGGAGGCTTTTTGTGAGACCCAACACTAATTAAAGGAAGTAGAACATTAAAAAAAAAGTTATGTTTATTTTATTTGTGTGTGAGGGTTTACAAAGTAATTTTCTTAAACTAAAAGGGCGTAGTTGAAAAAAAAGGGTTTGATGTGCTGTGTGTGCACGTGTAAGGTCATTGAAGTGCTAGTGTGCATGTGGATATGTATGTATAGGTAAAGAAAAGAAACGAAACCAAAACAAACAAAAAAAAAAAACACAAAGGAATTGGAAAAAAAAAGAAGAAGAATTGTACAGGAGAGAAAAAGAGAGGCGTGGAGAGAAGGAACGAGCAAGAGAGGATTACGGAAGTTCTAATCTTGGTAGGTAACTCTTCGTTTTTTTTTATTTTTTGCTTGTTGTTCAGTTAATGTATCTCGTGGTCCTTGGGATTTCGATTAAGGTTGGTACCCTTGAAACAGGATTGGGGTTGTATTTCAATATTTTCTTCTTGTATAGCTCGAATTGGTGATTGGAAGCATAGAATTAGGCCTTAGGTCATAAAGCTTGTTGGAATTAGGGCTGAATTCCTTTGTTACGGGTTAATAAGCTTAGGGAATTGATTGAATCTGTTCCTACGTATGCTTGATTAGCTAAGATTATTTGTTAAAGAGCAAGAATTGTGTGTTAGAATGATGGAAATTGTTGGAAAAATTCTCGGCATAATACAAAATTCCAGAGAACGATTTCATTCACAATGTAACAATTACTAATACATAACAGAATTACAGAATGCAAATGGAAAAATACGAGATACAAACAGAAATCTTCGTAGGATGAACCGAGTCCCGTGTGGTACCACGGTCTCCTTAAGAAATATTCGCCGCCTACCGTGGGTGTTGTAGGTTGTGTCGGCGCCTTTCTCCCAGGGTTGGCTCGGCTAGACCGCAAGCCGCCGGAACACCGCCGTCGACTGCCTTGGCGAACTGACTACCGCCTGCCTACTCTCTCTCAAAGAACGAATTTCAGAACTTAGAAAATTGCTGTGGTTTCTTGTGTCTTGTCTCCAAATCCGTGAGCCTCCTTTTATAGGGTGAAGGAGGCAGAGGAGGTTCAATGCTGCAATCAATAGGCCAATGAATTCTGCCATTGAATTGTGCCAATGAATTGGGAGGTTACGGCAGTAATGCACACCATCATGAGGAAGGTTACGGGAGTTATAGAATCCCACAATCAATACGTCTATTGATTGTGGTGCGTCCAGATTCAACGAACCCGGGACCGGTTGCCTCGGGAGACCCTCCAAAATCCCGGTTTCATTCACCCGAAATTCCGTAAATTTCCAACAATCCCCCCCATGAATGGAATTGGCAGGCATACTGGCGCAGAGTACAAAGTTGATCCGAGAGAGCGGCAACGGATAATCCCTGCATAGGATAGGTGGCTTTTGGCCTGGAACCTTCCCTTGTGATAGCCTATCGGGTTTACTGGCAAACCAGTGTGCGGTCCCGCTTTGAACTGTTCCGCCGCCGATGTAAACCGAGACAATAGACGTCACACAGGACTTCTCCTGACGTAGTTCAGTTCTCACTGTTGGGTTCATTTTGGCCATGACACCCCCTTCCTGGTTCTGCGAGTATTTTCTCGAGAATTTTGCCACAATTCTCAAAGAAGCGGCCCCACTTCATACTAACATAGGTGACCTTCCTTTAAAGGGTATCCTGCTATACCCCGCCTGGCATCCCAGCGCATAGGAGTCATTAAAAGCAATGCTTAACCTCTTTCCATTTGCAGGTATCACTGTTCTACACCATAGGAATGGGCAGGAGACCGAGTCTCCTCAGTGATCATTCTCCGCTACTCGCGAAAGATAGTCTCATTGAACCTAGATCTTGGGATCTCCAGTCAGCTAGGTTGGCTACCCCCACGGTAACTATGAGCGTAGTGGCTTTAGCCCCATCCCTTTCGATGCTTTCTCAACTAACTCTCTGTTTAACCCTTTGGTTAGCGGATCCGCAATATTGTCCTTTGACCTCACATAGTCAATAGCGACAACCCCACTCGAGAGTAGTTGCCTAATGGTATTATGTCTACGTCGAATATGTCTAGACTTACCATTGTACATATTACTCTGTGCCCTTCCAATTGCAGATTGACTGTCGCAATGGATGCTAACTGCTGGCACAGGTTTCGGCCATCTTGGAATATCCTCCAAAAACTGACGGAGCCACTCGGCCTCCTCAGACGCCTTATCTAGAGCAATGAACTCTGATTCCATCGTTGAACGTGCTATACACGTCTGTTTAGAGGATTTCCAGGAAACTGCTGCACCACCAAGTATGAAGACATATCCACTTGTGGATTTTGAGTCCTTCATATCTGATATCCAGTTTGCATCACAATACCCTTCAAGTACTGCTGGATATCTGGTGTAGTGTAGCCCCAATTCACGAGTGTACCTCAAATAGTGCAGAACCCTGACTATTGCCTTCCAGTGATCACGACCTGGATTACTCGTGTATCTGCTCAGTCTGCTGACTGAATAAGCTATATCGGGCCTTGTACAACTCATTAGGTACATCAGGCTCCCAATTATCCGAGAATACTCTAATTGAGATATGCCTTCCCCCCCATTCTTGGATAAATGCAGACTTAAATCCACAGGGGTTCTTGCGATACTAGAATCAGACGAGTTGAACTTTTCAAGAATCTTGTCAACATAGTGTGTCTGAGACAACGCAAGTCCAACAGATGTTCTAGTGATTTTGACACCTAGAATGACATCTGCAAGGCCCATATCCTTCATGTCAAACTTTGAGTTTAACATATCTTTGGTAGATTGAATGACTCTTTCATTGCTACCAACAATGAGCATGTCATCAACGTAGAGACACAAAATGACGTACCCTTCGTCTGTGTCTTTGACGTAAACACATTTGTCACATTCGTTGATTTTGAAGCCACTTGACAACACAGTATTGTCAAATTTCTCATGCCATTGTTTCGGTGCTTGCTTTAGACCATACAAAGATCTAACAAGCCTACATACTTTCCCTTGTTTGCCTGGCGCAGAAAAACCCTCGGGTTGTTCCATGTAGATCTCCTCATCTAAATCGCCGTTCAGGAAAGCTGTTTTTACATCCATTTGATGTATTTCAAGATTACGCAAAGCTGCGATCGCGATGATCATCCGGATGGATGTAATCCTGGAGACTGGTGAGTAAGTATCAAAGTAATCTAGGCCTTCTTTCTGTCTGTAGCCTTTGATAACAAGCCTAGCTTTGTACTTATCAATTGACCCATCTGCTTTCATCTTCCTTTTGAAGATCCATTTGTAGCCGAGAGGCTTACTGCCTGGTGGCAAATCCACCAGTTCCCACGTATGGTTTTGCAGTATGGAGTCAATCTCACTTTTAATGGCCTCTTTCCACAAAGGACCTTCAGGGCAGCTTACAGCTTCCTGATATGTCCGAGGCTCATTCTCTACTAGATTAGTCAGAAAATCTGGACCAAAAGATGTTGATGTTCTAGCTCGCTTGCTACGTCGTGGTTCAACATCAACTTCCTCTTCTTGGCCTTGTCTGCTTTCATTAGCCGGATGCAGAGTCCGTTTAGCAGAACTTGACTCTCCAATGGATCTATAAGGGAATATGTGTTCAAAAAACACTGCATTCCTTGACTCCATGAGAGTATTCTTGTGAATATCTTGTATATCTGACTCATATACAAGAAATCGATAGGCACTACTATCGTCTGCATAACCGATGAACACACAATCAACGGTTTTAGGGCCTATCTTCTCCTTCTTAGGAGGAGGTACAGCCACCTTCGCTAGACAACCCCATGTTCGTAAGAATGTATAGGTAGGCTTCCTACCTTTAAACAATTCATACGGGGTTTTACCAACATCTTTGCGAGGTATTTTATTGAGGATATAATTAGCGGTGAGAACAGCATCTCCCCACATGTTCTGAGGCAACCCAGAACTGATCAACATGGCGTTCATCATATCCTTCAATGTACGATTCTTGCGCTCAGCAATACCGTTAGTCTGAGGCGAATAAGGTGCCGTGGTTTCATAGATAATTCCGTGTTGGGCACAGAATTCTCCAAATGGTGACTGAAATTCACCACCACGATCGCTTCTGACCACCTTAATCTTTCTGCTCAGTTGATTCTCAACCTGAGTCTTGTAATGAACAAACTTATCCAGGGCTTCATCCTTGCTTTTCAGCAAATACACATAGCAAAACCGAGTGCTATCATCGATAAAAGTAATGAAATACTTGTTACCAGCCCGAGTTTGGACATATTTCAAATCACACACATCAGTGTGGATTAAACCCAAAGGTTCTGTGCTTCTTTCTACTGTTTTGAAAGATGCTCTCGGCATTTTAGCCTCTACACAAGTCTCACACTTATGTTTTTTATCAAATTGGAAAGCTGGAATATGGTCCAAGTTAATTAATCTACGCATAGAATCATAATTAACATGACCTAGTCTACCATGCCACAAAAAGGAAGACTCAAGCACATAAGCAACAGGGGATTTCATTTTATTGATAGTAGGGATAACAGTCATTACATTCATCTTAAACAGACCATCGGTCATGTAACCTTTCCCTACATACATTCCAGCTTTAGTAAGAGTGACCCTATCAGCCTCGAAAACCAGGCGGAAGCCGTGCTTGCTCAACAGTGAACCAGAAACCAAATTCTTACGAATATCTGGCACGAACAGCACATTATTCAGAGTCAACTCCTTTCCCGAAGTCATCTTCAGGACCACTTTCCCCTGCCCCGCAACATCCGAGGTAGCTGAATTCCCCATAAACAGCTTCTCACCGTTAGCAACCGGCTCGAAGGTAGTGAACAACTGCCTGTCACAACAGATATGGCGTGTAGCCCCAGTGTCAACCCACCATTCCTGCGGGTTTGAACCAACCATGTTCACTTCAGATACCATAGCCGAGAGGTTGATATCGGACACTCTTGCCTCCACCTGAGCCAAGTGCGCTTGAGTGCGAGGGTTATGTGGCTTCGTACACTCTGAAGCTTTATGCCCAACCTTGTTGCAGTTGAAGCATGTACCCAGAAACTTCTCTCTCTGTTTCTTGGCAACACCACCTCTCGGTCCCAGATTGACACTTCTGTCCTTCTGTTTGCCAGCTTGCTTGTCAGACCGCTTGTCAGCACGTCTGTCATTCTGATTTTTCCTCCCACCGGAAGATTGGCCATGCTCCATCATGTTTGCCTTAGCCATGTAGGAGGCCTTTGCACTCCTATCCATACCCCGATTCTCCTCTTCAATACGGAGCTTGATGAAAAGAGCCTCCAAGGTCATCTCCTTATTCTTGAACATGAGATAGCTCTTGAACTCTTTCCATGCCGGGGGTAGCTTGTGGATGACCGCGGCCACTTGGAATGCTTCACTCAGAATCATCCCCTCAGTCCTGATCTCATTGAGCAGGAGCTGCAGCTCTTGGACTTGGACTGCCACAGACTTGGAGTCCACCATCATATAATCAAGGAACCAGCCCACAACAAACTTCTTGGACCCAGCACCCTCGATCTTGTATTTCCTGTCTAAGGATTCCCATAACTCTTTAGCCGACGGAGCCTCACCATACACAGAGTACAGTGAATCATCCAGAGCATTCAAGATGTAATTCTTGCACATGTAATCATGCTCTTTCCACCTAGCCACCTCAATCCGCTTCTGAGTGTCAGGATCATCCTCAGCAATAACAGGTGCTTCCTCGACAAGCCACTTTGCCAAGTTCAAGGTGGTGAGATAGAACAACATCTTTTGTTGCCACCTTTTGAAATCGACCCCAACAAATTTGCTCGGCCTCTCCACGTGGGACATTGGAACAGAGGGAATCCCAGGAATAGGAGCATGAGTTGGAATAGCCACACAGCCATTTCCATTGCCACTGACATTGCCAGTCTCTTTCTCTTTGCCAGTGCCAGTAGCTTTTCCTTGCTCAGTTGTCATGTTTTCCTGAAATTAGGAACAACCACATAAGAGACCAAATCTCAATCTCAAAATAACAAGCTATACATGCATAGATTAACAATCTATCAAACAAGCTAGGTCTAACATCCCCCACAATACCATGTACCCTGGGGGTCCCAGGGGGCGCGCCCCCTGGCGGGGGTCTCAGGGGGCCGTGCCCCCTGGCGGGGGTCCTGGGGGCAGCGCCCCCGGGCGGGAGTCTGAGGGCAGCGCCCTCAGCGGGGGTCCCAGGGGGCGCGCCCCCTGGCGGGGGCTCGGGGGCAGCGCCCCCGAAAGGTAAACGGTATACACAGTTTGCTAGTAGCAACACTTAGGCCGTCCACCTTCCCCTTCTGTTTTTGGAGTCCAGTCCATGTCCTGAATAGAACACTTGCCGTGCACAAGGGCTGAGCACTCAAACCTTCCACTGGTTGAGTACTTCAGGCCGAGAGCAACCCAGGCATCAAGAACATGAACTGCACACCGGGCAGATCATTAACCCAGGATCAAGGCCAGGCGATGTCAAGGCAGAAGCCAAGTAGATCACCCCAGAGGCCAACCAAAATTGATCCAAGGCCAGGCCACGCATGACTGCCGTAGGCCGTGGCCCAAAGGCCAGGCCGTGGCCAGACTGCCTTAGGCTGTGGCCCCAAGGCCAGGCCGTGGCCCGACTGCCTTACGCCGTGGCCCCAAGGCCAGGCCGTGGCCCGACTGCCTTAGGCCGTGACCTTTCTGTTAATCCCATCTCTAAACAGTGGCCATGTCGCGCACGACATGCCATGGCCGTAGCCAATCAGGTCTGTTCTCATTTCGATCCATCAATCATTCTATCATAATCTCGTATGAAAACCAATCTGCCCAGTCTGTTGAGCAGATTGTTTTCTCGCCTTACGCCTGAGGTACTTCACTACGGGACCTCTCTGTTTGAATCTGTTCTTGCAACTCAAATGTTAGTCCATAACAGAAACTGTTTTCTGGAATTTCATTTGCCGATCAGTGATCAAAATATTTCTTAAGCTTGTTGGAAAAATTCTCGGCATAATACAAAATTCCAGAGAACGATTTCATTCACAATGTAACAATTACTAATACATAACAGAATTACAGAATGCAAATGGAAAAATACGAGATACAAACAGAAATCTTCGTAGGATGAACCGAGTCCCGTGTGGTACCACGGTCTCCTTAAGAAATATTCGCCGCCTACCGTGGGTGTTGTAGGTTGTGTCGGCGCCTTTCTCCCAGGGTTGGCTCGGCTAGACCGCAAGCCGCCGGAACACCGCCGTCGACTGCCTTGGCGAACTGACTACCGCCTGCCTACTCTCTCTCAAAGAACGAATTTCAGAACTTAGAAAATTGCTGTGGTTTCTTGTGTCTTGTCTCCAAATCCGTGAGCCTCCTTTTATAGGGTGAAGGAGGCAGAGGAGGTTCAATGCTGCAATCAATAGGCCAATGAATTCTGCCATTGAATTGTGCCAATGAATTGGGAGGTTACGGCAGTAATGCACACCATCATGAGGAAGGTTACGGGAGTTATAGAATCCCACAATCAATACGTCTATTGATTGTGGTGCGTCCAGATTCAACGAACCCGGGACCGGTTGCCTCGGGAGACCCTCCAAAATCCCGGTTTCATTCATCCGAAATTCCGTAAATTTCCAACAGAAATAACCTCCATAGCTACTGAATGTTAGTGTTGAATTTCATTGAAATCTGCTAGGATGCGAGCTGAAACGCTAAAAATAATTTGTCCGGTGCTGAAACTGGGTTTGGTTTGCAACATGGAATAGTAGCTCCTCCATGGCTATCAAATAAGTATTTTTATCATGTGTGGTCGAGCTTATGGAAGTATGTACACACTAATTGCTATTCGTCTAATCGGGTAACTTTTTAATTATGAAAATGACACTCTTTTATGTGGTCCGATGTGCTGAATTTTATTATGTGGTTAGTCTAAAAGGAATATGATGCTATAGTAATGGTTGCAATTCATTCATTTTTATGAGTATCTTTAAAATAATACTCATATGTGTTGAGTTATGTGTTATACGCCAGGTTCGAAGGCGACGATGAGTACCATGACTCCATGTAGGGAGTGAGCTTGTGTTGGTAAATTTTTGTTGGACCTCGAGGTGGGTGTACTTGTCTGTTTGTACAGAAGATTATGGTAATGTGTATAGTTTGTGAAAAATGGTAAATGATGATAATCATGCTTGGCTTGAAGTGAATTGCTTTATAGCCTTAGTGGCGTTGCGAGTATTATAGCCTTAGTGGCGTGAATGATATTGCCTTAGTGGCAGAAAGTATATTGCCTTAGTGGCGTGATTATAAATATTGCCTAGTGGCATTATGAGTACTATGTTGGTGTTGAGATAGCCATGGTCAAGGGTCTATATAAATTAGTATGAGTTGATAAAAGAAGTGGAAAGTTATTTGCTGAGCTGAATATTATCGCTTAATTCATTCTTAAGCGCTTATCATATTGCTTATTTTATTATGGATAAGAGCATTCACTAAGCATGTTGATAGCTCACACTCCCACAGTGTTTTCTTTTCAGGTGTGTGACGGCACGTGGGTCCACTGCAGAATCTAGACAGGAGTTGTTGATATAGTAGTCTAGTTTTTTGACTCTTTTGATTATGTGCCTATTTTTGGAGCTTGTATATGCTGTAAATATCTGTGGGCACGTCTTGTATGACAGTTATTTTCCGTATATATGCAAGTTAAGTTTTTATGTGTTGGACATCTGATTGGTGTTTTTATTTACTGTTTGAGCAGGGCCTAGGTGTGGGTCCATCCCATTTGAAAAATAATTTAGTGTGGTGTTTTTCAGGATGGGGTGTGACACTTTTGACATTGATTATCCTTTTCCTTTGGTTTAGGTCTTCAGCATGGTGGATTCTTTCGATTTAGGCTCGCTAAGGGTAGACGCCGACGCTTACCCAACACTCCAAGACAATGGCGGACCCAGGAATTCCATATACTGGGGGCACCTATAATTCACAATCTTAAAAAATATTTCCCTCTATGTATACCACTAAATTATCGCATAATCATTGAATATTAATCACTTATTCAATTTCGCAACCGATTTTTGATAATTTTCATGGCTGAAAATACTCTTTCAACTGTCGCGGTAACAACTGTAAGATTAATGCCAAAGTCAAGAGAAAATAAACTAAAAAATATAGTAATTTAATTTTCATAATATTTTGGATTGGGAGGAAAACACAAAAAGATAGGACAAAAATGGAGAAATAAAGGAAAGAGGTAGAAAAAATGAAAAAATAAAGGAAAGAGATAGAACTAAAATGGAGAAATAAAGGAAAGAGGTAGAACAAAATGACAAAATAAAGGAAGATAACAAAAATTGGAAAAAAGCAAAAAAACCTAAGGCACGGAGTACCCGGGAATCGAACCCGGGCATTTTGAACTTTTCACACCGTACTTAACCAAACCACCATGCGGATGATTTGTACCTATCTAGGAAACTTTTATGTATTTATATCAAATTATTATTATTATTATTTTTTTAAAAAGGCGTGGGGGCACGTGACCTAACGTGGGTTCGCCCTAGCTTCAAGAGACCATCCGAAATCTCGGAAAGGGCTACCGAATGGGTGGCAACATGGAGTTCGACGAAAGCTTGAGCAACTTCGCTTGGCCCGCCGGAGAGCCCATCATCCCAGGAATCCATGTCCCCCTTCAGATCGATGATAGGTCATCCTGGGACATCCTGTATGGTTAGGGCAATTCCTCAGATGAAGACGTCGAGCCGATCCATCACGCCACGGGACAGGAGGTAGAACAAGCCGAACAAACAGCCTCCGGGGCCCAGGCCAGCACATCCACGTCAGTGGGGCCATCGTTGGACGCCCCCGATGGAGGAGAGGTGGAGGCTCCGCCACAGCCACTGAGGGATGTCGACACCATTCCTTCGTTGCCAACTACCCTTGGTCCGATGCCGTACACCAACTTCTACGATGATGGTCCAGGGGGCTTCACCAACAAATTCTGGGAAAATTTTGAGATCCCGAAAGATGTCCTAGTAGAGAAGGTGACCGGTGATAGAATCACCTTGGGCACAGACTTCATCACCCTCCCGTTGTTTGCCATCATCGAGGGAGGAGTAAGGTTCTCTATGAGCCATTTTCATCGATACTTCCTTTCCTCTTACAACCTCATGCCGTGCCAACTTTCCGTGAGCACCTGGCGGATCCTCTGCTCGGCGACGAGGTTGGCTAAGTAAAACAACCAACCCTTCACCTTAGGTGACTTGATGCTAATGTACGTGGTATTAAGGAACCCAACGTACGACAAGTACTACTTAACCACCCGACAGGGGTTCGACCACCTAGTGGACTGCTTGTACGACACGGAGAAGTGGGCGAATGTCCTCGTCAGAGTATCCTGGAATTTTGAGTGGGGCCCAGTGGACTCGCTACTGGACTTCCCTTACCGGACCAGGCACGACGCTGCAATGGAGAGGCCCTACAACATTCCCCTACTACGGAGATTCCTCGGCAGTGGGGAAGTCCTCGGTAGGGTATTCTTGTTCCTTTTTGCTGAGTTTTTTATGTCATTCTTGTCTTTGCATTTTTCTTTTGTCTTGCTTTGTTGCTCCGTATTCATACTTTTACCTTTGTGCTGATTGCTTCGCGTCGAACAAGGGCCTTTACATCACCAGGAGGTGGGATAACTTGCTCACCCTTCTCCGGTGTACAGACAGGGACGCACCAACCTTACTTGGCTACGTGCCAACATACCACTGCTTCATTTCAAGGAAGGACAAGAGAAAGATGGTGAGGAATGTAGTAGACCTTGCCAGTGTTACCGGGTAGGTACTCCAGGCCCAGTACGCGGCCCAAGACATTTCCACGGCCAACTTGCCCAACCGCTAATAGTGATAGTCACAACAGCAGCAGGAACAGGATCAACCCCCCACTGCTGGGACCACCCAACCGCCGCCAATCGAGCAACGTGGCCTATGGGAGGCCGGCCAAAGGGCTGAAAAGAGGGCCAAGACTGCTGAGGATAAGGTGGAGATCACCGGGGCGACCCATGCTTCCGAGCATGATGACAAACCAGAAGAGCCCTCGGCGATCTTTGAGCTGGACTTCACCTGTCCGGATGCCAAGCCGATCACCGTCGTCGACAGCCTGTTGGAGAACCAACATCTGGCCATGACCCTACTGAACGGGCTAGCCTTCCCTAAGGATGTGGAACTTCTGCAGAGGGGAAAGGCGGACAACATGGCCAAGCTCTGCTATTACGCGGTGGAGGTACATCCAATCCTGTTCTTTTTACAAATTATTTTGGTCGAGTTCTTGCTAATCTTTTCCCGTCGCAGGTTGGACAATGCACCAGCCGGGCCTATGACGACATAGACTCCCTCCTCGACTTGAGGAGGTCTTTGAGGGGAGAGCTCAAGGCTGAAAAAGCCGAGGCTCAGGAGGCCGCCGACAAGGTTCAACTACTAATAAAGTCTGTGGCCGAAGCAGCGGACAGGCTGGTGAAGAGAGAGAGGCTGCTTAAAGAGGTCAAGGACCTCAAGGAAGAGAAATACCGACTACTTAGAGAGAGGGACCAGGCAGAGGAGGAGATGGTGAAGAGGCTTGAAGAGGCCGGCGATTCCAGATATAACGAGGCGGGAAAAGACTATGCTAACCAACTGCCAGGCCTGATCAGCAAGGCCTTCAAGGAGGGTGAGGTGAAGGGGGTACGAGATACCCACCGCCGCTCTTTCCTCTTAGGGTACCAAGTCGGTCTCGACTATGTCGAGTTTCCCAAGGATGATCATCGGAGGGAGCAACCAGTGGTGCCAGAGGTTGAACTGCCTAGCCACTTGCTTTCCTCCGAGCAGCCAGACCCCAATGCCAACAACGATGATGCCGCGCCTTTTGTTTTTTGTAATAGGGACCGGCAATTAAACAATATATTATCGCCGAGCCCCAATGAATTTAAGCTGTTGATGGGGTGCTTTCGAAGGCCCTTTGAAACTTAAGTCTTTTTGAGGTTTTTATTGTAATCCATGTTTCTTCACTTTATGCACATGTTCATTTGTTTGTATTAGCCCCAACTTTTGCCGTATCCAACCCCTATAGTGGCAAAAACCAACTCATTTGGCGTACGGTTCTGCCGAAGCAAAAGAATGGTAAAAGTCGGACATGCCCCATATAGGATATGGCATGACTCATTGCCCTTCAGGATTTAGCGGTGCCTCGGTGCCGTTCAGGTCTTAACGCGAGGTCCTGGAAAGAATTATTGCAAGGATCCCAATTGGGGAAATAACTAAACAAAAATCAGAGAATAGCAAAACATGTAGAAAAGTAAATATATTGAAACGGTGAGCCGCGCCCGACTTTTCAAAAACAGCCGAGGTCACAAAAGAAAAGAACAAAAAGAAAGTTTAACCATAAGATTTTCTAAGCCGCTGAGTGTTCCAGTGGTTAGGTATAGCGGTGCCGTCCATCTTGGAAAACTCGTAAGAACCATAACCCACCTTCTTAACAACCCGAAATGGGCCTTCCCACTTGGGCATAAATTTCTTCAAGTCTTTCTTCTGGATCACCTGCCGAAGGACAAGGTCATCCACGCTAAAAGGCCGTGCCCCGTCGTTCTTGTTATAACTCTAGGCCAACTGTTGTTGATAGGCATCATACTTAATGTGGGCATCATCTTGGAAGTTGTCAATATGATCTGCCTTGGCGGCCAGCATGGCATCGTTCGCCAGGACGTCAAAAGTGGAGGTACGTGCAGTTGGCTGCGTAATCACCACTGGGAGTACAGTCTCAACGTCAAACGCCATAGAGAAAGGAGTTCGACCAGTTCCATGCCGAGGAGTAGTGCGGTAGCCCTATAGAATGTCAGGCAACTCAGCCGCCCACTTGCTCTGTTTATTGGTAAGGCTGTGCTTTAGACCGGCAGAGATGGCCTTGTTGGCGGCTTTTGCTTGCCCGTTTCATTAAGGATAGGAAACAGAGGCCGTATTCATCTAAATATTGTGCTTTTTATACAATGCCTTGATGGCGTTGGCCAAAAACTGGGTGCCGTTGTCAAACACTATAGCGTACGGTACGTCGAATCGAGTTAGGATGTGGTTCCAAAGGAAGTTCTCGACGTCGGCGGCCGAGATCGTAATAAGCGCCTTGGCCTCCGCGCATTTGGTATAGTAGTCGGTGGCAGTGATAAGGTGTGTGAAACCGTCGGGGGCTTTAGGCAATTTCCCAACGATGTCAACCCCCCACTGGGCGAAGGGCCAAAGGCTAAAAATGGGCTGTAGGGGTAGGGTCGGCTGATGGAGAAGCGGAGAGTGTTTTGGGCACAACTCACACCTCTTGGCGAACTCTATAGCAAAGTGCATCATTCTCTTCCAACAGTAGCCTTGAGAAAGAGCACGATCGGCCAAAGAGCGACCACTAGAGTGGCAACTTGCACTCCCATCATGGAGTTCTTTAAGGATGCTGGGCACTTTTTGCTCATGGACCACTCGGAGATCAGGACCCGTGTAAGACCGGTTGTACAGGGCGTCGGAGGGGTCAAGGAAGTAGGAGGCCGATTGGCAACGGATCTTGTGAGCTTCCTTGTGATCAGCGGGGAGGGTATCACGCTGCAAGTAGGAGACAAGAGGGTCCATCCAGCTGGGCCCTAAAGTGTCATGCCCTCGATTTTTAACATAAATTTATAATCCATTTCAATTAAAGATCCTCACATAACATTAGTAACACCCAAAAGAGTTCCCACCTGTTCAACTTACAAAATAAGTCTCCAAGTCAAGATATACAACTTTGGCACTCTGGCCCAAATTAAGCTTAAGTTCAAGTGCAATAAAGTTATCAAGTTACAAACGATTTAATCAAAAGAAATTTTAGAGTAATTGGTTACAAGCTCATCTTTATCAAAAGAAAGTCTTTACAAAGATGATAAGGTAACTAAATAATATTTAGCTTCCAAAAATCTTCAGTGTCTAAACACAAGATGCATGCAGCTACTGTCCAGCATTTGAACGTGATAAGAATGATAGGTTGAGCTACACTAGCCCAGTAGGAAAAGTTTTACCAATACTATATATAAATATAATGATAAGTGCATAAGGATGAAGACAAGAGATACAGCTCAATCGATGGATAATAATCAATTCATGAGTATGCCAACGTTCAATATGATCATTCCAAGACATGTCATTATCACAATATGCCAACTAGTTCACAAGACATTGACAACTCTAGTAAATCTCGACATGGCTCACTATCGCCAATCTCCACCTTTTGCATTTCCACCCTTGCGTTACAGTATAACACCACAATTGTTACCGTATTAAAGAACTTACATTCCGGGTCTTGAGAACCCCGTACATCTTCCAAAGATCTCCAACATACGTCCAAATTCATTCTCCATTGACTCATCAAATAGTGAACATAGGAAACTTTCCGGGTCTTGGGGCCCCATATACCCACAATATATTCCAGGTACTCGTGACCCTGTACATCCATTTTGCATTTCGGGTCTTAGAGCCCGATACACCCACAAAATATTCCGGGTACTCGTGACCCTGTACATCCATTTTGCATTGCGGGTCTTAGAGCCCGATATACCCACAATATATTCCGGGTACTCGTGACCCCGTACATCCATTTCACATTTCATCCTACGTATTTCCAAGATTCTAATTTCAAGAATGTAGATAAAAAAAAAAGAAGAGAAAAGATAATGATATCAAGTAGGTGGTTCACATATCAACTCGTATTTCCGTTTTATTCTCAAACTCATTATCTCAAATACTACACGGCATCAATAGTCAAGTTGTCACATCGTACACTAATAACTACCTTAAGATCACGTTATTCCTCTAAGTCTATTATGACGCCCTACGTCACGTACCGTACCCACAAATGACTCCACGACACACCACCCGTTAGGTTCTAAACGAGAATCTTGTAGAACGAGTGCTAAAGGAATCTAGGGAGCTCAATAAAACAAAGCATGAGGATACGAATAGCAATACCACCCAACGACGCTAATATCATACTCTAACAAGTGCCAAGGGGACAAGATCGAACGACGAGTCATAAGGACACAAGCAATCATGTTCGAGAGTGTCTTAAACATGTTCTATTTATATAGGTAGTCGTAACACGGAACAAGAACAACCTTAGGAATAGCCACAGACCTCTGTAGACTAACACATCTCTACTCAAATGATCATAACTTTCTATATACTTAGAGTCTTAAGTGATTCTGGTGGCAAATGAAAGATCACTTCAAGACCTTCGAATCGATATAAAGTTTGCATGAAACGGATATCAGATGAAGAAGTTATGGTCGTTTGAAATTGGGTTGAAACTCAAAAGACGAGCAGAATGTCCAGAGAGAAGGGGTATCGATACCCCTTGTTTGAGTATGGATACTTGGGTGTAAATTTCTAGAAAATGAAGGGGTATCGATACCCCATGTTTGGGTATCGATACCACGCAGTTTGGAGATGATTTTCTGCAATTTTGACAGACTTTCAAAACACAAAATGGGGACGGTCAAAGCACAATCCATACACCAAATCAACATATATATACACATAGAAGAAGTAAAGAAGTTTCTACCTCACGACGATTACCAAGATCCAAGCAATTTTGGATGAGCCCTAGCTTCCACAAACTTCAAAGCTTCGCTCCAAGCTTGACCCAAGGATTCCCAAGCTCAAGAACGCGAATGGAAGGTCGGGGGGAGGTTTATTCTTGAAGGTTTTGTGGAATGGAGTGGAGTTTTGAGTGAGGAGAGGAGAGAGAGAGAGATAGAGATATGGCCGGCTAGAGAGTGAGAGAGAGAGGAGACGTGAGGGAGAGAGAAAGAAGGAAATGAAATAATCTCCTACATACACACACCTTTATTTATACTCCCGTATCTTTATATCACACTCATACTCCCTCTAGTTTCTAGTCTTTCACTTCAATCCTCAATTCAAACAATCACTTAATAAACTATATTCCCCCATTAGGCATTTAATATACATTTCAAAAAAATTTTAAAAAAAAATTTCTGGGTCTCTGTATAAATGAATGTCCATGACCTCCAGTAGATTTGGCTCAAAGCTCGGAGAAGGGACGTCGCCGAGGATGATGGTGCAGCCGCCATCATGCGTGGCGCAAACAGCTCCGAGGCCAGCCAGAGCGTCGGCATGGGAGTTGAGGTCTCTGCCGATGTGATCAAAGACCACGTGCTTGAAAGAGTCGATCAAAACAATGACCTGACTCATGTATTTGTTCATTGTGGCATCCCTGGCTTTGTAATCGTTGTTAAGTTGATTTACAACGAGTTGGGAATCGCTGTAAACCTAAACCTTTTCGGCACCCATATGCTTGGTGAGTCGAAGCCCGGCGATCAAGGCTTCGTATTCAGCTTCGTTGTTGGATGCAGGAAAGCCAATGCTGAGGGTGTACTCATGCATAGTCCCACTTGGGGAGACCAAAGCAATCTTTGCACCAGCCCTACAGTTATTGGACGCACCGTGGACATGTAGGCGCCAGGCATGTCCGGTAAATATCTTCGCTCGGTAAGCCAGGATGAGACACTTGGTAATAAACTTAGCCTGCACTGGATGGCTCAACCGGGGTCCGGGAGCTGGCACGGCTGGTTCATTGCTTGATAAGGGTTCGCTTGCATTCGTGTCCGCTACCTGGCCTGGTGTGAGCTCGGCGACAAAGTCTGCCAATACTTGACCCTTGATGATTGTTCGAGGTTAGTATCGAATGTCAAAGTTAGCCAACTCTAAGGACCATTTGCAAATCCGGTTTGACAAATCTGTCTTGCGAAGGACGGCCTTCAGTGGGTACTCAGTGATGACCACAATGGTGTAACTCTGAAAGTACGATAAGAGCTTCATCTTGGCCGTAACTAATGCCACTGCCAACTTCTCAATAGGCAAGTAACGCGTCTCAGCGGGGACCAACGTTTTGCTTTTGTAGTAGATCGACTGCTACTCGGTGCCTTCCTGCCAAACTAACATTGAGCTTGTAGCATGCTTGGATACGGTGAGGTAGAGATAAAGGTCATCCCCTTCCTTCGGAACAACTAGTAGAGGTGCTTGGGACATATACACTTTTAGCTCGGCAAGAGCGTGATCGCAATCCGCCGCCCATTGAAAGCTTCGTTGACTACCCTTAATCGACTAAAAGAACGGTCGGCACACGTCCGTAGACTTGCTGATAAATTGATTAAGGGCAGTTGCCATGCCGGTGAGTCATTGAACTTCTTTCCTTGTGGTGGGAGATCGAAGGTCCTGAATGGCCTTGATTTGGCTCGGATCAGGTTCAATCCCTCTGTGGGTGACTAGATGGCTAAGGAATTTGTTGGACCCAACGCCAAATGCACACTTCTCAGCATTAAGCTTTAGGCTAAACCGTTTCAAGATCTTGAATATTTCACTGAGATGAAGTAGATAATCTGTCGCATCTTGGCTTTTGGTGACCATATCATCTATGTAAGCTTTCCATGATCTGGCCAATCTATCTTTCAAAAAATATGGCCATCATACGCTAGAAGGTGGCCCCGGCGTTTTTCAACCCAAAGGGCATCACTCGATAACAATAAGTCCCCCTGGAGGTGATGAAGGTCGTCTTCTCCTGGTCTTTCTCATCCATGGCTATCTGGTGGTAGCCTCGGTAGGCATCCATGAAACTGAGCCTTGCATGCCCGGCTGTGGCGTTAACCAACTGATTGATCCAAGGACAAGGAAAGCAATCATTGGGGCATACATCATTCAGATCGATGAAATCAATGCAAACCCGCCACTTGCCATTCTTCTTCCGTAACACCACTGGATTGGCCAGCCTGGTTGCGCATTGGACTTCGCGTATTGCGTCAGCATCGATAAGGTGCTGAACTTCATCATTCACTGCCTCGACAAACATTGTCGAAGTGCCGCACGGCTTCTGCACTACGGGCCGTCTTTCCAGGTCCACGTTAAGTGAATGCTTGATCACATTAGGGCTCATGCCCGGCATCTCGTATGGAGTCCAAGCAAACACCTATATGTTATTCTTGAGGAATTGTACTAACTGATCACGTTCGGCATCACCGAGCTCCGAACCGACCAGAAAGAACCATGAACCGTCCTCATTGGCTGGCACCTGGACTAAATCCTCAACAACCTTGTCACCGGCTGGCATGTCAACCTCCTCGGGTCCTTGCAACGTCTTGTCTGAGGTATCTAAATTGGGGGAGCTCCAGGAACTTCTTTATGGACCTTAGAAGTTGGAGCTCGCTTTTTGCTTTGTGGATAAGAGTTAGAGTGGGTCACAGCTTCCTTCATGGCTTCTCGGGGTGCGGTTCCGTCCAGCAGTTCTGGGACCTCATTCCATTGAACCTCCTTTGCTTTACCCTTTCCACGAACGGAGTTAAAAAAACACTTCTTAGAGGCCATTTGGTCTCCCTTGATGGTCTCCAGCCGATCGGACTCGCCAATGAGCCGGACACATTAGTGGAGTATGGACACAACAACTTTCATGTCATGCATTCAATTGTGGCCCAGGATGACATTGTAGGGACTCAGAGAATTAACCACAATAAACTCAACGTCCAGTCGTACCGTGCTAGCTAAAATTGGGAGTACTATCTTACTGACCGGGTAAATCGGAACACCATTAAAGCCAACTAGAGGGGCGTCCTCCAAAGACAAGTGATCCTTGGTAAAGCCAAGGGCCTTAAATGCTGCGTAGTACAGAATTTTCGCCGAGCTGCCTTGATCGACCAATACCCTTCGGACCATTTTTCGCTAGATGGGTATCGAGAGGACCAAATCATCGTTATAGGGAAAGACCACCCCTCCATGTCCTGCTTGATGAACGTGATCTCTCACGTATCGCGAGCATCCGTTTTGCGTTTCGGAGTTGGCTGTATCATCACCACTTCGAAAAAGGAAAAAGGTCGATAAAGTTCATTATGGAGCTCGTAGGCCCAGTGTTGGTCCATCAGACCATGAATACATTTTGCAACTCTTAAGGCCCGGGCGTGCGCTGAGACCCTTGCGACCGGTGACTCGGTTCGGTTGATCCACTGTTCCATCCTCCCCTGTTGGATAAGCGCTTCAAGGTAGAGTTTGAATGGTTGACACATCGTTGTGTAATGGCCTTGCTCATTATGGAATGTGCAAAACACTCGCCGATTCAGTTCACGCCCATCTGTCGTTCCTAATTTTTCCGCTGCCCCCGTTGGCCACTAGAATCCAAGCAATCGTTCGCACTCATGGAGGATACGAAAAATGGGTTCTTCGAAATAGGTGGTGATGGCAAGGAGGTCTCAACCATCTCTCGGTAGCCGATCTCATGTCTTTCTGCCTCCCCTATTCTCTTTGTCGCCGTTGCTCTCCTTTTTGGCAACGGTGTTGACCTACTTCTTCACTTCCTTTGCCGCTGGCTTAGCCAAGTCGCCAACCTTCGCCACACCGGAGCCTCCGACATGTCACTCGGCGGTCGGAGCATTAACTCCTTGGAGAGATCGGAAGTTCGATCCAGATCGCATTTAAAGGACGTGGCGGCAATCTTCTGGTCACATCTTTTGACCAAGTTGTAGACATTGTAGAAGTGATCAAAATAGTCTTTCAACGACGTGCCAACCTTCCACCTCAAGTTCGTCAAAGCTTCAATTGTCTTCGGCCGCCAATTGCTCGCTACAAACCGAGACGTGAACGAATGCTCCAATTCACCGAAGCTGTTGATAGACCCGAATTTGAGTTGGGTGTACCACAACATGAAAGCATCTGGTAGGCTTAAGGAGAATGTTCGACACATCATGGCCTCTCTAAGTTCACAAAGCGCAGACATCGACTTGAATTGCTGAACATCGGCTAGAGCATCTGACCTTGGATCGTAGATATTGAACTTGGGGACCTTAAAGTTGGAAGGAGGGATTTCTGCTACTATGGCTCGGGAGAAAGGTAATCCCGTCTTCTCGGCCATGGTCGCGGTCGTGACTTGAGGGTTCGGCACAATGACTACCGAAGGGGCAACACATATCTCGGGCACGGCATCCCGAGAACGTTTGTCGGAGAGCGACACTTGGGGTCCTCGACCGTCGACACTCTGCTCAGGAGAGTGTCATTTTTTGGACCCAGATGTTGCCCTCACATTATCTTTCCTCAACGGGGAGACCTTGTGCGGTTGTGCCACCTGATAGGTGGTTCTTTCGCCAGTTTAAGTGTTGACCACAGTCAAGGCTCCACCGCCACTACTAGCTTTGAACCTTTCTTCCGGGAGCAGCCCCTGGCTGTCCTCCTCATGTGCTTGAGACGGGCCTGTAGAGTGTCTTGGCGAACGCTATTGGGAATGAGTACTCACCCCTTTTCTGCGGTTTTCATTCCGCCGGTCCTTAGACTTAATCATCCTGGTCGTCATGAGACCTAGCGGGATGGTGGTTATGGGAATTTTTTTGCAATAGTCCTTCCTTCGTTTGTCCGAAGAGCCACCTCGGTCGGTGGACGCCCATCCTTGGATCCCCTTGTTCAAGCGCTTGAGACCGTGGTACTTGTCTCGGGTAGTAGTGTTCAGCGCATGTGGCCATCGCTGGACAGTTCATTGCGAGATGTCATTTAGTGTCTGGACTCCAGATGAATGCGTCCTTTAGCATCAAGGCAGCATAGTGGGTCGAGCCTTGTGAAGGCTAAGGCTGCCCTAGTAGTGTCGGCCATTTGGGACGAGTGGACCTCATTCCTACGCTGATGCCGCTCCCTAGATCTGGAGACATGAGGAGCTCCCTGGCGCTCCTGGAGCATTTGCACCTGCGTCCTCAATCGTAATAGTTCCTCTGCCATACTCATTGGGAGATTTGATAGAGGAGGTGGAATTGGGTTAATGCTTCCCGTCGTGCGGTTGACCCCATTGATATAAAAAATAGTCGCTCCTACATTAAGGTTATTCATCCCAGCAACGGTTGACCTTACCAGAATGGAGCCATCGGCCCCCCGGTAGGAGTTCCAAAGAGCCCCAAATCCTCTCGTACCCGCTTTGTGGTTGGAGAGGCCTGGGGAGCTTGGGTGTTTGGTACGAAGTGCACGAGACCGAGAAGTCATCCATCCATGCCAGTCATCTTGAAAAAGGAGGTGAAGAGAAAGGGAGAAAGGGATCACCACAAGATCTGAGTTAGTTTTGGTCGCCAGTAGAGTCGCCAATTATGGTGTTGCGCTTTCTCCTGTCGAGTCTTCTGGATGGTAGCTAGGTTGATGGTGTTCTTGAATGTGGACAGGACCTGCACACTTAGCACCCGTGTTAGTGCCAAAACCGAATCGTCAGGAGTTCGGGATAGGTACTCCGACGATTAAGTTAGAAAGAGAAATAGAAGCTTTTGATATGTATGTTGGGTTTTTGAGAGAGAAGAGCATTACCTATTCTGAAGGTGGAGCACTCCTTTTACAGGCAAAGGTAACTTGGAGCCTAATTCACGCATGTACACCACGTGCTCGGTGATTGGAGCCTACTTAACACATTAAGCTAGGCCTGCAGTCAAAAGTCTGTCACGAGCTGCCCTCCGTCCATTTGACAAGAGGAGCGATGTTATGCCACTTTTCAACCACCTGTTGGTTCCTTGCTGTCACACCACCTGCCCCTCCTACCCAACTCCACATGACTTCCTCTCCAAGTCAGGGGGTAGAGATGGCTTGGGTGGTTGACTGTTCTGACGATCGATGTCGCCCGGCTATGTTCGGGATGCTCTCAGGTAATGGCTTGGTCCGGCGGGACATCGCCGGGTAGAAAAGTATCATTGGACATGGCTAACATATGCTTTGGTCCCTGGTTCATAATTCTGCCGGATGAGGTCAGCTCGGCGGTACAGGTTCGGCGGAGGTATAATGAGCTGACTTTGTGCTGCCGGTCAACCCTTAAGACCTTGGGTTTGTTTATTAGAGTGACGTGGCCGTCCCCTGGGTCATTTCTACTAGCTCAACCACCACACAAACCCTAACTATTTGGAATATTCAATGGACATGAGTTTTGCATTTAAAGGAATTTGAGTCTATTTTTTTGTAAGTAGTAGCAGAGGTTAAGTTCTCTTCTTCTTTTTAAATTTTTTTTATGGTACTGATTGTCCCAAAACGTTTACCTAGAACAGAGGCGGCTCCACCCTGGTTTGAGGGGGTTTACGCAAACCCCTAAGTTGAAAAAATATACTAATTTTTTTAGATTTTCATAGAATTTGATTTATCTTTAATATTATCTGCACTGAATTATTCATGCAAAGACAAAGCAGATGAAAATTCACTTAAATTTATGATTATACTGTGTTCCACTAACTAAAATAAATACTTATTTTATTCGTTCAAAGAAGTATTTATTTTTTGAATTAAAGCTGATGTATTGTGATAGAATGACATGTCTTGTGAGAAGAAAAACAAGTATTTTTTTAAAATAAGAATCTTAGCGGAACGACACCTAAGTAGATAACAAGAATGTATAAACAATGGGTATGAATTTTCAACCAAAATAAATATCCTAATTTTGTATAGTACTTTGGTATACGGAATTTTTTGATACATTTTTGTCACCATTAAATTCCTGAAATCTTAAATTACCCAAAAGTTGTTGGGATTATGCCCGGTAATCCCACCCGCAATAGAAGCACAACAAACAAAAACGAAATCACAAACAAGAGAACACACACAATCAAAATACATGGTTCCCCAAACTCGGGTATGTCTATGGGAGAGATAGAAATCTTCCACTATATGAAAATAGAGATTACAATGTGAGATGTAAAACCCTTCCGAGCTCCTAACACACGGCTCTATATAATGTTTTACTCTCAACCCCAACATCTTTATTTTTCCCTCACATCTACTCTCCTCTCACCTCCTGGCTGGTGTATCTGGCAACCCCCAAAGGGGCTGCCCTCTCCTTTTTCTCACACTCGGTACACACACAGCACACATGCTCCACTTCACTTAAATAGGACCAAGAGAAAGATCTACACACTTGGCTCTTCAAATTTCAAGCATCACAAATGCTCTTGGAATTGCTAGCACCCACTCAAGAGGATTTCCAATGACCATATTTACATGGGCCAATTAAATACTCAACAACCCATTATTCACTTTTTCTTTTCAAATTGCATTTAATGTGGGGAAAACCCAACAAACACCCCCTTTTCCCACAGGAAATGCACCTTTTTTTGCTCAGGTGGCTCACACCCCCTCGCTCGAATGCCTTGCACCCCTATCACTGCGTGAACGTCTAGTCATCCGTGACTAGCCTATTCACTTGCACTCGGAGCTATCACGTGAACGTCTAGTCACTCGCGACTTGCTTATTCACCTGCTCCAATCTTAGGACCAGCACCATTTCTACTGCCACTCTGGTAAAACGCATGTGTCATTCTTATGAATGTATCCTTGCTCCACCAAGAGTGACCGTGGAATCTTCATTTTCCTTCTCCTTGGTCTGCCAACCCAAACACACTAATGTACTAATATTTCCATACCCATAAACACATACATGTCATACACTTGCACTCTTGCACATCTGTCCATGCTGTCTTCACAAAACCATGGCATGCCATACACATACACATATGCACGACAACTCATTGCCACATGCACACATGCCATCACTGCTAGTAAAACCCTTTCACTGCCACTGTGAAAGAAAGCCTCCGTGTGAGCTTCTTAGCCTCAGCCTCAGCCTCTGCTCCAATTTTATTAAATTTTTTTCTTTTCTGCGTGTGTTCCTGCCGATAACCACAGTCCGGATCTGCAACTGTCGAATGCTCCAGGATCGCTAAGCATTAGCTCTGATACAAGTTGTTGGGATTATGCCCGATAATCCCACCCGCAACGGAAGCGCAACAAACAAAAACGAAATCACTCACAAGAGAACACACACAACCAAAATACGTGGTTTCCCAAATTCGGGTACGTCCACGGGAGAGAGAGAAATCTTCCACTATATGAAAAATAGATATTACAATGTGAGATGTAAAACCCTCCTGAGCTCCTAACACACGACTCTATACAATGTTTTACTCTCAACCCTAACATCTCTATTTTTCCCTCACATCTACTCTCCTCTCACCTCCCGACTGGTGTATCCGGCAACCCCCAAAGGGGCTGTCCTCTCCGTTTTCTCACACTTGGCGCACACACACAGCACACATGCACCACTTCACTTAAATAGGGCTAAGAGAAAGATCTACACACTTGGCTCTTCAAATTTCAAGCATCACAAATGCTCTCGGAGTTGCTGGCACCCACTCAAGAGGATTTTCAATGACCATATTTACATGGGCCAATTAAATACTCAACAACCCATTATTCACTTTTTCTTTTTCTTTTTCTTTTCAAACTGCATTTAGTTTCCTTTTTTCTTGAACTGTACCCAAAAGTTTCCTTAATCACATTCATATGTAATTCTCTTCTCGCACCCCCCTGCCCCACTCCCCCCTTTCCGAAAATACCCCCGTAAATATACCCAACCCATTTTCTCATATTTCTCTGCTACAGTATTTACTAAATAATCTTTATACTCCTTTTTTCATTTTTATTTATTTAATATTATTTAAGTGTTCCAATTTACAATCCGGTTGAATTGGTACAAAGATCTTGTTTTTTTTATCATTTTATCTTCAATGGTCATAATGAATTTTTTATTCTAAGGTCTCTCAACGAGCACCTTAAGACTCCTTATTTAATTTCAAGTCTCTCTTAGGGTGCTCATTGAAAGGCCTTAGAGCCAAAAATTCATTACGACCATTTAGGATTAAATGATAAGAAAAACAAGATATTCGCACCGATTCAAACGAATTGAAAATTGGAACACTTAAATAATATTAAATAAATAAAAATGAAAAAAGGAGTATAAAGATTATTTAGTAAATACTGTAGCAGAGAAATATGAGAAAATGGGTTGGGTATTTTTACAGGGGTATTTTCGGAAAGGGGGGAGTGGGGCAGGGGGGAAAAAACTAGTATAAGTAAAAAAAAAAAAGACATAAAACGGGGGGCAGGGAGGGAGAGCAGGGGCATGGGGGAAAGGTGGCGGGGTCCGGAGGGGAGGGGTGCGTCGGGGGGGGAGGGGGGGTGGTGTGAAAAGAGGACCTCCATTCACATGGGTAAGAAATCAGTTGCACAAAGTAGTACTGCGTGTGGCAAGTCTTCGCACCTTTGGACACTCCAATTGACTTCACAGTGACGCAGGATTAGGGAATGACTTCGGTGTCCCCAGTCATTTTAGGGACACCGTAACTTTTAGCATAACAAAACCATTATGAGCATAACGAAAATCCATTACAAGCATAACAGAACCATAGAAAGGCATAACCATAGCAAGGCATAACTTATTTGTTATGCCTTGGTTGGGTTTAGTTAAGCCTTAGTTGGTTTTTTGGATATTCATTGGTTATGCCTTATTTGGATTCTGTTATACTTATAATTGATTTTAGTTATACTCCTAATGGTAAAGTTATGCAAAAAATTATGGTGTCCCCAAAATCACCGGGGACACCATAACATCATCCTGGTTTGTACTATTTAAATGTCCTTTGTGGTGAAAGAATTGTACTGTTTAAATGTCCTTTATAGTGAAAGAATGGCAACAGTAGTGTAAGTAGTATAGTATAAGTAGTATGGTAGGTGTATGAAATCCCAATTATATGTGGATGAATAGTAATGTGTCAGTAGTCAAGTCTTGTAATAGTAAAGTCCCAATTATATGTGGTACTATTGCTCTGATGTAATTAGTGATGCAAGCAGTTGTACTTGTACCTCTTCCTTACCCCTATAAAAGGATGATTCTACCAATTGTAATATCAAAGTCAGTGTTTCAGAGGATCAAAAAAAAAAAGTCAGTGTTTCAGTGTTTCCAATAATATATCATGTGTCTTCTCTACAATTCTCTTTTGATCCTAACTTACTTTGTGTTTGTACCCACTTCATGTCTGTCTAATTGGACGGATGGACCCAAAATTCAATTCCAATCTACTACAGTATATAAAGAGGTTGGCGATCAACCCTTTTGCCTCATCAAACCCAAAAGAAAGAGATCAGCTCAAATCTAAACAATGGGTATGAAACTTCTTTCACCCCCTCCATTTCTTGCCTTCCTGCTGCTCATCGCGCAAACTGATAGACACATGTTCCACCGGAAAATACCGAATTGTGAACATAGCATTCCTCTCGGCCTTTGGTAACTTCAAAAAACCCAAGTTGGATTTAGCCGGTCACTGTACCCCGTCAACCGGGGATTGTCAAAAACTCACCAACAGCATTCGTTCGTGCCAAAGCCAAGGCATCAAGGTGTTGTTGTCGATAGGGGGCGGCACTCGGGGCTACTCTTTGTCGTCCTCGGACGATGCGAGGAACGTTGCAGACTACCTCTGGGACCACTTTCTAGGAGGCCATGCCGATTTCAGACCCCTCGGTAAGGTCTTTTCTCTAGGGGTACGGGTTAATATGGCCTAAGCATTGCAGCTAATAACGTCTTGTAGTTTTGAACGTTGGGTCAATTTATTTGGCACAACTGACTTCTTTGTTTCAAACTTAAGAGTCAAAAATAATTGTTAGAACATATGGTAATGAAAAGGGTCCATAAACAATTTTGAGGTTGGATCTTAATGGAGGGTGAGATGACTCATTACTTAAAGGCTTAAGCTTGTGAGTGAGTCTGAGTTCATTCAATTGATATTAGTTCCAAGTGATTTGGAGGACTATTTTCAGTTGTTTCTTGGGCCTTGAGGACGTAGTGACAGATTAATGCATTTACAAACTCCCAACAAGAATAAATCGAGTTTCTGATAACCAAACTGGATTTCCAATAGGCTGATATGTGTACCGTTTTGGGTTTATCGCTATTTATGTTGTTTTCAAATATTTAAACTTTAGTTTATTTTACATTTGTGTCCAAAAATAAATTTGAAATTAATGTGATCTTAGTAGAAACAAAATTGCAATGCTAGAGTATTAGATTTGCTCAAAAGCAGTATAACTGGCTGGCACGGTACGAGATTCATTAATTTGTATATAAGCTATAAAAAAAAAAAAACTCAATCTTTCGAGAAGTTCTGTTACTTCATCCGTTAACAATTTGTATACCTGCTTTTTAATGGTGAGCGTCTATCATAATCTTTTGGTTGCAAATTAACGAGCACTAACAACCCCTTGGTAAATGGCAAGGTCATTCTATTTCCTATCATTCGTTCTTGAAATTCTCTGAGTCTTGCGATAACAATTTTTTCACAACAGGTGATGCCGTGTTAGACGGCATAGATTTCGACATTGAAACCGGAGAGCCTCACTACGTCGCACTTGCCAAGTGATTGTCTGAGCTCAGCCAGGGCGGGAAGAAAGTGTACTTAGCTGCTGCGCCGCAATGCCCATTCCCCGATAAAAAGCTCAACGGCGCCCTCTCAACGGGCCTTTTCGATTATGTCTGGATCCAGTTCTACAACAATCCGCAGTGCGAGTACAACACAAACAACCCTAACTCTTTCAAGGGCTCATGGACGCGATGGTTACAGTCGATTCCTGCTCAGAAGTTCTTCGTAGGCCTCCCGGCTTCTAAGGCCGCCGCTGGCAATGGTTACATTCCCAAGGAAGTACTCATTTCCCAAGTTCTACCATTTGTCAAGAGTTCATCTAAATATGGAGGGATTATGCTGTGGGATAGATTCCATGATTTGAAAAGTGGTTACAGCGATACTGTAAAGGGGAGTGTTTGATTAAAAATAGGGAGTAGCGTGTGATGGGGATTTTCGCACTCTCTTTTCTTATAATAAAAATCCATTTAAGCGCAAGAGCGAAAAAATAAAAGTGCAAAAATCAACTCCCTTGATTAATCTTCTATATCTCTGTGTTTATCTTATAAAGTTAAAACACCTAGAGGCTTGAATGGTCTCTCTTTATATTTCCATCCCTGTAACAGCTAGTATGATTAGCTAAATAAAGTTGGTTTTTCTATCAGGATGGTTGGGAAATCAACTCCCATATTCTCTTTCCTCATTGTTTCCGACAATGATCTATTTTATTCTCTCTCTTTTTCGTTTCTTTTTTGTAAGGGTCTACCTTATGCTTACATCCTGACAAAAATAAAAAATAAAAATCTTATGCTTACCTCTTACATTCGTGTTTGCTAACTAGACCATCACCAACCAAGCTCCATATCCCATACTTAGGAAGATCAGATGGACTCGACCAAGCTCCATTTTGGAGCCTCAAAATGGAGATGCCATAATCTATTTGGTGACTCAACACCAAAAATGGTGACCATAAATCTCTATTTCTGCATTTCACTAGTCATTTGTATTTTAAAATCCCACTTTACCTATTTTATTTTTTGATGTCAAATTCTAATACCATCTATATCCCTTACACTTTTTATTGCAAAATATGAATAACTTTCACATTATCGATTGATATTCTTAAAATTGGTATCATTGAAAACATATCGACAACACCTTTAAAATGAGACTAATTTCAAATATGTTTCACAAAATCAAAAATTAATCATTCATTGTGCTAGTTTTTAACTATTCTTAAACGGTTTTTGATTGGTACCATTTATACCCTCCAATCCAATAGAAGCGGAATGTTTACTAACTTTGAAAATGATGGGTGGGGAAGTTTTGAAAGTATTGTGCACAAATTTTTTTGACAAATGAGTGGGAATAGTGGTCAAACGTGACCAACCAAACTAAACATAAGTAGGTTTTTTTTAGGAAGGGCAATAAACTATTAATACCACCAATATTACAACTCACCACATGCATCTAATATAACTGAAAAAAACCAGGCACCTTACTACAACAAAATACACAATTCCCGACTAAATTTCCCGACTAAAAATTGTTTAATCGGCAAATATAAGCCAATTACCGACTAAATCATATTTAGTCGGAAAACTTTAACACAATTGCCGACTAAATTACTTTAGTCGGCCAAAACATATATTTTAGTCGGTAATTGATAGAAATAATTCCGACTAAACTAAATTTAATCGGTAATTTGTTTTTTTTCCGACTAAATCTACATTTAGTCTTAAAATAACATTTTTTCGAATTTAATAAAATAGAAAATTAATGCCGACTAAACTATGTTTTGTCGGTAAATTATTTTTTTGCCGACTACATATACATTTAGTCGAGAAATAACATTTTTCCGAATTTAATAAAATAAAGAATTAATTCCGACTAAACTATATTTTGTCGGTAATTTGTTTGTTTGCCGACTAAATTAATATTTAGTCGGGAAATAACATTTTTCCGAATTTAATAAAATCCAGAATAAATTCCGACTAAACTATATTTTGTCGGTAATTTGTTTGTTTGCCGACTAAATTAATATTTAGTCGGGAAATATTATTTTTCCGAATTTTATATAATAGAAAACGAAATTACGTTTTCCGACCAAATATATTTTAGTTGGGTAATATCATTTAATCCAAATTAAAAAATCAAATACATTACCCAACTAATAGATTTAGTCATGGAATATCAACTTTTACCCCTTTTTAAAAATTTAAAAGAAAGGAAATATTGATTCCGACGACATTGATCACGATGCAACCTTTCCGATCGCTACCGCTCATTTTTTCCCCTTCTTAATCATAAGATTCTCGTAAATTTTGGCTTGATCGGACCAAGGAAGCCCCTTTATCGGCACAAAAATTCTTAAATGTAAAGAATTTGATAATCCAATAATTTGTTAATCTTTTCCTTTTACTTAAGTAAAATAAACTTTTAAAATATTTTATATGATTAAGAAATTTTGAATCAAAATTCAATCATGATAATTGATAATATACCAATTACTACACATATACTAATATACATTACGTTTTATCTGATAAATATTTTTAAAAAATACATAGAAAATAAATAAGAAAAAAAACTAATTTAAAAAAAAATGGTTTTAAAAAAAATAATCTCTATGGCGTTCAAACCCAAGTCTTCAGTTGACACACAAACCATCAAGGCTAACAATATTTTTGTGCTTATAATTAGAACAAAGAAAATATATTATATAATTCTATTCTATAAAAACGGGCATCTTGTACACTAGCTACACGATTGCGACACAAGTATGACGATCCATATCGTTCATTTTATTGTTCTTGGTGTTTTAATTACTCTTGCAAATTTTTGGGTCTATCGAGTTTTAAAAGCCCTTTCATCGAGACGTAGATTTATTAATAGAATTTTTTTGTTATGTGCGATCAAGTATATAACGATAACCAATTTACTTCATTTTTTGCACCAATGATATAATCACTCCCACATAAAAGGTAGACGGTTTCGATTTTCAAAAAACAACTCGGGCGGCCCTCAAGTGGTGCATTATAGGACTTAAACGCGTTTATAAATACCGAATGTGTTCTGATCACGTGGTTTCCGACGTCCAACTATCACCTATTTAGGGGAGAATGATAAATTTTATAAGATCTTAAATCGTAACGGTTTAGATTGAACATTTGAAAAAATGAGTCTGCAGCTACCTTTCAAATCTATACATCTAACTTATTTGGTTCTAAACCAATATATTCCACCATAGTCCAATGTACGCTAACCACACGATTACGACACAAGTATGATGATCCATACCGTTCATTTTGTTGTTTTTGGTGTTTTAATCACTCTCACAAAAAATCGGGTCTATCGGGTTTCGGAAGCCCTTTCATCGGGATGTAGATTCATTAATAATATTTTTTTTGTTATGTCCGATCAAGTATATAACGATAACCAATTTACTTTATTTTTTGTACGAATGATATAATCACTCCCGCATAAAAAGGTAGATGGTTCCGATTTTAAAAAAACAGCTCGGGCTGCCCTCAAGTGAAGCATTTTAGGACTCTACGAGAATTTTTCTTTATTGAGTGCATATGCATTATGGTGCGACTGTCGCACATGATCAGACACGTCAACAGGATAAATAGAAAGAGATGAGGCCGGAGAGCAACCCTAGCAGCCCTCTTTCTTTCTCTCGGTCTCTCTGTTCTTTCACTCTCATCTGACTCTCTCAACGACTCTCTCTCTCACTCTCACCGTCTCTCCCTTTCAACGCCTGAGGCTCTCTCTCTCTCTCAACGTCTTTCTCTCTCCCTCTTAACTCTCAAACAGTGAAGCCGTAGTCGGTGACCACGGACCGGTGGTGAATGCCTTTGCCGTTTCCGTTTCCGTCTCCGGCGGTGAGTCGGTGACCGTTCAACGACTGCTATTTCCGTTCCATTGCTGTTGCCGTTCAGCAACTCAAACGACTCAAACCCTAGATCTACAACTGTCTCTCTTCATTTCCGGTGACACACGACTCTCAAACGGTGAGTATTTACAACCTTGGCCCGTTTTCATTCACGATCGTCGGCTTTGGCCCGTTTTACTGCAAGTACTTGGGGTTTTGATGAGAAAACATGTTAATTCCTGCTACTATTTTCGTTTTCCTGTTTTTTGACCACATGTTAATTCCTTCTCGGTACTGCCAATTGCAACCGAGGCTATTGCTTGTTGACAGTAAACTGTTTTAGAGGTGGGTAATAATTTTGAAGTACAATTTGTATTTTGTATGTTTAGTAATGTCTGTGTTAGGTTTTGGTCTTTTTTTTCTTTTTCTAAGACTAATCATACAGGAGAAATCGAAAAATTGTAGTACGAGGTTACACTCTGTTTATGTGTGTTGGCGTTACGAAATGGTTTTTCTAGAAATGGGTACTAATTTTGAACATTCAACCATTTGGTTTTGTACCAATGCTTGGATCTGCCGAAAGGGAATGCAGAGCGCATTGGATGGAAAGAAGGCACCTCGTTAACAGAAAATGGGTTTGTTAGTTCTCTCAACTGATGGAAATTGATATGGGTTTTGTAGCTAGACCTTGTTGTAGTAGAAGTTATCCTAGGTGGTATTGTTTCTTCCCCACTCTAGACACCGCGCACAAGCTTCGTTGTTACTCATTCAATTGAAGTTATTTGGTTATATGGCTCAGGCGCGTTCAGTCGCGCCTCGGGCGCAGTATCCAAACTGTGAAATTTAATAAGGTGTTCTGGAACGGACTACAGCAAAATCCCGGACCGTACCGGCAACCCATTTGACCCAATTATAGTGTAGTAAGCAATAATTGTACGTTGATCATTTTGTTCATTGATCATTTTGGGTGCTTATTCAAGTTGTATAAGCACCCAAAACCAAGCTTGCAGGATAGGATATTCAAAAAACATAAACAACTATCCTGTATAAACACAAGTAAACTCAATACCTCATCCTCTGCATGCCACAGTTCAAAATTCTGCGTAGCTTCTGCCTTGAAAACATAGTCTGAATTTTGCGGGTCTGTCTTCATTGTTATCTCTACAGAGCACTTCATGCATTTGAAATAAAACCTGAAAATTTGGATTCCCAAGTATGTTTGCAAACAATTTCAGCATTCTAGTCAGCTAGTCAACCAGTAGTGACACATTCATGCATGTCTCATCTAAGCATAGAAGGGCACATAATAATGGAGATGCTCATGGGAAGCATATCAACCTAACTTTCATCCATTGGTTCTTGAGCATTTGAAATGATAAACCATATTTAGCAATTGAAAAATCAAAATCTTTGAAAACCAAGTGATCATGGATATTTTTTTGGACAAAACCAAAGAGTAGCAGTGATTTTAAGAATAAAGAGAGACGAAAGAATCAGAAAGGAGGTTCACTGAATGAACTATGTTCTATAATTACTTTCTGAAAAACAAAATATGTCCAAGCTCTATCCTAAGCTGGGGAAGACCAACTGCACCAAGGACATGATACATTTATGCTGGCATGCTAATTTGGTCTTCCACCAGGCACATGTAAGAGAAATTATGCAAAAGTTCAAACACGATACATTTGTCCAAAGTCCTATATTAAGTTAATTACGAATTAGAAATCTCTGCAAAGTCTTTTGATCTCCAAAACTTCAGTCTTCTTTTCCTAAACTCAATTACTTTCTCAATAGTTCAAATAAAATAGGTCACATACAGAAACAAGGTGTAAAATATAACCCATAGCTAAAGAAATCAAGTATGACCACAATAAACCTAAAAGTACAAAAGCAATACATACAGCTCTTCTAGTCCATGGCATAAGCAATATAGTTGTAACTAACACACACAAAAAATAGAGATGGAAATACAAGATCAGTAAACGAATGGAAGAACATATGAATAGAGCACATCCATGTAATTTGTACCAAGTTTATACTCTTGCACATTAATCAAAATTATGAAATCACAAACCTTATTGGTCCTAAGTTCAACGGGAAATGAAAAACACAATCATCCTCCCAATCCAAATTTTACTTCAACACAAAAGGTCAAAAAGCTAGAAAGATAGAAGAACACCATGTAAAAGATCTTTGCACTAAAATCGAACATAAATTGATTGATCTTAAAACATATTACCGGTGGGAATTTCACTCTTCTAAATATCTTTTCCAAGAGAGAGCTAGGGAGAGGACACTGCACCTGATCGAGTTAAAACATACCCAAAGCGATGGGGCCACAAACTTAGGGTTTGGAGTTTGCGTGTGAGTTGAAAACCCTATATCAAACAAAAAAAATAGAAGAGCATAATAAGAACCCTAAATCAAACAATTGCACTGTAGAATTGAAACTATAAATCGAAGAATTCTAAAGACTGAAACATAATTAAAAATCTGTAAAAATCAAATAAAACAGAAATAATATTGATCGGAAAACCGAATGTGTTTTTGTGGAAAAGCTTCTCTACCTAAATAGAAAACTACGATTAATTGAAGCACCCAGAGCTGTATCCATCCATGATAAACAAAAGCAGCAGATAAGGGCTACAAAAAAAGTGTGTACAATAATCAGTTGGCACAATCCAACCCCAACAAAAGCCCCAATGCAAATTGTAGAAAAGATAGAGCACATTCCAGCTCAATCACATCTAAATTTGAAAATGAAACTTAAAAAATTGATTCCTAGTTTGTATATTAAGGCTCAACAACAGATTTAATTCTATTGCAAAAAAACTAAGCAAATAATGCATAGGGAATTAACTTCTCACACAACGGCCAGTGGGAATGATATTTCAATCAGATAAAGCCCAGCCGTGGGACTCACTCTGAAGTCTCTTCTCCCAGTTAACACCGAACAGTCCCAGTCCGGAATTATCGGTGGAAAATCGCAAATAGCAGCCCACCAAATAAACTAAGTAGCAACATAAAAGTTAAAACCTGAAGCACCCCGAAAATTAACCTTAGCCGTCAGATAAATACAAATTACTACTACTTGAATATTCAAGAGGAGAAAAAGTTCACTCCACAACCCTGGATATGGAATCACCCATGCATAACCAGAGAAGCACTCCGAGAAAGAATAAATGACCTATAAACTATATGAATCCATCCAATACCGAAATTCAGATGTCCAATACTTCATTAGGAAAACCCCCTCTCAAGCAACTAAACTAAAATTAATGAATTAAATAAATCAAAATACTTACATTCGGATTGTGTAGAATTGTTCTTGCAAGGACATGTGGATTTCAAAATCCTACCAAAATTAGACTAATAAGAAACAAAGATGTGAATCGAAAACGCAAGAAAATAAGGGGTATATTGGAGATCTATCAAACATAAAGCAAAATAAGAGGGATATTGGAGATCTATCAAACGGATATAGGAAAATAAACCAGATGATGAAGACCTAATCGCGTGCGGCGTTCGGATTCCCTATCGTTTTGCGTGACAACATCCTACAGTTTACCCCATGGATTGAAAGAGGCCATGGCAGTGGGTTAGTCTTCTTCTCCGGCTAGGAGGCCGTCCGTGGCCTTGGTGATGAATGGTTTTGGTGAGTTGTACCGGTGAGATTCTCAGTCCTCTGATGGTGTTGAGAGAGAAAGATGGGGTTGAAAGAGAGAGAGAGAGAGAGAGAGAGAGAGAGGGTGTTTAAGAAGATGGCGGTGGTGTGTTTTTCGGGGATGCAGAAGGAGGAATGGAGGGAATACTTGGACGCATGGGAGCCACGTGTACTCCCACAGAGAAAATCACAAAAAGCCAAGGCCACATTTTCAATTGCCCTCCAAGACACTTGTATTTACCAAAATATAAGCAACTGAATAGTCGTAATTATCCTTCGCCTCTAACCTTGTTGCTGCCCAATCGAGGGGCAAAATTGTCCAAATTGGACCAAAATGCCAAGCAAAAATCACCCGAAACGTGATCTTCTTTAGAAGGGGTAGGATATCTCCCGGGAGAATTTTGCATAAGTCCACTATAGCAGTTTCCAAACCCACCTAGTCCACTTCTAAGTTTCATAACCCACTAAGTCCACTAATAATTTAATGACAAAAATACCTCACCTAAGAAACAAGGGTCTTGTTTGGCTAACATGTTTTTTTTTTCCTTTTTTTTTTTTTTTTTTCGTTTTTTGTTGCAATTAAGCCGCCGCTGCTGCCACCACCTCCGCGGCTGCCGCCGCCACCACCACCGTCGCCGCTGCCATCACGCCACATATAATGTTATATGTGTAACAAAAAACGTATTTTTTCATTTTTCTTAATTTTTTTATTGAACCCGCTACACTTAACATTTAATGTTTTTATGTGACAAATTTCTCTTTTTATTTTTTTCTATCTTTTTTGTATTGATTTTTTAACGTTATATGAGAAATAAAAATTTCCTAACATACAACATTATATGTGGCAAAAAATTTTTAACATGCAACATTTCTTTTTGGTTTTTCTTGTTTTTAGTCTTTAACGTTATATACTGGTCCATACAAAACATATTACATTATATGTGAGTTTTTTAATATCTAAATATCACAAAAAAAAAAAAACAGAACATATAACATTATATTTGAGCTTCTGCATCTTTGAATCTCACAAAAATATATAACAAAACATATAACATTATATGTGAGCTTCTGTAGTTCTAAATCTCACAAAAAAACGGAATATATAACATTATATCTGAGCTTCTGTAGCTCTTAGTCTCACAAAATATGACATAAAATTATATGTTCTCAAAACAATATCATATCTTTCCAACAATATTATATATCTCAAAAAATAACATTATATGTTCACATATCATGCCATCATTATCCTTGTTTCCATTTGCAACTTGAATCCCAAGTTGAATGTTGATAAGGCCACAGGAGGTCGAGCTTCATTTTTTCACCGTTTCTTCATCAAAACCTTCATCGGATCCTTCAAAATTTTGATTTTCTGCCTCCGAATAGCATTCTTATAATCTCTATATCTACATATATATACATATTCAAAACAACATAAACAACAATAATATATCTAAAAAATGATATATAATATTATATGTCTAACCATAGGAAAAACACATATTACACATGACAGAAATTCACATATAATGTTATGTACTCCGTTGTCCATCTCTTCGACTTGCTTCTGATAATATATGGATATATCCATATGTGCTTTTGAGAGGCCGCTGCGCAGACCTATTCAATAAGAGAACATAAAACGTTATTATTTCCTCTTCTTTTTTTTAAGTTTTACAGGACAAAATCTCAAATACAACATTATAAGTTCTCTATGCAAATTGAAATTTTTTTTATGTCAATACAAGCTCATATATATATATATATATATATATATGGTCACAAATATTCTCATATAACCATATATAATTATATATAGATATATCCATATGTGTTTTTGAGAGGCCGCTGCGCGGACCAATTCAATAAGAGAACATATAACGTTATTAGTTCCTTTGTTTTGGAGTTTTACAGGACAAAATTAGGTATTAAGTGCAAATTGTCACATATAACATATATGTCTCAGTAGAGAAAATTATCTATAACCAAACTACATCGCTAACCGAGCTTCAAATCACATATTTTCACGTATAAGTCGGAGAGGCCTCTACATGGACCAATTTAATAAGTGATCGACAACGAAACATATACCGTTATATATGACAGAAGCTCATATATAACGTTACATGGTACAAAAGGTCATATATAACGTTCTATGTTCTCTTTATTAAATAACATAGAATATTTCTAATATAGAATGTTATATATAACAATATAACGTTATCTATTATTATATCTCTCCCTAACTGAGAATGTTTTTAAAAAAAATGACATTAAATAACAACAAAAACACACCAAAATATATTTTTTGTGTGACACAAAAAGCACACACATAACCTTATAAATTTTTTCAAAAAACACAACATGTTCCAACCTTATATGTCTAGCCATAGAAAAAATACACATATAACCTTATATATTTATTCAAAAAACTCTAAATATATTAAAAGCAAGTCGGAGAGGCCGCTGAGCGGACCAAATCAATAAGTGATTGATGAAAAACACAAATCTCCAACCCTAGGAAAAGCAAACATATAACCTTATGTATTTATTCAAAAACCTCCAAATCTGATGATAACTGGATACGGGACAAACATAAGACCGGATCCTGCCGGATCGGATATATTTTCGGTCCTCCATCCCCGCCCCAATGGAGATCTGATCGGAGATTTGGATATCCGAATGTAAAAAAAATAACATTTGGACTCTGTTTTTTATTTCAAGCTCCAAAAACGATCCAGTACCGAAAAAGATTTTATCTTTCATCTCCAATACACATCACCAAAAAAATATTGAGTTACACATGTCTAGTACAATATTATGAATATGTAATAGAAACCCACAAATTTAAGAAGAAAAAACTGGAAAAGGAATTATCACGGATGACACCGATGGCCTCCTTGTTGCCGTTGATCTTGGATCGTAGGTAGTGATTGATGAGTTCTTCGTCGGTCGGACGGAATCAGTACCCTATCGGAAGAGATCTCGGGCATAAGTTCTCTTAATTAAGGGCATAACTTCCATTTTCAGAGAGAGGCAAAAAAAGAGAAATTATATATAGAGATGAGATGGAGAAAAGAGACGATGGTAGTTTTCTTTTTCTTTTTGATGTTCTTTATTTGATCGGGAGAATTCAGTGGGGTTTTGGTAGAAGCATCAGCGTGCAAAAATGGGGAATGAGAGAGAGAGAGAGGAGGCTTGCTACAGATTTGTTTTTTTTAGGATTTTTCTCCGTATGATAGCTTATATAGGAGAACATTTTTGTTTTGATTTAATTTTTTTTAAGAAGTGGACTTAAGGCCTTACTAAACTATATTAGTGAACTAGAGAGGTTACAAACATTAGAAGTGGACTAACTGGGTTACAAGTTTTCTATAGTAAACACTATACCAATTTTTTAATATCTCCCAAGGGCTCTGATTTGGCCATTTGGTATTGAGTTTTCCCATATGGGGTATTTTAGTCATTTCAGCAGCACACTTAACGCTGTTTATCCGACAACTCTGAAAGGGGTGAGAAGTGTAAATTAAGAAACTTTATGCGTGGTTCCGGTATTTTTAGAAATCTCAAGGTAAATCAGGTAATTTATTACCCTTCTTCTCCATACATTTTAACCTAACCCATACAGCCACAGAAGGCCAAATTTGATTTCAATTATCTCTCCACGCCCCCCCCCCCCCCCCCCCCCCCCCCCCCCCCCCGAATAAGGGTCAAGGATTCTGATATATTGGAACTCTGTTTGCAAAACGCTGCCGTGGTGTATTGGTGTTCGTTCAATCACAGGCAAAGAGAGATGGGAAAAGCGAAGAAAGCACCCAAATTCGCGGTTATGAAGAAGCTCGTCACCTCTAAAGCTATTAAACAGTGAGCTGATCACTCTCTCTCTCTCTCTCTCTCTCTCTACATATATAGAAATCGTTGATGTTTTTTTTTCCTTTTGTGTGTGTGTGGGTGTGTGTAGAGGCACGCATGTATACATATATTGCATTTGTGTATTGTTTTCAATTAACGCACTTTCTGTGTATTTAGGCACAAAGAAGTGATTTTGAACCCTAAAAAGAAGGATTTGCACAAGGAAAATCTTCCAAGAAACGTGTAAGCCCCTTAATTTTTAACTACTGTTTTTTTGGGGCATATGTATTGGAAAGAAAAGATATTTTTACAGGTAATAAGTAATTCAACAACTGTTGTTCTATATGGTGCAGGCCATATGTTTCATCTGCTCTCTTTTTCAAGCATAACACTGCACTGGGACCGCCCTATCGGGTTTTGGTTGACACCAACTTCATCAATTTTTCTATTCAGAATAAAGTGAGTTTTCGGATAGCGTCACTATACTATGTGCATTCTTAATTTGACCATGTGGGCTTGATAATTCTTCCGGGTGCAGTGTTTGATTAGTGGTGCTGTTATGGAAAACAATTGAATGCAATTTCCCATTGTGTCTGCGCCGGTAGAAGGAAGTGTTTGATAATTTTGTTTTAAATTGACCTCTATCCATTGGACAAAGGGTTTCAAATAAAAGATGAGGTTATTCCCTATCTATCAGGAGTATAACGACGATTTTTTTCCACTTGAAGAAGCAAATGTCTATAGTTAAAGGCTTGTTTCTGCTGATATGTGTTTGTTTGATTCGTTTTGAATGCAATTCATCTCCATTGTTGCCGAAGCAGAACAAACAGACCAGTGTTTTAAATGGCGAAAGGCTCAACGGTCTCCTGGGGCTTTAGCACGAGGCGCAGCGCACGCTTTATTGACGCAAAGCGCAAATTTTTTTTTTATTTGCAACGTGGCAAATTTTATTAGAACAAGTTTTCAACACAAACAACCACTTGTTAAACTTTCAAATGTTATAGAACATAACATGTCAATGGTTAAACGAAAGTACCAAACTCTAAACATAACATATCATCCATGAAAAGCTAACATAATAATGTTTAGCCTTAGTGACATAACATAAGGATTAAAGGCAATAAGATTTAGAGGCATACAGAGACGTGGAAGGGATAGAAATTTCGATTTCGATTTTCTACAGCCTAACTAATTTGAAATTTTGATTTTCTGTTATGGAAGGAATAGGGGGAAAAAAAAAAAAAAGATGTGGGAGAAGAAGAAAAAAAAAGAAACAGGCGTGAAAAGAAGAAGAAGAAAGGAAAAAAAAAAGCAGAGGCGTGAAAAGAAGAAGGGGAAAAAAAAACAGAGACGTGATGAAAAGAAGAAGAAGAAGAAGAAGAAGAAGAAGAAGAAAAAAAACAGAGACGTGAGAAGAAGAAGAAGAAGAAGAAGTAGAACAGAGACGTGAGAAGAAGAAGAAGAAGAAGAAGAAGAAGGAGGAGGAGGAGGAGGAGGAGGAGGAGGAGGAGGAGGAGAAGGAGGAGGAAATTACCTGGAGCAGAAGCTGCTGTAGTTGAAGCTGCTCTGCTGGGTATGATCGATTAGGGTTGAAATCGACTCAAAAGAAAGAATTATTCAGTGCATCGCGAACATGTTATGTATGGGTGAGAGCCGTTAGATCTGATTTTTGGCTCACATACCAAAAGTGCGCGCCTCAGCGCTTTGCGCCAAAGGCGCGCTTTAGGGTTCCGCGCTATAGCTCACACCTTCGAAGCGCTTCGCTGCGCTTTGCGCGCTTTTAAAACACTTTTAACAGACACATTATTGCAGGATTCTGTATCACTTATTTTCCCGTTTATTAGCAACCCCGTGGATTTCATGCAAATTGTTGTTAATTTAGATTCGCATAATTGCCATCGTATGCTGTATCAATATAAAGACTATTCTTTTCTGGAAAAATCGTGGTAATAGTCCGGGTTGTATAGATGTTTACTTCAACTTTGTTTATTTTAAATTAGACTGTCTTTATTGTTGAGTTTTTAACTTGTTAGCTTGATATGACTGTAATTTATTCATTATTTCGTATAACTTCTCATTTTATTCTTGGTGTAGTTGGATTTGGAGAAAGGAATGATGGACTGCTTATATGCGAAATGTAAGTCTGTGCTTTTCTTACTCTTGGTCACTAGTACAGAAGTATGTCAAATTTTTGTCTGCGCACATTAAGTCCTTTGGGTATCTGGTAGCCTAACAGTATCATAGTTATTATTGAGGTCGTTACATAGTGGTTTAGCTTTCAGGGTTCGACTGCCTAGTGGCACTTGTATGTCTTTTGGTGCTATGTGTTGTTTCTTGTCCTTAAGCAATTGAAGACTTGCATTTTCTTAAAACTCTAAACTTGTCTCCTACTACCCTTTTGGTAACACAGGTACTCCTTGTATTACGGATTGTGTGATGGCAGAACTTGAGAAACTAGGTCAGAAGTATCGCGTTGCGCTGAGGTATGTTCCCATGATTCTTCAGGATACTTCTCTTGGCTCTGGTGGGGAAATTTGTTTTTGTTTTTGTTCCTCAATCAGGTACTTAGGTCAGAAGCAAAACCATGTAAACCATCCAGTACATGCATTTCTATGCTAATATGACTGCAATAGTTCCTTTAGGGAAAAATTCAGTTTGACCCATTGTGGTTTGGGTCGTGTGCGGTTTCACCCCCACATATGATTATCGGCACATAACCTACTTGTGGTTGTTAGGACCAATTTGCACAGTCAAATTTTCCATCCAAATTAACTGGACGAGTAACTCACACGCTGGTTTTGAGAGTGGTTTGGGTAAAGGGTGCTTTGGTGAACAGTCCGTGGTTATAGGTTTAAAAATACAATTAGTACACCCGTTCTTTAATTACAGCCGGAGATCCTCTACTCCCCAACCTTCCTAAAACACCCTCAAACAGAAATTACCCGCAACTTGCTCGCAACTGTCGCCGGCACTGTCGAGTTCATCGTTGGCGATCTTCCAAGACTGTGACATGTCCCTGTGTGTGCCTAGTGTGTCGCGTGGTCCCCGAGTGTCTAACGATTATGGAAAGTAGTTGGGAGTATTGGTGCTTCATATGTAGCAAGCCTCATTTATTATGCTCTAACTTTGTTACTGTCTTAAAAACAGGATTGCAAAAGATCCTCGGTTTGACAGACTCCCCTGTACTCATAAAGGAACCTATGCTGATGACTGTATCGTTGATAGAGTTACCCAGGTATGATTGTCTGTGTCCCACATATACGTCAGATATGGTTTATTTCTGTTTCTAGCATATAAGTCAGATATGGTCTATTTATGTTTCTAGCATACCAGTCAAATGTGGTTTGGATCCAAGTTCCAACTATCTGCTGCACCATGTTTTCATTTTTTACTAGTCTAAGAGATATAATGTGGTAGTTAGAAGGTAGAATAATGAAAATAATGGGACAGAGTTTGATGGCTTACGAGAAAATGAATAGGAGCAATCCATCTTTTTGTACTAGAAAAAGGAAAAAGGTGGAAGTTCTGAATAAGCTTTCTTTGTGGTAATAAGGTTATTGTGTGGTGGTTATGTGGACCAAATCTGTCACTGTGGTTGTTGCACAATGGTTATGTACCTTAAGGACCTAAGGTGGGAGTGGGACTTATTATCATTGGACAGAGGGAGCTTCCACATTCCCCAGTAAATATTTTTCTCAATTGCCAAATCAATAAAAGACTTTGTATTTTGTTGCAATGTTCTAAAAAGCGCTCGGCGCTAGGCGGGTGGCCGACCACCTTCAAGCTTCGAGGCCTATTAATCGGCCATTAATTGCCTTTTAGCAATTAGTCGGTTTTTTTTTTTATAAATATTGTACAACCTGTCTACCATCAATAATCACAGTTTTTCTAGTTGATGTGATATATCTTCTCTACCATCAATACTTACTAGTTACACACGTCTACCGGTCTACACCGCTGCGGCCTACACCAAACGGTCCAAACCATAAATTTACAATACTACACTACTCTACTACTCAGACTCAAGTGTTTAAATTTTGTCAAAAAAAAAATACTACTCACTACTGAGAGAGGGGGGATCGAGAAATTATAGAGAGAGAGAGAGAGAGAGAGAGAGATTACACGAAAAGAGAGAGAGAGAAATTACACAGAGAGAGGGGGATCAAGAGAGGGATCAAGAGTTACAGCAGTCAGCAGTGAGGCGTAGTGGCGGTGATGAAAGGCGTCGGCGATGACTGGCGTCGGTGATGAGAGGCGATCGTTGATGTAGTGGCGTCGGCAGTCGGCGATGACTGGGTTTCTTCCCAGACCTAGATCGATGAGAGGCTGATCGAATGAGAGCCCTAACACAGTAATTCGAAGCCCTAAATAACCTGGTATGAGTATAACAGTTACCCCCCTTCGTTTCTAAAAATTCAGATTTACCCCGCCTAATCGCCCATTAGCCGATTAATCACCCATGAACGGATTAATCGCCTATCGCCGCCTAGACGCCGACCAATTAAGCGGCGATTAATCGCCGCCAAAGTCCGATTAATCTTTTAGCCGCCTAATTCAAACTTTTAGCCATTAACCTCATCGGTCAGCTCAGATTTCCAATTAATCGCCCATTAGTCGGCAATTAATCCCGCCTTTTAGAACTGTGCAAAACGCATAGTTTATTTGTGGGTTTCCTTGAACTTTTAGTTGATTCCCTGTCCCCTACGAATTGGAATAGTACATTTCTCAGCTTTATTATAAGCTTTAATATAAATCGAAATGCATATGCCATGGTCTGTGGCCTTCATGCAGAATGCTGTGGCTGTAACCAGATTGCTTTGTTGCATCACTCGCTATTCTTTTTGCTGACCAAATTGCATGAAATATTTGTTTGGAAACAGCATAAATGCTACATTGTTGCTACATGTGATCGAGATCTGAAGAGAAGGATCCGCAAGGTATAATAGGGATGTAATTCATTCCCATTTTGGTTGATCTAGTTGTGATTTAATTGCGGTGCATAAATACGGTGCTTGATGAACAGGTCCCTGGTGTTCCGATTATGTACATCACTCAGCACAAGTATTCAATTGAGCGGCTGCCTGAAGCTACAATTGGCGGAGGTAGTTTGCAGCATTTTTAGTTTTTCTTTTACTTGCCATCTGTTCTCTCTTTTTATTCCGCTATGATTTTTCTGCTCATTTTGTTTTTGGCCGTTTATTTTCATGGCTGCAGCTCCGAGAATCTGATATACCTTCGGCGGTGGCTTTGCCCATAGTTTTGGGGGGATGATTTGCTTTTCAGATCTCTAGTAGAGAGTCGATGGGTTTTTTGTAAAATTGTTTGTACTTTTCTTGTTTCCAAACTCCAGTCGTTTGTTGTAGACTTAGTGATAGTACTATGCTCTTTTTCGGATGGTTCTAATTTATAGAAGCTGAAATTTTATCCTTTCTGTGAATTGTTTGAGACTCTTGATTAAAATTGGAGTAGAAAAAATCGTTATTTTCAATATTCTTTAAATACTTTTCAAGGTACTTTAGCATATAAAAAAAACTGCATTTTTTATTCTTTTCTTATCTTACCATTGGGCTATCCTTAACATTTGCTATCGATATTTTCCATTTTTTTGGCACGAATGAATTTTTTATTATATTTCTGAGACTTGTTGCCAAGATGAATGATTAACTCAACAATTGAAAAAAAATCAGAAAAAATAGCAGCAGTAACAATAAATCCTTGCAATTTTTTCAAACCACACCCTATTGTCGTACTAGCTTTAGAGGACTGTCTTCAACGAACTGCCAAAGTTGTCAACCGGACTACTGACTACATTGAGGCGCCCTCAAAAGCTCTCTGGATACTGATATATCGGAGTGAACTTTTGAAGGCCAATGCGCTGTCGTATTTAAACTCAACAATGGAAGGGATACACTGATACACAGGTGCACAAACGCTTGCACACACACTCACGATGAGGAGCCCGTACATACTGCGTTTTAAATTCAAAAGGGCTAGAAACCAGTATAGTTTATCACAGAACATAGTAATCTGCAACTCTCCCCACCATGTACCACAAGTTCCACCCAGAAAAGGTAAAAGGGTAGAAACTATGAAAAAGGAAATAACAACTTTAAATTTGAAGCACTGATATGCAACCTTTTCATTTGATGCCACTGTTACACACAAATCCTCACATACTTGTTACACAACTTACATACGTATGCATCCTGCCCGGCGGAAATGACCAAAAAAATGTTAAAAGGTAAATTCCTATAAAGAATTGACTCAACAAATTAGCCTACTTTCCCCCATTACAAGTGCTATCTCAAAAGCCTGGCAACAACCACAGTTGAATTTGAGACTTCCACGGCCTCCGGTAGAGGCTTCACATACTTTCCTATTGTTTTTTGGTGATGCCGACTTCTTATTCTCGATATCTTATCCTTGCTTTGTTTTTTCCTCTTCTCTTTATCTCTATTTCTTTGGGTTCTCTCCTTTTCGTACATACCTTGCCAAAAGACTTCACCTGTTGATGGCCACAACCTCCGCTTTTGTGGGTGATCGGAATCCAACTCCTCAGCCAAATCCTCATCCATGCTCTTTACGGTTGCATATGAAAACCATTTGACCCACATTTGGCCTCTCCTATTCTTTAATTTGTGGTGTTCCCTCATTAATCCAGTGTCTGGATTCACATACACCATCTTCCTCACACTATGGTACGCCCATACATTTATGAGAAGCTCAAGCAACCGGGAGTAGCAATGCTTGTCCTGTTGGATAATGTAACATTATTGCGATTCCGATTGATAAACTTAAGGGACACAGACTCAACATCACAAAAAAAATAGGGAAAACTTTGATAACTAGTTCCTCCAAAGTGCATGCATGGATCACCTAAAAAGAAACAAAAGTTCATACATGGGAGCACTCAGAAGTTGTCAGAAAACCAATAACTCGTATGATTTGAGGAGCATGAATAATAACTCCACTTGATGTCGGAAGCATTTGAAATGATGCAATCAGAGTAAGGCAAACCATTTTCATAGACAAACTAGAATAAACCGCTTAAATCTGCAAATTCAGCTACTTCGGGTTTTACATTGGAATAGATCGTATCTCAAGGCAAAGCCAAAAAGAACTGAAAATGCAAAAGCTATATTGCAAGAACACAAAAGCAGTTGTTTAAGTATCTCAGTAACTCACCTTGTATAAACTAAGACAACAATGACCACTTTGATTGTCATCATAGAATTGTGTATCCAATGCATCTACGAACATTCTGCAATTGAGACCACATCAATACCAAAAAGTCCCCGAGTATGAATTGTTAAAGTCTGTTTCAATAAAATATCAAAACAACGATGCAAATTCTCACACCTGGAAAACATTACAAACTCCAAGAAGGACCTGGTGGGTAAAACCCAGCTATGCATAACAGACCAAGTGTCCCCATCAATGGGCATAGGAGGAAGAGAAGTCCAATTATGATTTATGCCATACATCTTCTTAAGAGCCTCCGAAAAGGCAAATCTGCAATCAATTTGAACATGGATATTTGTTAACCTAGCCAAACGGCCTAATGTATAGTTGAGAAAACTTGAAAGAAATTGGTACAGAAAATAAATCATGCGAAATTAGGTAATAGACAAGGCCACTCTTACTTGCAACGTCCAGCATTTATAGCATCACAGAATGTCCAAAAATCTTGTTGCAATGGGTTTCTTGGATCCGTATCCATACGAATCCAGAAGTATAGCGTGTCACCATGCCTTTGAGATTGGATAGCATCCACTAATGCAGTTTCAGCAGTCTTAGACAAAGATTCCTGCGCACCACATTAGGTATCAGTCCATATGTTGGCTAAACCACGGAGTTGTCTTATTATTGCACATAATGCTGTTTTAACCTTTTCCTGGATCCAAATACTGAAGAAAAGACACTACCTCTCATGTGAAAGATTTTTCTGCCCAATTTGAACAGAGGTAAAGTTACTCACGTATGATGAATGATGATGACGTTTCATCACACTTTTAGCTCAAAACAAGAACAGAAACCAACCATCATGCAACAGTATCGCAGCAAATGCAGCAATGATGGTTTATCGCCGTACTTTTTATGAAAATTCATAACTTCATCCTAGCTGTTAAGTTTTCCGAATGGCCAAAATATGACATGATCAGACAACCCAATTCTTGGAGATAGTGGACAATGTTCTGGTCAGTTTCAACTTTCAACGTGTTTGTCAAAGCTGAAAACCGCATAATTGCTGTTTCATCAGAACTGAGTATAGCATGAGCTAATTCCAACATTTTTTATTTATCAAAACTTTGTTTCGAGATGGATGGTGGGTTCAAAGAAGTTTGTGTTCATTCAAAAGATTAAAGCACCGTTGCAGTTTATCCATGTTAGCCCCACAATGAGCCCTCCCTTCAGTTTCATACTTAAGTTTTCAACAGAATGTTCAAAACTTCTATCCGGCTGAAAAGAGAGGCGAAAAAGGAGGAACCAGAAACTAGGCAACACAAGACACAACCGATGAATAAACCTTCAAACAGTACCAAGAGAGATCACATACCTTCCTCGCTGTTGCTCTCCAGGACTGGAACCCTATCCAAGCATTTTTGTGAATGCGGTCAACACGGTTAGCTATAGCAAAAAAGGCTCCATATTCAACAAGGGCATCTCGGTAATAAGGGTTGTTAAGCAGTGGAAGACGAGAAGGTGCATCGATATCATCTGTCCGGGGCCTTCGACCTTTGGTGGACTACAATCACCCAGTTCATGTGACTGTTAGATAGGAAAAGGGTTGTCCCAATGTCCCTTTGATCTATACACTATTAGGAAAATATCAACTGGGGGCAAATTTAGTATGATCAAAAACACGATTAGATCATTGTTCCGTAAGAAGCATAAGAATGACTAGTCTGACTGATTAAGACGGATGGACTACTGGGTCATTACCGTGTTCGAGAAAATTTTCAAAATAGACTTCCAAGTGTCTGGCACAGAGACAAGTATAATACTAAAGAAAGATCGACTCCATGCAGTAAAACCCTTCTTAAGAAAAAAAAATCCCTCGATGCATCATAATCATTGCCCTATGCATTTGTTAGATAAGGTCTATATTAGATTAATTATTGTGAGTTGTCAAGTGCTGTTATCTGTCCAATTATCGGATCCACCTAAATTCATTATTTTAAGCATGCCTGCAGATTTAGATTAAAGTATTTAACATTAACAAACCCTTTTTTACATGTCTAGTTAGTTTTACAAACTAACGTAGATCTATGTGCACGTAAATTGAAATCCTATGTGTTACACAGTAAAGTCAAGTACTTAGGCATATGTTTTAGGTACATCTCCATTTAAGCATGTCGTAGGTGCTCCATACCCGTGTTGAGTTCCAACATTGGCAAGATGCTTAAGGTACGGAAAAAATTGCTCCCTCATCCCATATTGCTGGTCCTGTATTTCAGTTTAGGATCCCAAAATGTATGCCCATTTTGAAAAATCAAAGCAAAGAGTTTGTAACTTCCAAAGCTATCCATTATAAATAACTATTACTATAGTCGCCAGTGGGAAAAAGTGGGGCGAAATTACGCGATTGATTTGAATTCAAGTACCTTAGTTGCATGGCCCTTAAAAACTTGGAATTTCCATAGAGAATCAAGAATACAGGAGGGAGGGAGTGTACTATTGGGGAGGGGAAGGGGAAGAAACCCACACTAGTCCATCATGACCACAAAAGCTAAATATTAGCAGTAAGTGGTTAAGAAAAGGACAATCAATGAGCTTGGTGACTCACCAGCCCAAGTCCACGATAGAGTGAAGTACGGTGCAAAAAAGGCCAGGTTCCCTCACCAAAGTAAGGTTCATAGATGCATAATGGTTGGCCAGACCTTTCAAGCTCTCCATCATCCCTTTCGTGCAGATCGTTCTTATACCGATCAGCCCTTTTGGCACTTCGATACACATCCTCCCATGTTCCCCGAGGTTGATCAGTTCTGTCCTTCAACTGCATCAAATTTCGTAAAAACAGGAATCTACATGAGGAAAAATAATAGAAGTAGCATAAAAAAAAATTCAACTGGAACTCCTAGAATTGAACAGCAGCCTGCATCACTTACCTCTTCTTCTTCTCTTCTCTTCCTTGCACTAGCCATCTCAATATTCTTTTCTTCTTCCCATATGCTATATACAAATGTTTCATTTGTAGCAGTCACGGCTCCAGAACTTTCTGTTCGAGTACCGTTCCACTGCTTCTCAATCTCCTCTAAAAATTTTTGGCTTTTTGAACTTCTATTTAAATTAGCGGAATCTAATATGGACTCAAATAATTGCCATTGCCATTCCTCTTTTAGCTTTCTAGGAATTTCAGAAACAGCCTTGGAAGGTACAGCTTCTGATGGGAGCTTGAGAATATATTCGACAAGAGAAGCATACCCTTCCACGGTTTCAGAAACCATAAGGTTTTTACCAGTGTGCTCACCAATTGATGCGATATTGCAAGCTAGAGGTGATAACTTCCCCTGCGATACCACTTGCAATAGTATCTGAGTAAGAACCTTCAAATTCCCCTTTGGAAATAGATAACCATTGACCCTGTCATCAACCTAATTGTTATTGTCAGCGCAGTCAGTAGCTTGCATGGAAAACATAGTAAACGTTTCTGATAAGTAACTAAATATCTACAAACAAAAATTTGAAATAAGAGCAAGGAATGATTTTAATATACAAAACCTAAGTTACCATTAACGGCCTACCCATGCAAACATAGTATCTTAGTTCTCAAGCATGTACTGCACACTAGAAGTCAGTGACTACTACATCGATCAGGTATGATCAAAGAGATCACAGGGGGTAAATATCTAATCACGACCTATGGGATAGTTTTAGACTTGCAGGTAAAATATTTAAATGTCCACTACAAGTCGAAACATAATTTTTCAAGGTAGAATCTATAAAGATCCATCTTCCAGTTCATGAGCCAATTGAAGCTAGGGTTAATTTAAACTAGGATAGCAAACTGTATTAACTTTAACTCATGAGAGAACCTCTCACTACAGTCTCCCAAAGTGACATGAAATTAGTGTTACCCGAGGCTTATGAGGCCAACATGGTACAACACCTTGACAACGAAGAGCATTATGTTCCGAAATTTCAGCATTCTAAAAGTGAATGGTAATTTGCATGGGCCAAAAGACAACAAACGCTAGTAATAAGAGACATAATCTGAGCGGTTGTACTAACCTAACCAAACCAAACCTAAAAGAATAAAGCCGTACAACCTAACAGAATAAAGCTACAAAGAAGCCTGGTCAAGTCTTCGATTGAAGGCATCGACTAATTTACAGCATCAGATAAAATATGGTCTAAACAAGGGCATTAATTAAAAAGAAAAAGTAATCATGATAGCTCTAACATAAGCATATCCGAAACCAAGACTTGGCACACACAAAAAATGAGATGAAACTTCAAACTACAGACTTCTATTAGCTCTAGTAAATATAACAAACTGATTGTAGTAAAATCTAAGAAACTGATTGTCATGTACGCAATGAAAAAGCAGCATTAAGAAACATACGTATTTCCTGATCATGGATATATCTGGGGCTATGATTGGCTTCCCAAAGCACATGGCTTTTATCAAAATGTCCGGAAAAGCTTGCTCTTCGAGAAAGGATCCATATATCACAAGATCAGCAACACTTAAAACAGCTTTTGCATCTTCAGTACCAGCAAAATGTCTCACAGTGTTCTTGGGATATCTTAGGTTTTGAGCAATGGCCTGAATGGGAAAAGAATGATATTGGAAGACAGTGAACCAAGAGGAAAGTATAACAATTGAGTCCAAAAAATGTTGAACAGAAGGCCTGAATATATAGGCATTTACCTCCACAGCCACACTGTAATTGCTCGTCAAACCCCCACTAAAGAGAATGATTTTAAGAAGTGAACTTGGATGATTAGAAGAGAGATCTTCAATAAGGGGTAACAAAGCCTTTAAAACAAAGGCATGCTCCAGCCACAAACCTCTGTACAAGAATTGACTTCCCACTACGACGATAACAAAGTCGTCAGGCCCATAATCCATTTTGACACGAAGATAATCCTTGTCAGTTACCTTAAAGTGGTCTGCTTCCCATGCTTCTACTGGAGAACCCGGAATGACATAGTAGTTTCCAGAATCACATTCAGAGTATAGCATCTGACAAAAGCATAGAAACGAAGAATTGGTCTTTTTTGGAAACGGAGAATTGGTCTTTAAACCGACTTATGCATCTATTAAGCATGACTACTTAGTCAACTAGTCACAAACTTGGACTATTTAGCTGAGGATATCTCAAAGAAAAAGGACATGATGAGACAGCGATCCCATAATGCATGACTCTGTTTCCTTTTGCATCATAATCTTGACTAGAACAGTTTGACGTCAATTTAACATCGTATATCCAATCAAGGGAAACCTTAAAGCAATTCAAAGTCATGCATCTTCTTCTTGTTGATTCTGAAGTTCATGAAGTCATTATCATGATCTTCCTATAAACACCCTACATAGACAATAGCAAAATGAACGAGGGACTCGTCAAATGAGTATTACCGGGAGGGCATAGCTTGGGAAGACCACAACAGTAGCACGGTTGATGAATTTCTTCCAATCGTTTACAAGCTCAACTTGGCCACTTGACACATATTGTCTCAAACGAAAACCAAGTGTTTTTTCATGGATGGTCCATATAACAGGTACTGACTTGAAAGGTTCCTGCAGAAGACTGTGAGGAGTAAAATTATTCACTTCGTGTGGAAGAAGAAACTGCCAAACTATTTCCGGGGTACTAATAGAAGAAACTAATCACAATTATCAGGTTATAGCAGAGGTGGCAATCTCAACCCATATTTTTTTAACCCGCCCAATCCGCCCACTTATAGCCCAACCCAACCCGCCCATATTATATAATGGGATGATATAGGTTGAACCCATATAAACCCATATTTCAATGGATTTAGATGGGTTAAAAATGGGTTTAATATGGGTTGATATTAAAAGACCCAAATAAAATTTTGGTTGTGTCGCCCCTGGGCTCCTAAAGTAGCTTGTATACACAAAACTGCGCCCTTCCGAAAACACGGCTTCCATCCCCTCCTCTCTCTCTCTCTCTCTCTCTCTCTCTCTTCATATATCTATCTGCTAAGCATATACATCAACGCCTAATCCTCCTTGCAAAGAATCGCATGGAAGACCCAAAGAAGTTAAGTGAAACTCTCTTTCTCTCTCTCTGCCTTTTCACTATGAGATTTGTATTTACTCTGTTCTGGCTTCACTAGCTATCAGATTCAAACTCTCTGTTCTCTCAGATCAAAATAAAATAAAAACCCTCCATTCTCTTACATTTTTCCAGGCATCATAAAGAGAGGACTTCAGTTTAGTTAAAGATAAGCATATCTTGCCAAGCAACAGATACATACACAAGTGTTGTATATCTATACCCGGATGTTAAAATTTCGTTTTATGACATTAAATGTTGATATATTCGAGTAATTTGTTCAATTTTACTCATCTTTTTCACTCTGATTGTTGATGCATGTCCTATCAACGAGCTTGGGTATGCGTTTTTTTTTTGTTTCGATTTAGCTCTTTGAAAAAAGCTAAAAAATGGTGTGACAACATCGCACATGGTGCGGGTCAGGGAGTCGACCCATATTCGCAAAAGGAGGGGGGCGGGGTGGGTGGGGAAGGGTTCGGGTTCGGGTTTGGGTTTGTGTTTGAACTGACTCATATTTGACCCATGACCCTTATCAACTTGCCCAAACCCGCCCATTTGCCACCTCTAGGTTATAGGTACAGAAATTTATCCAAAGACTTGCAACTCCTCAAATTCATCATTTTGAAACATTAATTCAGGTTATAACAAGTAAAAGATGGAAGAAGGGAAAAAACAACAATAACACTACAACGATACCCATGTAATCTCCAATTCCCCATTCCCCTAGGGAGGACTGAAGTGCAGAGAGCGACTTAATATTTGGCAATATAGGCACAAAGTGGCTGCTTTAAGAAAGTTTTACCACTTGAATAGTGGCCCCCATATACCTCCAAAGATCGAGGAACTCAAGAGACGTAATGCCGTGGTACCATGCCCCCAGCAAAAAGCTAGAAGGCATCAGAGAGAGCAGGCTTAGAAACCCGATTCAATTTCTGTGCTCATTACCTTGCTTCCTTCATTCAAAATTTTAGCCAATAGCCATGGTTGTTGACATTCTCATAATCAGTGTTAAATAAGTAATAGTACTTTATGCTAACATATGACTTTTGGGGCTCGTGAACCATTCTTATGCACGTGACATCATAAGATGAATTAGAAAATGACGATACTTTTCAATCAATTTATTGTTGGTTGCTGCACGTATAGTTGATTAGTTGTTTAGTTTAGGTCTTTGATAAAAGCATGCAGTGGATAAAACGGAAAGACGAAGAAAATTTTGAGGGAACCCCACACATCACAAAGTTTTTAGGGTATAAATAACATGATAGAACTTACCTAGAAAAGACTTCCCTTGCTTCAATGGAGCTCACAATTATGCCATCATAGCTGCCATAAATATACACTACCGTGAGTAAGAAGATAATAAATAGTCGTACTGAATTGATCCATTCTCCTTATATTGAATTGACAAAAGCCAGTGGTGGATGTCATTTGTACTCTATAAATAAACAGAAGAAGGCATCCAAAAGCTTTAGATTATTGTTTGCACTTCTGTTTGGGTGACCACAGGACTTTGGAGATAATTACTGACAATAATGAATGAATCAAAAACTACAAATATGAGAAAGTTCACATGAAAGGCATACTTTAGCCAGTCTACAACGACGTCTTTTTTCTCACGGGTTTTGATAAGAGTGACCGGAACTCCAATATTTTTCCAAACTGCAATTACAGGACCATCTTCAAGTGAGTAAACCTGCAATTAGATAACAACACATCATGCTAAGACTGACTATATTTACCTTTCAAAATTATTACAATTAAGGAAGTCATAACAAATTAACAAGCAGACAAATCTTCAATGCATACAAAAACACTGGTATGTGGTTCGAAAGGAAAAATGTCCTGTGACTAGCATGCAAGCCTAGTGTAACTTTCCCAACTCCTGAATCAAACAGGAAATAGAGGAATATGTCCAAGGGAGAGGAAACATCTCATCGAAGAAGTGGCATTAGCTCTTGCTATTTCATAGCCACAGACACATTTGTGTCCAGTTCTGTTCGTAGCCTCGGCAGTCGCAGTTACGAGGAAAATTCTATGTAATTCTTGCAAATGGCATGTTAATCCTCTCATATTCTACATGTTGTGCCAATGTCCATCAACTCGAAGCCCTAATATTCTTCCTCAGGCCATCTAGATTGCCAATGCGTGTTTGCAGCTCACAGGATATTCACATTTCATAATTCCACAAAATAATTAGCAACCTTTGCAGACGAAGAGTAGTACGCACAGTGTTCTAAATGGCGGCCGCCCGCGCTTGGAGGTACCCCGCCACCACGCCAATATCCCTTGGCGTTTGATTTGGCGCCCAGGGAGATTTGGCGGTGTTTGGCAGCCGCCTAGGCGACCTTGGCGGCCTTGGCGGACCTTGGCGGGCTCGGCGGCGTCTTTGGAGGCCTAAATTGTATACTATTAACGTAAAAGGGCAAGGATCAAAAGTACAAAAACTAAAAGGGCTTATTATGTAATTTTACAAAATCATATCTATATATATTACATTTACATTTACATCCCCATTCAACACTCCACACTCCAAAGCTTCAGAGGCGGGAGGAGACAAAACGAAGTGAAGAACTCCAAGTCGACCAGAGCTCCAGTTGACGCCATCGTCTCTCTCTCTCTCTCTCCCGTCGGTATGTCTCTCAGTCTTGCTCTCTCTCTCTCTCGGCTCTCTGAGTCTCTCTCTCTCTCTCTCTCAGTGATCTGCCTGATTTAGAGAGCTTTCAGAAGTGTACATACTTGATTGAGTTTTTTGAAATTTCTGTATTTCTGATTTTTTTTTTTTTGGAATTTAAAAAAAAACAGATTATGACAGATTGTACAAAAAAAAAAAAACAGATTGTAAAAATTAAAAAAAAAAAAAAACGCCGAATTGCTTGGCGCCGCCTAGGTGGCTTGGCGCTTGGAGGTGGGTCTCCACCCTAGTAGCGCCAAGCACCATTTAGAACATTGAGTACGCATTATACGTCTGGTAGAGTACATGAAAATCATATTACTTAAGGGACTATGATAAACATAATGAGAAATTTATGAGAGGAATTGTTGGTTATATAAATTTTGTGAAAATGGAACTTTGACATTCAGAACTACCATTTTCAGTGGGGCCATTGATAGAACTATCATTCAAATCTAAAACCTTCCAAAAACATGAAAACCTATGCCATAGAAAAGGCTTGTATGAAATACCTTACAAACGAACGTTTTAGTTCTGCTCTTATTTCCAGTGTAAAATTCTTTTTCTACCAGCTCATTATTTATTGGCAAAAAGTATTTTTAAAGTTGTGTTTAAGAATTTCCCTGCTAATGATTCCAGGCTCTGCCATTGGTGACTTAAAATGGTTACCGCATAAGAGGTCCCTATAAGATGGTTAACAAGATTGCTTAACGTGGCTATCAGTCTATCAAAGGACTTCATGCCCAATGCCCAAAAGCATGGACAGTCATCAACTGTCTTTGCCTTAAAGAAGAAAAGAATGCAAACTAGAACAGAATAGCTGAGCCTGAGAGTTTATGGAAATTACTTTCACTCCCCTTCATCCCATTAGGGGTGAACGTGTAACATCCAAAGCAGAGTGAGGCACAAGAATGAAGGGCTCAGATACGTCAAGGGAAGCGGTACCATAGAGAAAGTGAAGTCCAATTGAGACACACTTTAAATACAGTGCGAATACGCAAATAGCTCTCATTGTAAATGGCAGTGTTCTAAATGGAGCTCGGCACTAGTCAGGCAGCGACCCGCCGCCGAGCGATTCGGTGTTTTTTTTAAAAATATATATTTTAAATATTTTTAAGGCAATTAAGATCCGCCAAGTCGGCCGCCAAGCTCCGCCAAATCTCCAAATCCGCCGAACGAGCTGCCAAGGGTGAAATCTTGGCGCCGACTTGCCGCTGAGCACCTAGTGGCCGCCATTTAGAACACTGGTAAATGATTTGAGTTCCCGAAGAGGGAAGTATTCACTCAGAATGAACAGATTCTACAGTTAGGTATACGAGCTCGTTTTATGCTTACGGTTTCCCTCCAGTTGCACTAATTTCAAGTTTCCACTAGCAACAACCAACCAACTAAGATATCCACAATGAAAGCAACAAGTTGAAAGAAAATGGGATAATTGATCAAAGAAGATACCGTAATTTGATACCCAATTTCCCGAAAAGCAACCGCAACAGTAGCCATCAGTATCTGCTGTGGATCAAATAACAGATCTGCAAAAACCTACATAGAAAATTCAAAATAGTACACACATTACAAACCCCAATAAGCTACTCTCACCCACGAATGCCAAAAACACATGAAAAATAAAAGTAAAATAAACCACGGACTCACGCTAAATTCTGCATAAAGAAAATAAAAATAAAAACCAAATCACACGTCACAATCAAACAACAAGAAACATAAAGAAAATAAAATACAAACATGAACTGTAAAAACAGCAAACAACAAGAACATTAAAAGGAAAAATAAAATGTTCGAACTATCACTACTCACCAAAGCAAGCTGGGGTTTTCTATACCCAAATCCAACTCCACTCCGAGCAACAGAAGACAAATTGACCTCTCTAGACTCTTTTCGAAATTTACCCAAAAGATTCAGTGGCTCAAACTTAACGCCTTCTCCAAAATCCAACCCACCAAACTCCTTCCACACCATCGAATCCCCAGAATCCACCTCTCTTCCCTTCCAAGAATTCTCTGACTCCTCCATCACTGAACCGGGCAAGAACATCTGGAAAATAACCACGAAGATGAAAAACACGGCTACCGTGCAAACCCATTGCACGTATCCAATTTTCTTGAACAAAACGAATTTCATAAATCTTGATCTGGGTTTTTGACCAAATGGGTGCTTCTCAATCCTGCTTTGGTCTCTCTTTAGAGAAAGACCAGTTTCAAGGGAACCCATTTACAGACCCATCAAATACTCACCCAAGAAATATAGAAAAGTATATATATGTGGAAATTGAAATTGAGAGGATGCGATTGGACTTTTTCCCCCCTTATGTGCGATTGTTTTTCAGTGTTTAGTTGGCAATAAAAGAGTTCAACACGCGGCCTGTGAGTAATAAAGAGTGCAAGAAGCAGCTCTAGAGAGAGAGAGAGAGAGAGAGAGTATGGATAGAGCTCGTGGGGGGGTTTGCTGACGTGGCTCCAGACGGCGTTGATGGGCGTTGACGGCCTTCAGCGATAATCTTGCGTTGTGTAAAAGCATGTGCACACAAATACGGTATACTCCTAAAAATTTGAAGGGAAAAAAGATTTTGGGATAACGGGCATCCCTTGGTTCTGTCTTTATTCATTTAATTAGTGCTTATTATTGTTTGGTTGTGTCGTTCTAAAACAAAAACTTTACTACTACTAGTATTGTTCGGTAATGTTTTGAATTTATTGAATGAAATACCCTTGAGAGTTGTTTGGATTATTTTTTGACACAGTGCGAGACGTAAATTATCACACTGGGTGTACTAATTAGTGTTTGAATTGTCTGTGTTAAGACTTAGCAAATAAAAATGTATTTGTTGTGCCACAATGCTTGCATTATTTTGTGTGTTAGGGTGTGTGTGTTAAATCTTGTAATGTGCTAGCATGTGTGTCAAATTTGACAACTATGCTAACAAACAATAAGTGGGTCCTATTTCTATAATTCAAATTTCAACCATAGCATATAAATGTCCATTATTCCTAATATACACTTGTGGGACCAATTTTTTTATTCTAAAAAATATTTTAACACGCAAATTTATCAAACTTATTGTGAATGTTCTAACATATTTCTATATTAACAACGTCTAACACACACATGTGGGGTCCATTTTTATCCTAATACACATTTGAACAAATATTTTAACGCACAAATATATCAAATCCCATTACGGGATGCTTTTAGTGGATAATCCAGGAATATAAAGGAGAATATGCTGGTCCGCCCATGAAAATTTCGAACTCTTAACCTAGTTTTGAAAATAAGGTCTTTTTTTATACTCCGTATTAATTAGTTTGACATAGGAAGCAAGATTCCTTGAGGTATAGTGGCAAATTGGGTTTTTTTTTTTTTTTTTAAATCTTTTTGGCAAATTGGTTGTTCCTCCTCTTTAGTACCTTATCAGATGGTGAGTTTGAGCCTCAAAACCATCGTTTCAAACCCATTTTTTGTACGAGTTTCAAAATTGTTGGCGTTAAAATTGATGAGGCCAAGAGTCAAACTCGCGATGCCATTTTTTTTTTTTGAAAATTTTAAATATTCATCCTCAGATTTCATCCCACGTAAGTATTCATTCTGGTCATTTTGAACAATTATATTTTCATCATTTCATATGGTAAATTACCTATCTTACCCTTTTTTGACAAGAAATCTATAAGTGTATATATTACCTTCCTAAATTAGTGGGATTCAACCATTTCCTAATTTAGTAGATTCAATTCTTTTCTAATTTAGTGGGAAATCACAATAATTACGGGAGATAATCACAAAAGATAATTTAAAATTTTAAAAAATTCGTAATAATCAAATCCCACCGATTTATTTTTCACAGGAGGAATCAACCATGTTTTGCAAGAATTATTTTTTTGCAAATAATTCATGAAAAATATCCAGAGAAACATGGAATATAACGTAACCTTGGAATATTACGCAACACGATATATTTTAGAAACATGGAATATTTTAAACTAATCAAAAAAGTGACATATTACGAACTAATCAACTTCAGAAACATGGAATGTTACGTAACCATCACATAATTCAAAACAATAAAAACATGGCCTGTATTTTAGAATATGACATAATTCAGAAACACATAACATTTCGAACCATGATTGATCAGAAACAAGACATATTTCAAACATAAAATCGGCAAAACAACCAAAAAGAACCAATTTAGTACATGACATATTTTAGAACATCAAATCATGAATTCATGGAATCGGCTAAACAACCAAAAAAATCCAATTTCTGCTGTATTACGTATCCATTGCATAATTCAGACACAGAGAATATTTCGAACCATGATTGATCAACCAGTCAGATCTGTCGAAAACAAGCCTCGTCCAAATGGGTTTCGCCGCCTGGTCAAATTCATGGAGGTGGGGCTGAAAAGGCAGAATAATCCACTAGAATCCAGAGTCAACTGGGGCAACTCTTCCAATTGCACTCTCGCCGAAATCTGCTACTACAGTATCTGTTTTGCGAATTGGGTTATGAAGAACTCTACTGTTAAACAAAGACCCATTCCTGAGTCCCAGTTTCATGTTAAATGAGACTAACACAACAGCAAAGATTACCAGTCATCGGTAGACGTGAGACCAGTAGAGGAGGCGAAGGCAGCGAAATTGATGGCGGCTTTCCAGTCGGAGTCTCCGTCTTCCTCATGCTATTGTTGCTGCCAACACCGCTACTCCGCCGACGTGGATGCGCTGTGCAACGACAAGGATGCGAGCGAGACGGGGATGTGGAGGACGTCGATGGGATGCACAACGGGAATGGGGGACGAACTTGTGATGAGGGTGGCTGTCAAAGGGATGGGAGACGGTTTGTGGAGATTGATCTGTTTTGAATTTCATGATAATGGAAATGGGTTTCGTCCCCTATGGGAATAGTTACACCAGATAAGAAAATCCTAAAAATTTGGCAAAATTTTAGGGGAATTGAATGGTCGCCGGTTCTTTCGTGGGGATGGGAGATGTTATTTTTAGTCCCAAATTTTGGTGCCATATATATATATGAGTTCCCTTCTAATAAGGACTATCTTATTTTAATAAAATGCGGACCTCCATTTTCCAATCGAATTTCGATGATCCAAGCCGCTTCAGAATCTGATTTTAAGGGTACCCGCGAGAAATTAGCAAAAAAAAAAGATCGGAAAGGGTTTCATCCGAGCAGTTTTTGTTTATTTTTTATCTAACGGTTCAAATAAAAACTGCTCAAATCAATCCCTTCCCGGTCATTTTTTTGTCGATTTCTCGCGGGTACGCTTAAAATCACTTTCTGAAGACATTGAGCGGCTCGAATCATCGAAATCCGATCGGGAAAGGCGAAAAATGGGAGGTCCGCATATAAGGTCCTCATTTTAAGATCCTTACCTGAAGATTTCTGTGTGTGTGTGTGTGTGTGCGCGCGCGCGCGTGTGTGTGTGTATATATATATATATTACTGTATTAAGGGCACTTCCGAAATTTAAAAAAGAGTGAGGATGAAAACATATGTGTCGAGCAGCATGAAAACTTCCGGAAAGTGGGTTTGATGATGATTCTTTAATTAACCTTTTTTTTTTTGCATCTCTAGAGATTCCTTGATGATTGTGAATTTTATAATTTGGTTTGAGCTTTTCATTTTCTAAGTTCTCCATAGCCTCATCTCTTACTCCACCGACATGAAACAAATAATAGACTTGCGTACAAATTAAAGCATCTGTAACCCATCTCTAAAAGTCCAAAATGGATAATGAATATGACATATTAGAGGAAAATTTTATAATTTATATCCACTTTTTGCACTTTATGAGAGAATGTAGGAGGGACCCATCGTACTTTTTAGATATTTGAGTCTCTAAATATGGAGAGCCTACTCTCATTTTGCTGTTCTCTCTTCCTTGTCACCAAACAATTTTTCAGCCGACAATTTAAAATCAAAATCATACTATGTAGCTTTGGTTATTTTTGAACAATATAGTATAACTTTGGTTGATTATTTATTTATATTTGAAGCCCTCAAATTAATTCAAGAGATACAAGAAGAGTCACCTTTAAAAAAAAAAAAAAGGAACAGATAATCTAATGTCGATGGTGTGTTGTACGTAGGTAAAGTCAAATGTTACTAATCTACTATTTAGGACGACTATTTGACCCTTCAATCACAAGCGGACGTGTGGCGGCGGGACCTGCGCATGGGCGAAGCAAATGGATGTCCCCGCGGAAATTGTCCGCGGAAAAGGGGAAACCATCGCAGAATTACCGTGGGCCCATGGAATGGTTCTAGCAGCGGAGTTCGTATTAGGGTTCCGTAGATCTCTAGGACCTCGTAATCACTACAAAATTTTATCCAAGAGACCCCGGGGTTCCGTCCCAGGACTAGAGGTGGGGTCCGGAGGGAACCCCGTGGAAAGAGAACGATCGCCACGGGTCGCGGCCTCGCTCCAGCGGGAATTGGGGAATTTCTTGTGGCCTGGTGGCTTGGGGTTGGAGGTGTCGCCGTGGGAAATCGAGCCTTCCCGCGGAAAAGCGTCCGCGGAAGGGCGAGTTTTCTCAAGGCCAGGAGGTACAGGAGGGACACGTGTCGGGATTTGAGAGGGGCGTCATCCTGGGCCTGACTTAGGCCCAAGTGCCCTATAAATACCCCTAACATTCCCAATGATTAATGACAACCTTTTTTCTGGAAAAGGGTGGGTGAGCACTGAATTTGAGGAAGGAGAACATTCTTCCTTGAAGAAAAGGAGTGATCTCACTTACTCAAGCCCGGAAAAGGCCAGATACCTCGCGAAAAACAGAAAGGATGCACTGCCTCTATTCCTTCCGTATCTCCTGATCCTCTCCTCACCCCACAAGATCTCTCCTCTCTTCTCTTTAGCTAGTCATTAACTAATCGCACCTCTCCAGCTCACGGATAATCACACGTAAGCAGTCTCTCACGAACACGAACTCCTACATTTAGGCGACTCTGCTTGGGAGGTGTCTTTTGGTTTATGGTTAGTACTCTTTCCAAGGAATATGTTGAACCATTGCGTCGAAGAGCAATGGCGACGCAAGACAACGCCATACCAACCCTTGAAGAAGTGGGAGAAACCAAGAGCGCGGGTGTCGCTGCTTAAACATTGCGCGCTCTCCAGGACAGGCAGCGCCAATTCCTCAAAACACAGAAGAAGCTGCTCACGGCCTTTACAGGCCTCACGGAACTCATTTCGATGGCTCTCCCACGAGCCACAGCTAGCCAGGGCGATGAACTCCTACAGACCCTTGCTGGCGGCAGCAACAGTCAGATAGCACAGCCTCCGCACCCCCAAATTCCCTTATCCTCCCCGCATCCCTGGCGCGGAGTTCTTGTCGGTGGAATTGCAGCAAATTCTGTTGAAACCCGTGGGAAGGAGCCTGTCACAGACGGAGTCGGTACACCTTCTCTGGGTCCTTATATCACAATGGCGGAAATGCAGGCTTTGTTGGCCCAACAGAAGGCCAGTGAAACAGGCCAAAAAGAGCCGACTGTTGCCCAAGCCAGCACCCCTTCCGCGGGGCAATTTATAACTTTGGCAGATGTGCAAGCCCTCCTCACCAAAGAAAAGGCAAAGACAGTTCTACCCTCCCTACCAAGCCCAGACATTCGTCATCCATACCCGATCACAGTCCTATCGTTATCCTACCCAGACGGGTACACCCCACCGAAGTTTGTGAAGTTTGATGGCAAGAAAGGCAATGCACAAGAGCACGTGGTCCATTTCATTGAATCCCTTGGGGCCCATGCATCGGACTTCAACTTGCGACTCCGTGAGTTCTCAAAGTCGTTTACTTCCCGCGCATACACATGGTACGTCAACCTGGAGCCTTATTCGATAGCCACTAGGGAAGAAATGGTGAATAGCTTCTATGCTAAATTTTTTCAAGTCCTCGAGAAGGTAACAGTAATTAGCCTGACGAATGAAATTCAGACGAGCGGAGAAGACGTGGTGGATTACATGAAATGATTTCAAGACCGCGCGGTCGACTGCACTGAGTCAGTCAAGGAGGCTCAGCTCGTTGAGATCTGTATCGGGGGAATGATGGATGAGTTTACGATGTTACTCGTAAAACTAAAATTGGGAACTTTCTCTGCCCTACTGGAGTCCACGTACAACATCTGCCACGTGGTTAAGCCGGTTAAGAGGGATAGCTGGAAGGGTAAATCCGCAGTCGCCACTGTGGCTGTCGCGGATGTTCCCCTAGGACAACAGGCTGGTGGCAGAAGGAAGCGAAGGGAGCGCGAGCCCGGTCCAGCCCCAGACTAACCGTGCAGCATGGATGAAGTTCGCGCCCTAGTAAACGCATGGGTGGCAAACGACAAATTGGAGCTTCCCCCAGTGGAGTATGAACCAACGCGGGAAGATCGGGAACACCCGCGGTACTGCATGTACCATAGACATACCAAACACCTGACTAGGGACTGTTGGTCCTTAAAAAGGCTGTTCAAGAGAAAACAAAATGCCAATGAGCTACGGATAGGGTGCCGTAACATCTGCGTAGAGCCTTATCCGGCTCACGGAAACAACAACGAAGAAGTCAATATGGCAGAGTGCTACCCGTTCATGTACGAGGTTGAAGATGGCTCAGATGACCCCTACTACCTAGAAGAAGAAGAAGAAGAAGAAGAAGAAGAAGAAGAAGAAGAAGAAGAAGGATGGGCTTACAGGGTCTTTTGCCATGAGATTATTGAAGAAATCGGGGAAGGCGCGACTCCCGCAGTTATACCGGATCCCAACAGTTCAGCAAAATCACTGCAAAATAGCATGAAGTTCCGTGAGTTTTTTGATGGTTTTGGCTTTACCCTAGCCGCGAGATTGGAGATAACCAAAGCAATTATCAGTATCGCAGAGGTTCACTACGAGTCATGTATGTCCACAGAGGGGTCTGTCTCGCGAACAATTCACGGCGAATCCAATGCCGTCACCTTCTTAGATGCAGACCGAAATATACCGCACCCTCACAACTGCCCGCTGTATGTTACATCCTGCGTCAATGGGACAGAGCTGAAAAGAACTTTTCTCGATGGTGGGGCCTCCATAAACCTCATGCCCCTTTCAATGTTCAGGCGGTTGGGAATCCAAGACAATCAAATAGTGGAGTCACCAATCACTATCACAGGCTTCGGAGGTGAAAGAAAGCCGTCTCTGGGGTATGTCGTGGTGGATTTAGAAGTAGGGGCAATCCGTTCCACTACTAAGTTCCATCTTATCGATGCAGGCCCAAATTATCACATTATCCTCGGATGTAGTTGGATGCACAAGTACTCGGTTGTACCGTCCAGTTACTATCAATGCCTGAAAGGAGTCTGGGGGGAAAAGAAGGTTACCATCCGCGCATCAAAAAACCCATTCGACACGTATGAGGCGCACCTTTCAAATGTTGCTTATTTCTCAGAGTTGAGTGAGGTATCCCAAGCAGTAACAATAAGACCGCGCGACATCAAAATTCCAAAATGAGAGGATATCAGAGGTGACAAGCAAGAAGAACAAGGAAGAGGCTCATCCACGATGGAGCCCGCAGCCCTTAGAAATCATTAAGACGAAGGAGGGGGGCAAAACGTTGTACCACTTATGACGGTCCACCGGGCCAACAGCTGATCAAGAAACTGCTGACCCCGGCGGAACGCGAGTCGCAATAGAAGAAGAGGTAATCCAAAAGCCAGAACCCGCTCTAGAGTGCATGCAAGATCTGCCCAAGCCACAGCCGGAAGACATGGAAAAGGTCGACCTAAATGACGGAGTCGGCAGAAGGAAACCAGTGTTCATAAGCAAAATATTAAGCCAAGAGTTTCGCAAGAAGCTAATTACACTTGTAACGCCCCCAATTTTGGGGACGTTAATGAGGCATTTATTACATAATAAAGAGAGTTTGGCTCATTATTACATCATAAATACATCAAAAGGGTACATTCATTCAACAAAGGGGAAACTAGGCTCCTAACTACTGCTCCGCTTGCTCCTTCCTTCTGGCAAGCTCCTCAGCTCCGAAGGCCTCCAAGGTATTCATCTCACCCTATTCATCTAAGAGGTCTGACACATTATACCGGCATCACCACCAATATAATATGTCAGGGTCACCAAAAGGTAACACCGTGAGCTACAACGCTCAATAGGAAATTCTTACCCACTAACCTTACAACAAAAAAACACTTACAGCACTAACAATCACACATCCACATTCGTTAATCACCTAACGTTGGTGTCCAAGATTTCAGAGTTTCTCCTACGCGACTCGTCGTAGACCGTGTCAACATTTTCCGCTTACAAATCGACCTTTCAAAAACATTTGCTTTGGCTCTGTACCGCGGATAACCAAGCCTTTCAAAATCATTTGCATTGGCTCCGTACCGCGGATAACCAAGCTACACCCAACCTCGGTTCCGCCGCGCCGGTCTCCCGAGTATCCTCACAATGGTTCCGCCGCACCGGATTCCCATTGGCACACAATTGTATTGGCTCCGTACCGCGGATAACCAAGCTACTCACCCAACCTCGGTTCCGCCGTGCCGGGTTCCCAAGTATCTTCACTATGGTTCCGCCGCGCCGGGTTCCCATAGGCACACACACAACTCATGTAATACCCTCAAAATGGTCATTACGTAGTTTCAAAAATATTTCCTTCCTTGGAAAAACTTATCCTTTTGTAAACCACACCCTAGGTGCCATGTTTCTAACCTTCTCGGTTATCGTGTCTCGTTTACATGCAAAGACTTCGCGGTAAGACTTTTCCACATAAACAATCATACGACATTCATTGAAATCTTTAAACTAACAACATTATTCAACTCCATACTACTTAGCATACTCAAATCAACGCTTAAAGCATAACGCCACTTGTTCGGACGCCCTTGGAGTGATAAATCACTTATACTTCATCACGCCACAAGAAATTCATATAAGCATTTCACATATGCATGTTCACAATCATCTTAAAGATCAAAATACAAATACTTGATATGGAGAGTAAATAAAGATAACTTCCTTTGGAATGGAAGATAATGAGATCTTACATATACATAGGGATAGGGTAAGAGTATCCTACCTTGATCCGAAACTAGTCGGGGCCGAATAAGCTAGTTGGAAAATTCTCGCGAATCTGGACCGAACTTCGGATGGCAATAACTCGGTCAATCTTTGGCCGAATATGATCTTTCTTGGGTCGAAAACGAAGCTCTAGAAATTCTCTACAACTTTCGTGAAGGAAGTTGATCCTAGAAATTACTTTAGGTAGGAGAAAAATGGTGATAAAGGAAGTGACAGTGAGCTGTCTGGAAATAGAAATCCGAGATTTTTACTGAACTTTGGATGACAATATCTTTGTCATTTCTTCACCGATTGGGGTGGTTCTTGGGTCTAACTTGAAGGTTTCGAAGTGCTCTACAACTTTCCCGAAGGAAGTTTGTTCTAAAAACTACTCTAAGCAAGAGAAAACTTCAGATTTACGAAGGGCAGTAAGCTGCCTGGAAAAAACAGAAATGATTTCTAGAGAGAAGGAAGAGCAAAGCTTTGAAGGTGTGAGTTTTGAAGCTTGGAATGGCTTCTATTTATAGGCAAAACCTTGGCTCTCTCTCCTCTTTCAAGGCCGGCCCCCCTCTCTCTCTCTACCTCAATTTTGACACTTGTCATGCCATCATGGAAGATCAAAGGCCTAACCCTAGGCTTGCATGGCTAGATTGGTCCTTCTTGGAAGATAAGAGGTGTGAACAAGATTTCTAGGGTTTAAACAAATCATGGAAGGACAATAAAGGACTAGATTCCTGGCTAGGAAGAGTTCACACCAAAGATATGAAGTACAAAGAAGATCAAGGAAGGTGCAATCCTATCTCTTTCTTTCTTCCTTCCTCTCTCTCTCTCTCTCCTCCCTCTCTCCCGGCCTCTCCTCCTCTCTCCCTCTCTCGGCTCATCTCTCCTCTCTCTCTCTCCCTTGAACTAGTATACTACATAAATATATATATATACACACACACACACACACAATGCAAGAAAGAATAATAAAATAAAGGTACTTTGGTACCTTGAGTCAAGAAGGCTTAAAGGCTAAGATTTGCCAACTAATTGGCACATGTGTACTAAGGCCTTATTCTAGTCTTCCATGTACTTAAATAATATATACATGGGTACCTTGTACTCTTGGAAGAACAATACCCTAACATAAAATAAATATAGGGTACTTAGAAGAATCTTAGGTTTTAAAACCCCATAATAAAATATTGGTACATCATCCCATGGGATTCTTTGAAAAAGACTAGTTTATTAAAATCCTTGTACTTGGTGAAAGACTAACCCTTTTATCCAATGGATAATAAAACCCCTAACAATTATTGTCCAATGGTTAAAGGTTGAAAGGTAACTAAATGGTTAACTAGTTCGGTTATACCAACTAGTTGGTTGAAAAATTGACTAGGCATGGGCATTAGGGTTTCTAGTCGAGGAATATGGTGATAAGGCGTTCACATGCTTGAATACAACCCGCTAGAAATCAATAAGAAAACCATCAAACAATCAAGAGAAATTAAGAAATTTCGAATAACAACGAGATTTTTTATTCGTTAAAAATCGGGGTTGTTACAACACTGCTACGTAGTAATTCAGATGTCTTCGCATGGTATTATGAAGAAATGCTAGGATTAAACCCCGAGCTGGTGGCGCATCATCTGGATGTTTTCCCGAATTCCAAACCAGTAAAGCAGTCACAGCGGAGGTATCACCCCGATTTGGAAGGACAGATCAAGGAAGAAATCGAAAAGTTGTGGAAAGCAGGATTCATTCGCCCCATCCAATACCCCGAATGGCTCGCAAACATCGTTCCCGTCAAGAAGAAAAATGGCCAAATTAGAGTATGCGTGGATTTCCATGACCTTAACTAGGCATGCCCAAAAGACAAATTCCCGCTCCCACATATCGATACATTAGTGGACGCCACTTCAGGCCACCAGATGTTTTCGTTCATGGATGGGTTTAGTGGGTACAACCAAATCAAAATGGCTCTAAAGGATGCGGAAAAGACTGCCTTTAGCACCCCGTTGGGAAACTTCCACTACGTCGTAATGCCCTTCGGACTCAAAAACGCAGGGGCAACATACCAGTGCGTCATGACAGCAATCTTCCACAACCTGATGCACAAGATAGTAAAGGATTACGTGGATGACATCGTCGTCAAGTCAAAAAAGCAAGAGGATCACCTAGCGGATTTAGCCACCGTGTTTGCTAGGTGTAAAAAGTTCAACCTCAAGATGAACCCCATCAAATGCGCATTTGGTGTTACCACGGGAAAATTCTTAGGCTTCCTCGTACATCGCCACGGAATTGACGCGGATGGGGCCAAAATCAAGTCCATCGCGGAAATGCCCGCACCCCACTCTCAGAAGACACTCAAGCGGTTCTTAGGGAAAGTATCCTACCTACGACGCTTCATCCCCGCACTCGCAGAGATCGCAGCCCCTTTCACGGACCTTTTAAAAGGAAACGCAAAGTTCAAATGGACGGAGGAGCATCAGCGGGCCTTCTAGCGGATCAGGGCAGCTATGAGCTCTCCCCAGACGATGGTGGCTCTAGTACAGGGGAAACCGTTGCTACTCTACCTGACCTCCACCCCGAAATCCATTGGGGCCCTACTAGTGCAAGAAGTGGATGGGACGAAGCGCCCAGTCTACTACATCAGTAGGAAGGTCCAAGGAGTAGAAGAGCGATACACACACATCAAACGACATTGCCTAGCTCTCGTCTTCACTTCGCAGAAACTCAGACATCACTTACTGTCCTTTGCCATACATATAATCACCAAGTGCAACCCAGTAAGATATCTCTTGTCCCGACCTGCGCTCACTGAATGGGTTGCGCGTTGGTTATTGGCACTTGCGGAGTTCGATATATCCTGCTCCTCACCAAAAGCGATTAAGTGCCAAGCTTTAGCGGACCTTTTGGCCCAGTATCCAAGCGGCCAATGCGAGCCACTCAAAGAATCTTTACTCAGAGATTGTTTCGAAGCTCTCGCGACCAGCACGGATGACCCGCACTGGACGCTCAGCTTCAATGGGGCTACAGGAAATGGATCTGGAGGCGCAGGAATAGTGTTGCAGATCGAGGAAGGAGAGAAATTCCATTTGGCCTACAAGCTAAGCTTCCCTTGTTCCAATAATGAGACAGAATACGAGGCACTGATCTTGGGTCTATTAGCAGCAAAAGAGAGAGAGATCAAGTACCTAAAGATAGCGGGAGATTCAAAGTTGGTAATTTTACAAACAGAAGGGGTCTATGCGTTGAAAGAACCAACATTGGCCCATATCGAACAACTGTCCAGAAACTGATGAAATTTTTTAAAAATACCAGCATCGTTCATAAGCCCAGGTCAGAAAATCGCTTCCCAGATGCTCTTACAACACTAAGGGCAAGAACGGAATTCGAAAAGGAAAGGGCTTGTATAGAAATTGTGAAGGTGTTTGAGCCGTCCGCTTTGGAAAACTTTTCCGTGCCAACAGAGGACTGGCGCAGAGCCATCAAGATACAACTAGCTACTGGTATGGGCCACTTGCTCACCGCAGAGCTTTCATGCTTTGTAATCCTGCGCGGAGAACTGTACCACCGCGCTCCGCAGGGATGGCTCGCGCGGTGCGTTGACGCAAGAGAGGCAAAAGAAGTTCTGAGTCAAATTCATGACAGCAGCTGCGTGGATAATGAGATAGCTCTGTATAGGAGGATTCAAAGGCAGGGTTACTATTGGCCCAACATGAAGAAAGACGCGTATTTAATTACAAAGAACTACACATGGTGCTTGTTGTACGTGGCCAAACCAGAGGGCCTAATGGTGCATACCAGCGACCAAGAGGCGGACTGGAGACAAGCCTATATTGATTACTTACGGGAAGGGTCCCTCCCTATGGAGCGGACCGAGTCCGCAAGGGTTGTTCGCGGAGCGTGACACTTTTTCTTAGAGAAAGGAATGCTGTTCAGGAGAACCCTCGATGGGACCCTACAGAGGTGTATAAACAAGGAAGAAGCAGAATAAGTTTTGCGAAAGACCCACAGAACTGAGCATCAGGGATGGAGAAAACTCTATGAACAGCTAGTCCACTTGGGATATTTCTGGCCCACCATGGAAAATGATGCTAGGCAACATGTGCGGAAGTGTTAAGCGTGCCAAAAGTTTGGCAACTTGGTCCATGCTCCCTCAGTAGAATTGCATTCCATCCGCGCCCCATATCCCTTTCATACATGGGCCATGGATTTGGTAGGGCCGATTAGACCAACCTCACAGAAGAGTAGATGGATCCTGGCAGCCACAGAGATTTATACCAAGTGGGTTGAAGCAATCCCGCTGAAGAAGGCCACAGGGGACGCGGTGGCATCAGTCATCAAGGAAAGCATCATTTGCAGATTCGGCGTACCCAAGGTGATTCTATTAGACAACGGAATTCCGTTCATTAACCACCATGTGGGAAGCCTCCTCGACGAATATGTGATTGACCACCACACCTCCAGCGCATACTATCCGCAAGGCAACGGATAAGTAGAGGCGACGAACAAGACCCTGATAAGGATCTTGAGCAAGCTATTGGACGAACGCGGAGGGACCTGGGCCGATCATTTGCCAATAGCCCTGTGGGCTTACCGGATGTCGAAAAGGAAATCCACCCGCGCTAGCCCTTTCAGCCTGGTATATGGAGCAGAAACGGTATTGCCCGCGGAGCTTAGCGTCCCATCTGCGCGAATGATCCTTGCAATGGAGAATTCTGTAGAAGGAAGGAGGGCAGATTTAGAGGCTCTAGAAGAAAGAAGGGCCACCGCAGCCCTCGCTCATAAAAGGTATTGGGAGTCCGTGGCGTGTTACTACAACAAAGGCGTGGTGCCGCGGGTGTTCAAAGTTGGGGATTTGGTCTGGAAAGCAACCACCGCGGTGATGAGGGATTTGAAGACCCCAAAGTTCACATCCCAAATGGGAAGGGCCCTACGAGGTAATCAGTGCTTCCACAGTCAGGCACTACCATCTGGCCCGCGTGGAAGATGGATTCCGGACGGTGGCAGTCAATTCAAAGTATGTAAAGAAGTTTTACCCGTAAAAGAAGTGGCAAGACGCTTACTTTTCTGTCAAAGTTTACTTTTGTTGTTCTTTCCATTACAATTGTAATAACGTAGTAAAGTTTGATTGAAAGTTATGTCATCTTGAGGGATATTTCGACCTGTGTTATGGATTATTTGGCCATTTGAAGGCTTTCAATTTTATGAAAAGAGCATCCTTTTCCCATTATGAATTTGTTTAATTCGCACAGCCATCAAAAAAAAAAAAAGATAATGTTAATTCCCCACACGGTAACGCTCATTTTGCAGTTGCCAATCCCAGACTTAACAATTATCAAACAGAGATAATGTTAAGTCGCAAAGGGTCAGAACATGACCCGAGCGTGTTCCCAGACTTAACGGTTATCAAACAGAGATAATGTTAAGTCGCGAAGGGTCAGAACATGACCCGCGCGTGTTCCCAAACTTAACGGATATCAAACAGAGATAATGTTAAGTCGCGAAGGGTTAGAACATGACCCGCGCGTAACTTAATGGTTATCAAACAGAGACAATGTTAAGCCGCGAGGGGTCAGAACATGACCCGCGCGTTCCCACACTTAACGGTTACCAAACAGAGATAATGTCAAGTCGCGAAAGGTCATAACATGACCCGCGCGTTCCCACACTTAACTGTTACCAAACAGAGATAATGTCAAGTCGCGAAAGGTCAGAACATGACTCGCGTGCTCCAAACTTAATGGTTATTAAAAGATCAAAACATGCTCTGCGGATTTGGAATCGGCAATAACGAATAAAGTTTAAATTAAAGCGATTGAGACAAGATATGAGACGCGAACTACTGGTGCAACGGCAATTTCATGTCTATTATTCAAAAAAAAAAAAGAACATACATATAGTTGTACATGTGTTAAAAAAAGAAAAAAGATAAAGGAGGTGCCTAATCTAGCCAATCCACAAAAAATAAGCTCCTTCGGATCGAGATCCTTAAGGTTCAACGCCGCCGCTGCCAGTTCCGCGTCATATTGAGAAATTTGGGCAAACCTGGTCTCCAGATTCACCACGTGCTATCTGGCGGACTCCAGTTGCGCAGAGAGACTCTGAATTTCAGGCCTTAAGGCCACCCTCTCTCCCGCGGCCCTGAGCGCGGAACTCCTCGCACTCAACCAGCCAAGATCAAAACCCATGGCCGCCATATCTTGCGCAACCGCCTGACGAGCAGTCTCCGTCTCTGCGGTAAAATCCTTGAAACGTAGCTGTGCCCAGGGAGTGAGGACTTCGTGCAGGTCCCTCAGAAAGAGCCCCCCAAGCTGAGCTGATCGCGGATTGAAGGGAGCAAAGGTCTCCGGGTGAGCTCGGGATATGGCGTTGAGGAGAGGGTGATAGGCCTTGTCCACGTGGAAGTCCGCGGGGAACAAACGGACAGACGCTTCCGTCTCGATAGCCATGGGCCCTTTCCCAAGGTCCACGGTAGGGCTCCGTTGGGGAGGGGGGCGCTCCCTAGACTCCACCTCGTTTCTGTTCTGCTCACCCATTTCTAGGTCCAACTCAGTGCCAAAATCCCCGAGAGCAGCACTTCGCTGACCTCCCAAAACATCCTTAGTCTGTATGAAAGGCATGTCTTTAAATAAGGAGTTCAGATCTGAGTCAGTAATGGAGGTGGGACCCCCAATAAGTTCTTCGTTTACCTCCAGCTGTCGGTCTCTAGCCATCGGAAGAGGCTGAGGTGGCGGAGTAGGCATACGTCTCGCGGATAGGCGAGGAGATACGATCTGGGAAGTAGAGCATGCTGGGGAACGAGGGCTAGTTCTGCGTGCAGCTGTGTCCTCCCTAGCGGACGACCCATGGCCTTGCAGAAAAGGGGCATTGGAGATGCCCAGGGAACCGACAGCCATTCGATCCAAGATACTTTCCATAGAGCAGATGCGGGCACTGGTAGACTATTGTTGGGATCCCGAAGGAGAAGCGGAAGGCGTGGCCCTTTGCTGATCCGCAGCGGGAGCACCCGTGGTGCAGGAAGGGAGCCCCCCGATGTCGTCATCTTCCTCTCCCCTTAAAATCTGTACCGCAACTGCGCAAATCGACCCAGCGGCAACCTCCATTTGACCGATGGACTCGCGGGAACCATTGGAGGGGGCGGTTCACGGGCTTCTGAAGTGGCTGCACGAGATGGCGAGAGATCTTGATCAGTGGAATAAACAATGACATTACCAGATTCCTCAGAGGAAGAAGACGGGTCAGTAGAAACCGTGTTGGGGTCCCCTCCAAGGTCCATAATTGAAGGTTCGTCAAGTAACATACCTCCAACCACCGCGGAGGTTTCGGGTTCGGGCTGCGGGTAAGGAATCGGTCCAGCGCTGGGTTGAAGTAGATCCACTTCCCTCGCCTCTGCGACGTGTCCTGCGGCAACGTTCCCTCCAAGGACGAGGGATTGGGCTTGCATGGCATTAAGGTGGACACTCAGTGGTATGTTGTCCTGATCATTGTTGCCATCATCATCGATGTTAACATAGATATCATCGCGACCGCCCATGCCCGTGTCCTCCTCCACTTCCTCATCATCGGACTTGATCACCACTGTTTGAAGAATTTTGACGGGACATGTTAGAAACCAGAACAAGTAAACGACGGAAACAATGTGGTAGTGTGCATAGAATTTACCTTTGAGGTGACGTCGCTTAGCTAGAGCGGCCGAGGTGCCCCCCACCGATTGTCCCCCCCGCGCTTGTTCCTTATCCTCTTCCATCGCCGCGACCGCCGTCGGTTCGAAAGCCACAAAAGTATTGGTGTCCAAATCTCGCTGCTGAAAGGACCAAAAAACGAGAATAAAAAAGCGTTCAGAAGTCGCAAAGAAGAACAATTAAGTAAAAGGTACAAGTCGTGGAAATACCGTGCGGATCCGCTTGCGGCGGCGCGTTTCCCCTACCGCGGGCGCCCTCGAAAAAGACGGTTGAGAAGACCCTTCCGCAGCCCGAGGGTGAGCTATTCCTTGAGGACCCCGCGAGGGAGCATGCCTCACAGCCGTTGGAGCAGCGAAAGGAAGTCCCAGTGGGAAGGCCACGTTCAAAGGCGAAACATTTGTTACCACCCACATGCTTTGAGGCCTGCGCCAGTCGGCTCCCCTAGCTTCCGTAATGGCTCTAAGCGAGGCATCTCGAGTGCAAATTTCGGGCACAAGAGGAACCTCCGGCTCCCCGCGGATGAAGAGGAGAAACGAGTCCAAGTTCCTCCGCCAGAATTGGCAGAACTGCGAAGTATATTACCCTACATCGTCCCTGCTAGGGATGGGAAGATCCCCAAGGCTTACCAGGACATCGGAAGTGTGTGGCCGCGTGAATCGGAGCTGAGAATCGACGAAGGAAGATAGCTGTGGGGCGTACCCAGGAACCCCTTGATCAAAACTTAGCTGCCTCGCAAACCGGTTCGGCCAGTAGATTGACACCCCGTGGGCCTCGTTGTTGAGAAAGGGAATCCACCCCGGGAGAGCGATAAGGGCGGAGTTAACGACCCCCCGGGCTATCGAGTTATTCCCACTCGCGGCCAAGAGGGAAGAGCGGGTGGGCAAGAGACATTGGCTGAGGCCAACTATCCCTGGAGAGACAGAAGTGTAAGGGCGCGGGGCGAAGTTTTCCGCGAAGTCACACGCTTCATACCAGAGCGCATCGCTGCTAGTACTAAACCATCGCTTTGACCGAGATCGGCTGGCAGACGCCTGGAAGCCCCGCGGAACTGGAGCAATAACCGAAAAATGCTCAAAGAAGTAGGCAAGAAGGAAGCCTGTGTGAACCATAGACAGGTGGTCACACCTTCCAAGGGATCGCGTGTGATCAGCGTGAGCCAGATCCAATTGGCAATGAAGCGACCCTAGGACATGAGGAGCCAATGCGACGCACTCGCTGCGGGCCAGGAGCACAGCGAGCTGGAAGACTGTGGGGGAGGGGCTGTCCGTCGGGTAGTCCGGAAGAACGAAGTAAGAGAGAAAGAAAGCAAAGAAGTCGGCCATGTGGAGCTACCCCTCATGATGGGGACTAGCAACGAAATCCCGTGGAACCCCCAAGACCACCGTCCTCTCGGGCTGGAAATCCTTAAAGAAGAAGTGGATCCAGCTTGCAAAAGAGGTCTTCTTGGTGTTCGCTGCAACATTTTTGCGAACACCGTGGGCCGTGAATATGGGACCAGACTGAGCCAGCTTGCCCAGCCTCCGCAGTTTCGCGATGTCTTGTTGGTCCGCAAGGGAGAGGTTATTGAGGTCGAGGAGAGTGACCCTGCGTAGGGGAAGACGCGTGTAGAGACCCGAAAATTTTTAATTCTTGATATATATATATTTTTTTTAAATGCCTAAATTGAGACAATATGGTTATTTGGTGACTAATTTGATTGGGGCATGACGTGAAGGAATAGAAAGTTGAGGGAGTGGGAGTGTAATAAAAAGATATACGTGTATAAATAGGAGTGTGAACATGTAGGAGATCATTTTTCTCCCTCTTTTCCTCCTTCTCTCTACCGATCTCTTCTCTCTCTCTCGGCTCATCCTCTCTCTCCTCTTCTCTCACTCAAAACTCTCCCAAAACTTCAAGAACCAACCTCCCTCAAGCCTTTCAATCACATTATTGAGCTCAAAATTTCGTGGGTCAAGCTCGGAGGAGAGTATTTCGGTTGATTTCGAGGAGTTCGAAGCTAGGGCTCGTTTGAATCGCTTGGGTTTCGCTCATTGACTTGAGGTAGGGGTTTATTTACTTCTTTTATGCGTATATGTGTTGAAATAGTGTAGAAATCGTGCTTTGATCGTTCCCCTTTGGTGCTTTGAATGTCTGTCAAACTGCAGAAAAATCGCCTCGAAACAGCGCGGTATTGATACCCAAAATTGGGGTATCAATACCCCATCCGTCTCTGGATTCCCAATCTGCCGGGGATTGATACCCGATTTAGGGGTATCAATACCCCTTGTTGTTCTGGACAGCTTCGATGCCATTTTGTGTTCCTTCGATCGTCTCAACCCCCGATCATTTCTAAACCCTTTTGGACATTTCCTAAGCTATCTCACAGTTGCCTAATTGACTCCCAACGATGGTTTGATGTATTCCTTGATCCGTTAGCTTTCCGTTAACTAGAACTTTGTTAAAATATGTCTTATTGGTAAATTGATTTTACTTGGTTATATTTGTGGCATATTTACAACATTGTTAGAACACCGTATAATGTTTTTATGTGAATGTGTGATTAAGGTAGAGTCTTAGTTGGCTTGTAGAGTGCGAGGGTAGGTAAATGAGTCGAGGGATGGATTAGGAGGTCCCGTAACGCAAGTGGTGGTAATACGGCGACTTAGACGGATCCCGTAACGCAAGTGGTGGTAATACGGTGAGCCGAATCGTTAGGGATCACCATGACGCATGGGATGGTAACATGGTAATCCTCGTAGTGCTTACGGTAACGCATGGGGTGGAAATACCGAAGGTGGGGATTTTGGGATAGGAAGTTGGTTTGGGGGAAGAGTTCAAGTCTTATAGAATATGATGTTGGCTTATAATAAATAAACAGAATGATTATTGATATACCAACGAGTCCATAGTTATCATCTGCTTGAACTTTGTCTCCTTGCACTCGTATTTCACTTTTTCATCATATGTGCATATAAAACTGGTAAATTTCTCCTACTGGGCTAGCGTAGCTCAACAAAATCCTTCTTTTCAGGTTCGAATATCGAGCATTAGACCGCATGCAATGGCGTGTTTGGACATGAAGACTTTTTGGAAGCTAACTCTGTTTTAGTTACTCAATCATCTGTCGTAATTGATTTGCTTTTGGTAAAGATGGGTTTGTAACTAAATAACCTTAAGTTTCTTTTGACTAGAAAGTTGTATTAATTTGAGTTGGTTGTAGTTGTAACTAAGTTAATTTCGGCCGTAGTGCCAAGGTTGTATTTCTGTAATTATGGGGACTTGTTTGTAAGATTTAAACAGTTGGGAACTCTTTTGGGTTATATGTATGTTATGCGAGGATCTTTTATTAAATTGTATTATTTATTTAAGTTATGTATGTTATGCGAGGATCTTTTATTAAATTGTATTATTTATTTAAGTTAAAAAAATCGAGGTCGTGACAAATTGGTATCAGAGCGTCTAGGTTTGAATACTTTGAGACCGTGGGGAGACTTCTAGTCTCATGGGTTCAAAATGTCACGCCATTTTCATAACATACGTGTGCTTGTGTGCATTGATATTATTTGGCTAATATGGCATAACATTTCAGTACAGTCGAGTGGTGTAGAGTCATTTTGACCCATGTTGGGATAGTTGGAGGTTTTGACCTCATTTGATAATGTTGTGATTGATCAATCTTTCTTTCTTATAACTTGTAGCTAGATGCCTCCGAAAACGCGTGCTAGGGCAGGAGAGGCCGAAAGTAGGGGTGGTCGTGGCCGTGGCCGTGGTCGTGGCCGTGGCCGTGGTCGTGGCCGAGAAGCACCAATTGAGGATGAGGTTAGCCATCATGGGGAAAATCCGAGTGGGGATCCGAGGGAAGGGACCGAACATGGTCGGGGAGAAGAAGTCCCGGTCGTTCAAAATCTTTTTGCTAGAGATTTCGTCGCGGCTCTTGCAGCTGCAAACCTTCTAAATCCTGCTCCTAGGGAAAGCGCAGATAGTCGTGCTATGATAGCAATGAGGGAGTTCAGTCGAAGAAATCCACCTACGTTCGACGGGTCGAGCAGTGACCCTCTTGTAGCCGATCATTGGCTAGCCCAAATTCGAAAACTCTTCAGGGCTCTTCAGATCACGGAGGATAACTTGCGAGTCAATATCGTAGCCGTTCAGCTTACCGGGGAAGCGAATGAATGGTGGGAGTCTGTGTTGGAATCGAGAAAGGATGCAAGGAGGGCGGCGAGGACTGCAGCTCAAGTAAATGAGCCAGATGTTGAGAACTTAACTTGGGCCGAGTTTGAGGTGCTCTTTGAGGAGCAATATTTTCCGGAAACAAGTCGTGACCAATTGAGAGATGAGTTTGAGAGGCTAGAGCAAGGGGATATGACTGTGTCGGAATATGCCTTAAAGTTTCAGTCTTTGTCCCGTTTTGCACCGGAATTGGTGGCTTCCGAGGAAAGGAAGTGTAGGCGGTTCGAGAGAGGTTTACATGAAAACGTGAAAAAGTTTGTTATGGCACAACGCAAAGGAAGATTTTCGGAGGTTGTTGAATGTGCAAGGAGCATCGAGACACCAAGGGAGACACCCAAGAATCCTAAGCTTTGGGAGCCAAGGCAACCAGCGGGAGGTATCAGTTCTTCTTCGGGGAGTTTCGGTAGTCAAGGGAGAAAGAGACAACGAGATCAAATGTCGACTTCGCGTGGTCCGTCAAACTTTAGGCATCCACCTTCATCTTCGTTCGGGACTCGAGGAGTTTCTAATAGATCGTCGATTGTATGTCATGAGTGTGGTCAGACCGGGCACATTCGCGCCCAATGCCCGCGATTGTTGAACACGTGCTTTACTTGTGGGAAGCCTGGTCACTTTGCTCGAAATTGTCCACGTGGGGATGGGGCTCGTAGTGAGTCGGGATCGGTGCAGCAGCCGAGGGGTGGACAGGGTTCTGCCCGGCAGTCGTTTCGGGGTGCTCAGAGACAACAACAGTCCCACTTTCGTCAGACCACTTCAGTTCAGGGATCTCAGGCTGAGAGAGGAACTAGTTCATCCACACCTACTCAGGGCTCCGGTTATCGGGGTGGACATGTTCAGGGTCAGACTACTCAGGGGAGGGCATTTGCAATCACTTCTGCTATTCCACATCCACCACCTCCTGTCACTTCTCAGGCCCCGGAAACTTCGGTTGTGAGGGGTACATTTCTCTTGTTTAACTCCTTTGCTAGAGTGTTATTTGATTCTGGAGCATCGCATTCATTCATTGCTGCATCTTTTGCTTGTGCTTTGGAGTTGGAAACTGAGCGTATCAATCCTCCGTTGTATGTTGACACACCTATAGGAGGTAGGTCGCCGTTAGATCGCATTTGTCGGGATTGTGAGCTTATTATTCGAGATCGTCACTTTACATTTGACTTTATTGTGCTGAATATGTCGGGGTTCGACCTTATTTTGGGAATGGATTGGCTGTCAGCATTCCATGCTACTATAGATTGTTTCAAGCGTCGGGTCCGTATTTGTCCACCTGGGGGTTCTTGTTTCGAGTTCTTCGGGGAGCGTCGGGAACCGATAGAACCATATCTGTGTGAGTCTCGGGAGCGTGAGTCAGTGTATGCTCTGTTAGCGAGTTTGGCCTTAGATGAGGACATATCCGAGCGTGGGGAGTTACCCTTTGTCGTTTGTGATTTTCCGGACGTGTTTCCAAGGGAGTTGCCTGGTTTACCACCCGAAAGGGAAATCGAATTTTCTATTGATTTGCTTCCTGGTACCGCACCTATCTCCCTACCTCCTTATCGTTTCGCGCCCGCCGAATTGAGGGAGTTGAAGGTTCAATTGCAAGAATTGGAAGATTTGGGGTTTATCCGTCCGAGTACGTCACCCTGGGGAGCACCGGCCTTGTTTGCTCAGAAGAAGGATGGGTCGCTTCGTTTATGTATCGATTATCGCAAATTAAATCGCGTCACCATTAAGAATAAATATCCTATGCCTAGAATCGACGACTTGTTTGATCAACTTCGAGGTGCAACTTGTTTCTCTAAGATCGACTTAAGGTCTGGTTACCACCAGTTGAGGGTTCGGAGGGAAGACATCCCAAAGACGGCTTTCCGTACTCGTTATGGCCATTACGAATTCATTGTTATGCCTTTCGGATTGACGAATGCACCGGCGACCTTTATGGATCTAATGAACCGTATTTTTCGTGCCTATCTTGATCGATTTGTGGTTGTTTTCGTGGATGATATTCTTATTTACTCGCCTTCGGAGGAAGAACACCAATCTCACCTTTCTATCGTTCTTGAACTCTTGAGAGAGCACCGTTTGTATGCCAAGCTTAGCAAATGTGAATTTTGGTTATCCGAGGTCAAGTTTTTGGGTCATGTTGTATCGAAGGATGGGGTGTCCGTTGATCCGGGAAAGATAGAGTCTGTGATGAGTTGGCAGCGACCGAAGAATGTGTTCGAAATTCGTAGTTTCTTGGGTTTGGCTGGGTATTATCGTCGTTTCGTACTTGATTTCTCTCGCCTAGCGGTTCCATTGACTAAGTTGACTCGAAAGGGGACTCGTTTTGTTTGGAGTGATGCGTGTGAGATGGCCTTTCAAGAATTGAAGAGAAGATTGACCAGTGCACCGGTTTTGATTGTGCCCGAACGAGGGGTCGGTTATTCCGTGTATTGTGACGCTTCGAAAGAGGGACTAGGGTGCGTGTTGATGCAATTAGGGCGAGTGGTAGCATATGGATCGCGGCAATTGAAGACTCATGAGCGAAACTACCCTACCCATGACTTAGAACTTGCGGCCGTCGTTTTTGCATTAAAGAGTTGGCGTCATTACCTTTACGGTGAGAGGTTCGAAGTCTTTTCCGATCACAAGAGCCTAAAGTATTTGTTCTCTCAAAAGGAGCTCAACTTGCGACAACGTCGTTGGATGGAACATTTAGAAGACTATGATTTTGAGTTACAATATCATCCGGGTAAGGCGAATGTGGTAGCGGACGCATTGAGTAGAAAATCGACGCAACTTGCGAGTTTAGCCATCCTCGAGTGGAAAACGATGAACGACTTAGGTTCATATGCACTACATTTTGAAGAGGTCCGTGACGGAGTCACTTTGTGCAACTTGGCCGTTCAATTGACTTTGTCAAATCGGGTAATTGAGGCTCAATGGCAAGATGAAGAAGCGGGAGAGTTTCGTACTAAGTTTCTTAGCGGGAAAGCTCGAGAGGGGTGGGTGATTCACACCGATCAAGGTTTGCGATACCAAGGAAAATTGTTCGTACCCATTTCGTGTCGAGAGGAAATTTTGAGGGAATTTCACCATTCACCATTAGCCGTGCATCCGGGAGGAACGAAAATGTATCATGACTTACGTAGGCAGTTTTGGTGGCCAGGAATGAAGAGGGATGTTGTTATTTTCGTGTCCAAATGTCTCACGTGCCAACAAGTCAAAGCCGAGCACCAACGACCCGCGGGGGAATTGCAACCATTGCCAGTGGCCGAATGGAAGTGGGAGAATGTGACAATGGATTTCGTTACCGGTTTACCGAGATCGCCGAGGGGGCACGATGCCATTTGGGTGATAGTCGATCGTTTGACTAAGTCAGCACATTTCTTACCAATTCAGGTTACCGATTCGATTGATACGCTTAGTCGTTTGTACATCCGCGAGATTATCCGTCTCCATGGGATACCCGTTTCTATTGTATCGGATCGAGATCCAAGGTTTACCGCGCGCTTTTGGCAAAGTCTGCAGGCCGCTCTTGGCACCAATCTCTTATTTAGCACCGCGTATCACCCTCAAACAGATGGACAATCCGAGAGAACGATCCAAATTCTAGAAGATATGCTTCGGGCTTGCGTTATGGACTTTCGGGGTAGTTGGGAAGATCACTTACCGTTAGTTGAATTCGCATACAACAATAGTTACCAATCTAGCATCGAGATGGCGCCATATGAAGCCTTGTATGGGAGACCATGTCGATCACCCGTTTGTTGGACCGAGTTGGGTGAGGCTACGTTGGTCGGGCCGGAATTGATCCAAGAAACTTCCGAGAGCATGAAAGCAATTCGTAAACGTCTTCTTCAAGCGCAAAAGAGAACTACCGAGCAAGTTAAATTAATTCGCCAACGATTGCTAACCGCGCAAAGTAGGCAAAAGAGTTATGCTGATCGTCGTCGCCGACCGTTATCGTTTGAAGTGGGAGATCACGTGTTCCTTAAGGTATCGCTGCGTCGGGGACTATCACGTTTTGGGCAAAAAGGGAAGCTTTCACCACGTTTTATCGGACCGTTTGATATTATCGAGAAAATTGGTGAAGTCGCGTACCGATTGGCTTTACCACCAAGATTATCGGGCGTTCATGATGTGTTCCACGTGTCGATGTTACGAAAGTACGAGCCGGATCCGTCACACATTTTAGAATGGTCCGAACTTGAATTAGAAGCCGATGCATCTTATGGAGAGGAACCGATACGTATCCTAGATTCGCGCGAGCAAATTTTGAGGGGTAAAACCATTCCGTTAGTGCGAGTCTTATGGAGTAACCTCGGGAAAGAAGAGTCAACGTGGGAAAGGGAAGACGAAGTGAGGGAGAAGTACCCGCATTTATTTCCAAATTGATCAATGTGAGTTATAAATTTCGACTTTATGATTTATGACTTATTGCTTGGTGATATATGTTATGACATGAGCATGTTTGTTTGATATATAAATCTTAATTGGCTTGTGTTGAAAATTTCGGGACGAAATTTCTTTAAGGAGGATAGATTGTAGAGACCCGAAAATTTTTAATTCTTGATATATATATATTTTTTTTAAATGCCTAAATTGAGACAATATGGTTATTTGGTGACTAATTTGATTGGGGCATGACGTGAAGGAATAGAAAGTTGAGGGAGTGGGAGTGTAATAAAAAGATATACGTGTATAAATAGGAGTGTGAACATGTAGGAGATCATTTTTCTCCCTCTTTTCCTCCTTCTCTCTACCGATCTCTTCTCTCCCTCTCGGCTCATCCTCTCTCTCCTCTTCTCTCACTCAAAACTCTCCCAAAACTTCAAGAACCAACCTCCCTCAAGCCTTTCAATCACATTATTGAGCTCAAAATTTCGTGGGTCAAGCTCGGAGGAGAGTATTTCGGTTGATTTCGAGGAGTTCGAAGCTAGGGCTCGTTTGAATCGCTTGGGTTTCGCTCATTGACTTGAGGTAGGGGTTTATTTACTTCTTTTATGCGTATATGTGTTGAAATAGTGTAGAAATCGTGCTTTGATCGTTCCCCTTTGGTGCTTTGAATGTCTGTCAAACTGCAGAAAAATCGCCTCGAAACAGCGCGGTATTGATACCCAAAATTGGGGTATCAATACCCCATCCGTCTCTGGATTCCCAATCTGCCGGGGATTGATACCCGATTTAGGGGTATCAATACCCCTTGTTGTTCTGGACAGCTTCGATGCCATTTTGTGTTCCTTCGATCGTCTCAACCCCCGATCATTTCTAAACCCTTTTGGACATTTCCTAAGCTATCTCACAGTTGCCTAATTGACTCCCAACGATGGTTTGATGTATTCCTTGATCCGTTAGCTTTCCGTTAACTAGAACTTTGTTAAAATATGTCTTATTGGTAAATTGATTTTACTTGGTTATATTTGTGGCATATTTACAACATTGTTAGAACACCGTATAATGTTTTTATGTGAATGTGTGATTAAGGTAGAGTCTTAGTTGGCTTGTAGAGTGCGAGGGTAGGTAAATGAGTCGAGGGATGGATTAGGAGGTCCCGTAACGCAAGTGGTGGTAATACGGCGACTTAGACGGATCCCGTAACGCAAGTGGTGGTAATACGGTGAGCCGAATCGTTAGGGATCACCATGACGCATGGGGTGGTAACATGGTAATCCTCGTAGTGCTTACGGTAACGCATGGGGTGGAAATACCGAAGGTGGGGATTTTGGGATAGGAAGTTGGTTTGGGGGAAGAGTTCAAGTCTTATAGAATATGATGTTGGCTTATAATAAATAAACAGAATGATTATTGATATACCAACGAGTCCATAGTTATCATCTGCTTGAACTTTGTCTCCTTGCACTCGTATTTCACTTTTTCATCATATGTGCATATAAAACTGGTAAATTTCTCCTACTGGGCTAGCGTAGCTCAACAAAATCCTTCTTTTCAGGTTCGAATATCGAGCATTAGACCGCATGCAATGGCGTGTTTGGACATGAAGACTTTTTGGAAGCTAACTCTGTTTTAGTTACTCAATCATCTGTCGTAATTGATTTGCTTTTGGTAAAGATGGGTTTGTAACTAAATAACCTTAAGTTTCTTTTGACTAGAAAATTGTATTAATTTGAGTTGGTTGTAGTTGTAACTAAGTTAATTTCGGCCGTAGTGCCAAGGTTGTATTTCTGTAATCATGGGGACTTGTTTGTAAGATTTAAACAGTTGGGAACTCTTTTGGGTTATATGTATGTTATGCGAGGATCTTTTATTAAATTGTATTATTTATTTAAGTTATGTATGTTATGCGAGGATCTTTTATTAAATTGTATTATTTATTTAAGTTAAAAAAATCGAGGTCGTGACAACGCGTGAGGATCACTACGTCCTCCAACGGGAAGCCGCTTTCACCCCATACCCATACGAAGGAATGTGTATCAATGCTGCAACGCGAGCATGCATGGTTTAAATTTCTGATGGCCGCTCCCTGCCTTGGAATATTTAGGCTCCGCGACAACAGCACGGCCGCATAGGTGCTGCTAGCCATCAGGATTTGCTTGAGAGGAACGTTGCCAAGAACCTCGTCGACCCACTCAGCCCAGTTCGAGGGTGGTGAAGCCTAAGCCCCGAAACGACATTCGGAATAAGGGAAGTCCCCGCGCTCTAGGCGGAGGCGCAAGACTGAAGTCGGATTGACCAACTCCGCGTCCTCTAAGTCAGCGGGAGTTGTAAAAGAAGTGGGGTTGGAAGTAGAAGGTCCGTCAGCATTGTAAGCCTCCGCCAGGGTCCAAAAGGGGTCCCCCACGGATCGAAGGTATGGAGCCCTTCTCCATTGATCCGTGGTAGGAATTGGTTCTTCAATGATTGCACCTCGTGCGGCCATTTGGGATCTATTACGTAAAGTGAAAAAGAAAGGTGAAAGCAGGAAAAAGATCGCTCGCTAGAAATAGAAGTAAAAATGACAGAGTTTTGACTAGGGTTTGAACGGTAGGTCAAAAGGAAATGACGGGTGAAAAGGTTTATATAGTAAGTCGGTTAAAGGAGCATTTATGGCAGCCGTACATCAAGAGTCGCATCAGCACATGAAGCGACACCGTCTATTCAGGTGCCCACTGTTCTGCGAGATAGCTCGAGGATGACCGCGGGAACTTGGTATATTATGCACGTGGGCGACGAGTTCCCGTTGGCCGCGTGCGGGGGGCATATGTAGGTGCAGTCAAATGTTACTAATCTACTATTTAGGATGACTATTTGACCCTTCAATCACAAGCGGACGCGTGGCGGCGGGACCTGCGGAAAGAAAAAAGGCCTTGGTCAAAAGCCCCCCCAAAAAAGAACGGTTGACCTCCCGATGAAAATAATGACACGCGCGTGGGCGAAGCAAATGGATGTCCCCACAGAAATTGTTCGCAGAAAAGGGGAACCATCGCAGAATTACCGCGGGCCCCATGGAATGGTTCTAGCAGCGGCGTTCGTACTAGGGTTCTGCAGATCTCTAGGACCTTGAATCACGAAAAAATTTTATCGAAGAGACCTCGGGGTTCTGTCTCAGGCCTAGAGGCGGGGTCCGGAGGGAACCTCGTGGAAAGAGAACGATTGCCGCGGGTCGCGACCTCGCTCTAGTGGGAATTGGGGAATTTCTTGTGGCCTGGTGGCGGAAGTGGAGCCGCAGGAAATCGAGCCTTCCCGCGGAAAAGCGTCCGCGGAAGGGCGAGTTTTCTCAAGGCCAGGAGGTACAAGAGGGACACGTGTCGGGATTTGATAGGGGCGCTGTCCTGGGCCTGACCTAGGCCCAGGTGCCCTATAAATACCCCTGACATTCCCAATGATTAATGACGACCTTTTTCTGGAAAAGGGTGGGTGAGCACTAAATTTGAGGAAGGAGAACATTCTTCCTCGAAGAAAAGGAGTGATCTCACTTACTCAAGCCCGGAAAAGGCCAGATACATCGCGGAAAACAGAAAGGATGCGCCGCCTCTGTTCCTTCCGTATCTCCTGCTCTTCTCCTCACCCCACAAGATCTCTCCTTTCTTCCCTTAGCTAGTCATCAACCAATCACACCTCTCCAGCTCAAGGATAATCACACGTAAGCAGTCTCTCAAGAACACGAACTCCTACACGTGTCTATAGACTTTTGAGACACCCTCTATTTGTAGGGTAGTTCCAACTTTTCCAATTCACCACATTTTTGGGGAAAAAAATAATTGTATTCTGCAAATTATTTCCTCACATTAATTTATGGGCTTTTGCTCAGACGTAAGAGCATTACTCAACTCGAAGTGCTCCCTATCTTCCTTGATGGAGTAACTTAAAGGAAAATTAAGTATGAGTAATTAAATTAAAGGAAAACTTAATAAGTATTTCGTACCAGTGAGTTAAAGGTAGGGGTGACAAATTGAACCCAGACCCATTAAAAAACCCAGACCCATCAACTAAAAAATAGACCTAAACCAACCCATTTATTAGTTGGGTAAGAATGGATCCAAACCCAACTAACCCATTATTAGTTGGGTCTTAATTGGGCATCAATTGGGTCAACTAAAATGACCCAATGGGCATGAAAGTAACCTATGAAAAATTTTCAACCCTTTACTAGATTCCCAATGAATGCAGCCCACCCCCTACCACGCAACCACCACCGCCACCACCACGACGGCCACCTCCGCCGTCGCCACCACCACCGCCATCACACCACCACCACAATGACCACCACCGCCGCCACCACCACGCCACCCTCACTACCCCCACCACCACACCACGCCACCACCACCGCTGCCGCCATCGCTGCCACCGCCGTTGCCACCACTACTGCGTCACCACCACCGCCATAATGTCGCCGCCGCCGCCACCACCACCACAACCACCGTGCCACACCCACCACCACCACCGCGCCACCACCGCCGCCACCACGCCACCATCGCCACGCCGCCGCCGCCGCCACCACCACCACTGCGCCGCCACCACCGCCACCACCACCACAACGCTGCCACCACCAACACGCCACCCTTACCATCCCCACCATAAAGCCGCCGCCACCACCACCACCACCACCACCACGCCACCCTCACCACCCCCACCACAATGCTGCCACCACCACGACGCCACCCTCACCGCCGCCACCACCACCGCCGCCGCCGCCGCCACCATCGCGGCCACACCACCCTCACTACCCCCACCACCATGCTACCACCACCGCTGCCGCCACCACCACCACGCCACCCTCACCGCCGCCACCACCACCACCACCACCCCTACGGCCGCCGAAGCCGCCACCCCCACCACCATCGCCACCACCACCACCGCCCCCGCCGCCACTGCCACCACGCCGCCACCGTCACCACAACGCCACCACCAATGGTGGTGGTGCGGTGGTGGCGGCGGTGAGGGTGGCAGCGATGGTGGCGGCGGCGGTGGCGGTGGTGGTGGTGGCGGCGATTGTGGTGGGGGTGGTAAGGGTGGCGTGGCGGCGGCTGCCGTAGTGGTAGTGGTGGTGGCGGCGGTGAGGGTGGCATGGTGGCGATGGTGGCGGCGGCATGGTGGCGATGGTGGTGGCAGCAGCGATGGTGGCGGCGGCGAGGGTGGTGTGGTGGTGGTGGCGGTGGCGGTGGCGGCGTTGTGGTGGTGGTGGTGGCCACGGTTGTGGTGGTGGTGGTGGTGGCGGCGGCAGTGAGAGTGGCATGGTGGTGGTGGTGGTGGCGGCGGTGGTGGCGGCGTGGTGGTGGCGGCGGTGAGGGTGGCGTGGCGGCGGCGGCGTTGTGGTGGTGGTGGATAATTGGGTTAATGGGCGGGTCGGGTTTGATTTTAAATAAATGGGTCGGATTGGGTATGGGTAATTGAACTCATAATTAATGGGTCTAAATGGGTCAATGACCCATTAAAGACTCAACCCACTTATAACTTGCCCATTTTGACCCAAACCCGCCCATTTGACACCCCTAGTTAAAGGTAACACAGTTGGCCAAAAAAAAGAGTTCAAATTAAGGAAGTGCATATTTGTAATGAGAAAAATGAACCGTAAGACTCTTGATGAATGAAACATATTTGAGAGATCATATGATCGCGATTCTCATATTCACATGTCTTTGTTTTCCAGAATGATTTATAAGTAGGAAGAGAGATCGCGTGCATCAATAATCCCTTTCACGCGATGAGACTCTAGTGAATCGGGACATCGTGTGCATCAGTGGTTCCTTCCACACGATGAGGCTTTAGTGAATCGATCGAGCCCATGACATGCATCTCGGCTCCAATTAGTGTTGGATCAGAAAATGCTTATTCACTTTTATATATATATATATATATATATATATATATATATATATATATATATATTATTGGAACTTACAAAGTAAGCGACCACTTTGCATTTATCGGGAGATCCCGACCCACAAAAAGATTGGACCTATCTCTGTGTAAGTTTCTTATCACATGGAGTATATATGGTCGGATAGAATTTCAATGGGTATGTCATTTTATGACCTAACACTCAATCCGAGAGCCAAATTTTATTTGGTAGTACTGCATGTTCATGTGTCCCTCGAAAATGCATAATCGAAACTATCCATTCTAGCAAAAATTTGGTCGGTGTGGGTCATCTTTTCTGGTGGAACGAGTTTTGAACAACCCTAATAATCTAAATATATATGTGATCCACGCCAAAAAAATTTGTAGTTCAACCATGTCACTTTCTCGGGGATAGAAACATCATTTACCATTTACATCATAAACTTCTGTATGGTTTTTTATAACACTAGTAACAAAGCTCAATGTTTGATGAAATGGAAAATGAACAAGAAGGTGGGCATACCATTTACAAAAGATCTCTCATATACCACTCCCGGCCATCCTATGACTTTGCAATCCAACTGTTCAATATTTCAAGGACCATTTTAGAATGAGAGATAGATGTAGTGCAAACTCTTTGACTTGACGATCAGTCTTGCAAATATTCAGTTCATCCTCCAACAATTTGTCCCACAACATGAAATTCTCAGAGCCCAAGAAGATAGAGAACATTGTTTGCAGTTTCGATTATGCTGTCATTTCCTCCTGATTTTGGTCCCTCCCATTTTCATTTTGGTCAATAGCATCCATAGTTTCCTCTGAGTTCACTTTTGGCCATCGATTTTTTAGTTCGGTTCTTGTACCAAATTGTTGATGATCTAGCCAAGGTCTCGTGCCTCTTTTTTGCTGCAATTTTTGAGGATTTCGATTTCTTGGCCTCTTGATGTACTTGAGCAAATGCTTCTTCCCTCTTTGAAACCATTTATTTGCGAATTCAAATCTGCCTGGATCAATCTTCTTGAAATCCTTATACAATCATACCGAAAAATTATTTATACAACACGGAATTAGTTAATACCAACAATACCAAATATAGCAATCTACAAATCAAGAGAAGGTTCAGCACATCCTTTTTTTTCTTTTTTCTTTTTTCGCTTTTTATGTTCTGTGTTAAATTTATTAAAGTATCGAGGAATGTTGTAAAAGCTGTTCATAGCCAGTTGCGAACCCAGAAACTAATGCTGGTGGGGGCACATATTTCTTACGGTGGTGAAGAAGACTTTTATCAAGAAAAAGATTGTGAATTTCATCCATCATTTTTAGTTAGTATATTATTACTTCTTTCAAGTGAACTTACAGAAAAATTCTTTTAATTGTAATGCCTTATATAGTAATATTTGTAAGTGAAGACATAAGTCATTCACATTACAATAACTAGAATAGTGTGTGGAGAAAAGAAAGGCATACAGTTTACCCATCTATAAAGAAACTTAATTAATACTTACATACAAATATTTTTAGTATAATTTTTTAGGACACTAACATAATTTAAGACTATATTAGATGGGTTCCACAATTATTTGAAAAAGTTAAACCCTAGGAGTTGGTTTGGTGGTTAAAGTTTGAGACATAGGAGTTTGTTTTCTCCTAAAGTTGTAGGTTCAAAATATTCTTGGTGCTATCAATTCAACCAATAGTGGACGGAGAATTGGGTCCCCAAATATTAATCGAGTACACGTAAGCTAGTCCCAACTCTCAGAAATATCTATATATATGTATATATTTCTAGCGAAGTGAGTGGGGACCCGTGTATATATTCTGCCGAAGTGAGTGGGGGCACGTGACCTGATGAAAACCTTATATTATATATATATATATATATACACACACAGTCATTTTCAAATGAGAAGATCCTTATTTTAGTTAAAATAAGGACCTCTCCATTTCTTCCATTTCTGTTTGAATTTCGATGATCCGAACCGCTCAATGTGTTCAGAACGTAATTTTAAGAGTACTCGCAAAGAATCAACAAAAAAAATGACCGGGAAGGGCTTCATCCGAGCAATTTTTATTTGAACCGTTCGATAAAAAATAAACAAAAACTGCTCGGATGAAGCCTTTCCGGTAGTTTTTTTTTGCTGATTTCTCACGAGTACCCTAAAAATCACATTCTGAACACATTGAGCGGCTTGGATCATTGAAATTCTATCGGGAAAGGGAGGTCCTTATTTTATTAAGTTAAGGTGGTCCTTAGGAGAAGGGAACTATATATATATATATATATATATATATATATATAGGGCCCTTCTAATGCGGGCGCCCGCATTTAAGTAAGTTGTGGACTTTGCCTTTTCTGATCGAATTTCGATGATCCGAGCCGCTCAATGTGTTCAGAACATGATCTTAAGGGTACTCGCGAGAAATCAGAAAAAAAAAGGACCCGGAAGGGCTCCATCCGAGCAGTTTTTGTTTATTTTTTATTGAACGGTTCAAATAAAAACTGCTCAAACCAAGCCCTTTCCGGTCTTTTTTTTTTTGCGATTTCTTGCGGGTACCCTTAAAATCACGTTCTGAACACATTGAGCGGCTCGGATCATCGAAATTCGATTGGGAAAGGGGAGAAATGGTGTGGTCCGCAACTTGCTTGAATGCGGGCATCCGCATTAGAAGGGCCCTGTATATATATATATATATATATATATATATATATATATATATATATACAGGGCTTGGTTTGAGCAGTTTTTATTTGAACCGTTCAATAAAAAATAAACAAAAACTGCTCGGATGGAGCCCTTCCGGGTCCTTTTTTTTGCTGATTTCTCGCGAGTACCCTTAAGATCATGTTCTAAACACATTGAGCGGCTCGGATCATCGAAATTCGATCGGGAAAGGCAAAGTCCGCAACTTACTTGAATGCGGGCATCCGCATTAGAAGGGCCCTGATATATATATATATATATATATATATATATATATATATATATATATATATATATATATTCTAGCGAAGTGAGTGGGGCACGTGCCCTGATGGGTCCGCCCCTGCTCATAGCCTTGCTAAAACAACTATTTCTATCAGAAAACAATGTTACGTTGGCCATCAAACCAAACAAAGCACATTTGACAACGAAAAACTACACCAACAAAAACCAACATTATAAAGCCTAAATGGGAATCTTGGCCTAATGATTGTGTAGCTGGAGTTACAGGTTCGAGCTGATACAACAATATTGACTTCATTTAGCAACAGTGATCTACTCACTAGCATCCAACTTCTAGTAGGAAAAAAAAAAAGAAGAAGAAGGAACCCAATCTAAAAAAGTTAAAATCAACATGAGCAAGCACTAAAATACCATTACCAGAACAAGTAAAACACATTCACCTCAACATTGTCATCATGAGAAAAGAAGTGGAACGAAACGTAATAAGTACTCACATAGCAGATCAGTCGGTTATAGAAGTTGGAGAGGTCGTTGTGGTTGAATAACTTGGGCAAAGCCGTAGAAGAGTCTTAGAAAACTGAAGTGCGTCCCAAATTATGAAGCTTTCTTGAGATGGACTCCATAAAATGATTTCATCCGTTTTGGGGTCTTCCACCATTTGAATGGTCTTCCTTACAAATGGTGAGACCCCTACTTCAAAGACTTCCTCCATAGGCTTTGGCATTGAGAGAGAGAGAGAGAGAGAGAGAGAGAGAGAGAGAGAGAGCTCTGTTTTTGTTTCAAGTTCAAGTGTGGCCACCAATGGAAATGCGTAGCCAAATCTGAGTCATTGTTATGCAACCTGGAGCTCTATTTAACTTTCTGGGAACTTCTCTTTGACACCACTGCAGTACTGCCCTCTCACTTTATCTATCATGACCCCGTAATTGGAGTCCAAAAGCATCAAAATTGCTAAATCCTCCTGATGTAGTTTGGTGCAATCACAGCCGTTATTTCACCTCACAAGGAACACATTGGTACTGCTTAAAAGAACATATGCAGAGTAATCTTCGTCCTTTGAGAATCATTTTCGGTGGATGTTCTCTTTGGCAGTCAAGTTTCTTGTAAATCTTTTGGTTCTAACTTGTTGGAGGTGCGGATCAAGAAAAAAAAACCTTGATGGCGGTCGTTTCAGCATTTTAGTTTAGTCCCAATCCCAACATGCATGAATGCAATGTTGTACGAGGATAGAGCTTAATGTTTGATTGATGGGCTGTAACAGCATTTTTCAGCGGCCTGGCTCTTATTCGCACCATTAACGTGGAAAATTATTCAGAATAGGACAGCCAGCTAATTGATTATACATACATAGAACACTACCAAACCACAAGACAGAGTACTTTCGTAAGTTGAAAACTCGCACATTGCACTAGTCCGAGCCAATCACTATAAGACTATAATGATCATCTGCTTGTTATTAAGGGGCGAATGAAAGGATAGTAGACAACGATTGGTGAGTAGTTAATGATCATCTGCTTGTTATAACAACCATACTTGACTTGCTCGAGTGCGGATTCATGAGAAAGTCTTGTGTTTGGTAGTCTTATGTTTCACAAAGAAAGATGAGAGCAGGCTCTTGCTGCGGACGGGTGCCTGGACGATCTCTCTCCGGCTTGGGTTGACATGTGACCTGAAAGGCGTCGAAGGTCTGGAACCCTCTACAGAATCCTGCAGGTGACAAAACAAACGACAGCTTCCCACTCATTTCTAATTCACCAAAACGGAAACCAAGATACTTACAAAGCGGAGCTCCTATCACTTGTGCAGTAAAAGTCTCCATAACCAACTATTTATAAATATCATCAATGCATGCGTGATAAAAGTAGGCAAAGTTCAAGGTCATAACATCATTGATATTTGAATTACATTCAGAAAAATAGAGAAAGGAAAAAGTGACAAAAGAGAGAACAGCCAGTAGCACAAACTGCTTAAACTCTATTTAGTCCCTTGGCAAAAATAAAAAATTTCTATAAATAACAATTGTGTTACAAGTTTTAGAGTTTGGGATGCGCATCTTCTATATAGTCCCATCCATCCAATTGTAGAAAAAAGACCAGGAATTTTAATGATATGGAGTATGGACAGATATGATCATATGATGTTTCTATTTAACTAAATAAATCAACCCCCACCCAAGCCCAAAAGACTAACCGACACCACCTAAAAATTTGCTCCCTTCCAACTGGTTGGTTCCCCCATTCAAAAAAAAAACCCATAACTGGTGGGTTCCTTTTTCGCACGTAATTATAAGTTCCTACAAACGATCGACAATCTTCAAACTTCCTATTTCACCACCAAATTCACTCAGAAATTTCACAATAATGATTGCCTTGTAGTCTTCCATTATAGGAACTTGCAACTATTGCACAGAGTCTATGCAATTATAATGAACATAATGGAACCCAGCTACATCCTTCCATAGTATCGGGTATAAATTCTGCTGCAGAGTAAGGATATTAAACAAAACAGCATTCATGCCGTCCAGGTCAACCCAAAACATGCAACACTCTACTCATAACTAAAATGCCAAATATTCTAAGTTCTAACTATTAAAAAGCAATGGAGCTCCATAGAAAGCTAACTGATAATAATCCTACCTATGAAAAAGAGAGAAGTAACTGGAAAGAAAAGAACTCACACCTCATAACAACTATTAAAAATGATTTCTCCTTCTTTTTCTTTTCTTTTTTTCCCTGATATACACATTACCAATGATTATAACTATGTTAGTAACACAAACTATCCAACACAAGAGCTGAAGTCCCCGTGAACAGTTGCCTTGTCTATCTTCTCAATAGTGAGCACAACTGAAAAGTAATTCTGTCTAGGCACTACTGATCCCACCATCTAACACTTGGAACATATTTTGTTGATATAGCATGTAATGGATGAATGTAGAGGCAAAAAAATTTGTTCAACCAATTGGATGAAGTGAAGATCGGCAAGCACATCAGGAAAAAGCTTAAGAACCATCATGTCAATATTTTCTCATCCGTTTCTCATCATTCAGCGTAAACTTAGAAGAATGTTGGGTGTCTCTGAGTTCTTGTTGATTTTCAACTTACCATCCGTGCTGTAATTGAAGCGTGACCTCCACCGGACCACTTGAGATGAGCAGCTGGGGATTTCATTAGAGTACTTTCTTTAGCATCTACAAGCACAAAAAACGAAATTATCATTCACCTATGGAAGAGGTATACCATACAACAAGAAGATAACTGGAAGTAAAGCCTAGGCATACCCACTAAGTGGAAGACCCCATAAGTTTTTCCGGAAGATTTTTCATCTTCACTGCTGCAAGACAAATACCATCGTAAGCCTCCAAGCTCTCTTGGGAATATTCAGAAAAGTTCAGAAGGATATACCGCAAATAAGAAACTAAAGTTCTTGGACTAGTTTGGTTGATGGTTCTTTCTTGAAACTTATTTTCTTGGAATCTTTTGGAAAGGAGCTCATGGATTAGAAAATATTAATGTTCTGTTTTCAATTTTATTAAAAAAAATTCTTCCAAGAAAATGAATATAATATAAAGATGGATCACTGTTTCGAGTGCCAAACAAAAGTTGTGAAATTTCTACGCAAAATTGATTTTGAAAATTGCAACCAAGCAGAGATATCTACTGCTAATGTGTGCTAAAGTTCATTGACTGACCTGGTCAGACCACATGGGGCTGCTTTTAAGGTAGACTTAGTTTCTGATTCTAAATGCCAAGACAGAGTATTTGCAGGAGGGCCTATATTCCACGGACAGAATAAGAAATAGCACGAAGATTACAGTAAATACTAAGCCAAAACAAAAGTCCTGTAGATTCATATGAGTAGTGGATCTAGTGACAGGAAGCAAGTATTCATAGTTTGGAAATCAGGTACCTGAAGGGTAAAGTCGAGGTCTTGTTTGAATATGATTTTGCCTAGCATCTGTCTGTATGTGTGGGCTAAAATGTACCTTCTTGTTCACAGAATCTAGCTTGGGGAGTTAAACCAAGAAACAGGTTAAAAGGAAAACTGGTACCATGAAAAAGGACTGATCATAAATTTAGCACTTGCAGAAGAGATCTTAATGAATAAATCGTACTCGGCAAAATGTAATGCTTATGATGCCTTGGGATCAATGCTAACAACTGCTGCTGCCGGAGACCTTCTTTATCCGTGTATGTTTGGCATGTTAGTAGTTGCTTATGGTAAAAAAACAAGAAAACAAAACCTAAGTTCAGATTGTATCCCAAAAACATTCTTCCAAAAACCTTACATTTAGTGGAATTGCATATGAAATATCACCTGATTTAGACATAACACCTTGAGCTCCATAGTTGAGACATCTATGGATTGTTGGTCGAGTAGATCAGTTAATTTGTAAGCCACAGTGCCAAGGTGGTCAACAGCATTCACGAGGGTTCTCACGGCATAATCCTTCAGGTTGTCAAGGACCCTACATACTTTAGAAGTTTATTTATACTAAAAAGCAGAAAAGTGGCAGTATTCCAAGACAATTGACCATAATGGCATACAAAAGATGCCAAGAAAATATTTGAAACCAATAGAAAACCATTCTCAAGTCAAGACACACAAGAACATTATTATCGTTGTTGTTTTGGATGCTACCAAGTACCAATATAGCTACAACAACCAGTATTGTTTGTCGTCGTCAACATATTCGTCACCACCACCTCACAATTCGATGACTGATATTAAACTATTTTCGTTATTTCCACCGACATTTAAATCGAACCACTCTTATGCATTAGTTGAGCACCCAAGTGAAATATCAGCATCATGAAGTGTATCATCAAATCTCACACAAACTCTGAGGATTAAGTAGTCAACTAGGCTCTTCTTTCATATAATATTGAATAATAGGCTTGGATTTGACTATGATTTTAAAATAAAATTGAAGTTACCGTGGTCTTACATCTGTTTCTGATCACTGTGCAGATAAGATTTCTCGCAGTATTCTGCAGCGGAATAAAGTTGAGGCCTCAAATTCTTGAGTTCCTGAAGTAGTCATAACAGAAGGATCAAAGCTCTTAATCTGTCAGACATGGATCAGGCTTTCAACAAACTATTTGGAAGAGACTACACAAAATATTTTGCAAGATTGAGCGCAGAGCAGCTATCAAGCTAATGTTTGGTTCACAACAATTTCCAAGAATAGCTGATCAAATCAAAATGTTTCAGCTATTTCATTTGTCTGGAATCTACAAATGGGTCGGAAGTAACAGGCTTGGACAATCCCTAACACCGTGTTTGGTTCACTCAAATGAAGCTGAAAAGGAGTGTTCATTCCCTTAATCCCCTTATTCTAACGTTTGGGAAATTCTTGTCAAAAAAGACATTAGCAAAGTGACAGAATACACCTAACAAATGAAATCATCATTCATTTATGTTAGATACGGCCTGTTTGGCCTACATAAAAAATGCGGATTATTTTTTTCTCTATTGAATTTTTTTCACATTTGTAAGTTTTCCTTAAATTTTTTTGTGGATTATAGATTCGTCTCGACGAGAAGAATCTAAAAAGTACAAAATTATGATCTAAATGTTTAAAAAGTTCACTAAAAACAAAAAAAATTGTTTAAAAAAATTAGAGTTTCATAACAAATTACTTTTCCATTCCAATTACTCTCGTCGAGAAGAATCAATAATAAAAAATGGACGCAAAACTAACAAATGTGAAAAAAAACCTGAATAGAGACAAATAAAAATAATCAGGCTTTTTTATTAGCCAAACCGGCCCATAATAAATGGCCATTACATTGAAGGACCATTCCACTCTTTCCCTAAATCGTTCTAGTAAACCAAACTCGACCAAAGGGAAAGCAAATTAAGGATGAATGGAAAAGCCCATTGATTAAACAACAAAGCAACCCAAGGCAAGGCAAATGGAACTTACTTGAATCAATGCCTAGATTACGACAGCATTCAAACATGTATGTATCGAGTATAACATCCAAACATGTACGTGTAACAAACCAGATCTGATAATGAAATTGAACGAATCAAACCTGCAAGGCTTTGACGAAACTCTTGCTACGTTCCATGGACAACTCGTCGAAGGTCGTCGATGCCCCTTTTTCAATTCGGAGCTGCTCCAATTCCATCTCTCTCTCTCTAACTCTCTCTCTCTCTCTCTCTCTCTCTCTCTCTCTCTCTCTCACACACACACACACACACAGGACTTCAAGTGATAATCGTGAAAGATAAATTGCTAGTGGATTTTGGGCAGTATATGGAATGGAAGTAATTGGGGGTTGGGGTCGGTAGAGTATTTCTGTTATAGTAATGGTACAGTTGGATTTGGATTAAAGTTAGGTTATGGTGGGAGAGCCAAGCAGAGAGAGAGAGAGAGAGAGTACAGTGTGCTTGAGTGTAGCCGAAGCAATCCCGGAAAGTGTTGGCCATGTTCGTTTAGCACATTTGGGTATTTTAGTTTTGGTAGTGGGTGGAGAGAGAAATAGAGTAATGATTGAAGAAATAGGTAATGAGTGGAGAGAGATAGAGAGATAAATGAAATTAATAATTGGAGAAATAGGATAATGATTAAAGAAAGATATAGGGTAATGATTGAAAAATAAAGTTAAAACAAACTAAATATACTAAACGAACAAGGCCGTTATCTTTTTCTAATGTTAATGGCTATTGAAAATGACGTCGTGTTTATTTATCGTGAGCCCACTTCTGTTATTAAAAATAGTTGGACTCCGGTTGTCGTTCGGTTGAAATTAAAAATAACGGGGGTCGTTGCTTTCTGTCAAAATTTGCGACGTTGAACCTCTTGGTTTGTCCCCCTAAGAGCATCTCCAATCCAACACCTACCAAATTTTTATTTGAAAGGATCAAATTAATTTATTTTATTTAAAAAGTAGATTTAGAGAATTGTACTATTTATCTCAATTTCAACCCAACACTCTATTTTTGAACTCCAACACATATTTGAAGGAGATTCTCTATTTTTTCCTTCATCTTCTATATTTAAAGAATCAAAATTCATCCTCCCAAATGGAAGAGAGTTTTAGATGATGGGTTGAAGAATATTTTTCCTCCAAAATGAAGAAATGGAATATGGATTGGAGATGCTCTAAGGTTCTGTTCGGATGGAGAAATTTTTAGTGCCGGGTGAGTACTATATAGCCGTGCTCACGTGGTGTCCGAGTAGCTCATTTAGACCATTTAAAAGTGTGTTGAACGGCCCAGATTGAAACTTTCTCTCTCCTCTTATCCCACCACTCTCTCTCATTGTTCTCCCTCTAAATCTGTGCCGTCCAAAACTGAAATGGACAGCTTGAATACATTACGCAAATTTCTCGTTCAGCTGATAGGAAAGTATGAGAAATGATAGAAAAATCAACTTTCTCAGAATTGTCATGTTCAGTTACCAAAAATAGTGGAATTCACAAAAATACTTTTTCCACTAGAACTCACTTTTCCTCAAAATGAATCTTGCAAAAAGGTGGGAATTTATTTTCCTAGAAAAGTTTTCTCTCGTCCGAGAGCACTTCCCTTCCTCCCGCCAATGTCACTTTTCCAAACTCTCATTATTTATGAGTTGACACTCAAATTATCTTTTCCATGACACTCAAATTATCTTTTCCTAAACAATTTGTTTCTTCAAAATATTTTTTCCCAAGAAAGAGCAATAAATATAGTATTTTTTTTCTTGAATGTATTTGTTTTTTTTTTTTTTTTTTAATCTTAGTTTCATGCTCCAATTTATTTGTGTGGACCAAACAATTAACCATTCTTGAAGTTTGAGATTTATTTTAATAACCCTATTGATTATTTTGTTTTAGTAGCAAATATAGTGATTGATCACTATGATATAGTTCTCTTTCAAGTGGCTGATTGCAAAGTTGTATGATAATTTAGATGATAAATTAATTAAATAACCATTCTTGAAATTTGAGATTTATTTTAATAATCCTATTGATTCATTTTATTTTTGTAGCGAATATAGTGATTGATCATTATGATATATATAGTTCTCTTTCTAGTGGCTAATTGCAAAGTTGCATGATAATTTGGATAATAAATAACTTGCGTAAAAATTAAATACATATATACTCGTTTATGTAATGTTTATAAGTCGATTTTTTTCTATTACTACTCTTTATTAAAAAAGAATAAATTTCATCATTACGTATGGTGTTTTCGAAAACATGGTGATTGTTTAGCTCATACAGTTATTTTGTCTAAAGTGAGCCATTGCAAAAAGAACTTTCCAACTATTTCCTTTTTTTGGTAAATAAACAAAAAAATTTACTTTTCCTGTAGAATTCCTTTGTCAAATAAACATTCACAGGAAAGTTTTCCTTTCCTTCGCTTCAATTCATTTTCTTTGGGACTAAATTTTCTACACAACTTTTCTAACAACTGAACGAAGGCTAAGGAAAAAACAAAAATGCATGCTAGGACTATAACTAATGGAATATGAAAAGAAAATCTCACTATAACTAATGTAATTAAATTTTTTTGTTCGCTCAGCCTAATGGAACTAAAATTAATTCATTATTATTTTAATTCAGTACTTAAAATGTTTATCAAACTAACTTTTCAGCTTAAAAAATTCAACATTCAGTACTTATTTTTTTAGCTTTCAATTTTATCAAACAATGGTCTCTTCTATCGATTGAAAAAAAAAAAAGGGGTTACTTTTGAGTGCGTCAAACCCTGAAAAAAGGGACCCATCAGGGCCAGATAGAGATTTGTCCTCCAAAGTTCAAACCATCTTGACGTTGGAACCTCGACGCCATCGTTCCAAAGTTTGTCAACTCAAAGGAAGGTGACATGACATGAGCAACAACGAAGTTACAAGGATTAGGATAGATGGAATTGCTTCTCAAACAATGATTAAAGATTATCCCGTCCTAGATAGTCTAGCAATACCTAGTAGTCATATTTTTGCAAATGAAATTGTGCATAGTTTTCAGTCCATCTCATGTACTAGCTCAAGACCGGTAAGACATGTTTTATGGACATTTCCAGGTACTGGGAGACTGAAACTGAACACAGATGGCAACATCAAAGGTAATCCGGGACCAGCAGGCTATGGTGGAGTTTTCAAGGAGGAGAGAGGGCTTTGGATCCTTGGTTTCTTTGGAAAGTTTGAAGACTGTACAAGTTTGGAAGCAGAGTTTTGGGGGCTGTTCAGGGGGCTCGAAATGATCCAACAACAAGGGATGGATGCTATGGATATGGAGTCGGACTCAACTGGGGCTATTGATTTGATTATTGGGGAACCACCTCAGAATTCACCCCACATAAAGCTCATCAAAGAATGTAAAACCCTCATGGATTTTACTGGATGCACCCTAAGGCACACGCTTAGAGAGGAAAATAAGGTGGCAGATAGGCTTGCCAACATGGGAGTAGATCAAGAGGACCGTATGATGTCGCTCATTATCCCTCCAGATGACATTATCTCACTCCTGGAGACGGATATGAGAGGAGTGACTTTTGAGAGAGTGTAGCTGTTTTTTTTTTTTAAACTTCCTTTTTTTTTTAAAACTTCCTTTGTAAAAAAAAAAAAAAAAAAAACCATCGCTCAGAAAATGTACAGCTAGCTTTGTCGGAGGCAAGCAGAAGAAAAATGACTATAGATAATAAAGGCACGTCTAAGCGAGAATCCGACTCTGAAAGCAATTCTGCAACCTTTTATGCAGAAAACTCTATCCAAACAAGCGGAGAAAAAGCTAAGAACTGTGAGTGCGTTAACAACCAAGTCCTCCCAAATTTACCAATCCCATTTTGTGCCATGAGAAACTCAACTATCGTTTCGCTAAAATTTTGAAGACCCTGTGGCCATCAGCACATGCATGTTTTCGAATAATTCCTCCAAAAATTTTGACTGTTTCGTCATCTGTGTTCTTTCGTCTTTAGTGATTTTTTGTCAATTTTTTTTCACTTATTTTATACTTTTTGAATGTACATAGCGTACCTCTATCCAAAAAATAAAAGATTTTTTTTAAATGTTAAAAAAATTTACTAAAGATGAAAAAATACACAAACCTATAGAACTTTCTTATCTCAAAACTCCAAACCAAACACAGTGTTAGATTGTTGAAAAAGGATTCTGAAGCCAGGTGTGGTAGTCATTGCATTAGAACTGAATCATGGCTTTTGTGCAACATTTTGTTGGGCTTTTTGCCTTAATTTGTTGAACTCAGTGAAGGATTTATCGAAATACTCCTATGAAACAACACAATGAGACAGTGGGAAGCCTCGTGTGGAACAAACATACAGGAACATATCACTGTGCCCGCGCATGCCTGCATAGACAAACACTGGAGAGAAAGGAAAAATTAAAAAAAAACCTGTACAACAGTCTGCTCCTTTGGCAGAGCGCATATAAGAAAGGTTACTCGTACGTACAAAATGCAACTCAAGAAATTGGGACTATGACCAAGCTCCCTGCAAAAACCATTGACGCCACAAAAAGTTTGCCCTATATTACAAACAAAGAAAAGGTAACTTGCTATAACCACTCCTCTCTACAACGAAATATATATACACAATCTTAATACATGCCCACATGAAGTCTAGTAAGTATACCCAGCGAGGTGACAAGTCCTAAAATTTGCTAGAACTAAAAATATGAGTCTTAGCAACTCCCAGAGAATTTTCAGCATGCTCCACAAATAGAGGGTCACAAGAAGTGGCTGAACAGCACTCAAAATTTACACCAGGGACATGTTGCGATACAGAGCAACTAATTCAAAAACTCAAGATAGGATTCGAACAGTGGATTTTTTGTGGAGATATTAGCCAGAGAAAGGAAAATAACAGCCAGACCAGAGGAATGAACCTTTTTTTACTCTTCACTTCATGATGATCTTCTCAAATTTTCATAATCCCCTTCCCTCTCTCCATAAATTTCTCCACATGTCCATGATCCAAACACAACCTAAGAGGGTGTGAAAGCTCAATATAATACACCAACATACACCAAAATCTGGGGGATTTTAAGCACCTACTGTGTTGATGATCCTCCCTCGTGTCTTTGAGAAGAGGCAAAAATGTTAGTCAAGTATTCTGTAACCCATGCGAGTTTCACCAATAAAGGCAAGGAATTCATCACCGGAGAGGGTGAAATCTCAAAATAAGTGGGCTTTGGTGTTGACGAGCATCCAATAGATTGGAGCAATTCATCAACAGCAAGTACTCGAAACTTTGGGGGTGGTGCATTCAGAGCGATGTTATGAACTCGGTGCTCATAAATCTTCCCATGCTTATCCAGTTTGTACTCAGAAGTACCGTCAAATCTACCATGCCTCTCCCATGGTACACGGGGGATGCCGTGGACAGTCCACCGGACCATAATGATGTTTTCAACAGGCTGCCACACACTAATGATGTCAATCCACAAGGCCTTAAAAAATATTCTTCCATGGAATCTTAGGGCCCAGAAAATTGCCTTGTAGTTCTCAATTCCGACAAAAGTGTTGAGTGGATCTCTGAAGACAATGTCCTCCCTGTACAGATTAAAAGGAAGAGATTGGTATGTTATTGATGAACAAGTACTAAGTAGGCAATCTTAGACCCAGTAACCCTCCATGATGTAAGCAAAAGTTGAAATCTGAACCTCAGAGCAGGAAAATGTTAGGGACACAGGGCAGGGCCAAGGAATAAGTCCACCATGCCACTGCCTAGGGCCCCCATTTTGGGGTCCAAAAAATAGGGCCGCTGTTCCATATTTAGTCATAAGTAGATGCTTCACATATGTCAAAAATATGTGAATGTAGCTCAGTGGTAGAAGGCTAGAAGCTCTCCTTAATCCACGTGTTTCCTCAATTCCAACCTCTTTCTCTACCTATTTATTAACATACAAATAGATTTCCCATAGCAACTGAGTTTCGAACTCGTTTCCCCCCAAAAAGTAAACATGCACTCTACCACTCTACCACTGTACATAGGTATAACTTTGTAAAACGTCGCACCAACTAATATATTTAGATTTTGCAGTTACTTCAACTATTTTTTCTAGAATTTCTGGTTTGTATGTTCTTTGTAGTTTTGTTTGAACTCAGTTCAACATACGAGGCAAGTATACAATATTTTGTTTGATGCTGATTATTCTGACATACAAACTTATTTGATTACGTCTCTATGTATTTGTAAGAAACATATATAGGGCCCCGTGTAGCAATCTGGCCTAGGGCCCCAAATGTTCAGGGCCAGTCTTAAAGGGACACGAATACTTGTACAATGAAGTGTCCTGATACAAGCCATGATAGTCTCCACACCAACTGATGGTGGACACTTGTGAGAGTCTTCGCATGTTTGCTTGTAAAGTGATAGCATCCCTCTCATTCGCGGAAAAAACGTAAGAGCATGGTAAGACAAAAACCATATCAGCCATGCTACAAATTCATCGAAACAACCTCTACACCTCGTATGATCAACAATATATGTTCTATACAAGAGGCGCATCCCATATGCACCATACTAGGGAAAGGAAACCTAAATCAACCACACATACTCAAAAAAGCCTACAAAGTCTAAAAATTGGGTCAAGAAAGTGTCAAATCCATCGAAGTACCAACCATTCCGAAAAGGTAGGCACTACTCTTCAGTTTGGAAATAGACTCTTCAATCCTCTTAAAATGTCCTATTGCTCTGCTCTCTCACCAAATGATCCACATCAAACCAGAGACACCATAAACCAAGCTTTGTTCCTTCTCTTCTCCAATCGAGTTCCTCTCCAAGAATGGAAAAGATATATTCTATTTTTGGAGAAACCCAAAACACTCCAAGCACGTCAAGTATCCAAGAACCAAAGGTCTCTAGCAAAATAAAATGGAAAAGATGATTGATCATTGACCGACCCCTTCTTTCTTGCGAATACAACACCAAATTAATAAGAACTTGACTTATCCTAATTAGATTTTCATATGAAGAATCTTACCAATTTACCATGGCCAGTCATCCACACAAACCCAACTTAAAAGAAGCTTAGAACCCTTGACCACCTTCATGGGTCCCATCCCAAAGGAGAGGAGTTCCACATTTGAGACCCTCTACAATTAAAACAAAGAAACGTCCTGATCATTACCTATCAATATGCACTGAACTCAATGTTTCTCAGATTGGATTCATTTACTGCGGTAACACAAAGTGTGAGCTTGCAACCAATCTGCCACCCTTGGACATAGATTATGGTACATAAAATCCAGTCAAGAAATGTAAAACCACCACCTTCCCCACATATCTTTCTTTATCTTCTGAGAATGTGAATTTGCGATTAATGCCCCCACTTATCGAAAAACTGGAAGGAAAATAAGAATTTTAAACATGGAAATGAACGTCCAGAAAGTAATAGTAACATGCTTATTGTTACTCCTACTCTACATGGTTTTCTAGGTTGTGCACTTAATTAGCAATTCTCAAAACAGTGATACTCATCCAGGAGCTGCACTAAGATATTCTTTGAACAACAGAGCAATTGTTTATTTTTTAATGAAAGCCAAAAGCTACTCAGGAGGAAAGAGGTGGCAACTGGATAGAAGGACCATTTGCTTTTTCACCACAAGTCAGTTTTCCTCCTGCTGCACCCGAGTTTTGCTGAAGAAAAACAATACTCAGCGTGATGAGGGCTGTAATTACAGTCACATCAAAGACTGTCTGGGGCGAAGGGTGGCCCCTTATGACGAAGGATTGCCGAGCCAAGCAATCGGTCGCGATCTAGGGGTGAACCTAGGGACAGGTTTCAGCCCCCCAAAGATGACCGCCATGGACAGAGACCAGTGGAGAGCTCTTTGTTCTTATCACCACCTAGAGGAGACGGTCAGCCACAAGACGCAAATTGATAGGCAAAAATACTGCAGGCATAAGGAGCGATACCATGAGTACAATGGTTGGTATAAAGACTGAGACCATCACCGAGAGAGGTCGCACTCTCGGGGTCACCGAAATCATAATGGCCGAGGTTGTGGGCAAGGGGAGGTTCTAAAACCCGTGCCCAAGGAAATCGGCCGAGGTTGTGGGCAAGAAGAGGTTCCAAAACCCATGCCCAAGGAAGTCGGGAAGGTGACCGAGCCTGCGGTCACACAGAGCCCAGTCTTGGTTGGTTAATTGGTCACGTTTTCTTCATGATTTTTTTCATGAAATTGTTACAATTAATAATAGATTGGGTACGTAATCATTTTTTTGAATCTTAAATTAAATAAGTGAAATAGAGAAAGCTTTCTCTATTTCACTTATTCGACTGGATCTTATGGAGCCTGCTTATGTACGACATGATTCGGATCTGATCATAAAAAAGATTCTCTTCAAGTGAACCAGCCTATCCTTTGTATGGCACACATAAAGTACCAGTATTACTAATTTGATAAAATAATACAAAAAGATACGAGTAATCAGGGCAACATACACTCACGAAACACAGACAATCAATTATACAGATGCACAACGTTTAATCCTCTTGGTTGGTGGATTTGATCCCCACACAACTTATCAAAGTTTGGCCCCAAGAAAGTAATTTCTTGTGAATTCCATAATGCAGATAGTGTAGGGAAATATCCGATCCCACCCACAATGGAAGCGTAACGAAAGAAATAAACACACGCGCAAGAGAGACACACAATATATGTGGTTCGGCCCCAATGCCTACTCCACGGGAGGGAGAGAACAATTTCCATTAATATTGGATGAGTACAATGAGATAAGAAATACCCCCACCAAGCCCTTAAGCTCACTTGTATTTTTATCTCCCTCAAACTCGCACAATATTCTAACACTATTTTCTCTCTCACACACCTCTATTTTTCTTGTGTCTCACGGCCGTAGCACACAATACACACAAACACTACTTGCTTTCTTTCTCTCCTGACATCTTAAACCCATGTAGAAAAGGCTATTCTAACGCAATCCAATTCCAGATTATTCCCATGAAGCCACTTAATTACCAGAACCAATAAATACCCAACTAACCGTCATTTTTTTTCTTTTCTTTCAATGGTATTTACCGTGGGAAAAATCCCAACAGATAACGCAGATGGCCTGCCATAGATCAGACAGGGGATTAGTTGCGGTGCGTGTGAGCTGGTCTAGGACCTTCGAAGTCAAAAAACAAAAATACAGATGCATGCACATATGAACATACATAGAGCTCATATATATCCATATTTGTTCAAACCTGTATATATTAAAAGTGAGTTCCTTATAGAACAGCTCTGGAAATTCCTCGCGCAGAGTCCGAATCGCATACCCCGTGTTCACGTAGTAATCTCGCTTCTCCTCCTCCTCCTCCTTGCTCTTCTTCGGCGGCAACGACGTTGTGCTGAGATTCACCGGAGCTGCTGCTAACACGTCGTACAACCCGATATTACGATGACCTAGTTCTGATATTCCAACCTCAAAATCTTTGATCCTCGAGCAAACCCTAACCCTAACCGCGCCCCTGCTGTTCTTCTTAAGCACTGTTTGGTTTCCGACACTCCTTGGGATAAAGTAGGCCGGGAATTCCAGGCGGCGGCCGGAAATGGAGGAGACTTCGACGGACGGCACGATTAGGGACATCGTACGGAGGATTCCGATGAGCGGAGAATGGTGGAGTCAGAGGTTGGATTGATTGGGAAAGGCCATATGTGACGCGAAAGAGTGAGCGGTGTGCAAATATTCAAGGTGGAGTTGTTTTTGTGGAGAAAAATCAAGATTTTGGGTATTTTCTCGGATATGGACTACCCGAAGAGAGAAAAAGGGAAAAGGAACTGGATAAGCCTTGTTTGTTCGGATAGTAATGGGATGGCAATATTTCATTTGGATTTTATTTTATTTTATTTTGTCTTTAATCAATTTTTTTTATTAATTAGTTTGTTTTAAATATTTTTATAAATTATTACTTTGTCATGATAATAGGTATTTAAAATGAAAAAAAATTATGTACCATAATCTTCTTCTTTTTTTTTGGATTACGTACCTAATTTTGTGTGTGGATTATGTACCTAAAATTATTACTTTGTGGATTATGTACCTAAGGCTCCATTCCAGAATACCAACTTAAAAAATAAATACTTATTTCACATTTTCAAATTTAAAAATAGTATAAATAAAAATACTTTTTTGATTTTTTTTGCACCGTATAAAAAATCTCATTGAGATCTTTCAAACAAGATCCATATTGCATATTTTTAGATTTTAATAAGTCTATTATTTTTTAGCTTAAAATTGCTTTCATAAAAAATAAGGACTTATTTTACGTTCCAGAACAGAGCCTAATTTTTTTAATAAAGACAAAACAAAGCAATAATCTATCAGAAATTGACGAAAAACAAACAAATACGAAAAAATTTGAATAAGGATAAAAAAATCATTCTAATGGATTATTTAGCCCAAAAAAAACCCTATATAAGCTTGTTTGGATATAATGCAAACACGGCAGGCAATTGGCGATGAGGATGCGGCCGTATCGGGTCTTCAAAATTTTTTTAATTTTGGGGTTTCCAAATTTTTTGTTCTCTCATTTTTTGCAAATTCATAAAAATTGGTAGGAAAGTTTTCGGCAAAACTTAGATGCCAACCTAAAAATGGTGGTAAAGATATACTAACTGAAATGAAAATAAATATAACCCGCTCAAACTATTTGTAGAAAAACGGCTTGATGATCATGATATGAATACATAGGTGGCACATGATTCAGGTGAAGATTAGAGGAAATGAATTAGAAAGCTCTTCCGTCACTCAATAGCAGGTTAAAATAGTTTCTCATCAAGAATATATAAGAAGCTTTAAAAGATTTTGTTTGACTTGTAGAAATTAACGAATCATGATTGTTTGAAGACCTATTGTGCTAATTAACCTTGAAATTTCTATATAACAAGAGAAGACAACGAATTAACTAACTTTCTGATATATATTGATGGGCAGAACTTGATTTTAGAATTTGATCGAAGTCATGGAGGAAGTTTTACCAAAAGAAAAACAATAGCTCAATTATTTAAAACTGATGGCATGGGTGATTGTTTTCCAAATTCACTTGCTTATGGATTACATGCACGGCTGACCAAACTAGTTACAGCTGCATGCTGTTGAACACAAATTTCGAGTCTGCGAAAAAGACAGAAAAATGTTGAACAATAGTCAATTTTATTGATGTATGAAATTAGGGTTTACAATCTCTGATGTATTTTCTAATCAAAGAAAATAAAGTCTTCTGATTCTTCTCTTCGGTTGTTGAAACGAGGGCTTAATGCTTGATCTCGAATCAAACAGCGGAATCTTCTCCTAGATTTGTGGAGAAGTTGATGATTTGAGTTGGAAGTTCTTTGAGGCTTTGAAGTTTCGATTCGAAGAACTTCTTGATGGATGCAGACTTGAAGATTTCTGAAGGGCTTGAGGGCTTTGATCTTCAGAGCTCTGGAGCTTGTATGCTTCAATGTCTAGATGGGAAAAATATGAGAGGGAACACCTCTATTTATAAGGATTTGGGTGGAGACCCCAACCCTAACCTTCCATATTGATCTCTTTAATTATTTCCTTTATTGAATTTAAAAGAAATAATAATTATTATTCACCAATTAGCCTAATTTGATTGGCCGGATTTGATAAAATAATAACTGCGTCATTTTGACACGTGGCACCATTTGATTGGTCCATTTATGTGTCTCTGACTTTTGACCACGGACACTTGGCATCATTTGATTGGCCCGTCCATGAAACTTTGACTTTGACTTAAAGACACTTGGCTTTATTTGATTGGCCAATTTGTATGCCCTAGCAACACGTGGCGATTTGTGATAGGCTAGAATTTTTACGTGCCTACAGATGCCCCCTCGAGACTTGCTCATGTACGAAAGTGAGTAGGTCGCGAAATGTTGACTTGATTTAATTTGATGCCGAAAATTTGAGTACACGGCGATAGAGGTTTTTTTTTTTTTTTTTTTGCTTGACATTGTGCGTCAATTCTCAAAATTTCAACTCATTGACCAAGCTAAAATTTATCAATTCACATACTGATTTTTTTTTTTTTTGTTTTTTGCATATTCAGAGGCAATAAACCCAACTTATGTGCAAGTTAAGGTTTGATTCATCATGGAATATTTTAGCCTATCAAATTGAAGTTTGACAGCCCAATTAACTTAAACCCGAACCCATCTCGCAACTAGATGTCAGATGCTTGATCGTCAATAATATATAATGGATTTAGGGCCCGTCCCTGCTTGTGCCTGCCGCCCTAATTCTTTTGCTGAGAGAACAATTAATGTAGATTAAGGAAACTCATGAATTAGGAGAGAAATAATGCAGATTCTTTTTCCTAATGAAGTTTGTCTTCTTGCTCTATATATATTAAGAGCAATAGCACCGAGTCCTCACAATTCAATTCATAGCTTGGTAAAGAATTCTTGACTGCTACTGTAAGTCTTCTCTTTCGTCTTGTAGCTTCTTTTTTTTTGGTTGTCTTGTTCCTTTTGCTGCTTCTTTACCGCACCGAGTATGCCATGTACTGAATCTTTTTCCCAAGTACGACTTATAGCAAACAGCGTGGCTCCTCCTTTTGGATTTTTCGGAAAAATTTACGTAACGTACTCTTTTCCGCTTTCTCTAGTATTAGAACTCGTGAACCCCCCCTTTTCATTCTTTTGTCATGATCTTATTTACACAAATTCTGACTGTACATAATTAGGAGCCAAGGAATCAAATCCATTAAAATATCTTGTTCCCTTTTGCGACATGATCAGAGACTTTTTTTTTTTTGAAATCAATCTGAATTTTTCCAAAATCCCTCTTGCTTCGAGCATATTTTGTTTTGATTACTCATGAATTCCCTTCGCTTCTGGACTGATGAATGAACTGCTAATAAACCAGATATTTTCCGTGATGCCGAAATTTATAGCACCAGAAAGTTGCTCTAAGAAAACCCAAACTTATTCATATGAGGCCGCATCAATGTAATAGCCTCACAATTTTCTTGTTTCTGATAATGTGAAGTCAAAACAGTCAGACACGAGCTCGTGTAGACAATAACTTTGTATTAGCAGTGAGGTAGCTTGCAACTATTTTGGCATTTAGCCTTGCTTTGTTTCATGTCTTCACTTGCACGGAAGGGTTTTTTTTTCCTGGGGCCAAGACAATATATGTATAAAACACCTTTTTTTTTTTTTGCTACCTTTTTATGGGCAGAAAGCTTTGTCTTTAATATTCACAAAACCCCTCTGATTGCTTGAATTCATGCATATTGCCGTCAGCGAGTACTGATGCTTTTACAGTGATCACGCCGCACTTGCAAAGCCTATATCTGAACAATGCCCTTTCTGTTTCAATTGGCACAGCTCGTTGATTGAATTTTCTTTTCTCTGTTTTTGCAGATACAAGGAATTTGTAGCTTGACCAGAGAACTTTTAATTTGGGTCTCAATTTTCTGAACAGTGACTTTTCTTTTACGTATCAATGCTCTGGCTTTTTTTTACTAACGCCTTGTCATTATTCTCTGTTGTAGACTTAACGGCTGACTTTCAAATTGCTTCTTCGAGTTTCAAGCTCAGTGGCCACTGTCTTCTTCGAGTTTTAAACTCCGCAACCATTGCCTTCTTTGAGCTTTAAGGCTCCACTGCTGTTATTTCTTCAAGCTTTAAGGCTCCGCCATTTCTTCGAGCTTTAAGGCTCCGTTGCTGTTATTTGTTTGAGCTCTGAGGCTCCGTTGTTGTTATTTCTTCGAGCTCTGCTTCACAACTTTTTCGAGTTTTAAGGCTCCGTTGCTGTTATTTCTTCGAGCTCTGCTCCGCCGTTTCTTCAAGCTCTAAGGCTCCGTTGCTGTTATTTCTTCGAGCGCTACTCCGCAGCTTCTTCGAGCTTTAAGGCTCCGTTGCTGTTATTTCTTCGAGCTCTACTCGGCCGTTTCTTCGAGCTCTGTTCTGCAACTTCTTCGAGCTTTAAGGCTCCGTGAAGAGATGGCCTTATTCAATGATCATTCGATAGATGATCATCAATTTTTGTCCATCAGCTATGAAGGCGCTGCCCCAGCAACTCAAGTTGACCTCTGGGTTCATGATCCAGCCATTGGAGCTCTTGCACTAGAGTGGGATCTTTCTCCCGATTCACACCATCTCTCACGATGGTATACTGAATCATCTCGAGAACTATTTAACCATGGGAAGTCCACTTTTATCTCCGACGATGCACTATTACTGCGATCATCTCTCCACGAGAAGAACAATGATTCTGAGCGCTTCCTTTTGTTAGGCGATCGAATCATCAACGGAGATGCTAAATGGGGTAACACGACTCCTCAGTTTGGGGAAATTTCTTTCATTGACGGATATTGGGAGTGGTTAGAAGACGTGCTTGCCAATTTTCAAACACGCTTTCCAAGGTGAGGATCTACAGCGCTGTCTATGCCATGCCACGAAGGTTCTTAAGGCCTGCCACAACGTCGAAGCCAATGCTTTGCTCAAAAGGTGCTGTCATGATAGAATGGTTCTTGAAGCTTTCCACAATGTTGAAGCCGGCCGATGCCATGCTAGGAGGTTCTTGAAGCCTGGCATGATGTTGAAGCCAATCTTGGTAGGAAGGTTTTGCCATGAAGTGGGAGTGACCACGACAAAAGCAAACGAGAGCGAGGGAGTGGCTCTACCTTCTACCATCATCCTTGGAGTTTGAAGGATTCATGCAAAAGCAGGCCAAGGCATGCGAGCTACTCTACCTTTTGCAATCATCCATGAGGTTGGAGGGACCACAATAGGAGCACACCAAGGCAATGGAGAGACTTTATCTTCGGTTAGCACCCATGGAGCCAAAGGAATTTAACAGAAGCAAACGAAGGCAAGAGAGCGACCTTCTGCCATCACCAACGAAGCTGGAGAGTTCATGTCAAAGCAAGCTAAGGCAACAAGCATATTCCTCTTGCCATCCTCCATGAAGCTTGAGGGGGCTCTCTGACGTGGCAATGCTTGGAGTGCCTTAGTTCTATGTTTGCATAGAAGATATGTTGGAGAGCATGGGGTCTCGATTTGAACTTTGAGACTAAGGATATACCAGTTCCTTTGAGAAGTCAAGTGACCAATCCGTTCACATGATCCACCATATGTCGCTTGCGTTCTTTGATTTGGTTTGATGAGTGAATTTCAACATTTAGTCTACTTATCCCTTGAAGAATAAAGTAAACACAATTTTTTTCAAAGCTGGCTACGTACCCAAAATGGGATCAAGCCAAACGTAGTTCAAAAGGTTTTTTTTTTTTTTTGATGGAATGACTGAACTTAAGAAAAATTCTCAAGTTGCCTACGTACCCTTGGAAGAGATCAAGTCAAAACGTAGTTCAAAGGTAAGACGAAATTTTTTTTTTGAATGACTGAGCTTGAATTCAAGCTGCCTACATACCCAAAATGGGATCAAGTCAAACGTAGTTCATTTGTTTTGTTTTTTTTTTTTTGGGCCGTGCACAGTTTTAGCTCATGCGGGCCAGGAGCAACATGCAGTTTAGGCTCATGCGTCATGGAGTAACGCTTGCTCTTCAAGGATAGTAGCGCTTCAAGAATTTGCCATTTATGGGGCCAACTTTTAAGCCATCTTCAGCAACCACTTTGTAGGCGTCACTTGAGTAAACTTCTTGCACCACATATGGTCCATCCCACTTGGAAATGAATTTGCCACCGATTTTATGGGTGGTATTAATGGGCCTTCTCACAGCAAGAACCAAGTCCCCTTTCTGAAAAGAACGAAGACGGACTTTCTTGTTGAATGATTTTGACATGCGGGCTTGATAACACTCAATACGTTGTTGTGCCTCAAGTCTCTTTTCATCAAGTGCTTCTAATTCTTCAAGGCGTAAGCGAGCATTGTCTTCATGAGTGAGACCTTCTTGAACAGCCATTCTTAAAGACGGGATTTGACGTTCGAGCGGCAAAACAGCTTCCACGCCGTACACTAGCGCATATGGAGTGGCTTGAGTTGGTGTTCGATATGTAGTTCGATACACCCAAAGAGCTTCTTCCATTCTCTCAGGCCGATCCCTATTTGCTTTGGCAACCACTTTCTTCAATAAGTTCCCAAGAGTCTTGTTGAATGCTTCCGCAAGACCATTTGCAGGCGGGTTGTACATAGTAGAGGTATGCTGCTTGAAGCCAAATTTCTGGCAAAGTCTGGTAACGGCACTGTTGTAGAAATTCTTTCCATTGTCCGTGATGATGCAACGCGGTACACCATATCTAAAGATGAGGTGAGTACGAATGAAGTTGACAACATTTTCCTTCTTCACCTCCTTCAGTGCGATTGCCTCCGCCCATTTGGAGAAGTAGTCAGTTGCAGCCAAGATGTACAAGTGACCGTCAGAAGACTTCGGCAAAGGCCCCACGACATCCATCCCCCATGCATCAAAAGGCCAAGAAGTGACAGTTGGATGGAGCAGTTCTGGCGGTTGATGTATAAAATTGGCGTGGATTTGGCAAGCATGACATCTCTTGGTGTACTCCATGCAATCCTTGACCATGGTCAACCAATAATAGCCCATTCTTTTGATTCGAAAATGAAGTTTGGGGCCAGATTGATGAGCGCCGCATATTCCAGAATGAGCTTCTTCCAGAGCTTTCTTAGCCTCATTTTCTTGAAGACAATGGAGAAATAACCCTTCAAAAGATCAGCGGTAGAGCGTGTCTTTATAATAGATGAATGGAGGGGCTCGACGCTTCACATCCGCTCTCCTATGTGGATCATCAGGCAGTTTCCCATGTTGCAGATAATCGATAAGGGGTTGTCGCCAGTCCTCTGTTTCAATTTCAAGCACTGAGACAACATTCACTTCCCTTTCACCATTGTCTTCATCATCAAAGCTTAGAGGTATGACCCAACTTTGACATATTCGAACGTGCGTCTCTTGGTCAGGGAAAGCGAGTATAGAAGCAAGCTTTGCAAGTGCGTCTGCCTGCCTATTTTTGCCTCGCGGTACATGCTCCAAAGTGACCACCAAGCCATGCGATCAAGCGACGTTCGTAGTTGTTGAAAGGCATGAGTTCAGGCTTCCTTACTTCATAGATGTCAAGGAGTTGGTTGATGATCAACATTGAATCTCCATATACCTTGAGTTGCAAATGTTTTGCTTCAACCGCCATCTCCAGTCCGAGGATGAGAGCTTGGTACTCAGCCTCATTATTTGAACAGTTTTGTATGAGGGTGAAAGCATAAGGTAAGACATCTCCTTCTGGGAAAATAAACACTACGCCTGCCTGCACCATTTTGATGTGACGCGCCATCAAAGTACATTGTCCATGGGGGACGAACTTCTACCACCATGACGTCTTCATCAGGCAATTCTTCGGACAACTCCCACTCGGCTGGTATAGGATGATCCGCCAAGAAATCAGCTAGAGCTTGCCCCTTAACGGCCTTTTGAGGTACATAGATGATCTCGTATTGTTGAAAGAGAAGAGACCATCTTACCAATCGATCGGTGAGGACTGGCTTTGTCATGACGTATTTGATTGGGTTGGCCTTCGAGATGAGGTGCACAGTGTGAGCTTGAAATAGTGTCGCATCTTTTCAATTGCGAACACTAGAGCTAGGCACATCTTCTCAATTGTAGAATAGTTCAATTCATGAGGCAGCATCATTCTACTCAAGTAGTACAACGCGCCTTCTTTCCCTTCATCATTCTCTTGAGCAAGCAAGGCCCCCACTGAACGCTCTTGGGCTGCAACATACAAGATTAAAGGTCGTCCAGGTTTAGGAGCGGTGAGAATAGAAGGTCTCGTCAAATATGATTTAATGCTCTTAAAGGCATTGTCGCATGCTTCATCCCAATCAAAAGGAGTCCCTTTCTTCATGAGGCGGCTGAATGGTTGACATCGCCCAGCCAAATTTGATATGAAGCGATGAAGGTAAGCCAATCGTCCTTGAAGACTTTTCAACTCGTGAATATTTCGAGGTTCAGGCATTTTCATGATAGCATCAATTTTAGCTTGTTCAATCTCTATGTCGCGGTGGCGCACAATGAACCCAAGGAACTTCCCAGATGTAACCCCAAAAGCGCACTTCAAGGGATTCATCCTTAGTTGGTACCTTCGTAGCCGCTCAAATACTTGCCTCAAATCATGAAGATGATCGGCTCGTTTCTTGGTCTTCACGACTAAGTCATCGACATAACACTCCACATTTTTGTGAAGCACGTCGTCGAAGATCTTTTGCATTGCCCTTTGATATGTGGCACCTGCATTCTTCAAGCCAAAAGGCATAACTTTGTAACAGTAGATGCCTTTTGGTGTACGAAAAGTTGTGAGCTCTTCATCTTGGGGAGCCATGCGGATTTGATTGTAACCGGATGAACCATCCATGAATGATAGGACCTCATGTCCAGTAGTGGCATCAACCATGAGCTCGGGTATAGGGAGTGGAAAGTCATCTTTTGGACATGCGTTGTTCAAATCACGAAAGTCAATACATACTCAGATTTGCCCATTTTTCTTCTTCACTGGGACAATGCTTGAAATCCAAGTGGGGTATTTGACTTCTCGAATGAAACCAGCTTCAATGAGTTTATTGATCTCTGCTTCGATTTTGGGGACCAAGTCTGGACGGAAGCGTCTTTGAGATTGCTTGATAGGTCGGACGCCATGCTTTACCGCTAGATGATGGACTGCAACTCTTGGGTCTAATCCAGGCATCTCTTCATAACTCCAAGCGAAGATGTCCCTATACTCACGTAGAAGCTCGGTGTAGGCATTTTCTTCTTCAAGGGTGAGCAAAGCGCTGATGTAAGCTGGTCGCGGCTCACCTTCAGTCCCTAAATTGACCTCTTTTAGATCGTCGATAGTGGACCTCACTCCTTCTTCTAACTCCAGTGGAGCATCTTCCGCATCTTCTTCTACTTGAATTTTTCATTACAAGTTGCTGTGATATGGAAGGAGGAAATGACAGACTCTTTGTCAAGACAACGATCCAATTCCTTGGAAGGCACTCTAGTTAGCACCACAGTTTGTCGCCTTACTCTTAGTAATGCATCATCAGTTACCACAACGAGAGTAGTTTGGCGCTTCATGCGAGAGGGTATTTTACTCTTCAATTTCTTGTCATCTTCTGACAAAAGAGCAGTCCTCCGTTTGGAAGCCTTCTCAATGGCACTTCTCGAAACACCCAATCGACTTTGGACAGACCTTCGTGGAGCATTTGTTGAAGATACCTCACTGGGTAGACCCAATCTACTTTGGATAGATTTGCACAAGACAGGAGGTGTAGAGCTTTTGCTTTGTGGCCCTAATCTATCTTGAACGGGTCCTCTTGTGGGGCTTGATGAGACAACTTCTTCTTGAGGGGTCAATCTGTCAAAAACTGACCTTTGTGATTTCGGAGCACTTAAGCGATCGAAAACCGATGCCTTTAGTGATGAAGTGCATTCTTCCGCCGTAATGTGGTTGTTGCTCGATTTCTTTATGAAGATGCGAGCAGGAGCAGGTGCAGTGTATCCAAGGCCTGCTTGGGACTCTTTGATAGAATATCCCTTCTGCTTGAGCATTTTCTGAGTTGGGTTCAAGCCGTGTATCTTTTCGCCAGTCACTTCAGGTAAGAGTCTCCCTAGATTGGTTGAACCTTTTGGATTATGTCCAGCTTTTGCGAACAGCTTGTAGGCATTGGGATCGAAGCCATTTGTCCGCTGTGAAGGCAAGTATTCATGCTCCACTTGAGGGCCATGTGCAGCTCGAACAAATCCTTTTAGGGGTGTAGCAACCTTTGGTTCGTTAAGGTCGGTGACTGGGAGTGTTAATCCTTTCAAGGATGACTCTTCAGGCTTTTGCAACTTTGGTACATAACGAAGTATTGGCGTGCCTTTCTTCTTTGATGGATCTTCCACATGATGCTTGCCACCTTGACTATTTTCCTCTTTCACCTTAGTAAAGATGTTGGTATTACCAATTTGAAGGTTGTTAGCCTCGTAGGGTTTATAACTTGATGTAGAGGCAGTTGGCACTAATTCTGTCAACACCATGTTTGCCAAGTAAAATTTAGCATCGGCAAAATGGGATTCAGCTTCGCTAAAGGGTTTGTCATCGGCCACCACCTTCTTTATCACACCATCTCTGCAATACTTGAAGCATTGATGGAGGGTTGACGGGACAACGCCATTCTCATGGAGCCACGGCCGCCCTAGCAATACATTGTAAGAGGTTTTGGCATCAATGACATGGAGCAATGCGCTTGAAGTCATATCATCGATGAGTAAGTCCAGACGAATGATGCCAACAGCTCTTTGCCCCCCTTGATTGAATCCTTGGATCATAAGACGGCTAGGTGCTAGTTCTTCCATAGAGATACCAAGTTCCTTCAGGGTACGAAGAGGCAAGATGTTGACCGCAGATCCGCCATCCAGGAGTATCCTATTGACTCTTTGTTCGCACATATACCCAGAGACAAAAAGCGGACGATTATGTGGAGTTGCGCCAAGCAATAAATCATCGTCGGAGAGTGTAATGGCTCCAACACAAACAGAGCAATCTTTGGCGCAAATTGTAGAGCCAAGATGGATTGGAGAGTGATCACATGCAGAAGGCGACTCTAGTTTCGTCTCTTCATTTTGTTCACAACTCACAGTATTGCATGAAGCTTCAAAAAGACTGGTGGTGCGAATTGACTCAGGTAAGAAGTCCCATAAAGTAAATGGAGTGCGTAATCTTCGGACAGGGATGTCTTCTAGCAAGTTTGAAGCTATTTTCTTCAGCTTCTTCCTTCTTTGTTGCCTTCTTGTATGCCTCCTTCTGGGACTAAGCTTTGGGGCCACAGATTGAGGATGTTTTGCACTTGGCTCACGCTTCTTCTTTCTGCGAGTAACAAGGGTCCATCCTTCGCCATCCACGTCATCTACTTTTGCCTTGGCACAGATGCTGCCCCCAAGCTGTTGAACAGAATGACATCGAACTACCTCAATTGGATCGAACGACCCAAATTGAATCTTCACACTTCGTGGTGCTTCAGGCTGTTGAGTTTCATCTTGTAGAGTAGCCACAATTTGATTTGTAGCTACGGTTTCTTTCTCTTCCTCCAAGACGATCTTTCCTTGGCTAGCGAGTTCCACTACCTTCTCTTTGAAGACGAAGCATCGTTGGGTTGGGTGACTAACCAAGCGGTGGTATTTGCAGTAGTTTGGATCATTAACTTTGTTAGCTTCCTCGGGTCGCTTCATCTCCGGGAGCTCAATGAGTTTCAGATCTAACAGTTGATCAAACATTGAAAGGACCTCTGAATCAGGGAAAGGATACACCTTTTCTTGCATCTCCTTCAACGTGAGTCTTTTCCTCTCCTTCATTTGCGGCGGAGTGGACCTCTCTACTTGCTTTTCTTTGGGTTTAGTAGAGATCTTGAATGGCACAGCATTCACAGCCATGGATTCCTTCTTACCTTCTTTGACTAGAAATTTGCCCCCTTTGCGAAAATCTGGCTTGCTACCTATGGTGCGAGAATCTTGCGCTCTACGAGAGTCTTGCATCGGTAGACCTTGCCTTCCATTTGCCGTGATGGTGAGCTCCATGTCATGAGCTCAAGTAGCCAATTCTTCGAAGGTTTTAGGCAGGATTCCTTGAAGAATGTATTGTAGGTCCCACTGCATGCCTTTGATGCACATCTCAATTCCAGAAGTTTCGGACAACCTATCCTTACAGTTTAGACTCAAGTGCCGCCATCTATTGATATAATCAATGACAGGTTCATCCTTCCATTGGCGAGCATTCGTAAGCTCGAACATACTAACAATACGGCGGGTGCTGTAAAAACGGTTAAGGAATTCTTGTTCCAGCTGCTCCCAACTGTCAATCGTGCCAGGCTCAAGGTCGCAATACCAGTCAAAAGCGTTACCTTTGAGCGTTCGAACAAACTGCTTAACGAGAAGATCACCATCAGTTCCAGCATTGCTGCATGTTTCCACAAAGTGAGCAATGTGCTGCTTTGGATTGCCTTTGCCCTCGAATTGTTGAAACTTCGGTGGTTGATAACTAGTAGGCATCCTCAAAAGGTCGATCCTTCGAGTATAAGGCTTAGCATAAGTAGAAGAAGATTTCGGTGCCTCCTCGTACTTTTGCTTGATAGTGCCTAGAATGAAATCCTTCAGCTGGTCCATGGGAATCGAACCATCACCAGAAAGCGAAAACTCTTTCGATACTTCCTTCTGCTTGTTTGAAGACCCAGCTTGACTTGAATCCTCCATAGTTTCTATTTTGTTCTTAAGGGAGGCAATTTCAGAGTTGCGCTCTTCTACGGTTTTTGACAATCCCTCAACTGCTTTAGCCAGGGAAGCAACTTGTTCTTCTAGACTGACCGCATTTATTGTCATAACATCCATGATTGAAGAATTGCCAAGCTTGGTGAAGGCATTGAGGTTTGACAGAGGAGTGCTTCGAGAAGAGGTGGAATCAGAACTGCTTGAATAGCCTTCTTCCGTGTTCTTCTGAATTTCTGAAGCAGACTCATGAATCATGGGAGGATAAACAAAGAGATTCTCAATGTTGGCTGCCATGTCTTTCACTGCCTCCATGGTAGAGACACCTTCCTTCCTTTTTGGTGAGCTTGTGAAGGTTGGTGATACTTTCGGTAGATCAGTACCAACGGCAGAGTTTGGTTTAGGCAGAAGCGAGGCTTGTGCAGATGCTTGAGCTGCAGCCTTTGACTTGCTTCGAGTTATTGGACCGCCACTTCTAGTATGAGATCCAGAGCCAGGATTTGCAATGGTTGAAGGCTTGAAGCGTGCAACTTTTGCTTGAAGAGCCTTTGAACTGTTGTTCTTAAGAGCCTTTAAAGCCTTTGAACTGTTCTTCTTAGCGGCTATTGAGAGTTTGCTTGATTTGTTGAAGAGAAGAGATGAGAAGCAGAGATTGTCCCACTGGGCGTGCCAAAATCTGTTGAACACAAATTTCGAGTCTGCGAAAAAGACGGAAAAATGTTGAACAATAGTCAATTTTATTGATGTATGAAATTAGGGTTTACAATCTCTGATGTATTTTCTAATCAAAGAAAATAAAGTCTTCTGATTCTTCTCTTCGGTTGTTGAAACGAGGGCTTAATGCTTGATCTCGAATCAAACAGCGGAATCTTCTCCTAGATTTGTGGAGAAGTTGATGATTTGAGTTGGAAGTTCTTTGAGGCTTTGAAGCTTCGATTCGAAGAACTTCTTGATGGATGCAGACTTGAAGATTTCTGAAGGGCTTGAGGGCTTTGATCTTCAGAGCTCTGGAGCTTGTATGCTTCAATGTCTAGATGGGAAAAATATGAGAGGGAACACCTCTATTTATAAGGATTTGGGTGGAGACCCCAACCCTAACCTTCCATATTGATCTCTTTAATTATTTCCTTTATTGAATTTAAAAGAAATAATAATTATTATTCACCAATTAGCCTAATTTGATTGGCCGGATTTGATAAAATAATAACTGCGTCATTTTGACACGTGGCACCATTTGATTGGTCCATTTATGTGTCTCTGACTTTTGACCACGGACACTTGGCATCATTTGATTGGCCCGTCCATGAAACTTTGACTTTGACTTAAAGACACTTGGCTTTATTTGATTGGCCAATTTGTATGCCCTAGCAACACGTGGCGATTTGTGATAGGCTAAAATTTTTACGTGCCTACACATGCCTTCGAAGGACAAAAAAAAATTCATAGTTAATGTTGAATAGATCTTAAATTTAATCAACTATGTTGCAACAAAAGTTGAATTAGCTATGTAATCCATCTCAAATGATATGGTGGACAATTTTGATAATAGCTAAGTGCTTAATTACTATTTTTTTGCTAAAAGGCAATAAGATTGATATTTAAAGAATACCTTTTTCAATTTATCTAGTTTTTCATAATTTTGTTTCTCAATTCTTTTAGTATTTTAACCTTTTTGTATTCAGTTTTTGGTTTTTATTTTTACCTTTTTGAAAACTAATGAAGAAAACTTGTTTGGTAACAAGTTTCTACTTTTTTTTTTTCATAAACTTTTTTCGAGTTTTTGTAAACTATGGAAACTACAAAAAGTATTTTCCCTTTTTTTTTTTTGAGAAACACAAATATTACCAAACATATTTCTTGTTTTTGTTTTTATGAAAACATAAATCTGTTTCTACTTCTAGTTTCTTGAAAACAAAAAACTGAAAAGATTACCAAACGCACCCTTAGCTTTTCAATTTTTTTGAGTAAAATAAAAACCAACAAAATCGAATCAATTGAAAATTTGGTCCAAAATATTGGTTTGGTTTTTCCGAGCAATTAATTCAGTTTGGTTTTTTATTTAGAAAAGAATTTGAAACCGGTTTAGTTATTGGTTTTGGTCGGGAAATCGAGGAAACCGAACCGAACCAAACCAAAACATATAATTAATACTTACGCATGATCCCTATAACCTGAGTAACTCATTACCAAGTAAACTTATAACGCTCCTTACCCACCACGTTAGTTTTTGTCTTTTTCATATTAAGTTTGATATTTCATATTAAGTTTGATAGATTTTGGATCTTAAAAAATAATTTTCTGAGTCTTAGGTAAGAGTTTTTCTATATAAAATGTTTCCTAAACATTCTTTTTCATGTTAAGTTTGATAGATTTTGGATCTAAAAAAATAATTTTCTGAGTCTTAGGTAAGAGTTTTTCTATATAAAATGTTTCCTAATGATACCAATTGTCACGTCCCCGATTCTAGGAACTTTGTCGAATCATCGTGACAGGCCGATGAGTCCTAACGCTAATCCAGGCCTCTTTTCATAATTAAAATTGGAGACAATGGTTTCGAATAAACATAACTATTTTATTTCAAAAACATTTATTACAAAACCCAAGTCTTCTGAAAAAGATAACATTTTTATATAAAATCATGTTACTTTTATAAAGAAAAATCACGTAACTAAAGTATAAGTATCTCACCTTAGAATTCTTTGTTACGTATACTTGTTAACCCCTGAACGACGTAGTGGTAGCTTGGTGAAGGAAAAATAAAGCACGGCTTAGATTATAGTACCACTTTTCCCTCTATTCAATTCTATTCTACTACTTTCCGGTACTAACCTCACACATTTCTTTCTTCCCTTTTTTTTTTTTGGCCGTACCTAGTAAGTAGTAATTCTTTGCTATTTTTGGCCATGCACTAAAAATAGGATTCCTATTTATAGAGTTCCTAATTTGATCTAATTTTGACACCTAGTACTATACTTGTCATTCTTTTGCCTTGGTGTAAGCCACGCTACTAATGATTAGGCCAGGCTATATTTTAGAGTAGTGAGGTGGCAAAATTATAGCATGCATGGTGTCATTCTTTTTCCCTTTTTTTTTTTCCAAGTTTCCATACATACCTAACATATATGTTTCACGTTATGGTATTTTTATCATCTTTCAAGTAAATTATCTATTGTGTGTACATTTTATAAAAGAAATATTTTCAATTTTTGTTCCAAACTAAAACTAAATAATTTTTACGTGCCGGTCTCAACATTGTTTTCATTTTTAGTCGAGTCATATATTTATTTTGGGTCAGGGTGTTACATTCTCCCCACCTTTGAAAGTTTGGTCCTCCAAACTTGCGTATACTTCGGGAATAACTTGAATTTATTTGATAAAGAAATAATTTAACTATGATACGTACTAGGATGTTCTTGGTTTCTCTCAGGCATCGCCAGAAAAAAATTGCATAAGCTCTTCCTTGCCTTTGGCCTTGTCCTGTGTTTCCAGTCTTATTTTGCAAATTTTCATTATTCCCTTTTCGCTGATCCCCATTTCCAACCAACAAATTAGAGTTCTTTGGGCAATTTCTTTTGATATGGCCCAACTCACCGCATCCATAGCAACCAGTTGATCCTTTCAAACATATCCCTGTATGTGCTTTTCCGCAATTCAGACAGTTAGGGCGATTCTCAGTCCTATTCTGATTTTGTCCTTGCCCTCCTGTATTTGGTCGCTTAGTCTGTCTATTGCTAGTATTCTTGTCCTCGTTCTTCCTTTTCTTAGGTTCCGACATATGGTCAATTTTTGCACTTTCATCTTCTAGCATTAAAGACCGATCCAGTACTTCCGCATATGTGGGTAATTTTAACGACTTAACGAGTTTGTGCAAGTTTGGGTTTAATCCTCCCTCGAATCTACGAGCTTTCATATTTTCGTCTAGAATCAGATGTGGAGCATAGTGTGCTAAGGTTGTGAACTTGTCCTCGTATTGGGCTACAGTCATGCCTAGTTTTTGCGTAAGGTTTTGAAATTTCATACTTTTGCTATCTCTGATAGATGGGGGTATATACTTTTGGTTAACGAGGTCATAAAATCGTTCCCATCCCATTTGTGGTTCAGCCCTCCTTACTAGCGTCCACCAACGCTGAGCTTCTCCTGTTAAGTTGTATGCTGCTAATGCCACTTTTTCTCTTGCTTCACATTGCATGACTTGGGTTATCTTTTCTATGGATTCCAACCATTCATTGGCTTTTACAGGATCTATTCCAACCATTCATTGGCTTTAACTTTTGGATGTCTCTTACTCGGACCTCAGTTACTGCTGTGGCTGGTAGGGGATTTTCTGGGGGAATTACGGGTGGGTCATTCAAATTAATATGCACTCCCTGTGGAGGTACTACTGGCGGTGGAGGTGGCTGATTTTGCAAAAGTGTAAAAATTCTTTCTACTTGATGTTCTAGTCTTTCAAACCGTTGGCTCGATTCCATTTAAAACTAAGCTGGAAAAAGAAATACAATCACGACATAAATAAATAGTTTTTATATATAAACATAAAACATCACACTTCATATTTACAACGCTAATTTACATTGTTCTTTTCCTTTCCTTCTTCTTTTTTTTTCCAGCTCCTAATCACTAGGGATGTCTGTGGGTACCGATGACGCGCATCCTGGAGACAGGGGTTTCGCACTACAAGAACCCTCGCTAGGAATATGGTGGCGAACTCGAATGGGAGGATTTTCCTTAGCTTTCTTTTCAAGTTCCTTCATTTCTTCTGGTTGCTCCCCAATCATTTTGAATGGCTTGAACCACACTAAGCAATTGCTTTTAACACACTTCTTTAAGATAGACTTCTTCTGTTCTTTCGTGTAGTATCCAAAATATTCTTCTATTCTACTTATTTCCCTCGTTAATGCCTCCTTGGCCCGGTATTGGACTCTTCGCTCGTGACAATCTTGATTTACGTGCTTGGCTTCATTTCCTTTAACTTGGAAGGGTCCCCATTCGTCAATAGTGATAGAGTCCGTTGAGCTAGACATCCTGAAAATAATCACTTTTTATTGAAATTCAATTTTGTTAGTATACTTCACTATTATCAAACCGTAAGATATTTTGTTTGGTTGCCGTTAGATGGGGAAAAAAAACGCGACATCAATTGTTCCCTTTTACATTGTTTTAATATATTGCTAGTATACTTTGTAGTTCCAATTACTAGGTGGTACCGAATTTACAGAGAAAACAAGACCTTTTTATTTATATACATATCTATATACAAACTACTTCTTCCCTATACACTTTTACACTATTTACACATGCATTTTTTCCTTCTAGTGGTACCCATTTTCCATTGGCAACGGATATCGTTATTGGAGGGTCTTGGTTCTTCCTTATTAGCAGTTGGTCTCCCATTTTCTTCCTCTTCCGCATTTACCCGATTCAACATAACTTGGAAGCGTTCATTATCTTGCAAAAGTTGTAACGCTTTCTGTCTTATGAGAGTTTCGGTATCGAGACTGTAACGCCCCAAATTTTGGGAACGTTAATTAGGCAATTTTATTGAAAAATTAAATAGAGTCTGGCTCATTATTACATCATAATTCCCATAATTACACAAGGGAGGAAAACTAGCGTTCTTAACTACAGCTCCGCCTGCTCTTCCATCTTAGCCAGCTCTTCGGCTCCAAAAGCCTCCAAGGTGTACAACTCATCCTGTTCATCTACAAGGTCTGACACATTATACCGGCGTCGCCACCAATATAATATGTCAGGGTCACCAAAGGTAACACCATGAGCTACAGGAGATCAATAGAATAATCCAAACCCACTAACCCATAACTTACAAGTAATAAACAATAAGGCTAACGATTTATCCATATCAAACAAAGCAGTTAACAATGACACATCCACATTCACTATCCAAACTAACGTTTGTGTCCATGATTTTCTGTGTTTCTCCTACGCGACTCATCGTAGACCGTGTCTCGTTTTCACTTATCAAATCAACATTTTCAAAATCGTTTTTAACACACCCAACCTCGATTCCGCCGCATCGGGTTCCCATTGGCACACAAAATTTGCATTGGCTCCTCTCCTCGGATAACCAAGCCATATTACCAATGAGGCTACCAAGTCCGGCCCCATTGGCAATCTTCACAATGGGCTACCAAGTCCGGCCACGTTGCGGTTTTCGCAATCCATCCGATGGGATACCAAGTCCGGCCACATTGCAGTTTTCCATACACACAATGGGCTACCAAGTCCGGCCACATTGCGGTTTCAAACCATGTCTTGTCATTAACCACACCCTATGTGTCATGTTTCTACCTTCTTGATTTTCGTGTCTCATTTTCATGCAACAACTCCGCGGTAGGACTTTTCACATATGTAATCATAAATCATTCATTGAAATCTTGGAACTAAACTAGCAAGATCATCTAACTCTATATTACTCTATCATGTTCAATCTCAACTTCAAAGCATAACGCCACATGTACAAACGCCTTTGGAGTGGAGATCCACTTATGCTTCATCATACAACCACAAGTAATGCAAGAAAAACCTAGCAAACATGTATGCATTCTCATAATCATTCTTAAGATCGAATACTTACAATCAAGAGAATCTACTTATACGAATTTTATACTTAGAGAAAGTGGTTAGAAGTATTCTACATATACTTAGAGATAGAAGATAAGAATAATCTACCGTTCTTCTTGGCGATAGGTCGGCTACGAAAAATAAATCGGCTATCGGACAGAGTGACTTCCTACAGTAGCTTCCGGTAGCTTCGAAAGAGATAGGTTTCTCTCAAAACTAGTTCTTGACTAAACTACTAAACTTTTTGGATCGAGTGGTGGTTTAGTGGCGGTCTTGGATGAGTTTCTTGAAGAACTCAAGAACACCAAGAACAAGAAAGAACATAATAAGAACTCAAGGATTCTAGAGAGAGAAGTTGAAAGGTTGGAAGGTGTGAGAATGACTTGAAGTGAGCTTGCTATTTATAGGCCAAGGCTTATTTCTATTACCCAAAAGATAAAATTTTCCCTAACAATTATTGTTCAATGGGTAAAGATTTTTCTAGAAAAATAATAGGCCAAAAGGTACATGTATCCATATATAAATATATTTGTGTATTTAGAAAATCTAGTATAATACTTTACAATATACTATATAATCTTTTTAAGATTTTCAAGTATCCAATAAAAATATATAAGATCAAAATTTCCTGATAATCTAATCTAATAAGCACATGTTCCTATTATATTATTATACTAGAGTACTATTGTACACATATTTATATATAACAATATCTATAGAAAATCTAGGGTAATAAATTTATAAGGTACATATACATTTAAAAAATAATAATCATATGGAAAATCTAGGAAATGACTATTTAACAAAATTCTAGAACTAGTTAGTAAGACCAACTTATTATCCAATGGATAATATTTTCCCTTGCATTTTTTGACCAATTGATAAAAGGAATAAGGTTATATATACTTCTATGTACAAACAAAACATATATAAAAATGTATCTAAGGTACTATGTGATCTAATGGGATTTTTCAAGGCCAAGATTTTCTAATAAAGAATTCTATTAGGCACATTTGTATTTGTAATATATTTATTTATCAAAGTACTATATAATCTAGGTAGATTTTCTAGTAAAAAATTCCTTATTAAACTAATCCAAATTGGCACATGTTATCATAGAATATTAGACTATGTACTTGAAATCTAGGTAGTAAATCCATGGTACATATATACATATATATAATCTAGTATATTAACACATGGTGAATCTTAGGAAATGATTTTTAATAAAATTCTAGTACTTATTGGAAGATTTACTCTATTACCCAATGGATAATAAATTCCCTAATAGATATTGATCAAAGGATAAAAGGTTTAAGGAAATATATATATTCTTGAATAATATTTAAAATACCCAAATGTCCTTTAGGCATGTGAATATAAGCTTGTATATAACTATATATGAGTATTTTATCAAATCTACTACAAGATATCTTTGATAGAAAATCTAAGTTTCCTATTGTCCAATGGATAAAGATTTTCCTAACATTTATTGTCCAATGGGTAAAGAAAAGAAGTAAAATAATGAAAGAAAATATATATTTAATGATTTGTTAGTCTAGGGTTGGAAAGGTTCACAAGGCTCAAAGATGGTCAAAAAGGTCCATCTAGGGTTAGGGAATTGTAACTAGGTGAATTGGTAGTTTGATTTCTCCAACTAATTGGTTAAAAGCTAACTATATTGCCATGTAGGATTTCTAGTCAAGAAATATAATTTTATTTTACTCACTAAGAAAATATACAAGTGCTTCTACAAGCATACTTACTTTTAGAAAATGACTAGATTGTCTGGGACGAAAAAATATAATTTTGTAAGTCTCAAATTTAATTATGACGGATTATTAAAGTTAAAAAGGAATTTTAAAAGTAAATTCAAGTAATTAAAATAAAATTCAAATTTTTAACGAAATTTTTATTTACAAAAAATCAGAGTCGTTACAGAGACGATGTTCTACAACACTTCTTTTTGCTTCTGTTGATAGTAAGGATTGGTATTACACTATCCTTCATACTGCTCGGTAGGCGAGTGTTTGGGCATCTCGAGCTGTGAGATGCTCGTACAGTTTGGGGTTCGCTGGGTGAACAGTAGGGCGTCCATTAACAGGCGGATTGACTATGTATCCGCCCCAAATATCCATTGCGTGATGATTTGCCATTCCTATAATCAATACATTTTAGAATTTAAATAATTTCACCGTCTAAATCATGCTACCCGGGAACTTAAACTCAATTCTCGTTTGTGTAACGGTCAAACTATCTTATGGTCTACCCATTCTATCCATGACCGAGATTTTGAACCTAAAGATCTAATACCAAGTTGTAACGCCCCTAATTTTAGGTACGTTAAATGGACAATTTTATTGAAAAACTTAAATGGAGTCACTACTCATTATTACAACATAACTCTCGTAAGAGTATTTTTTAATTAAACACAAAAAGAGAAATTAGGATCCCCATCTACTGTTCCGCTTGTTCCTCTATCCTAGCAAGTTCCTCGGCTCCGAAAGCCTCCAAGGTGAAGAGTTCGCCTTGTTCATCTATAAGATCTGACATATTATATCGGCGTCTCCACCCATATAATATGTCAGGGTTACCAAAAGTAATACCATGAGCTACAGAAGCTCAATAGAACAAACCCTACCCGCTAACCCCTAACTTATAAACGTTTGACATAGAATCATGCATGTTTAACCAAACTGCTTAACAATAACACATCCACATTCATTATTCAACTAGCGTTGGTGTCCATGGTTTCCGAAGTTTCTCCTACGCGACTCATCGTGGACCGTGTCATCGCTTTCACTTTTATTTTACCAAATCAATATTTTCAAAATCGTTTTTAGCACACCCAACCTCGGTTCCGCCGTTCCGCGTTCCTGAGTATCCTCACAATGGTTCCGCCGTCCTGGGTTCCCATTGGCACACAAAACTTTGCATTGGCTCCTCTCCGCGGATAACCAAGCTACACACCCAACCTCGGTTCTGCCATTCCGGGTTCTCGAGTATCCTCTCAATAGTTCCGCCGTCCCGGGTTCCCATTGGCGCGCGCACACACACGCACACACACATCTCACATAATGCCATCAAAATTAGTCATTATGTAGTTTCAAAAATATTTCCTTCTTCGAAACACATTTTTCTTGTTAACCACACCTTAGGTGCCATGTTTCTAACTTTCTTGATTTTAGTGTCTCGTTTTCATACAAGACTCCGCGGTAGGACTTTTCACACACATACTCATAAATCATTCATTGTAATTTTGAAACTAAACTAGCAAGATCATCTAGCTCTATATTACTTTATCATGTTCAATCTCAACTTCAAAGCATAACGTCACATGTATGGAAGCCTTTGGAGTGGAGACCACTTATGCTTTACAACCACAAGTAATGCAAACAATTCATAAATACATACTCCTAACCATTCTAAGATCAAACATGAATACTCATATTCAAGCGATAAAATTCTAATCTTTTAAAATCCATTCTTTCTTTCTTAGTGGAAAGTACAAAACAACATTTGTTTTTCCGAAAAAGTAAGTCCATTTATTCAACATACTCCCCATCCTTTTCATCCTTTTAAGGAAAAATACCTTTCAAGTTTGTCATGTAATTTTAACGAATACGGAAAATTCTTACGTATACATAGAATAAGTAAGTAGAGATATTTTTTGCATACTTAGAGGAAGCGTTTAGGAGTATCCTATTGTGCTTCTTTGCGGTAGTGACGGCTACGGAAAGTGAGTCGGTGATCGGGCAGAGTAACGTCCTACGGTAGTCTCCCTGTAGCTTCGAAAGAGAAAGGTTTCTCTCGAAACTTGGTCTTGACTAAGAACTATTAATTTTTGGATCGAAAGGGTGGTCGAGTGGTGGTTTTGTGGTGGCCTAGGACGAGTTTCTTGAAGGACTTAGGTTGAACTTTAAGAAACTAAGAACAAAGCAAGAAATAAACAAGAATTCAAGACTTTCTTAGAGAGAGAAGTTGAAAGGTGAAGGTGTGAGTTGAATGGTGGGTGGAGGGTGCTATTTATAGCAAAAATTTGGCTCCCCCTCTCCCCTCCTTGGCCGGCCCTCTCTCTCTCTCTCTCTCCTTTTCTCCCATGGATTTCTCCTTCACAGCGCTCTCTCTCTCTCTCTCTCTCTCTCTCTCTTGTACTACTTATGTATATATATGTCTATGAATATATAAACATAAGTACTCTAAAGTACTATGTAGTCTTATTAGGTCTATGGAAGAAAGAATAAGGGCTATGAGTTTTCAAGTGACAATTCAATGGAAAGAACATGAGTAAAACTTTCCTAGAAAGGATATATATACATATAAACATATATAGACATGCTTATAATAGGCTATGAGGTGTATATACCTATATATAAGCACATATATGTACTTAAAGAATCTAGGAAAGCAACTTTGGTGGGTAATTTAGGGTTAGGCCTATTAGTTTTAGGCTTGTAAGTATGGCAAGACTAAGGTTGCTTCTTTTGGATGCAAAATGATGGGATTCTTTGCATGACTTGTCTTGTCAAATACATACCTTCATTGGCCAAGCCTAATATTTATTGTCCAATAGACAATATTTCCCCTAACTTTTATGGACCAATGGGTAAAGAATAATAAAATGATTATGACTTGTCTTATCAACCATATATTGGCAAGTGATGTCTATTATCCAATGGATAATATTTTCCCTAACATTTGTTGTCCAATGGACAAAGGAATATTGGATATAATTAGGGTTCGAAATGACTAGTCAAGCCTAATATTTATTATCCAATGGATAATATTCCTCCTAACATTTATTATCCTATGGACAAAGGAATTAGGATTTGGAGGGGTTCATAAGGCTCAAAAATGGTCAAAAGGGTCCAACTAGGGTTAGAAAAGTGTAACTAGGAGAAATGGTAGTCCGGTTCCTCCAACTAATCGGTTAGAATCCACTTCCTTTGCCAATTAAGGCTTATAGTCAAGAAATATGATTTTTAAGGACTAAAATCTAATTATAACGGATTATTAGAAATTAAAAAGGAATTTAAAGAGAAATCCAAGTAATTAAAATAATAAATTCGAATATTTAAATGAATTTTTATTTATCGAAATTTAGAGTTATTACAGTTATCCTTGAACATCTATGCATCAAGATCACCTCTTGTTAGCAGCAATCATAATAAAAAACAACATTCACATCATCGGGTAGCCGCTTGGCAGGAGGCCTAAGCGTTACGGACTACCAAATGGGGTGTCTACAATGTACCCTCATGTGTGATTCATCTCATTCCTTCTCTGCTAGTTAGGATTTGGAGAATTGATCCTATAGTTGAGTTATGTAGTAGGGACACTTCGTCAAATATCACGTGCCGGTGTTAGACAACGACACTCTCCAGACAAGTGCCCAACACTCAAATTCAAATTGCCCTATTTTTTCTCAACGTTTTCTGGTTGGACACTTTAGGGACACTTGGAAAAATACTCCGGACACTTGGAAAACAAGTTAGGGGCAATGAATGAAATAGTATTAAAACTTGAGAAAGTTGTAATTTCTGTTTGACAGATGATAGTTTATTGTTTAGGAAGATACACAAGTAATAAAAATGCTTTTCGTTGAAATACTTTTGTGGATGACATAATGATGAATAAAATTTAAAGTATATGTGGTGTTGCACATTTACAATTAGAGTCTTATTTGTTTTAGTTTTTATTCATATAATTGTGTACATACAAGGTTTTCAAAATGTGTCCCCTCACGCGTAGTGTCCCCCAATTATTTAAAATTTACATGTCATGTCCGTGTTTGTGTCACGTGTCAGTGCTACATAGTGTAAATGTATAGTGAGATTGTTACTAAATAATAAAGTTCCTTTTGATTCCCAAAACTTCTTTAGAAAGAGAAATACTGCCGTTGAGGGGAAGGGGATAGGATGGAGGGGGTATAGAGATAAGACTAAGCATGTACTTTTGAGGTGATCACTCTAGTGACGTCATTATTTGGCGCATTTCATTGGGAAGTGAAAAAGGACTAACTATGCTATTAGATAATGCTACGTCCATTTTGTGGCGTTGTAATCCCTATCATGCTGTTTTAAATTTCCATTTGTGCATGCTTTTGATGTTGTTTCCTATTTTTCAATTTTGAGTAATGCAACTATATCATGTGCTTCAGCTTGAGCAAGTATTGCTTGTGGAGAAGTTGCAAGAATTGCGGTCTATCAGGATCCAGAACTTGAAAAAACAAGGTGTGAAATTCATGCATGTTGTCACTATGATTACTTGTATAAGTTTGACTAGTGCTTGAGCTTCTGATTTTCAGATTCTTGTATACATTTGTTTTTTACTGTTCAAAAGTGTCTAAGTTGTCAATTTCTGGTTAAACTCAGCGATTTACAAAATTGGTTCAATTGCTTATTAGACATGAAAAATATAACCTGAAATAGATAAATAGAGGATTTAACTTCATTGATCATGTCATGTCATTCCAGTTAAATACATGTGTTATGTTAAAAGTAATATGGTCATTAGGGCTACTGTTGCTTCACTGCGTATTGGTGTTTCGTCACTGATAGATTAATCTTAATAGTCATTCAAGAAGCCCAAGTGTTCTTATGTTAAATTAAATTCGGGTGCAAGTGTTTGACCCAGACACAGTCAATTGGTTTGTCTTTCACTTCGCTATCTACTGAGGAAGTTAAGTATGGTTCCTGTGGTATTCTGTTCATGAAACTTATGATATCATAATATTCTATCCAATCCTATATTACTGGGGATTTTCCGGGTACGAGGAAGGTACACAACGTGTCCTAAATCGTCATAGTTGGGTAAGCTTCTATTTGAAAACACTGTGTTTAGAGTTATATGTTTCTAGTTACTCATATGAAACACATATCTGGAAGCTTTTTGCTGTCCAATTTGTTACACAGTTCTCTTCCGAAAGCTCCACAGCTCTAGAGTTTTGGTGCGTTACATTTTTCACTTTTTCTCCTTAAGAAATATTAGGGAATTTACGACGAAAACATTGGGATCGCAAAATTCACTCTAGTTATACAACAAAGTGTAACATATTTCTCTACTGTATCTAAGCTCGTGTGGACTCATGCCCATAATTTGATTACCTATCCTAGGGGGGTCGTCCCTTGGAATTTATTCGTGTATGTTTAATTTTGCTATGGTATTTCATTTCCTAATCGAAGTGGCTGTCTAGCTGGTTGTGCACAGGCCGCTCTTTTGTTGATCGTGTAAAGGCCTCACCTTGTGCCTATAATCTAATTGATAGGTTACATTTTACAATCATATCTATTTTTTTGCCAGTTGTTTTCGTTCCCTCTTTCTAGATGGATTGAAAACATTTGTTATATTTCCCACTAGCTCGATCTAGCCGCTTTGTGTAGGCAATCCCAATTTTTTCTGTCTTTTCCTTTTCTATACCTCTTGGGGTATGCCCCAAGGGCTGTATATTCGGTTAGCCCTTTTTTATTTCAAGCTGATTTATCCAAAAAAACATATCTCGGAAAGCATGTCCAAAAAATGTATAGTATTTCTCTATAGTTTCTATGTATTTTGGTAATTCAGGTTCAAACTGGTAAATTAATACTATCAAATGACTGGTTCCTGTAATCATGCAGGCCATTTTCTCCTAGAGGAGGATGACAAGTTCCTTGAAAGGGTTCAAGCTACAGTCGAGGAAGAGGAGCGCCAGACGATGGCTACAGCTGACAAAGATGCTACCAAGGAGGCTATTGCTACTGCTGTGGAATCTAGAAAAATCATTTAGGGCCATGGACCTGACGCAAAAGTTGTAAGTGGAAATAAAGGCGGAAATGAGGAGAGTCAGGAGCCGACAACTCAGAATGAAAACAAGAGAGGCTCAGGTGCAGTAACTAATGAGGAATCTGGAAAGCAAGGATCAGAAGGACAAAGTCATAGACGGGGATACGATGGGGTGGGAAGTTTACCAATTGAGTTTTATCACTATTATCAGGGCAGCAATACCAATTTGGGAACACTTAAATAGGTAATTGCAATTGGTGTTTTAAACTTTACGTTCTTAAGAGTTTCTACAAATACGAACATAATTGGGTAACGGTTGGAGGCTAGATGTCTTCGATGGGTAATATGGGATTATATCCACATGATTGATATCCGGATGACCCCATTATTGTATAGTCAATGCATACAGTGGTATATCTTTTACTTGGCTGTTTCTTGTTGTAATATTTATATTCCAACTGCACGCTGCTTGAGCACTTTTTTAGTTTAGATACTTCTCTGCCCCTGGAAACTCCAGATTGAACACACTCGTTTTGTTCAAGCCATGATGTTTTTTCTCAGTCCTTAACTCCAAATTAAAAGTTTAGTCATCAATGCAGGTCAGAAGAACATGGGACTAATATATAAGATCGGGGGGAAGGTGAGGACCCAATACTTTCTTGTAGTAAAATGCTGTCTTTATAGTTTTCCATCTATGGTTTCCTTTGATTGATATATGCCACTTGTTTGCTTTTACCTTGCTCAACTTCCTATTCCACATAAGTGTCAAGGACAGTGTAAAATCACAAGTTACAATGCCAGAACCAGCACTTTCGTTCCTCTATTGTGCCATTTTCTATTATCTGCTGATTTTTTCAGAACTTAGCTACGGTCTCAAGTTTGATAGAGATTACTAGGATCTAAACCCTTGCAAGCTATTTTGTTGGTAAAAATATGTAAACCGGTCACAATTTTGTTCAATCATATTTACCCAAAAAAATTTGTTCAATCATTGGGCAAAAATTATCAATATTGAATTGGGCCTGGTATTTCGGGGCAAGTCCTTTGTTCTCAAATTTTCAGTTACTTGAAGAGACTTAACTTGCAAAAGTTAGTTTTTTGTCCTCACTACAACATAAGCCTGTCACTGGACCAGATCCGATCCGGATCCGGCGAATCCGAATCCGTAAAACTCAGATTCGATCTGATCCGATAAGGCTCAGATCCGATAGTGATAATCTGAATCCGGATCCTATTTTATCGGATCCGATCTGAAAATCCGAATCCGATTCGGTTTTTTTTTTTTTTTTTTTTAAATTCCAGAATTTTTTTTAAAAAAGGAAAAAAAAAATTTTTTTCCTCCAAAAAATGAAAGGAGAGAAGGGGAGATCCAGACTATACCATTACCAAAATACAACAGTCATACAATAACTAGCCCTTCCTTGCACTGAAACTTTACTAACATTTACAATTGATATAGAGTTCACCCTATTACATAACCATTCATCTGGTTTAATATCTTTTCGCAAAAAATTAATAAGAAGCAAACTGTCCATGAGGATGGCAGCATTTGTAATTCCTTGTTTCTGCCAAGCTCCATCTATTCAAAAACAAAAGGAGACCCCTCCACCACCCCTCCTGCTACTATCATCAAAAATATCAAAGTCAGAAGCATATGGTTAGAACCTATCTTTAGGCCTTGCAACACCTGAATAGAAAAGCAAACAGTCATTAGGAATTCATGATTTGGGAGGACCACGCTATTCCATACATCTCACAAGCACCAGATCATAATTTAGCTAATCTATTACTACCTAAAACCTCTAGAATTACTCAGGTTTTCAGTGGGAAAGTCGTTGGGAGCCTGGGAAATGTAAGACACAAAATGCTATGCCTTGAACATTTGAATACTTTTTTGTTCTGTAATATGCACTATATAAGCATAAGGGTACAGTAACTTTTTGGGTTGAGTAACATAGAACTAGCTTATTACTGTGAAATCCACATAACACAAAAAAGATTCATAAACACTCTCCTATGCAGATCCCACTCAAGCCAGACAAATGGGATTCAGTAGTTAATTGGAGACAAGAAACAATGGGATTCAGTAGTTAACTAGCTTATTACCTCTATTAACATCGTTGTTCGGCAACACTTGCTTCATCAACTGAAAGTATGCAAGTAACAAAATATGAGAATATTTTTATAGAATTACAATAAAGAACATTCATATATCTAAAAAGAATCAACATACACTTACTTATTTTCTTACGGGATTCAATCCAATCATTGGTAGTCATCAAAGCCTCTACGATATCCGGAAGTAAAGAAGCACGACTTTCATCAATTATCCTACCTCCCACACTAAACGCCGCCTCCGAAGCAACTGTAGTAGCTGGAACAGCCAAAATATCACGTGTCATCCTTGCCAAAGTAGGATATTTCCCACTGTTTACCTTCCACCAATGTAAAATATTAAAGTCCTCAGTATTTGGAAACACAATCTCCTCCAAGTACTGGTCCATCTCTGATTTCTGGTACGCATGGATGCTAGAAGCATGTGCCTTTTCGTACCATTCCTGAAAGCCATCCAAGTTATGTTTGGAAGAACCCATGACCGCGTGACTTCGACTCGAGCAACTACCCTCTAAACACCTCCGCCACTATCATACTCATCAAAAAGCTTAGAAAAGATAGTACGGACCCTGTCAATGTAATTGGTGGACTCGCAAGGGCCATATATTTGCTCATAATAAAACTCCACCACAGCCATTTTGCATCTTGGGTCAAGAACTACAGAAACTGCAAGTGCCAAGCAAGACTCGTCCCAATATTTTGCAAACTTCTGACTTATAGGCATTGAGTACATCAGCCCTACATGTGTTGCGAGATACAAGCTTGAACATAGGTTGTAGATTAGAGCAAAATATCTCAAAAAATTCATGTTCAGCCATGTTAAACGCGTAGTTGTGCTTGATTATCATAGTTGCAAAATCCATACGACTTCTCTCTTGATCAAACTTAAAAGATGCAACCTTGGGTGTGGCACTCTTAGGGACATTTCCATCCTTTTGTCTTAGAATAGGGCATGTTTTTTCGATATGCTTTTTCAAGTGACTAATCCCCTTAGCACTACTAGCAACAAATATTTTTTTGCAATGATCACACCTCGCTCTCTCTACTCCAATCTTTGAAAAATCATTCCATACCTTTGATCTAAGTGGTCTTTGCTTCTTTAACGGTTGACTAACATCTTCTCCCAATTCAAAAATATCCTCCTCGGCGTCCCCCTCACCCGTTGTTTAACTGGGATGTTCCGACATCCTACATTAGACAACCAATAACAGAGAAGATAAGAGCATGAGTTACAATGCTGTCAAAACCAATAACAACAAAAATAGAAAAGGGAAAAATACAATCTTCAAAAGCCTTTCTACACAGAAAACTAGTATTCAAAGACCCAAAACACTGCATTTTCAGAGACCCAAAAAAGGGAAGCCTGATTAGACAAAGTTATTCAACTTCGTACATTCCACACATGGAAAATTGGTAAAAAGACAAACATTGAAGAAATCAAATGCGAGAAAACAATATAAGCTGAACCTTCGAAGAATCATTGTTATTTTTTGCATTCTGCAGTCACTTGGAGTTGCCGTGTTATGCCTCCTCCATGCATAAAGAACCCATACTTAAAGGACACTTCAGAAACTGATGCAAATCGTTTCGGTTATCAAAGATCAAAGTGTGCGAAATGTAGGTTGTATTTCGGATTGAGAAACAGAGACAATCGAAGACAAAACCCTAGAAATTGAAGAGAACGAGGAGGGAGGGTATGCGTGCGAGGTTATTGAATGCGAGAGAGAGAGAGAGAGAGAGAGAGAGAGAGAGAGAGAGAGAGAGAGAGAGAGACCTGGTGTTGATCGGTGACGTCGTGACGACTGACGAGTTTAGTCGGCCTCCCAGAGAAGTGAAACTGTGAAAGGATAAGGCCATAAGAGCAACAACATCAGTGTAGGTAAAATGACTTTCTCGGTAAAGTAACTAAGCAAATCATCAAAAATCTCGCTGCAGCAGATTAGGTACTTGGGTATCTATTATACATTGGATTCTTCTATGCTACGCCCATTGGGCGGACGGTAAGAAACTACTTTCTCGTCAAACGAGAAGAAATTGGCGTCACCGATTTACTTTTCCTCTGACTGATTTTAAGACCAGTCACTTCTGTCTCTTACTTTTTAAGATACCTATTTTACCCTTCTCACTTTTTTTGTCAAACAAGGAGAAAATGCTTTTAGATCAGATTCATCTCTGGGCTTAGACCCGTACCACTAATAACTTTTTTTATTTTTTTGTTTTTGTCTTTATTTATTTTTTGCGTTTGTTCATTTTGTGCCTTATTTTTTAATTTTTTGATTTGTCTCATCAAGACGAATCCGAAAACTAAAAAAATTTATTTTTACCCAAATATTTTGAATAAGGACCAATTTTAAGTAAAAAAAAAAAAAAGAGTTGACTTTTTTACCTTAAAATGGTCCTTATTCAAAATAATTGGGTAAAAGTAAAAAAATAATAATAATTTTTCAATTTTGACGAGACGAATCAATAAATCATAAAAGTTGGGCACAAAACTAATAAACGCGGAAAAAATGGATTTTTTTGTACATTTATTTTAGGATTTTTTTATGGGAATTGATTTTCACACCTCTTTTTTTATATACACTCTCCTTTTTTTTTTCCTTTTTTCTTTTTTAGTGTTGAAAGTGCATGTATTTTCTTCCAAAAAGACAAAAAATGGAGTGTAGATATAAAAAGAGAAGCGTGAAAATTAATTCCCTTTTTAATTCATTACTTTTTTTCCCCCTAGTTCTGTGTGGTCTTGAAATTAGAGATGTAAAAATAAATGAATTCAAATGCATTGTGGTAGTAGTATTTACCTCTGTCGATAATATAAGAGAGTGTTTTTGGTAGTGAAAAATTTATAGATTTTTATTTGTGGTTGAAAAGTTGTTAAATGTTTCCGGTAGTGAATAAACTATTGAGAAATATCAAGTTATTTTCGATAGTGAATAAGTTGTTGATGGGTTTGTGAGTAGAGTTACTGTAACAAAAAATAAGTTTTTTTTACCACGTTTTAGTTAGTTGAAACGAGATGGTAAAATGTTGAAATTTTTTATTAGTAAAAACGAGATGGTAAAATGAATTAATTTCTTAATATTAGTGAAAACGTGGCCTAAATAAAGAATTGTTCAGAGATCCCGGTTCAAAGACAAAGGAGGAGAGAGTAATGGGGACGGACAAACTTGAAGGGGTTGTTTTGTAATTTGCTCCATACTTTAACCACTTGTGGACCATTCTACTGCGCGTGTCCTACACTTCTTACATTGTATTGGAAAAGGTATAAAAGTCATGCGCGTGTATGACACAATCGTCCACCCTTTGGGCGTATTTTAGCATTTGCCTTATACATTTCACTTCTCTCCTTCGGTACTTGTGGCGAACCTCTATTCACAAGCCAATGAGTACACAAATACTTTTAATCCCTGGACCCACCTTATCACTCATCTCTCCCCATGTTATTCTGTCTCTCCCTTTACTTTTCAAATGTGGCTCGCATTTAAAAAACAATATTTTTATGTGATAGAGAAATGGATAGCTATGCTACTGCGTTGGTGCAAGCAAAAGGGACTATGTAAAGTATAAAAGTTACATTATTCACTAGTTATTTTACCTATCATTGGTGTAAGAAAAAGGGACTATGTAAAGTATAAAAGTTACATTATTCACTAGTTATTTTACCTATCATTGGTGTACTTGCTCTAAGGGTGTGTTATCAGGCTTTTGGGGGGTTGTAAAAAAAAAAAACAATACGAATCGGATTTTTTTGGATATAATCCGTCACGATCCGGATCCGATCCGATCCGATCCGTAATTTTCAGATTCGGATTACCGGATCACGGATCGCCGTTATCGGATTCGGATTCGGATTCGGATTAGGATCGGATTTTACGGATCGGATCCGGTCCATTGACAGGCCTACTACAACACAACACAACCGAACTGCTTCATGTCAAGGCATTCGAATATATCAAGCATTCCCAATCTCACTTGTGATTTTAGGTGCTGTAGATGATATTACAACTTTAAAAAACTAATCGATGCCATTCTTTCTCTGCAACAGATTACCAGGGCAGTGGGTTCAACCACCACCGCTGACAGATGCAATATGGGCATCCTACCTGCTGCGACCAAAGTGAGAGTCGACTTCAGAGTTCTTCCTTTGGTAGCTAATTGTGGTGCACGCATGTGTACGAATAAAGCAATGTACTTTCGTGAAATGAGGAATGAAACTCAATCCCTAATTACGTGTTTTTGGATTTGCTTGCTTTAAGAATTTGTTTTGTTTCGATTAACAAGCTCCCAATCTCCCTTGAATAGATTTAGGAACCTTACAACTGTGGTGAGTCTAATAACCATGTCAGACAATGGAAGTGGGTTATGGTTGTACAACTAAGCTAGTTTTTTTAAAAAAAAATCAATTATTAACCTAGTTGGGATGCGTTTCTCCCAACTCTGTACCCCAGTTCTCTTAATTCAAGTTCATTTGTACCTCAGTGTATGGTTGGATAGCACATCTCATATCACGAATCCAGCAATCAGAAGAAAAGTTGTCTCCAATGTTATGTTCGTATATGCTTAGCCATCAGAATCCGAAAATTGTTCCATTTAAAGCTTCGGATTATCTATTGGCTCTTGCATCTAGCACTTTCAATCTTAAGATACGATCTACAAACTCTTCTTCGCATAACCATCAACCTACATTGCATATTTGAACTCAAAACTACTGCCTTCAAATCATCTCAAAATTCAAGTACAATTGGGTCTTAAATCCTTCTAATATTGGTCCTCGTCAAGTTCATTTTCAGTTGCCTTGCAACCATGGGTTACAACACATCTTAATCTTTCAAATTCTTCCGTAAGGTCAGAAGCTCTACAATTTCTTTCGAGCCGAAAGGAAACTTCTTAATCTTTCGAATTCTTCTATAAGGTCAGAAGCTCTACAATTTCTTTCGAGCTGAAAGGAAACTCTCTTGCTGCATTGAATCCTTGACCCTTTGCGGTACTTCCAGTCCATAGCAACATTCGGGGGTTAGAGCTAACCCAGTTCCCATTATATTTCAAACATATACCTTGCTTATCACGCTTCACAATCTAGCCTGGCTCATTTAGCATCTTATACACGATTTTAAACCGGAGTTTCTTGCAGGTTGCAAGGACACTTTTTCTTTTCAACTCTCTGAACTTGATGTAGTTTATTCATTTTTGTATCACTGTTGTATATGCAACCCATCTCAGAATTATGGTTCAGAATCAATTACTGGTTGAATGTTCTTTCTGGCAGGAAAGGTTTTGCTGGAAGATGCAGCAAAATACTCACGGTCTTGTTACTGCTCTGGCGTAATCAACAATTCTGCAATCTTTAGGGTAAAATACTACAGAAATAAAAACCTCTGAATACTTCGCAACCTCTCCACCTGTATCCATATCTTTTCCTCCTGCTTATTTTTTCAAGGAAAAAAAATGGACCCTGTAGCTAAAAATGGCATAAACGAATGATAAAAATGTAGCCGAGGGTTCCGGACGCACCCAAACGAGAAGCAATTGGGGTATCCTACGATTCGGCTCATCAATTTGCGAAGGAATGAATTTGCTAGAAATTCAGTGTGAGAGAGGCCTCCTTTTGGAGTAATTCTTGCCCCTCTGCTGGGACCTTCGCATTCTATCTACATAACTACCACTTCCATAACACATGTTGAGAGAGAAAAAGTGTAAGAAATTAGATCTATTAACCGAAAGGGAAAATAACAAATAGTTATCCCATTCGGCGACCTATATCCATTTTCTATCAATTTCCGAAGGCAAACTTGGCTGAAAGCGCACTGAAATTTGTTAATTGCACTTCCTCCATAGGTCCTTCGTTTCTCTAATTTGGAAGAACAAAAAGACCTATTTCACTGAAACAAACACGTAAATATGTTCAACTATATGCAAATTATATAATCGCTGTGTATGTGTGGGTGGGTGTATTCCAGAGAGAGAGAGAGCGCTCAGAGAATACGAACCAAAGTAGAGAGACATTCATGTCGGGAGATTTCAGAAAAAAAATCCCGCAATCATAACTTTTCTCAGATCTCTTCATTGCATCGACTCAATCTAGTCTCTTGTGATTAGAGATCAAACAAACGTAGAGATCAAACAAACGTACAGATTGGGAAAAATTTGAAGGAACAATAGGCAGAGAAATCGAGCGGCGAAAGCAAAGATCAAGATGGTAAAACCCTAATAAATTCTTTACCCACGAAGGCGTCGATTTCTGCTGTCGTGTTTCCCTCCTTTTATAGGATTCACTGGGCTTGGAGTTTTGGGCCTGCCGTTTGGGCCCCCATATGTTCAGATTCCGAGTTGAAGGTTTAGCCCAAAACAACTGGGAGAGAAGGGGTTTTTTTTTTTAAACTTCATCATCTCATTAATACTACCTCTGTCTTCATTCTTTAGTCACTTTTGAGAATTTCAACTAATTAAGGGTACACAATCATTACACTTTTAAAAATTTATTTTTCTCATTTTACCCTTCAATAATTACATTTACTTACTTTTTTGGTATATTAATTAAAAAATGACAGGGTAAAAAAGGAAATTTCTTATCTATTACCCATTTAGTTATCATATGGGACAATATTTTTGGACGGAAAAAAATGTTAATAGGGACGGAGGGAGTATGAAATTATAAAGTATAATACACATACTAACCCACATCAAAAACAAAGTAAGGGAGAAAAGAACAAAGACCCAACAAGACAATCGAAAACAAAGTAAGGGAGAAAAGAATAAAGACCCAACAAGACAACCATGACCGAGCAAACCACCTATCCTAGATCCTAGACATTCAATAAACTAGCCTTCAACACCCAACATGCAAATAGCAACACCTGCAAGACAAAAGGTAAGGACAAGAAAGCAAAAGTAAGTCAACAGAAATCAATGAAAAGTACGGCATTGAGGGGCACGATATGTATGAGGGTTTTTATAGTTGTCCTCTATGATCCGTTCACATTTACACTTCATTCGAGTAGGATTTTGAATAGCCTTATCACTATCACAACTGGCTTTGTGGTTGACCTTGTTCTTCCGTTTTCGCTTGCTGGGATGCATAGCTTAAGAAGGGCCGTAGTCCTTTGATCGGTTTCGCCATATGGCCATGATCCTCTTAGTCTGCAAGTCCTTGGTCTTGTCCCATTGTCTTGAAAATCATCTCCACTCCGAACTGTCAAAGAGTCAAAATTGCTATCTTGTTGAGGTGCAGGCGTTGGAGGCGGCTAGGAGTCTCACAACTGGACGGGTGAAAGGAATCCTCTTCCATCTAGGGTGGACTATGAGGCACTAGCAATCCTCCCAATGAAACATGAATTGAAGTTCCTGGACACTAAGAGCATCTCCAACAGGAGAGGTCAAAAGTAGAGATGTCAAATTATTTTGAAAGCTTATGTGGCAATTTGACATCTTCAATTTGACGTCATGCTTCCCCTCTCCAACCATTATGTCAAATTATTTTGAAAGCTTATGGTCAATTTTTGAAAATTGACAATCTAGAGGTTGATGTCAAAGTTGACATGTTGGGACTTCCCTTCAAACCCACATCACCTCCCTTCAAAGCCATGTCACTTTTGGCATAATAGAAGGCATCATGGTTGGATGGTGACTTAATGCCAAAACTACCCGTTTGATTGTCCACCTCAACTTTGATATCTCCCGTTGGAGATGCTCCTCATGAGGTAGATGGGTTTCAGGTAGATCAAGGTTGTTGGTAACTGCAGAGGGCTTCTTAACTTTAACCTCCACAACCGAAAGGCTACGCCTATGGAAGAATTGAAACTTCTTGCCTGTATCTAGGGAAAATAACGGGCTAGAGGTGTTGACTCGGATTTATTCCAAAATCATGGTCTGCAGTCTTAAAACTACCACTCGCATGACAGGATGGAAATTATTGACAAATACATGGTGTGCCCACTTGAAATGTCTATTGTACCCTCTTTTATATATCAATTATAAGCCCTAAAATTCATTCCTCCCCCAATCTCCCATTCGTTCCACACACCAAGATCCAATTTTGTTTTTGGTTGTTCTTATTTAGCATAAAAATTCATTGATAAAGCGAATGTGGACCATTGAACCCTAGTTTTTGATTCTACACAAGATCTGGCTTACATTGGTGATTATTGGCTTGCTCTTGTTTGGCATGTGACTGATGTTTACCTACAACAGTTGTACTGGTAGATTGTTGGTTGGATCAATTTGTTGTCCTTTTGTTGTTTCCATTTTTGTTGATTGTTTGGTCTGTTTGATTACATGACTTGGTTTGTATAGAACATGTAGTTTAGTTCATAAAAATATTTCACTTGGCATTGCTGTCCTGTTAGAATTTCGATTAACTTTGGCAGACAAGTCTTGTAAGTTAAATGGGTATCTTTAGTGTATGTTTGGACTCTATAGAATGGGACAACTCACGTTTTATTTCAACCATCTCGTGTAATGTAATTCTTATAATCATGGAAACAAAGTCACATACTCGATGCACTTGTTATTTATGTTATATGACAGTTACATATTTTGGTTTGGTTAAAGGAGGCATGAAATCTAATTCAAGCAATGGAATGATGGGAAGTCTTGTGAGGATACGAGTTTGCGAGCACAGTGAGCAAGCGGTCTTGCACACCTCGTGGACGGATAAGAATCCAGGTAAAAGGTTCTTCAGGTGCCCTTATTGGTATCTCGATGCGCCAAAAACTGGTGGTGCACACTATGATTACTTTGAATGGTTGGATGGTTCCATTGGTGAGCAAGAGAAAGTGGTTCTCCGATCCCAAAGGGACATATGGTCACTCAAACAGCATATTGCGGAATATGAGACGAAGATGGAAGAAATTGAGATGAAGTATAAGGAACATGAGGAAAAATGTAAGGAATATATGAGGCAGATCGAAGAATGTGAGAAAAAGAACAAGGAATATAGGAGGAGGATCGAAGAATGTGAGAAAAAGAACAAGGAATTGGAGTTAAACGTGAGGAAAAGCAATGGACTGATGTTGGTGATGAGCACCCAATATTGCAGATATCTGGTGCGAGTAGTTTCATTTTATGTTGTTTTAACTTGTGTTTATTTAGCTTCTATAGCGATATTCCACGGAAGTTAGGTTTTGTGTGTTTCAGGTAAAACGTGCAAATAAGGCGCATTTCAACGCCATGGATGGCCCAAGTGCTTCCAAGTACCCGAAGACCCTGTCGGTCCCTTAAAATCTGTCTAAGTATGGAAAAATGACTTTTGAAAAAGTATCGATATTCGAGATTAAAAATGGCGGTAATTGATCCTTGAATTTTCTAAGAATAACTACAAAGTTGCAAGGTTTTATTTGAAGAGCAAGATCATATTTTGAGTCATTTCCTCATGTGAAAAACGTGCAGTTTTCCATTTTACACTAAAAGTGAGGGGTTGACATTTTGATTTAATTGGAATCTTGAAATTCTGGTAATGCCATTATTTCTAAATGGGGGGTACTTTCTTATTTTCATTAAATAAATCAAAAAAAAGAAAAGGTAAAAGAAATGTTTAAAATGTAGTTTTTACTTAACTTTAGAGAATGAAAATAAGATGCTGAAGAGCTGTGAAGCTACTGGGAGCTGTCTATTGAGGCTAGGATGCAGGGACAACATTGGAGTATCGATACAGGAAATAGAGTATCGATACGGTTTCAAAACAGAGAGCAAGTCAGGTTTCAGCGTATCTATACGGATCTCAGCATATCGATACGGTTCTGAGTGTATCGTTACAGGTCGTCTACGGAGAATCCTGGGTTTCAGAGCAAGACAGCTCAGTATCGATACGTCTATGGAGTATCGATACGGGAGGCTTACCGACTTACTTTTTGACAGCTTTTAACTTTTCATAAGTGGAAACTTCTACTTTTTGTGTATTTCTGGATATTTTGGAGGAGAGAGGCAGTCTTTTTGTATAAATAGGACCATCTCTCTCCCTCGTTAAGGAGTTAGTTTAGTTGCTTTAAGTTTCATAGTTGTTCAAGTTCTTAGCTCTAATCTTTCAAGAACACTAGTAAGTATTTGTCTTATGGTAATTTCTCATTTATTAATATTGTAGCTACTAGTTGAATCTTCATATAAATCAAGTTTATTTCTGTTTTTATCGGTTAATTATGTTCATCTTTCCTAGCAAGATTTATAGTCTTTTTGCTATGTGTGAGTAGTTATTTGGGTAAGTCTCGGGATAATATTTCCTGATGATTTAGGTGGTTATTTGGTTCTCAAATTTTAGGGCTTAAAATCATGATTCTTGGAATAGGGCTTAACTTGCATTTTTTGTCTAAACAAGGGATGTTAACTCCGTGGTAAGGTGTTAGTCAAGCGATCTTGGCAAGTGGCTCACCGACGGCTCGTGGCCTCCTATGTGTTTGATAAATTCATAAAACAAGTTGGTTCGCCTCCGTTTAATCACACCTTTCTTTAAACTTAGTTTTTAAAGCTAAATCATCCGGGCGTGAGCACGCGGTCGTGACTCTCGCCTGAGTTTTATAGAGAACCGGTAACACCATTTGTTAAGGGTTAGAAGATCCCTAGACTTGCGTCTTTTAAGTTTATTAAACACTTTCCTAGTCTTTTGCCTTGGCATTTTTCACCGTTTCAAAGTAAAACCTAGTTGGCCGTCTTGAACGTCGCACTCCACCATACAAACTACAATCCGATTAAACTATATTCGAATTCTCTGTGGGTACGATCCCGGACTTTCCGGTTATTATGCTATCGACGACCTAGCCCTACGCTTGGGGTTTTCTCAACCTTATTTGAAGGCGAGGTTCGATGGCTAAGTAGTGGGCAGCGTGGGTTGCTTGTTCCATTTTGGTTATTATTCTACTTGCTATTATGGGGACCCATAGTAGGCCTGGAACTAAGTATTTGAGACTGCCCCATTCAAGGAGCGGTTAAATGCTTTGGTTATAGAATTCTAGGAAGCGGGACTAGTAGGTGATTCCTTTTTGTAAGAAGACAATGTAATTGAAGCTGATGCTTCGACTTGAAACCGTATATGCTAGTGGTTGGTTCCTTTTTGTAAAAAGCATATGTAATCCAAGGCAAGTCGTTATATGTAATACTAGTGCTAGCCCGTGCCTACGGCACTACGCATCCCTGTTGAAAAGAGATGACTGTTGTGTGATTTAGGTGAAAACCATGGGCACTTAATCAGAAAGTGGGAGAATGCACTACAACTTTTAGATCAAATGAATTTAAGCCGTTCCAACAACTTGTCCTCACATCTTTTTGTTTTATAATAGAGATGTGAAGACAATTTGAAAAACTCCCAATGTAATATATTTGTGGCATCTAACATTTTGCGGACAATTTGTACGTAAGTTTAATGTGTTGTACATAAATATTAAATTTGTGGGTGCTATGTAATAGTATTAGTATTAAAATGTTAAATTTGCATTAAAATGTAATATGGTTTTGAAGAGTATAGTGGTTTAATTTTTTTGATCAAATTTCGTGTTTTTGCATAGCATTGTAGTTGCTCCATACAAATATTTGACTTTCTACTGCTGTCCTGTGTGATTTACAGATTACATCTTCCAAACAAGTGTTGTGAGTGTAGATTAAAGGGTTACATGGGTATATGTACTTATTTTTTTGGACTGTTTGGACAATTGAACGTCCCTTGTATCATGTAATTGAGTATGAATTGGGTAATGGTTATATATTTGGTTGATGTTGTGCAGCCATATTAACAACTCCTCGGAAGTTGATGTGTTTTTGTTATTCGGGTGGTGAGCGCATGGCAAATGCGGATGGTAGCTTGAGAAAGTATATGGGTGGTGTATTTAAAGCCACAGTCATTGAAGAGGGCATATCGTTTGATGAGTTAGTCAACAAAATTTACTCTCGCATGGATTTGAGCCACGATGGGAAGTTATTATTTTATAGTATAAGCAGGGACAAGTCAAAGCATTTGCGTATGAGAGATGCAGATAGTGTTTCTATGGTGTTCTGTTTGAATGAGGATGAGGTGACATATTTGTGAAAAAAGAGACCATTGCTAACACATCAAAACAATGTAACATAAGTAGCAGGTATAAGTGTTTTTTTTTTTAAATATGACATATATATATATACACATATATTATGATTGTGCATGTTTACGTTTGGGTGAAGAGTGATACTGTTTTGAAAATGTTATTGTTTTCAAAAGGTTACACATGAGTAAAATATGGTTTTGAAGAAGAGGTTACTGTTTTGAACTTTTTTATTAACTGACTTGGTTTTTGCATAACATGTATGTGCTCTATATATGCATTTCCCTAGCAACTGCCCTCCTCTATGATTTACAGAATAAGCTCCCTAGTCAAGTGTTGTATTGAGACATTTTCTTTGTTGGGAGTCGAACTTGTTGAGTAGCAGCCCATCCATTGTCGCAGGAGAACCTCCTTCGACTAGTAAAGATAGTTTGACTATTTGCCATGAAATGGGTTTGGTGTCGTACTCGCAACGGTGAGGTGAAGACATTCTAAGTGGGGATGGTCAATTGTTTTACAACCATAGGCTATTTAAGAAGGCTGTTATTCTTTTTGCTGCATTGAACAAGTTCACTTTCAAGTATTTGGACAATAGTCGTTATCATTATAGGTTAGCTTGCGTGGTTGATGGTTGTCTGTGGAAGTTAACAGCTAGAGTGGAAGGCAAGTCCGAACTTATTAGAGTCATCAAGATGAAGAATGAACATTGTCACACTGCACAGGACAACACTAATTTCAAGTCAAGGATTCAGACAAAAGAGATGGGTATGATATTTATGGAGAAAATAGCGGGGCAGCGCAATTTCCTCCCAAGGAGCATATGCAAGGACTTCGAGCTTGCGTTCCATACTCCCCTAACTTACTCACAAGGATGGAGGATTAGGGAACGTGCCCGTGAGTTGATAAGTGGCCCGGTATCCATTACGTATCATTTAGTGCCGTGGATGTGCCAACGGCTTATAGAATCGATTCCCAACATGAAGGCAGTTTGGACTTCTTCTGAGGATAGTAAGTTCAAGCAACTTTTTGTCGCTTATGGGTGTAGCATTACGGGGTTCTTGGTGCGACGTTGCCCGATGTTATTTATTGATGTATGTTTCTTAACTGGTCCATATCGCAGTAGTTGTTTGTCTGCAGTCGCCTATGATGCGAATAATCAATTGTACCCTCTTGCATATGCTATTGTATCATCAAAGAACTACGAGGATTAATTATGGTTCTTGCATAACTTGAAGAAAATTATTGCCGGAAACCAATTTGTGCTTGTGACCGACCATAATCCTAGGTTTTTTAGGGCAGTTAGGGAATTGTTTGGCGAGAAATGCAATGCATGGTGTGTTCGCCACGTGAAGGAAAATTTTAGCAAGTTTGCCATCGGGAAAGGAATGAAGGGGAACCCCAAGAAGATAACGTTACATCTTTTCACAAAAATTGCTTATGCATGTGATAAGCGCCTATATGGGGTGTACTTGACGAAATTGTTTGGACTATCACCTGAGTTGTTGAAGTGGGTTGAGGAAAATGGTCCACAACACTGGTCGAATGCGTAATTTCCGTATCGGAGGTAGGACAAATTGTACACCAATATTGCTGAAAGCTTCAACAATTGGATATTGAAATTGAGAGACTTGGACATTATCCAATTCATGAAGGGGCACATCACCATGACCACTGACATGTTATATAGGCATAAGATGGAGTTGGGTAAATGGCATCCTTTTTCCGGTTGGTCGTAATATCAACAAAATGATAAAAGAATTTCAGGAAAAATCTTGGGTTTCACTTGTCGACCCAGTTCTCCCACAGAGTTCATCGTGTCTGCATCCGACTGGAAATCTCATGCGGTCAAGCTCCATCCTTTTCACTATAGTTGTTTGCGTTGGCAGATGAAAGGCATCCCTTGCAAGCATGCGTTGTGCGCAATACAAGGTTCCTCATACAATATATATAACCTTGTGGATCGTTTCTATATGGTGGAGGCACAACTTCTTATTTACGCGACCGTAATGTCTCCCGTTCCTTTGCATGACATGCCTTCTTCGACTGACATGGTACCATAAGTTGCTGAGATCCAGTACGGTTGTGAAGACCTTGACATAGCCACCTCTTCTTTCACAACCATGGAAGCGCTTCGACATCCTGCTACAAAGCGACCGGCTGGAAGGCTGATGAAAAAGATGATTGAGTCACAATTCCAAGAAAAGCAAACTGTTTTTTATGGGCTTTGCCATGAGCCTGGACACAATCGAAGCACGTGCAAGTCTCCATTGCTTGGGTGAGCATTGAAAATCTAATCAAAGCTTTAACTACTTTGGTTGAACCTTTAGTGGTTTTTTGGAGTGCAATCTAAGCGTTACTTTGTATTTTAATCTAATGTACGGAAATGTTGTTGCCTCTAACTTTGGATTATGTTGAATGTAATGGATTGGGACTTTGTCATATTATAATGGTTGTGCCTTAGGTACCTAAGATGACGAAGAGATTGTTATATTTCAATTATATAACCTGCTGGGACCCCAACACATTTTCGCATATTTTTGCACTCAAATGTATATATTTCATATATTACTTTATGTTATATATTGAAAAATACCATCTCCCATTCAATATAATCAAATCTGTTTGATATATTTACGTTCTTATATGACTTGGTCTGTTTCAAAAAATGTAATGATCTGTTTCAATATAAGATAAAGTCTGTTTGATTTTGTGATATGTCCCATTTTTGTCCAAAGAAGGTTGGTTCAAGTTGACTCGGAGATGACATTCCTCCGACTCTATATGACTTGGTCTTTTTCAATAAACGTAATGGTCCGTTTCAATATAAGATAAAGTCTATTTGATTTTGTGACATACCCCTTTTTTGCCCAAAGAAGGTTGGTTCAAGTTGACTCGGAGATGACATTCCTCCAACTCTATATGACTTATTCTGTTTCAATAAACGTAATGATCTTTTCAATATAGCATAAAGTCTGTTTGATTTGTGACATGCTCATTTTTTGCCCAAAGACGGTTGATTCAAGTTGACTCGGAGATGACATTCCTCCAACTCTGTATGACTTGGTCTGTTTCAATAAACGTAATGGTCTATTTCAATATAACATAAAGTCTGTTTGATTTTGTGACGTGTCCATTTTTTGCCCAAAGAAGGTTGGTTCAAGTTGACTCGAAGATGACATTCCTCCAACTCTATATGACTTGGTCTGTTTCGATAAACGTAATGGTCTGTTTCAATATAACTTAATGTCTATTTGATTTTGTGACGTGCTCTTTTTTTGCCAAAGAATCTTGGTTCAAGTTGAATTGGAGATGACATTCCTCCAACTCTATATGACTTGGTCTTTTTCAATAAACGTAATGGTCTGTTTCAATATAACCTAAAGTCTGTTTGATTTTGTGATGTACCCCTTTTGTGCCCAACGAATGTTGGTTCAAGTTAACTCGGAGATGACATTCTTCCAACTCTATATGACTTGGTCTGTTTCAATAAACGTAATGGTCTATTTTAATATAACATAAAGTCTATTTGATTTTGTGACGTGTTTCTTTTTTGCCCAAAGAAGGTTGGTTCAAGTTGATTCAGATTGTGTTTATAAATTTTGAATAGTTGCCCCATATGTTGATTGAGACTCACAATAACTAGAACCAATGAAGTGCTATCAAACACACTCCAAATAACTAATAAACACAGCCATTATTAGAGAGATTTTTTACACTATACATATGTCTTACTCATTTCCCTTTGTGCCACATAATTAACTCTAAAAGTAATCTAAATTGGTATGCACAAGAGATTTGCTACCAAAGACGAGCAGAACCAGTTGGTACGCCACCAATTGAAACATTAGTATTAGATTCAGAAAAAGAGAAACACCATCCCACAAAATTAAAAACATAGATACAATTACCATTGAAGAAAAGACAGGTATATGTCCATACAAATACCAGATTGATCCGAGTTGAGTTCCTATCACTCACCAACTACAAGCATAGATAGGGATATGGAATACGAGATTCAAGGTAAAAGAGATGTCAACTAATACCATGGGCCAAAAGGTACTATGGAGCTTAATTGCACTTACTAAGAAGCTCATATCGCAGATTGTTCAACGGGCTTAACACGAACCGTACAAGTAGCCTCTTTTGTAAATCATTTTCCTCCAAATCCTGTCACAAAAGTACAAGTGTAAATCTCTTAGTTAAATGGTATTGTGTTGTGCATACAACAAATCATCACAAGCGTTGGGGTACTATTTACCTCAAGCTTCGATGTATTAAACCGCCCCCTGTCCAGTGCTCCATAAACCTCAAGACATAAAACCTACAATCGTGTTTGTATGAACATAAGTGTGTCCCGTTAAATTAAATGCATGCATTCATTAGAACATAAATAGCTGAACAGATTTTAAGTAACCACTAACGTGTTACTTTCTTGTAGGACTTTTGGGTGCGTGATATGAAATTCGCTATCCATGTTCTTCTTCGTCCGTTGCAAGACCTTATACAATTCACTTGTCTGATGACAACACATGTACATTACAATGTCAAATGTACTATAAGTCGTACAAAATAAGGATAAAACTGAAATTGACTTCGTAATTGTGGTTACCGCATGAGCATTAACTGTTATCTTTTCTTGACAATCTATGAACAACGAGTCAAGGACTTCAATACACTTGTCAACTTGATTAATCGCAATAACATACCAATGTTGAGGTGATTTCAACAAAACCGGGAGTGCACTACACCACAACAGAGCGCATAATTCACCAAATGTCACAATTCACTTCAAAGTTTATAACCAAAATTCACAATGTTCATCCATATATATGCGCTCCTAACTAAGATTTTTCTAACGGTAAACCAATTTATAATAAACATTCATTATTACCACTACACCACAACACAATGCACAATTCACCAAACGTCGTATGCTCCATACAAATATTAGTGCCCTTTAGGCACAAAGTTTTAGATTAATCACTGGAATCTTTCTACTCCAAACACAATAAGCCAGTGATGCCACCTGTTGTAACTACAATATTCTGTGGTCAAAATCATTTACAAAGCCCACATGCTTATCCATTTTTTTGTTTTGTGAGATGTCCATACAAGCATTGAGATTTACGTGATATGTTAGACCATTAAATCTTGTTTTCTATTTCAATCATTTCGGTTCTGCTACTTGAGTATCCGCTATGTCAAAGTTAATGTTTTCTGGTTACTTTGGTAAACTCATACCCAATGCCCCATATGAACTCAGCTCTATCCCTCACCCGATTGTTCTTATCAACAACAATGTCGCAAATACTGGTCTTGTGTAGTTTGCAAAAAGGGAAATCTAGTACAGGGGACTCCTTCTAGCCTAGGTAAGGGTTAGAGTGGGCAAGATGTAAGTAAGGCTTTTTTCATGGCTTGAATCGGGAAAAAAAACTGATATAGTTCATACTCGCAACCCATACATCTCAAACCCTAATCAGGAAAAAAAAAACTTACATGACTGGGTTGAATGGATTGGGACGGAATCAATGGCACACGTCTTCGATTCTTCTAGATCAAAGCCGAGAGCAATCGAGACCAAAGCTTAGAGAGAAAGAGAGAGAGAGACTTGGTCTGTTTCGAATTTCGAATTGCTCTGGGTCTGTACGTATCTTGTTTTGAGAGAGAGAATGAAAAGGGAAAGGATTTTGATCTAACGATGCCGTTTTATATTAAGGGCAAAATTGTCCCCACTATTTCACTGGTGTTATGGTTACCATGTATTGGTAATTAAAACAGATGGTACCATGTATTGGTAGTTTCAAAACTATAGACCATGAAAGTGGTGAATAATGGCTTCGTCCTCCACTGACTGGTAATTTTCTCTATCTAAATCTCTAAGACAATTGCAGCTAACAAGAAGTCTCGTCCCATAATAACCTTTTTTCTTACGTTGTCTATACTCGACAGGATTTGACCGCTTCATGCTAGTAGGTTGTGCCAAGTCCTTACCATATCATCGAGTTTCCCATGTCTAACAAAAGACCCAAAACCATAAGAACTGGGAGAGAAGTTGTAAGTATATTTTTCTTTTTTGCATTGTTCCAATTTTATCGGATGTCCTCGAAGGGAAGTATATTTTTCTTTTGAAAGTAGAGAAGTCATAATTACTCCCGACCAAAAAAAGAAAGCTTTCAAATTGTGGAGCCAAATGAGTTGAGCAATTAATTTTTTAAGTTTGGCTTGAAAATTTAACGATGTTGAAAAATATATTAATGTTTACTTCATCTATGAGACGATTTTATCTCAAACTAGCTTAATCGAGCCAATCTTGAATAACTTGATTTTTCTACATTAGATTAGTTTGTTTCGATGTAAAACGTTTGACAACGTGAAATATTTTTCATGTAAAATACTTTTCCACTAAACGAACTTTAAACTTTTATTTTTCAGTGTTTGTTTGGCACATGAAAAATATTTTCCAGAATAATGGCAGATTGTAGGTTCTGAAATATTTTAATCAAGTAAGCTCTCTCTCTCTCTCTCTCTCTCTCTCTCTCTCTCTCTCTCTCTCTCGTTCTCGTTTTGGATCTAATATGATTTGGGAGAAGATAATGGAATATGCAGTTTTGAAAAATGTCGGACTATCGGGAGTGAAATGCAAAAAGGAAAACATTTTCACCCCGTTGGTGTAAAACATTTTATCCAAAAATATTTTACGTCCAAACAAGTGGAGCCAATAAGTCGTATAAACCGAACATAGTTTGAAAGAATCATTTATGTGCTAAAAAAATGTTGAAATTTAATTTGTTTATCCAACAAATTTATCTTGAACGAGCTAACACTATCTTGACAACTATTTCCCTACCAATTGTATTAGATAATATCATAATTAGGTCCTATCCTACTAAGATTCTTATTTTTTAAGCATTTATTTTTTGCTTTACGAGACATGTCATTCTCTCATAATACATCACTTTTAATTCAAAAAATAAGTACATACTCCCTTCGTCCCACTTTGTTGTGCCTTATAGAATAAATTCTTTACACCGCCGATGTAAACATTTATTTTCTCCAAATTAATTGCATTGCGCTACGTCGCCATGTTTTATTAATTGAGACCATTATTTTGACACGTGTTGCAATGCAATTGATTTGGATGAAACAAATGTTTTATACCATTAGTGTAAAGAATTTATTCTCTTACTTTTTTGGATGTCCCAAAATGATGTGTTTGTTTCAAAACTTTTCATTTTTAGATGTCTCTATTACCATTTTTCCCCTCATTTCTCCTACATTTAAAATGTTAGAAATTCAAATTTTGAATCTGATTTGAAAAGACAATGCGGAGGAAATATGGTGCCATGCTCCTCGTGACATTACAACCTATAAAATTGGATTTAGCTCCAATATCATATTTGGGTTCAGTTCTTTTTTTCCCCATAATTTTAATATTCTGTCAAAGGGGTGAAATACTTAAATTAACAAAAAGTCAAAGCAATTATGATATTTCCTCAAATTAAGAAAAAGTCGATATAGGTGCAACAAAGTGGAACGGAGGGAGTAGATTGGAAGAACCTATGCAAGAGATCCCATCAAGGCCCATAATTAGTGCTCTAGCATTTCTGTATTCCATACATCAAATTGGAAGAACCTATGCAAGGGATCCATCAAAGCCCATCTAAATCATTTTTCCAAAATCAGCATAGCATGTTTTTCATTTTTGACATTAACAATCAGACAAGACTCCAGAATCAATAACCACATTACATACATGAAACCACCTAAAGTTGAAGTGTGCAAATGAACATTGTTGATACAGGCCTACAAGCATCACTTATACAACCTATTTGCCAATATTCGTTTCCAAACCAAAATCCATCCAAATTGCAAACCCACCCTAGAAACAGCAGGGACCGAAATGATAAAAAAGAGCCTTGCTAACATATGCAAAAGCTAAACATGTTGTGGAATCAAATCCTTCGGCTTCTCTATGCTCTTTTCTTGTCTTTCAATGCCCCTCTTGGAATTTTACTAAGAACCTTTTCATCAAACACTGCATACTGCTTCTTGATCTCCATCATTGCTTTCTCTGCGAGCGGATCAATCTGGTCCTCATACTTCTCATATAGAACGGGCACCGTGTGCAGCAATACGAAAGCTGTTTTATCAGAAACAAAATGAATTAACGATGATAGTTAGAACGTATAAGTACCAAATAATGAACAAACATTGTCAGTACCTATGTAGAACAACGTCAAGAAGTTGCAACAACTTCCCAAAAGTGAGAGAACCCACAAACCAGCAATTACCTGTTCAACAAAACACAATGTCACAACCAATAAATACATATGTGCAATATTGAGGATTCCAGTTCAACAACATACAAACTGAAAATAAATCTGGGCGGTGCAATCTCAAGCTATACTCTTGGTCACACACCGAAAGCAATTGGCCAGGTAAACATTAACTAATTAAACCTGGATAACCAGGTTCACACCAACTTCCCTAGTTTCACCCATTGTTGCAACCAAGCGATCTCAGGCCCAGAAAAAAATAGGGTGAGTGCCATAATATTCACTTATTACCAAGTCAAACACCTAGGGCAAAAAGCGGAGAAATAGGAAAATTTTAAAACATGTAGGGTAACATACTGCAACAAACTTCTTTAGATCTCTTCCAGAGGCAATATCTCGCAAGACAACAAGAGCTCGGTTAATTTCAATCCTCAGAGCAGAGGCAAATTCAAGGAATTGTTCCTCTGGGAGATGAACTTCGGGAATACGCGGAGGAGACCTGTAGATCAACCACTTAGACAGTAAATTCTTCTATGGCAGTACGTTCAATAACACGCGAACCAACAATGTAACAATCACAAACTTACTTCTTGATGAACTTTGAAGCATTGGACCACAAAAACAAGATTGCAAGTGCGAGTATCAATAGGTGGCACACTAGAGTAAGAAGGTGGTACTCCAGCAATTCAAACAAAACCCACATTGCTGTGGCTGCCCCAAGGACACCAGCAGATATCTTCTTGTTCCTCCACAAGAAAATGTCAGCAGCTGCACCAACCAATCAATAGTTATCTCATCAATATTCAATGGTCAATAGTAATAGAATAGTCATTATTTGCAAAAGAAAAAGAGTAGAGTGAAAGAGGACTTGGAAGCGAAAATACAAAACTACCACAAAGAAGCGCACAAACATTCACAAAAAGTGTGCATGAGCTTTGTATAGTAGAAATGGAAGTAAGGGTATGGTTACCACAGCATTAGGATTTAATACTTCTGTAGATGAGAGTATATTTTTCTTCTAATGGTTAGAAATTTGGTAAAACATAATTTCATCATACTGTATCAATTTGTAAAAACACAATGCTAGCAATATTACAAACCAGTTTCCCTCTCATAAGACTCTAGTTTATTGCATTATCAGTTTCTACCTTCCAAGAAAAATTCTAAAACAACACGGGAGCGAATTGTGGGATATTTAGATCACTAAATTCACCAAATGGTACAATAGTATCCCATGCTTCCGAATTTCGATTAGAAACTCTTGAATCACTTAGGTGTTGAATCTGTGTGACAGAGAGAAAGCATGGGGCTAATTTTATTGGTGGCAGCATATAGCAGTGATCTAGTTTAGAATTTCTTGGCAAAATCAGTTGTCAATATGTTGAAGGTTAACACAGCAAGTTGGCCAATAAAGAACAGGGGACTAGGGATGAAAGCTAGAAAGGTGGATGGTGCTTCAACAGGAATCAGTGGTAAAGGAGGGTCTAATTAAAAGGTGGTAACTTCACAGCAAAAAGTGATGCAGTTTCTTCTCCATTTTTGTATTCCCTCACTTAATTTTTTTTTTGGAACGCCTCACTTAATACTAACGAAGGAATAATTGGCAATTTTCACATTCGCTGGTCTTGTTAAAGGGTTTAAAGGATCATTATATCCAATTTAAGAATGTAATCTGTAGATTTCTCACTGTCAACAACAGACACAACAGCGAGAACAAGATGAAATAACTAAGGATGCTCTATATTTAAAAAGTTGTTGGCTGGCTTATCGTTTTGAGTTCAGTATCCATGGGTTGCATATTTTATTCTGAAACCGGGATACAAAATACAATGACACTAATCTCAGAAAATGGCAAAACAGAGCAGTTAAATAATGGCAGTTGGGTGCCCGGGACGGAGCCAGTATCTATATATAAGGGGTTCCAAAACCTACAAACTAAAATTTCGCATATTAACATGATTGGTAGAATACAAGTTTTCATTCCACATTATTTGAAGTACAGGCATGAATTTACATCAAAATGAAAGAACAAAATGAGAAAAATCAAACCGCTTTCTATTCATTCTTAGCAAAATATATCCTCTTAAGGCGGTTCTAATATCCTGCATACATAATTTATATCATATTAAGGCCCTTTAAACTTTTCAAACTTCTACGTTTTCTTTTAGCCTTTCACAAAAGGGGCATGACATGCTAAAAATAAAGTGTTGGAATAAATGGTTTTTTGTTGGACAAATCAGTTCTTTTACTTAATTATATATGGGGGTTTTACGTTTAGGTCCAAAAACAAATGGAAACGAACCGTTAAGTATTTCTGGAATATTTTTTCAAAATTGCCCCTATAAAAGTGTCTAAACCACTAAAACGTGCCTACACCTAAACCCTTGGGTACCTTATGAAAGTGTCTAAAACCTTAAACCCTATGAAAGTGCCTACACCTAAACCTTAGAGTACTCTATGAAAGTGCCTAAACCCTATGAAAGTGTCTAAACCACTAAAACCCTATAATAGGATAGTGCACCCTAAAACCCTATGAAAGTACCTAAACTCTAGGGTACCCTACCCTAGCCCTAGGGAAGGGCTAGGGTAGGGTAGGGAACCTTACCCTATAATAGTAAAAAATAATAAAGTATGAAATTGTATTTATTGAAGGGTAAAAGGATAATCTTCATAATGTGATCGTCTTTCGAGGTAAATAAAAGCTGAGTTCATCCTTAATGGGAATTAAAATGCACTTTTATATCCTTAGAGAGGTAATTTTCTCATTATATATTTCAGGAACGTTCCACCATATATAGAGTTCTAGCAAGGGTCAAGGTGGCTGTGGCACCCCCACCCTTATTGATGGCTCCGTCCCTGTTAGATGCAAAAGTTAACATTACATACTAATTGTATGTGGATTTTGTCGTTCCATGCAGTGCAGCACATTGAGGGACAAGGTCCGCCGAAGCCGATCATTAAGGTGTGCCCCTCAATAATATAAATAGCATTTTCACCGGAAGCACCTATATTAAGAATTCCAAAAATTATTTAACATAACATTTAAAATTCCAAATCTCCAAATACTAAGAAAATCAAGTAACATCCATCAACAACTGATGTTATAAGTTCTACATCTGGTAAGATATCTTTCAAAGGGACTACATATCCAATATTGCTCCACTGTCTACTCTAAGAACCTAGTAATCAACCTCATTACTAAGCAAATCATCCGTCTTCGTTATGGTTGGATTTATATCCATCCACATCCTGCTCTTCTACCTCACCTGAATCTCTATCTTCCAAGTCTTCCCATTCCTCTTTCGTCTGCTAGTTGATGTGCCGTTTAAGGTGCTACTTTTGAACCAGTTGCTATTGCCCTTTAAGCTTAAAATGATCTTCTTCTTTTTTTCTTTTTTGCCTAATTTCTCTCTCTGGCAGCCTAAGAAGTACATACACTTGCAACAAGGCAGTGTGTCCGTGTTTGACACCGACACTCACACTCCTTAGACACCTAGGACACGTGTCCGATACCCTTTTTTGTGTCCATAGTTAGAAAATACAAATCAAAAGTTGCACACTTGTCCGACACTCTCTTTGCAACGTGTCCGATAATTCTTTGGGGTCTATGCAAAGAAATAAATATGTGATTGACTGCACCTCACTTTAAGGTTTATGAGGCGCTACAAGGTCACCTCATGCCTAAGCACTTGCTTTTCAAAACAGTAGAGCCATGTTTTAACCTTACCATTTTCTAAGCAAAAGGTTGAATCTACTAGAAACATTCAAGGTTTGAGAACAGTAAACTAAACTGTCTTAACACTAGAATTAATCAAACCTGCAACAATTCAAATTAGTTCTCACAGCATTTCAAACTTCTAAAACCGCATTACACCCAACACAACCTCCATCCCACTGGCCATTACATCAAAATGGGGAGCTCACAAGCAATTCAGAAATTTCCATAGCAATTAGTGGGCCTGGTCGTCAATTCATAAAATAACAAAATACAGATCTCCTGAAAAAAAAAAAAAAAACCTTTTAACTTCCAAATCCTAATCTGCCTAACCACATTAGAGCTAGATTGTTGACCGACCAACCAAAGCCTTTTAAGTCCGAATCAATTGGGTCAGCTGCATAAATCAGCTTTTTCCTTTGAGCTCCATCAATGGCATGGTGTCCAATATTCAAAAGAATTTATATCCTTTTGACCTCACCTACCACCTCCTATTCAATTTAGGGCACCCTTCCCCATAGTGTTACTCACAACTGTAACCATACCACTCTTTTTGACTACCGGATCGGTCAATCTACGAATTGTGGAACCCACCGAACAAACAAATATATATCTATATCTATACATGTAAAATTCGACGAATTGTGAAAGTACACACGTATATCGGAAGGAGGAGGGGAGGTTGTACGTACGTTTTTTACCACAGGAAACCTTCTGAACCGGTTTCTCTCTTCCAAACATGCGGTAAATCTTGGCTTTCATGGACAATGTGGGAGAAGTGGTCTTGGGCTTGACGGACGGGGGTGATGAGGCAAGTTTTTTTGCCGAATCGGAGTCAGACAACGACAAATTGTCCACGTTAAGCTTGCCGGTGATCTTATCCATCAAGGACTCACCTTTCGAATCTGAAATCTCGACATGATCCGCCATTTCTCCAAACACCGATTCCAAAACGTAAACGCCTCAAACAATAATCTGGTAACAGTGAGAGAGAGAGAGAGAGAGAGAGGGATGTTGGGATTTGTGAGACGAACAGAGGTGTAATCCAAGCCTGAGGTTCGAGAAGGGAAGCAGGTGGTTCAGTGAAGTTAAAAAAACAAAAGGGTTTTTCTCCAGGATCAACGGTTTTTAAAGGTGATGGACGGCAAGGGCTGTTACAGTTCACATGTTTCGTAATATGTTTTGTGTAATAAATTTTAGAAAAGATGCATTAAGTTATAAAGAATATAGAGACTGAAGCAATCCTTAAAAGAGTAAGACAGGCGGGGTTAGGAACCCTCTAGAAATCCTCGAAAAATTCTAATTGAATCTGCGAATGATTAGTCCTAAGATGACTATTTTTCAACTTTTTATATCATGGTCATATGTCGAATTTCAAAATCTTTGGCAATAACATGTTAGCAAGTGTCCAACAAATGTGTCCATCTTATATTTATTTCCTAGCATAGACACCAAAGAATTGTTAAACGTGTTGCAAAAAGATTGTTGACACGTGTCCGGTGTAAGAATTTTATTTTTTAATAAAGGGCACAAAAAAGGGAGTATTGGTCGACACTTGTCCGAAGAGTGTTGGTGTCCGACACGGACACGCCACCATCTTTTAAGTGTCTGTGCTTCTTAGGCTGCCAGATATAACGAAATTAGCTAAACATACGATCATTTTGAACTTAAAGGGTTCAAAAGCATTTCAAACTTCTAAAACCCCTATACACCCAACACAAACTCCATCACGCTACATCAAAATGGCCAGCTCATAAGCAATTCAGACATTTCCATACCAATTATGCAAGCCTGGTCATCTTTTAATAAAACCAAAAACACAGTTCTCCAGAAAGACACCTTAAACTTCCACATTCTAATCCACCTAACCACAGTAGAGCTAGATGTTGACCAACCAAACCAAACAAAGCCTTCAGTCCTAATCAATTAGGGTCGGCTACATAAATCCGTCTTTCCTTTTGAGCTCTATCAAGGACATCATGTCCCATAAATCATAATATTCTAAAAATTACAAGCCTCCAATTCCAATTTTGGTCTACCCAACCTCCTAGTGTTACTCTCAACTGTAACCATAACACCACACTTTTTAACTTCCGGATCAGTCAATCTACGAATTGTGGAACCAACCAACCAACCAACCGACCGAACAAACAAATCTATATCTATAAAAAAACATATCTATGTAGATATAAAAACATATGTATATATATACACACATGTACTTACGTTTTCCACCACCGAAAACCTTGTGAACCGGTTTCTCTCTCCCGAACATGCGGTAAATCTTGGCTTTCATGGACGACGTGGAAGGAGTGGCCTTGGGCTTGACGGACGGCGGGGATGAGGAGGGTTTCTTGGCCGAATCGGAGTCGGACGACGACGAATCGTCGACGTTAAGCTTGTCGGCGATCTTCTCCATCAAGGACTCGCCTTTCGGATCTGAAATCTCGCTGTGATCCGCCATTTCTCCAAACGCCGATGCCGAAACCCTAACGCTTCAACACAATAACAATAATCCAGAAACAGTGAAGAGAGACGGAGAGAGAGAGAGAGAGAGAGAGGGACGTTGGGATGTGTGAGAACGAACAGAGGTGTAATCGGAGCCACGGGTTCAAGAAGCGGAGCAGGTTAAAAAAAAAGGGGCTTTTCTTTACTACAATATTAAAAGGTGACGGACGACAAGGCCTGTTAATTTTTTTCCTATTTTTTTTTTCCCCGGTTAGGACTTAGGATATCTTATTTTTCTTTTTTAAAAAACACTTAGAATATCTAGCGCCTCAACTAATCCCTTTTCCTTTCCCATGAAAAAAAAAAAACTAATCCCTCCGATGCATTCAAAATCAAGCTTAAACATGTGGGTCAAGAGGTTAAACTCGATTTACCCAAAAAAGAGATTAAACTCGGGTTATACTGTCACTATTGTTTACATCCTAGAAAGTGCCACCCAATGAAAAAATTCCACGTGGCCCCGAACGGTACGGCAGTTGCATAAAACCTGTCCCAATCGAGTACTAATTACAGGGGATTGCGGGAGTTAAAAAGGACACTGTTTTATGACAAACGGTGTCGTTTTAGAGTGAACCGATGTCGTTTGAGTAGTAATTAAACGATGGTTTGAGAGGATATTGGATCTAACCATTAATTTGGACTTTACGATCATCTAACGGTGTCCTCACTGCCCTGTTTTATAACTGAAATTAGATGCAATTGCAGGGAATCATTTTGGAAGGCAAACACGTTGCACTGATTTACGTTGCTTGAAAATAGGAACCACGATCCAGGAAGTGGCCATGAACACCATGATCGAAGCAAGCAGGGGAAGAAGGAATTCTGGAAATATCAGGATAACCGTTCGAAGACCCCCCTCAACCGTTTTATGTGGCCAACGTGGGTATCAATCGAAGACGTGGGGGTCGAAGGCAAAGTTCAGCGTCTATAAATAGAAGAAGCAAGTGAAGAGAAAAGGGAGACAAAAATCCATATCATCTGACAATTCATACAAAATGATTGCTCAGAGATCTATCTTAGATTAGTTTTTAGTTTAAAGTAGAATCTTTTTTGTAAGTTGAAGGCTTATTTGCATGTAAGACTACTTTCGATTAAATTCAAGTTTTCTTATTTCTTTTAAGTTTTTTCTCTTACCAAAGAATAGTTGTTTGCAAGTTCGCTTTTGATTAAATTCAGTGTGCTTGCATTTCTTTATTATTCTTGATAGAATCTTAAGAGTGTTTGTATACAAACTTACCTTTGATTAGATTCAGGTTTGTTTGTGTTCAAGCATCTTTTCTGATTTCGAAGCGCGTCAATCTTTTATTTGGTTGATACCTTAAGGAAAAATCCTCTTAGTTGAGGTAATCGAACGGATAACACAATTGTCTGATTGAAATTAGTTGTTTCAAATCATTTTGAAAAGAGTAATTTCTTCTTTGAAGTTATTTCTTTTCTGGCACGCCCGCACACAATTATTTGTCGATTGATTTGAGTTAATTCAGCCCAAACAACTATCTCCTCACCTTACGGTACAACGACCTTGTTGCATTGGCCCAACAACCTTTTCTCCTGGTAGTCATTGTGTGACACTTAGTTTTGTATTGTACAGTACATTAATGTATTCATACCAGATTTTGGAGGTGGCCCCCAATATATAGACTAGGGGATACCAACTGTAATAACCCGCGCCAACTGATCTTCCAACCTTTAGCCTAAGTACATAGCTCAAAAGATTAATCTTGAGTTATACAATAACTGGCCAGAATCTATATTATAAAACAGAACGGTTTTCTTTAAAAATGTCTATACATACAAACAAAGTAACATTTATAGCCGTTCGATGGTACTTTCTGATAAGGTTATAGACGTTGGATTGAATGAATACCTATTATATACACCTACACTAATGTAAAAAAAGAAGTTGCATGTTTTCCTAATAGAGAAACAAACCCATTCCTTTTTCAGTTAATTTTTTTAAAGTTGATTTACTTACCTTCAATTCAATATTTGTTTTTAAGTTGATTTCTTTTAGGTTGATTTTCCTATAGTAAAAAAAGAAACAATTATTTTTGAATTCATACGCGAAAAGAAAACAACCTTTTTTTTATAAGAATACACACAATTCTTCTACGTTGGGAAAGAAAAATTGCACTATGTTGAGGTTTTTTTTTTTTGAATAATATTGATGAGTGAAGGAAGATGCTATGTTGATTTTTTTTTGCCTTTGTGTTAAAGAGGTTAGAGGGATATTCAAGAATAATTTTTTGACCATCGATTTGGAGCCGTGCCTTTTGGCATAGGCATGTACTAATCTCTTATAAATCATATTCATTTCCCACATCTTACTGATGTGGGACAAGGTGGGCGGGCTATCACACTTTCAATATCAAACATTCATGTTGAGATTTTGAAATTCACAAAAAATACTCTCTCCTTCTCAAATTGGATGTCAATTTTTGTTATCCGTGTCAATTTCAATTTCTTTATATTTTTCAATATAAATCTCAAAAAATAAGCAATATAGATTTTGTTTAATAGTTTTCGATTAGTTTTATTAGGCAAAGTTTTCAAACTTATAAAAACATTATAGATTGAAAGATACTCCAGTACAAGCAATAAAAAATAACACTGAATTTTGAAAATTATCAACTCTTTCAAAAATCAAAATGGAGGGATTACATTTTTTTTTTCTTTTCAGTCTGACCCTAAAATTCGAGCCTCGGTCAATTACATTGTGGGAGCAAAATTCAATGACCAACTGACCTGATGACCGCGGGTTGGCACAGGTTGTTACTTTTGTGTACGTGTAATTGCCGACAAGTGGAAAAGCAGGGACACGTGTCGAACCATAATGGTGAGAATCTAAGCTTTGGACGGCCACAATGTGATTGAGGCGGAATTAACAATTCGGTGGGCTCCACTGGGGATGTAAGGTAAGATCTCTCCTATCCCAACCCCTAACTCACTTATCAAACATGGCCTCAGGATGTGACAAGAGGAGTGGGGTGAGAGCCTGTTCCACTTTCTTTTTAAAAAAAAGTAATTTCGAACTCACATATTATGGAAATAAAAAATAAATTTTAATTTTTTTTACATTGTTTAAAAGATCTATATTTGTAAAAAAATTATTTGTATGAACACATAATTTTTGAACTTGAAATTATCTTCATTTTCCTAAAATTCCTTTTACTGTTGATCTAGAACGGAGCTTGATTGGGGGTGGCCGGATGGGACGGATAAGATTTAAAGATGATTGTTACATCTGAATGACTACACAACGGGGATTTTTTTTAATTAAACCAAGAAATGAGTATTTCGATTAATTTTTTTCAAAGATTAATGGGGTACCTAACTATTGATCATATAGTCTAATATGGGTTATGTTTTCCTCATGTCCACTTTTTTGGATTATGTTTTCATTCTTAAATTTAAATAAATTCTATTTTGCCCTTATTGCTCTATGTTATCTATGTAGGCAAGTAATTTTGAGACCGAAATATTAATTCGAAAGTCCCCTACTGCTTTTTAAGGTTATACACAGTTAACAAATCATAATATTTCACGTCCCTTTCCATTATCACTTCAAAAAATTTTGAAAAATCATAGCCTCCCTCTTTTCTCTAAATCACTTAAGCCTACCTGCATTGCCCTTTTGGAGGATTATTAGTTTCAAAGTCGACGAAGAAGTAAACGATGATGAACTTGAGATTCCTTCTTTTATAGATGATGATAGGTCTCCTTTCTCATTCTTAACGAACCACTTCCTCTTCTGCTTTCGAAGCTAATAAAGATTCGTTGTCTCAGAAATAAAGATGTTGCAAATGGATAAGGGAAACATCAAGAAAATGCTCAATAATCAGCTAGAGACCCTGTTGTTGAAACAATTGTATCAAGAGTTGTATCCTTAGACAAACATATTCAGGAGGGTTCAAGTGGTTATTATAGTAGATTTCATATTGTTGTCATGGACGAATATATTCTTGTCAAAATCAGACGTATTTTTGTTATGGTAGTATGATTTTGTTATAGTAAATTTCGTTTGTAGTTTCACGATTAATCAACCAAACTTTATCTTGTCAGAATCTATCGCAAATGTTATGATGAATTTCAACCGTTTGTGTATTGGGGTAAATTTCATTTGGTTCGGTGAATTTTGTACTTTGAGAATGTATATTATGGTAGTATCAATTTACCATATTTTTATATTAATGTAACCAATTTAGCATGTTTCAATACCATGTTTGTCGAAATTGGATGTTAGAGCATCCACAGTGGAATAAGCAAAACAAAAAGTTGTTAAAGTTAACAATATTTGTTCAAAAAAGTGCTCACATTGGAATAACCAAACTTAACAACATCTTAGCAACTCATCAAATTTTGGCTTTTTAATAATTAAAACTAGCAACCTTTAACCAATAACCAAATTTAGCCAATAACCAAATTTAGTGATTCCTGTATCTTCTCAATCAAGTACACTCATCATTACACAAAAATCTCTCTCTCTCTCTCTCTCTCTCTCTCTCTCTCTCTCTCTCTCTCTCTCTCTCAACAATGTTTTTAAAAAATAATTATAAAAAACTATTCTTACTATTCTTTTCAAAAACTTTTTCTAAAAAAAAAACTGTCTTTATATGAACTCTTTTTTTTTAAATTTTTTTTATAAAGACTGTTTCTTCAATTTTTTAAAAACTATTATTTAAAAAAATTGTATTTACACAAAGCTGTTTTTTTACATATTCTTTTTCATTAACTATTTTGTTATCCAATTGTTTTTAACTTAAACTGATTTTTTTATTCCAAAAACTATTTAATTAACCTTTTATTTTCAAAAAACAATATTTTTTTATAAAAATTGTTTTTAACATAAACTAGTTTTTCAAAAGATTTACGTGAAATGAAGGGGAAAATTTGGAGAAAAATCATGGAAGGAAGTAATGATTCCATTGGTTTTGATTATGAGCAAAAAATAACCAATGTGAGACTTGATATTGCTAACTTTAGCAACCTCTAAATGGATAATCAAAATCTGATGTGGCATGTTTTGATTATTCACTTTTGCTTATTCCACTGTGGATGCTTTTACATTGTAGATTTTTGAATAAGCATGTTAAGAATGACGTATTATAGTTGAAAGTAAATACAAAATGACAAACATGATAAAATTGGAACTTACACGAGTTTCGATTTGTAGCACAAGTGGAAAAAATTGTTCACAAAGAAAAATTATATATATGAACTATTTTGAATTTCTCACTCGTAAGGAATGTTTCTTTTTTCTGTTTTTGCCAATCAGTAGGAGAGATTATTATATAATGTATGAAGCATAAAGTATAAACCACTGGACACTACATCAATTATGTGAGAGTCCATGAGATAACCAAGTCCAATAACTAAACTAGCAAGATAAATAAGCTCATCAAAGGGATAACAATTACTATGAGCCCAACTCAATTAAAAGCCCTATTAAGAGGAGAAATAACTCCAACAAATACAAATGCAAGAATACCCACACACAGGTGGGAAGACTCAAAACTCCTGACCTCCTAGTAAAGTCCAAGAGTCCTTGTATATTTAGTCCATGTATGATGATTAAACATTCCTCTCCTTTTCTCTCCTCAATCTTCATCTCCTCTCCTCCCTATGGCTGAATCTGATTTCATTGACCTCGAAGAAAGCTCTGGGGATAATGAAATAAAAACGAGCCTATGTCTGGTGGGGAAAATCACTGGACAGAAATCTTTGAACAAACTCGCCGTCTCCAACATTCTTCGTAGTTCTTGGAAGACCAGGGCCGAGTTTGTCATCTCTCCCTGGGAAACGAACACCTTCCTCTTCCGTTTTGATAACGAGGAAGACCGTTCCTTGGTTCTCAGAGACGGCCCTTGGTCTATCATGGGCAACTTGCTCGTTCTCCGACCCATCCCGGACGGGGCCACACTTGCTAATATTAACTTCTCCATCTGTCCTTTTTGGGTCCAAATCCATGGTTTACCAGTGGAAAAGATGACAAAAGGAAACGCAGAAATCATTGGCCGTTGTTTCGGACGCCTGGTTGGGCTTGAAGCCCTTTCTGATGGTCTCCTCCTTAACAGAAGCTTCCTCAGAGTCAGGGTAGAGCTTAACCTCAATCATCCCTTACCCAAGGGCTTCTGGTTCAGAAGGAACTCCCTCTCAGGTAGAGATCTGTGGATCTCATATAAGTATGAAAAGTTGGCCGACTTTTGCTTCGCTTGTGGTCGGATTGGCCATGATAACAGAGCCTGTAAGTTTGTGTCGAGAGAGGAAGGCCAGGCGTCCCGTTTTGGCCTGGAGATGAGGGCCATGGCGATTAGAGGCCCTTCTCTTCCCGTGGAGGATAGGGAATCTCGTGTGGAAAGCCCTGCATCTAGGCGGTGTTCTTCGCTTTCTGAAGAACAGGCGGCGCGTGAAATTGTCATCCATTCCGTGCGCGTGGATCACAATCAGGATAAGGACGATGGTACTGCAAAGGACAGCGTGAGGAAACCACGCTCCTCTCCCCTTGATTCACCAGCTGGCAATCATATTGTGGGTAAAAATACCTCTGGCCTTGATTCTCTGACCGTTGCTCCAAATTCCCTCTTTTTGAATATTCCTTCTAATTCCTCTGGATGGACCCCACCTACCAGGGTCAACCCAGCCCACCCATTTGGTCTGTCTTTTGAACCTCCTCGATCCGTATCTCCCGAACCCCCTTACTTTGTTACTGAGCCCAATGATAGCCCCAAAGCCCAATCTCCAATCTCTGAGCTTTATAGCTTTATTGCTGCTGATATTCCCCCGTTACTCAATCCTCTCCCCGTTCCTAAGCCCAGTCCACTCCCCTCTCTTTCTGCTCGTCACCAACCCTTTCTTCTTCCTTCTACAGAGAATTATCCCATATCCCTCTGTCTAGCCCTAAAAAACCTTGTAGCCCCAACCTCAACGATGTTAACCTCTCCTCCATTTTCCACAATCTCCTCTCTCTCAAAAGAAAAGCTCCATCAGACCCCCCTCAACCCTTTCCAATTCCAAAGCCCGCAAGAAAGAGATTTCGGTCTTTTCCTCACCAAATTCTCAACCTGATCCTCAGGCCCTTCCTCATTCTCTGGCCATTTCCCAACCCAAAAATTCTTCTCGCTCCAGAATCCCGAAAAGAAAACCCCTTTCTCACAAACCCCCTCTGGAAAAACTTTCAACTACAAAGGATGGGACAGATGGGGGTCTCTTTGAGGTCCAGATACTTCAAGGGGAGGCCTCTTTCATGGAAGAGGATAGAGAGGTCTCCCCTGCAACTATTTATCCCCCCAAGGCTTCTTCTGTCGAAAGGGCGGTGGTGGCTGGCCCGCAACAGCCACATCCCCAATGCTGATTCTGGCTTGGAATTGTCAAGGAGTTGGCCGATCCTTGACATTCCGGGCTTTGAAGGGGAGTGTTCGCACACATCGTCCCTCCATTATCTTTTTAATGGAGTCTCGGAATAAAGAGAATAAGATGGAGCGCATTAGAAGTGCCCTCAATTTCCCTAATAGTTATTACGTAAACCCGATTGGGCTTGCCGATGGGTTGGCCCTTTGGTGGGATTCTAGTATCTCTATTTCAGTAGATGTTTCTTCCAATAATGTGGTTCACACTTCTTGTCAGTCTCTGCATGACAACAAGTCTTGGGCCATGAGCTTCGTGTATGGTAGTCCATCTCATCAAGACAAAGAGGTGGTCTGGGATTTTATCAGGAACATTGCTGATGGTGTTCGTGGACCATGGGTCTGCTTAGGGGACTTCAATGAGGTGGCTATGGCAAGTGACAAAAGCGGAGGTAACCTGCCCTCATCTACTCGCATTTCTTCCTTTAATAATTTCCTCAACGACTGTGGTCTCTTAGATTTGGGGTTCAAAGGTCAGCGTTTTACTTGGAGAAACAACAGAACTGGGGATGCTGCGATCATGGAAAGATTGGATAAAGCTTACGCTAATATTGATTGGAGGGAAGATTTCCCACAAGCCATGGTTTTTCATGAACCAGCTATTGGCTCCGATCACAGTCCTATCCTTTTGAGCACGGAGGAACCTCTCAAATTTCATCGACAATTTCGCTTTGAGTCAATGTGGACGGCAGAAGAGGAATATGGAGATATTATTAGCTCTCTTTGGGCTAGACCAGGAATTGAGGATAATTCGACCCACCTTGTTAAAAATTTGGACAAATGCAGGGGTATTTTGCAGAGATGGCATCATGAGAAGTTTGGTAAAATGAAGGAGCGGATAGCTGACTTAAAAGCAAAAATTGGGGTTATTCAGGGATTCAAATATTCGACGGCGTTAAAATTAGAGGAAGAAGAGCTCCTGAGGTCCCTCAACATTTTGTGGGAACAGGAGGAGATGTACTGGCACCAGCGCTCAAGGCTAAACTATCTTCGCTTTGGAGATAAAAATACTCAGTTCTTTCACATCACAGCCACCCAAAGACGGCAACGAAACCTCATCCTACGCCTCAAAAATGAGCAAGACGAATGGATTACTCACCCCAAAGGTATATCTGTTATTATTCGAAATCACTTTTCAGATATTTTCTCTGATCCTATTCGTTCTTGTAACTTTGATAATGTTTTGAGGAGTACTTCTAATAAGGTTAGTGTAGAACAGAATGTTAGCCTTTGCAGGAGTATTTGTAATGAGGAAATTAAAGCTGCTGTGTTTGAATTGGGCTCCCTCAAAGCGCTCGGGCTAGACGGTTTTCCAGGCCTTTTTTATCAGAAATATTGGGACCATGTTAAGGGATCTGTTGGGGAAATGGTGAAAGACTTCTTTGAAGGGAAAGCCAACCTTGACAAACTCAACCGCACTAATCTCATCCTCATCCCAAAAATTCCAAACCCTGAAACTATCTCCCAATTTCGTCCCATAAGCCTTTGCAATTTTGCCTACAAAATCATCTCAAAAATTCTAGCTAACCGTCTGAAACCCTTATTACCTACCCTTATTTCTCAGCAACAATCTGCCTTCATCCAAGGCCGCCAAATTCACGATAACATCATCATTGCCCATGAAGTCTTTCATTACATTAAGCACAGGAAGAGGGGCCCCAAGTCCTTCATGGCTCTCAAGTTGGACCTAAGCAAAGCTTTTGATAGAGTGCGCTGGAATTTTCTTGAGGAAAGATTGAGGAAATTGGGGTTCGGGGAGAAGTGGATTGAGTGGGTGATGCTCTGTATCAAGACTGTAAACTTCTCTGTGGTGGTAAATGGGGGACGGGCAGTTGATCTCACGCCCTCAAGAGGAATTCGGCAAGGTGATCCGCTATCCTCGTACCTCTTTCTCTTGGTGGCAGATTGCCTATCCTCTATGATCTCGGATGCAGTCTGCAAGAAGGAGTTGGGTGGAGTGAGAGTTAGGAACAGAGGACCCATGCTCTCCCATCTTCTGTTTGCTGATGACTCCCTCATATTCCTTGAAGCTTCTTTGAAAAACTGCTGGGCCATTAAGCAGATTCTTAGAGATTTCGGGGATGCCTCTGGAGAAGAGATTAACTTTCAGAAATTGGAGATAGTCTTCTCTCCGAACACCCTTGTCGACTTGCAAAAAGATATCCTGGATGAAATGGGTATGGGTATTATGAAGGAGGCTACAAAGTATCTTGGCCTGCCCACGAATTGGGGGAAATCAAAGCAACAAACGTTGGGTTATGTGAGGGACAAGATTCTGGCCAAACTTCAAGGATGGAAAGGAGTGATTCTCTCTCCTGCAAGCAAGGAAATTTTGATCAATGATGTAGCATTTACCATTCCTGCCTTCCTCATGACTTGTTTCAAATTCCCTCTAGCGATTTGCAAGATTATTAGTTCCACTATTGCAAAATTTTGGTGGGGAGAGACAGAAAGAGGTAGCAAAATTCATTGGGTTCGTTGGGATGCCCTCACTGAACCGAAAGAAGTGGGGGGGCTTGGATTCCGTGATCTTAAAGTGTACAACTTGGCTCTTTTAGCAAAAACTTTTTGGCGAATGATGCAAGAACCGAATGCTCTCTAGGCACAGGTCTTAAAATCCTCTTACTTCCCCTCTTCCTCACCCATGGAGGCCAGGAAAGGCGCATCCCCGTCGTGGGTCTGGTCTAGCATTCTGGAAGGTCGTGATCTCCTAAAAAAGGGATGCCATTGGAGAGTTGGAGATGGGATGTCCATCAACATTTGGGAAGATAACTGGGTTCGGAATGGAGAAGCCTTCTGTCCTTTTACTGCTCCCTTTCCTCCCCCAGTACCGACGAAGGTGTGTGAGTTGTTTTGCGAAGAGGGAAGAAGATGGGATGGGGCTATCCTCAACTCTCTCTTCAACCCCCATCTCTGTTCTCTCATTTGTTCCACCCCTATCTCTTGGACTGGATGTGCTGATAAATTGATCTGGAGCCACTCTTCTTCAGGTGTGTACTCAGTCAAATCAGGTTACCAATTGGCCTCTTGTCTGACAAAGGATCATAGGGGAAGCTTACTTAGTTCCTCCTACAATCTCCCCCCCCCCCCCACTGTTTGGAAACTCATCTGGCGATTGAAGGTCCCCCCAAGAGTGAAGCATTTCTTATGGAGGGCAATAAGAAATGCCTTAGCTACAAAGGAAAACCTCTTATCTAGAAATTGTGCACGGAATCCCCTTTGCGATAATTGTGGCACTGAGGTGGAATCAATAGAACATATTCTTTTTAGATGTGAGTGGACTAATGAGGTGTGGGGTAACTGTGGCATCACTTTCCCTGATCGTATTCGCTCGATAGTTTCTTTGAAGCAATGGATTCTAAGCCTTCACTCAGCTTTCGGAAACTCTTTTTCTGAGAAATTGGGAATCATAGCCCAATTATGCTGGGCCATCTGGAAACAAAGGACTGATCGAATCTTTTCTAATACCCACCCAGATCCTTTGAGACTGATTAGGCAGGCTCTCGGAGTTCATGGGGAGTTCTTGGCAACAACTTATTCAAAGGCAAATGTCCCGGCGCGTACTGTTGAGGATCGTAATGACTAGACTTGGCAACGCCCTCCTAAAGATCGCTGGAAATTCAACTGTGATGGGGCTTATAACCCCTCAGATAAGTCTGCTGCTTTTGCAGTCTTGGTTAGAAATTCTGATGGAGAAGTGATGGATATTAATCATGGGCGAATCAAAGTCTCTTCGGCTTTAGCAGCAGAGGCATGGGCTGTTAGAATTGCTGTGGCTATGGTAGTGGCCTGGGGGAAAAAAGAAGCTATCATTGAGTCTGATTGCAAGGTTCTTGTAGACCTGTTACAGTCAGGCCATGCGAACACCAACTGGACTATCCAAGCAATAATTGATGATATTATCTCCCTCTCTGTTAATGCTAATTATGTATTCAGCTGGTGTAATCGCAAAGTTAATAGTTGTGCCCACTGGATAGCTAGCAACAGTAGAATTGGGCTCTTGTCTTGTACTTCCCCATGTAATATTCCATCTGAACTTTACTCCTTGATCCATCTGGATCTCTAATACAAGATTTGCCTTTCAAAAAAAAACAAGTTTAATGGTAGGAATCGAAATCACGGACCAAAATTGAGAAACCAGTTACTACTTTGTTTTCTTTTGAAAGTCACTGTTGCATGAACGAGATATTTTTAAATGCCGTTCCGCTTTATTTTTAAACCTTCTTTAAAAAAAAGGTAATTTCAAGCTCAAATATAATGAAAATGAAAAATAATGTTTAAATTCTTTTTGCACCGTTTAAAATATCTCTATGAGATCTATCAAACAAAATCCATATTAGTAGAAAAATTATTTGCGTACACACATAATTTTTGAGTTTAAAATTATCTTTTTTTTTTCTAAAAGTTCTTTTTCCAGAAATTGGAACACTCCTTTAACATGCCAGATCAGTATTACACTTGGACCCTCGTAGGTATTTTGTTTTTAGATTTAGCCCTAGAGCCCTAGACTATGTTTTGACTTGATTTATTCTCTTTTATTGTTGTGACATGATAGTGTTTAGAATAATTGTATATTAACTGATCTTGCTTAATGTAAGTTTTGATATGTTTTAGTAACCATTCACTAAACTATACTGTAGTAAAATAAAGATTATTTTGGAATGATACTAAATGGGTTGTATTTTTATGATAAAACAAGGTACAAAATAAGTTACGGAAATATTATTATTATTTTTATCAGTAAAATAATTACAGTGGCAAATTACCCTAATGGATTGGTAGTAAAAACTTTAGGTTTGATCTTTGGTACTAGAAAAGTAATAGTTATGAAGAACAAATAAAATAACTCCAAGAACTTAAACTAACACAAGTTCTCCTTTGAACGAACCAATGAACTAATTAAATTAGTGGAGCAATTGATAACAATATATAGGTAAAACTGTATAGTTAAAATCTCGTTAAGTAAAGTACTGATAAAGACCTGGGATAATTAAAATGTTATGGGTTATACATAAGAAACTTACAAATTGATACCTACGATAATTATTATTAATTATTATTATTTTTAATCTTAATAATACGTTGAACACTAAGAATTTAATAAACTACTAAGTTACCTAACTAAGGTCAGTGGAGTTAATGAAATGTAATTGGAAGCTAGTCGTGAAATTTAAATAATTCGAAAGGCCTCGGCTGAATCCTAACATCTACATGTTTAATTATTTAGCACTTATAAATTGCTTTGCTTGTGTTCTCATTGAAATGTATCATATTGGATTCAGTTGTTGTTGGAGATATATGACTGGACATGCTAGTCGGACTTAGGTTCACTGGGTGGTTACGAATAGTGACTCACGTAGACGATGTTAAGTAATGGAGAATGGTAAAGTGTTGGAAGTGTGCGTGTGTGGATTGTGATTTGAGCCATGGTGATGACAAGGGTAACCAATGGGGCCCAGTGTTGAGAGATGTTGTGACACTAATGTATAATGCGTCATTGGAAAATTCACTTCTTTTGTTCAAGAGGGAATAGATCCCATGAGACGGTTATAGTTAGTGGTAGGTGATATCCGATCCTAATGTATGATACGTCATGGGAGGACTCGATCCTCCTATTATGGTCTTAAGTGAGAATATGCTAGATACATAATTTAGGTGCGCTCACCTAGGACCCTGATACAAGATAAGCAAGAGGAAGGGTGGACCCATGAGACGGTTGTAGTTAGTGGATGTGGGAGGAAAGGATCTCGTGGAGAGGATCCTTAGATTTCATGTAAGATGATGGATAATAAAGAAAAAGATGATGTGCTTTTATGTTGTACCTACTATCATTTGTTATATCGTTGATCTGCGAACTGTAGAGTAAGGAGCTAGTAGGGTTGAGATTATCCACTGAGTTTCAAAACTCATTATAGTGCCGTTGGGTTGGCGTTTTATGCCAGGTAATCAAGAGACCAAAGAACAGAATCCTCTTCAAGATGATCAGTATCAGGGTGAGGACCCCCAATTGAGAAATGGGAGTTTGTCAAGCCTTGGATGCCTTACCCTTAGAAGCATTTTTAATTTAAAGTATTGCTATTTGAATTTTCAAAAGTGTTATCACATTTGTCAAGCTCTGTTTTTATTTCGTTGGGTTGTAAGACAGTTAAGTAGTTTTGAATTTGGTATTTGAGATTTCCGTTGCTAAACTCTGTTTAATAAATTTTTTTAAATTAGTTTTATGGATTATTAAATCAATTAAAAATGATTTAATTAACGTGTCTGAAAATCGAGGCGTTACAGTCCTGACCAACTGAGTTAGTCCCAGTTGGTTTCGTAAGGAATGGTTTAAAAGATATCTTTTAAGGATTTGAAAATTTGAGAATCCAAAATTCCCGATATTCTTTTCCATTAATGATTTGAAATAAGGGAGGGGGTTGAAAAGGTCAAATTAAGCTCGTGATTTTAGATAACTATATTTACTTAAACTCATAAAATACAACACACTTAATTAAGCAACTAAATTTACACTAAAAATGTATTGGGCTTTGTCCCTCAGGTTGTATCTTTTAACTTTCGGTTGGACTCCTTTCTCCTTCCCCTAATAAAATGTAACTTTTGCCGATTAAAAAAAAAAAACACTAAATAAGGATAAATATGATTTTTTACAAGAAAAAAGGATTAAAACATAACCTTAAAATTTGGAGGGATGAAAACTTACGTGCTGTACCTAAATAGAATGATTATTAAATGACTGCTGATTAACGGAGAGAGCAATTAAAATTGGAGTAAATATTTGTGAGGACTAAGCCCACAAAAGCTGATAGCAAGTAGGAGTTTCGAAGTGTTGGGAGTAAACTCCTAAGTTCCAAAAATTGTAATCAAGATATTTTGACGTGATAATATCAGATTTATTAAACTCATTGGATGCAAAATGGAAGACTGCATAATCGTTTTCAACAATACGATCCATGTCGTGGATTTTGTAAACATCAATATTTTATGTAAGCATGCAAAAAATAAGGTCAATTGTATATTAATGTCCATTCAAATGAATAGTATTTGTCTTAAAAGTAATGAGCGGTCAAACTCTAGTTGTCCGTTGATTTCAAACTTAAATATGATTCGATAGAGTATTTATGTACCATGGATGCATCTAAGCCTAGAAAATGAACGAGTCAGATGGTCAAATAGAATTCTCGCTAACATTCTCTTACATCGCATGATGGTTTCATGGTATCATAAAGATTTTGGTTTAAGAATTTTTTCTCTTTCGTATTGGATTTGCAAGTCTAAAAGTTCTACAATTATCATCATGGTAGTAAAGCAATCAAGAATAAGGAAAAACTACTACAACAAATTTGGTAATCCAACAGTGTTATACTAATTTTTTAATTTATTTTTTACTCCTTGCTACCTATTTACTACTTATTTTTCTAATTTAAAGATACTAGCTCACATGGTATTTAATCAAGGATGCCAAAGCTGAAAGGACATGTCAAGTGGATAAATTGACATATAAACCAATTTAACTCAGCTCAAAATATCAATTTCCTATGTGTCGTTTAACATCTGCTATCTCATGTTAATTTGATATGTAAAAAAATGACTTTGATTACTTTATTCTCATAAAAACTATTAAAAAAGAAAATCACAGTGAAAACATATTTAAAAAATTTTGGCACGTCGGTTTGAAAGAACATTTTGAGAGATGTCAAATTTTATTAGGTCAAAGTGCAACATAAGCCTTAAAAAAAATTGATATTCCCAAATTCAAAGCCAGTGATGATAATACTAAGTAGATTACAAATGGAGCCAAGTGGACCCTAAAAAAGGGTCTTTTTTTTATCTCACGAATTCGTTAGTGGGTTAGGTATCAGTGTTCAAGCAGAAAGGGGAATGGGATGGTCCGGCCTAGTTCATGCTATTTTTTTTTAATTAATTTGTGCCAAAATTACATGTTATTCGCACTAATCAATAAATTTTGGTATTTTAGCATATTGTTCACATGAATTAAAAATTTATTCACACTATTTCACTCATAATCGACAACCAAAATTACATCTTTTTTGGGTAATTCCAAAATTACATCTTATTCACACTAATTAATAAGTTATTGATTAGTGTGAACAACACACAACTCGTAATCAACAACTTATTCACACTAATTTATTCATTAGTGTAAAAAACGGGAATTTCAGCCAAGCGTATAAGTGGTAGCAAAGATATTGCTCATTAAGCTCTCAATAGTGCAAATTTTATAAATATAAGAACTAAGAGCATCCGCAATGGAAATAATCAAAATCAATAACCAAAATGTGCCACATCAACATTTGATTATCTATTTAGTTCATAATCAAACTTAACAACCTTTACCTTCACATTGGTTATTTTTGCATCCCTAACAAAAAAAAAACCCCACAACACATAATGCACATATGTCCAATCGCAAACGAGTTTTAATCACACACTCAACCACATCAAATTATTCATTTCGATGAGACAATTTCAATGTGGGGTGTTTTTGAGTTATTGAGTTTTGGTTAATGACAAAAGTTGTTATGTTTGGTTATGGAATGAGTGGAATTTGGTTATTTGCTAAAAGACTTGTAACTTTGCTTATTACAATGTGGATATTTTTTGAGCATTGTTATTAAGTTTGCTTATCCACACCCATTTGTTTATTGCAATGGGAATGCTCTAAGAAGCAATATTTATATAGAATGAGAACTAAGAAGCAAATATCGTGCGTTAATTGGGTCTCCATTTAGCTTCAAAATGGAGCTTGGTTGGAACTCATTTGATATCTATATTCTCCAAATAGCCCATTCATGTGTAGGTACAAAAAATTCAAAGTAATTCCCATCAGGTCAGGCGAAAATCATTAATACACCCTTAAGGTAAGTCAAAATGTTATACTAAAAATACTCCCCCACCACTAGTGATGACTGTTGACTAAATATCGGCGTTGACTACCGATGTTGACCGTTGAGAACGTTCTCAGCTTTGAGAATATTCTCAGCATATGCCTAGACTTAATGGTAATACTGACAACTTTAGATATTTCAAAGTTGAGAACGTTCTCAGCACACGCCTATTCTCATCACACGCCTATTCTCATCACACGCATTGACTTAGTGGTAATTCATTCTCATACATTTTCAGTTCTGAGAACATTCTCATAAGTTCTCAACACTGAGAACATTCTCATACATACCTAGACTTAGAGGTAATTCATTCTTAGACGTTCTTAATTTTGAGAACATTCTCTAATATTCTCAGCACACGCCTGGACTTAGTGGTTAATTTATTCTCTGAGGTTCTCAACTCTTAGAATGTTTTCAGCACATGTCTAGACTTGGTGATAATTAAAAAGAGTGTTATTATAGTGTTTATAAATAGTAACAAGGCCTAGTTTCCATTAAATTTTTCTTCTAGTTGTTTCTCCATTAAACTAATTAAATCACAAAACACATTTTCCTCTCCTCCATTTTCAGGTACACCTGATAATTTACTTACCCGATCCGACCCGACATTTACATATTAGGGAAAATGATGGCTCAGGACATGTTTTGATATTAATATCTGCTAAAGACAAGCTAAGAACATTTATTCTGAAAATATCATTGGCAGGTATTAATTATCAAAACACATCCTTGGCCGTCATTTTCCATACAGATTATAAAATGAAAAAAAACCCCTAACTCGGCTCCAGTCCCAACTCCCCACTTTGTCGCTTCCATTCCATTCCAGACTCCAGTCTTCCACTCCACAGTCTGACTCCCACCAGGCCACCATGACTCCCACCCCAGAACCGTAAGCCTCCGGCGACCATCGACTGTGATTCTCTACAGTGGTACGTCTCTCTCTCTCTCTCTGAGTGAGAAACGCCTTCTGTTTGGGCGAATCCTACAACTAAGGTCTAAATTACAGATACAACAGATTCAACACTTAACAATGCAATTTCAGCTTCCAAAAATACAGTTTCAACAACTACAGAGGTGGTTTTAATTTAAAATTTTCAGCATAAGTTTTTTAATTACAGCACTTAAACCAAAGTTTCAGCACTGATACAATATTTTTTAGTATCTAATTTCAGTTTACCCTCTAGTTTTAGGACATCACATTAAAAACTCACATAAAAGAAACAATTTTTCTATATGTGTAACTTTTTTTTTATAAGATCTGGGTCTCATAAAAATGAATACGAATGCGATGAATATTGTGCAAGGAGATATGAGTAGAAAAAACCATACTAGCTACACAATATATCTTTTAGTGAGTTGTAAATGGCTTGGAGGCCAAAGATTATTTCCCAAACAACTACTCTGAAGCTGTACACATCAGAGGTCAACGATAAACTCGCAGTCAGCCCATATTATGGGGTCATGTACCCGACAATTCCTTTCAAGTTCTTGGTGAATACGTGGTTTTCTCCGACCATAGGCCATAACCTAGCCAAAGCGAAGTCTGACAACTTGACTTGGCTAACTTGATTTGGGCTACAATGTCAAGTTACTAGACTTCGGTTTGGCTAACTTAGGGCCTATGGTTGGAGAAAGCCACGTATTCACCAAGAACTTGGGAGTAATTTCGGGTACATGGCCCCAGAATATGGGCTGACTGTGAGTTTATCGCTGACCTCTAATGTGTACAACTTTAGAGTAGTTGTTTGGGAAATAATCTTTGGCCTCTGAGCCATTGACGACTCGAGCAGGCCACTGAAAGATATATTGTGGACCTGGTATGGTTTTTTTTACTAATATCCCATTGCTGAATATTCATCGTATTCGTTTTCATTTTTGCAAGGCCTAGTTCTTATAAAAAAAGAAGTAACACATATAGAAAAGTTGTTTCTTTTATGTGGGTTAAGAAGCACGGATACGGATACGGGATACGAATACGATACGATACGGATACGCGAATATATGATTTTTTCAAAAAGAAGGATAAGATACGTTGGAGGATACGTTGAATATAAAAGTAAATAAAAAATATATTATATATAGTTTTTAATTCCTAAAATTTCATTAATGATTAAAGTTTTTCATTACACAAGTTCACCATTTCACATGCCGAGAGAGATATATTCATGTATAGTTATATATATATAGTTGTGTCTATATAGTTATATATATATATTTACATACCCACAACGAGAGAGAGAGAGAGAGAGAGAGAGAGAGAGAGAGAGAGAGAGAGAGAGAGATGAGAGACTTACAAGGTTGTCGAGAGAGGATATTGTCGGTGTGTTTTTGGTGTCGATTGGTGGGGGAAAAAGAAAAATATAGTCCTACTTGCAATTTTAACCCATATATTTTAAGTAATAATATATTTACCTCGTGCGTATCTGAAACATATTCGTGCATATCCAACACGTATCCGCGCGTATCCAAAATATATCGGATACGTATCCGAGAGTATCTGCACATATCTGAAACGTATCGGGATACCCAAAAATAATTCTGAAAGTAGGATATTTAAAAAGCGTGTCGGATACGTATTCGGAGAGTATCCGAGTATCGGTATCCGATACGGATACGATACGTGATACGAAGGCCAAAATAGAGTATCCATGCTTCATAGTGTGTGGGTTTTTAATGTGATTTTCAAGAATATAAGAGGATCAACTCGTTAAGAGTTAGGGGCTCTGATACCATGAAGAAGAAATGGGAAACTTCATTTCTTGATCTGTTTGAATTACTACTCTTGACTGTATACATCACAAGAGAATAGTTTTCGGCTCTTGGGTTGGGTTAGGCCTTGCTCTTTTTAGGTGTTATTGGGCTTTGCCATTTGGGTATTTTGGGCCTTGTCCTAGTAGGGGTTTTTATTTTCTGTCAAACTTTTAGTTGAATTCCCCTCCCCTATCCCCAACTTAGGCCCCGTTCAACTAAATAAGTCAATTGGCTTATTTTTTTGTCCTTATTCAAATTTTTTTTCATATTTGTTAGTTTTTTCGTCAATTTTTTTGGGAATTATTGTATCATCATGACAAGAGAAATCTAAAAAGTAAAAAATTACGGTCGAAATCTAATTTTTTTGAATAAAGACAAACACAAGCCAACAAGCCAATTTTTCGTTGTTATTCAAAAAAAATTGGATTTCGATCATAATTTTTTACTTTTTAGATTCCTCTCGTCATGATGATGCAATAATCCCAAAAAATTGATGAAAAACTGATAAATACGAAAAAAAAATTGAATAAGGACAAAAAAATAAGCCAAATGAGGCCTTAATGTACCCTCATCAAGTTTTTCTTAATAAAATTTTATTTTGACGATTAAAAAAAAAGAAAAGAAAAAGAGAATCTTATATCTATTCTATTTCTAAACGTGCAACTTGCACGTAGCTCTAACTCATTAAATGGTTTCTAACTAACTCTATGACAAACATTCAACCCTAAGCAGTGCCGGCCCCGACATTTGGCCTGCTCTAGCCCAACTTCATGCTCTGTTGCTCATTTACAATTAAATCATACAAAATAATATATATATATATATATATATATATATATATATATATATATATACACACACACACACACGTACATGGCACTTCAGCTAAGGACACCCGCATAGTGGTAAAATGCGGACGTCGTTCGGTTGTCGTTAGATTGTGTTTTGAATGATCCGGATCCGCGGATAATTTGTTCGCGTGAACAATACAAATTATCTGCGGATCCGGACCATTCAAAACACAATCCAACGGCAGCCGAGCGACGTCCGCATTTTTGTGGGATAAGGGTGACCTTAGCTGAAACGCCATATATATATATCATACACACACACACAAGTACAAAAGAAATCAAAATTACATTGTTATTTTAGCTTGAATAACATAAAAAAAAAAAATCAACATCAAAATGTAAACCTCGGTTATAGGTTTTTATGATTAGCACGATCTGATTCAATGAAAATAAATTCTTCTTATATTTTTTGAAGCAAAATTTTCAATTGAATTATTGTACTTTACTTATCCAAGAACTCGGGACCTGTTTCGCTGACTTTTGTTTTTTGGGCTTTTTAGTTGATATATGTGAGAAGAATGATCTGTCTTGAAAAGCGTAAAAAGTTTAAAAAGCAATCAAATGACCAAAAATACTTTTAGTGGAACGATATCTCATTTTCAATTGAGATCATAGCCAATCTCTTTAATCTCTCTTTCAAAATGGTAGTTTGAAAGTAAAAATAAAAATAGTATTAGCTTGCTCGATTAGTGACTTTTTTTTAACAAAATGTAAGAACATATCACTTATACATTACTGTTGTGTTTGTTAAACCAAAAATTTCCAACAAAGTTGATTTCCACAATATTATGCATTGGGAGAGAGAGCAGAACGAGGTAGACGAAAAGTGGAGTAATTGATTTTTTGCAAGCATTGGGAGGGAAAACAAATCAAAACTGGGAAAAAAAAAATAAAGAAGCGCGCGTTAGGGCCCAGAGTCGAACTCAGTCCACCTCAAATTATTAAAGGCTGCATAACTACCGCACCAATGACAATTGCCTGTGATAGTATGGGAAACTTTATTGCATATATATGTTACTTAAAAGATTTTTTTTTTGGTTGCCCCAGCCCGGGGGTTGCCCAAGCCCGAGGACTTGCGGGGCTTACCCTTGGGCTGGCCCTGACCCTAAGCCAGAGTTAAGTACATGAGATATGATGTGGTGATGCTGAGAAGTAGTATAATGTTGCACATGTGTAGACTCTATTGAAGGTTGAGGCTCAATATTCTTATCGTCGTGTTGGAAGCACCAAGAGTTTGGCCTAGAAATTGAAAATGGGAGATAGGCAAAGCCTTCAACTGATCTGAAGTGGGAATATATTGAAGAGCAATAGCGTTAGCTGCAACCCTATCTCGGATATAATGATAATAATTACTTCTATGTGCTTGGAATGAGCATGGAAAATAGGAGTTGTAGCCAGAGCTATAGCAGAGGTGTTATCACACCATACAATAGGCGTAGAAGAAACATCAATATGTAAGTACTGAAGAAGCATTTGAAGCCAACTTAATTCTATTGCAATATGAGCTAAAGATCGATACTTAACCTCTGTAGAAGACCTGGGCACAGTAGTTTGCTTATTGGCAAACTGAGAGATGAAATTATCCCCAAGAAAAACACAATAACTTGAACAAGATTTGTGACCTAGACAATCCCCAGCCCAATCTGAATCAGAAAGGCTTGAAGAATGAAGGAAGAGAATTGATAAACTAAGGGGGTGTTTGGGAGCCTACTTTTCGACTTTTCATTTTCAGCTTTTTAGTTTTTTGGCTTTTTAGATTGTGGTCAGAATGTATTTTGATTTAGATAGAGTGTTTGGATGATATGTACAGAATACATTTTGCAGCATGAGTAGTGTTTGGGAGATATGAAATGAAAATGAATTATGGATTGTTTTTTACTATGTTGCCCCTGGTTATTAATAATAGTGTATAATGAATATAAATAATGTTTTAATCAATTTTTTTAAAATTTTCTTTTGAAATTGGTTATTCTTCATTAATTGAAAGTGTCACACTAATACGTTTAAATTATATTTAATTAAAATAACGCTAAAGTAAAATTGAAATAATTGCCAAATCATAAAAAGACTTCGACCGTCATTAATTCAAAAAAAAAAAATTATGAACTAATTAAAGAAACAGACAATTAAACATTACACAAATTAGCCTAAAAAATCTAAACATCTTAGGTATTTTAGGGGATTATCCGAAATTGTAAAGAGTAATTTTATGTCTTTTATTAAAAGGCTAGGTACAAATAAGTCTTTTGACCTAGACCAAAAGGAAAATGCAATACCGAGAATTGGAAAAGCTCCTATTGGGCTCATTCTTCATTTCTGCCTCTATCATGCAAATTTCAGAACCCATTTTGTAAAATGGATTTTCATAATGGAGTTGCCAAACACCTAAAATGCAAAAATGAGAATGCAAAAATGTAAAAATTCACCTCCCAAACACCCCCTAAACCATGATCCAGGGTGCCCTTGAGATTGTTGGTGAAACTGAATCCCCAAGACCCAGTAATGACGCATACAGATTAGACAATAAAAATTGTAAAATCCTATAAAGCGGAATTAGGTTTTACCTCAACTCCCTTCGATACGAACGCTGGTTGAACTTGTTATAACACATTATGAGGCTCCATTCTAGATGGTTCGCTCTCCTAGGCCCTGGGGTCGAGATCTGCTTCTGTCCTTCTCTTCGTCCTGTAAAATGAAGCACGACTAAAGACCACACCAGAGGTTCTCCGGGACGGCTTTCCGGTGCAAGAATCAGTACTCTAGTAGAAAGAAGTCAAGAACCAAGAGCTAGGGTTTTAGGAATGTGTAGTGCATACCTCCCACAAGAAGGCATAGTGATGTATTTATAGAGAATCCCTAGCTTGGACCCCAAGATTGCACAAACGTCCGACACGCGTTGGCTGATGTCACCTCTGCGTCACGTTTAGCGTTTCGTAACCGTTCGCGCGGTGAGCTAGCACCTTCATGTGCCCTCACCCTTATCCTGATAACCGCTCGGTTGACGTCATGATCGTTGTCATGGTCGAGGCTACTGTTCCCACGTGGGTGAGCTGGAGGGATGGCCCACGCTCGTTCGGAACCGAGCGTGTAGTTCGAATGTCGAAGAGTCTCTGGCCGAACGTGGTTCCAGACTGGAAGAGAGTCGGCTAACGAACCGATTTAGCGGACGATAGCTGACAGAACCTCAGCGGAGATCGTTGGTTTGCCAAACGTCGTGGGCGAAATGACTAGGATTCGATTTGTCCGCGGGCTCATGTTTGGAATGGTGTGAGCCATTTTGCTCGGCCTGCTACAATAGCCCCTCAATTCGTGCCAAGTACCCTTTGCTCAGTATGGATTGACCTCAGGTTTGGCCGAGCTTCAGCCCCAGCCATGGGTCTTCCTTCGAAAGCCACAATGGGTTAATCCGAGCTCCAATGAGGGGTTGACAGATGTCGAACGTCAGATAAGCATGTCAGCTAAAAGGACGCCTTGGCAGGAGAAACGACAGTTTCTATTTTCCAGCAGCATAAGAAGGACATGTGTCACGCTCCTACCAGCCAGTGGTTCGGCGGCATGATGATTGCGCGGGAAAATTGAAATGGGTGAATCCTCTATAAATAGGGAAGAGGGTGGAGAGAGAAAGTTCTTTACGTTTTCTTTCCCCACATTCCAGAGCTTCTCTCTCTACCACTGTCGTTTTGGACTTTGATCTTCTTCCACTTTCAAGCTCGATTCCAGCAGTAAAACACCAAGTACGTGATCGATTTCATATCATTCTTCATTTTCTTTCGCTTTTATACATTTTCTAGGGTTTTGGGATGTTTTCTTTGGAGGTTTTTGTTCTAGATGAATAGTAAAAATTGGGGATGAACAGTGAGGTTCATCCCAAATTTAATCTGTTCTTCCGAACGTAGAGTGACTTTTAGGTTTGTCGAGGCCCTCATAGGATAAAAGGAATAATGACTCGTGGGCCAATAGGAGTAGCCAAACCTTTTAACTCCTTTCTTTTGCCGACTCAAATATCAGCTGTTCATTTTTCCCCTTTGCTTTCTTTTAGGTCTGGCTCACGAGGTCATCGAAGTTTCTTCAGATTCTGATTGCTCGAAAATCGAATCAGACCGACTGGTGATCAACGAACCGCTTGAGAGGCATAGAGGCCGACACCGAGCCCATTCCCTAATTTCTACTAGAATGTTCGTGAGCTCTCCCCCATCCGACGATTCGAATGCCGAGCGAAATTATGAGTACGCCGAAGAAGAATTTTTGACAGATCCCGAACTGAATCCGAAGCCGAGTCTAGGATGGGGAACGAAGCCAAGTCACGATTTGCGTAGGGAGCCGAAGCCTCCACGTCGGCTCCAAGCGACGCAAACCTCTTTGATAAGGGATCACTATGTCCCCACGCCCACTATTTTAATGGCGTGCCTGGGGAGTATGAGGCATTTCGCTGAAAGTACCATATTCCCGGCGACGTGTTGCTTCACTGAGTCAAGAGCACTGAGATAAAAAACCGAAGGGTACATCGTCCCGAACATATTACCGTGCCATTGATGGCCATCTGCGAAGCCGGGCTTCGATTCCCCCTCCATCCCTTCCTTAGGGAAATACTTTGGAGATTCAACTTGGCTCCCCATCAGCTCGCGATCAACAGTTACCGAATAATCATGTCGGTGATTGCCTTGATCGAGAGCTAGAACCTCGATTTCACGCTGACGGACTTGTTCTTCACATACACCATGTCTCGGCATGCTAAGTCTGGCCGTTGGTACCTGACGACGCGCCCCAAAAAGAGCCCTTTGATAGATGGCTTATCTGACACGGATAAATGGGCTGATTTTTATCTCGAAGTACATGAAAATTTCGAGTTCGGCGACGGTCTCCGTCGATTTTGCATCCCGAAAGTGAGGGACACGAGAGGTGAACAGGCCGAACATTCCCAATCTCCTATGACTAGTTGTTTTTGTCGTCATTGCCGCCGAGGCTTTGTCTGATTGTTAGTTTCCCTTTTGCAGAGCTTAGTCCAATTTCAAAGGGACTTAACACCAACTCTCGCGAGAAGGCCTGTGAGACGCTTCTTGCCCAGGATTGCTGACAAGCTCCAACCCTTCTTGATTACAAACCTTCATACAAGGGTGTGCTTAGGGGGAGGGAGAGGAACAAAGAGGGCGAGCCGAGCAGGAGAAGCAAGAAAAAGCACGATGACCTGCCGACCTCTGGGCTTACCAGAAAAAGGAAGGAAGTAGCGTCGAATATCGAGAGGGCTCAGAAGAAGCAGCAACAGGGAGCTAGATTGCCGAAGATTGGCTACACTGCCGAAGAGTGGCTCACCCCACTCGGATGAGGTGAAGAATTTGAACCCGCGATCTCGGGCTCGAACGTTACCCCCCATGTTGTTGACCCAACAACCGAAAAAATGTCACGAAGAGGTATTCCGAGGCCAGTCATTCCCACCAAGTCCGCCAACCCCGCCCAGTCGAGAGGCCCTTCTGATCAACAATGAGAAAAGAGGCAGAGCTGCAGAAGACCTTGGAGGATGTTCCACCTCCGAGCGTCTCTCAACCAGCCCTAGCCGAAAAGGGCCATGCCTCACCCGTGAAGGAAAAAGAGATCAACCTCGACCTAGAGATCGAGGTAACCAGTCCTCAAGCCGACGCTGCAACTAGGAGGCCATTCAGCCCTACTTATACCTTTCCCGATGGCAGGGTCATGCTCCTCCAAGATTCCGTTAAGGAGGAGCCGAGCCTTGCCGTTACGCTGCTGAGGGGGCTCGCTCTGCCGAGAGTTGTCGACCAAGTGCCAGCTAATCTGATTCCCGGGCTCGGAGAAATGTGCTCTCATTTGGTGCAGGTATTCCTCATACTTAGCTTACTATAGGCTTGCCTTATGATTTTCATTCCCGTTCCTAACTTCGTGTTTTGCCAGGCTGGGCAGGCTGCTTTGAAGGCCTATGATAAAGGCCACTAAGGTTTCTGCCGAGCGTGCGCGATACTGGACAGACTGAGATTCGTTTCGAACCAAATGGAGGATCTCGGGGCAGCAAATCAAAGATTCAGAGGCTGAAAAGGAAAAGCTAAGAGGGAAACTTGTCAATGCGAGGGCTGCTGCTGAAGTGCCGAAGCCGAGGTGAAGAGGATGAGGGAGAGGAGAAATAAAAGCTCAAGATTGCTGATGCTAAGGGGTACGAGGCCGGGATTAAGCGGGCCGCTTTGGAGTACACCCAAATATCACATAAGATGGTAAACGATGAGCTTGAGGTTTGGCTGCTAAGTTTCTATAAGATGGGGTATGCTGCAGGGGCTGACGCGATGGCTGGGGTGATGGTTATTCAGCCAGAATCTGGATTTTTGAAACAACTACCCGAGCCCACTGTGTCGGATCTTGAGCTTCCTTACACCAAGGAAGAATGCTTGCCTTTGCCTCCCGAAGACGATGATGAAAAAATGATTGAGGCTGATCAGCAACGGGAAAGGATTGAAGAAAGTGCCGACGAGGCTGGCAATCGTGATGGTTCTGCTGGAGCCCATGATAAAGTTGCTGGAGATGAACATGTTCAAGGACATGTTCAGATTGATTGAAGCAGATGAACACCTTTCAACCATAGGCGCCGAACCTTGGTCGATCGGCTGCCGTAGATGAAGACCTTTTTGCTTTTTAAGGATTTCTTTAAGTCTTTTGCTTTAGAAACTTTGTACTTGAACTTGTCTTTGGACTGGACGGCTCTGAACGTCAGGAGTTTGCCGTGCTAGATGTAATAGTTTGAAGGGGGACAACATCAAACGATTTACCACGCTGAGCCTCCTTGCTAGGATTTTCTGAATGCTCTGTTTATCTTCAATTGTATTGCTTTGTTTGAATGGTTAAATATTTCTTCATGCCTTAGAAATATTTTCACGATTTGGCCGAAGGTCAAGAAACCTTGGCTTGTTTCCATGTTTTTGCTATTTACTCATAACAGGCCCTATGTTGGTATGAGGTTCGGCTCAAATGCCAGCCTTATGCCAAGGCAAAGTGCTAAGTAAATGTTGTATTTGGCCAATTTGTTCAAGTCAAAATATGAATGCAGCAGATCTAAGAAAGGTTAATTTGCTCGGTAGTGGCCAAACGTCAAATCGTTTGTTCACAGTCGAGGCAAGGGCCCCGTTGTTTGTTTTTAAGTACAATTAGACCAATGGTCTGATCGCTCTTATTATGGCCGTCAGGAGGGCCTAAGCGATGGTCTCATAGCCGTACTGAGTGACCGAAGTCGAGTAGCTAAACAATTGAGGAGTCTATGGAAGAGAATTTATTATTTTAGACAAAGATGGTACTTCTCATTAATTGGGAAATTCTTCATAATGAATTCAAAATTTCAGAAGTAAAAGGCTAATAATGGCTGAGACAAGCAGGCCAAACTACTCTTCCCACAACTGCTTTGAGGAAAGTGTGGTAAGAGTAACAGGCCGAGGTGCTGCTCTAGAGATAGGCCTTTCGTAAATTCAAGGCGTTCCAGGGGTTCTCAATTTGCCTTCCATCTTTGTCTTCCAACTTGTAGGAGCAATTACCGACCTCCTTGACCACTCTATAGGGATCTTCCCAATTGGGTTTGAATTTTGTCTTTTGACTGGCTCAGACAACCTTCCTCCAGACCCAGTCGTCGATTTTGAACTTTTTGAGCCGTACGTTCCTATCGTAACCCTGAGCGACCTCTTGCTAATAACTAGCAAGCTTGAGCTCGGCATTGTCCCTTTTTTCCTTGGCTAGGACAAGCTCGGTGGCCACTGTTTCATCATTAGTTTGCGGATCGAAGGTTTCAGTACACAGGGTTGGGAACCTGGATTCGAGTGCCTCCATGCCGAAGGCCATTGCAAAAGGAGTTTGGCCGGTGGAGCGCCTTGGGGTGGAGTGGTAGTCATAGAGGACCCGAGGCAGTTCCTCGGCCCATTTTCCCCACTTGGAGTCGAGCCGACGTTTGATACCAGGACATATGGTTTTGTTCGTGGCTTCAGCTTGGCCATTGCCCTGGGGGTAGGATGGGGTAGAGTTAAAGAAACGAATGCCAAATTCTGCGCAAAGACCTGTGAGCTCTTTACCGACGAACTGAGAGCCGTTGTCGGATACGATTGCATATGGGATGCTGAATCGAGTTACGATGTTTCTCCACATGAAACGCCTAACGTCCGCCTCAGTTGTTGTTACTAGAGGCTTGGCTTCTACCCATTTTGAAAAATAATCTGTTGCAGTTATGAGAAACTTGAAACCCCCTGGAGCTGTAGGGAACTTGCCCACTATGTCCAAGCCTCATTGAGCGAAAGGCCAAGGACTGGTGATGGGTTTCAGAGCCTGAGTTGGCTGCTTTGGAATAGGAGAGAAAAGTTGGCAAGGCTAGCACTTTCGAACCACTTCTTCATTCCTTTCCAAAAGTAGCCTTGACTTAAGGCTCGTTGACAGAGAGAACGGCCGCCTGAATGACAATCGCCACTTTCGGAATGGAGCTCGGCCAAAATTGTTGGGACTCCAATAGGGTGGATAACACGAAGCTACGGCCTAGTGAAGCTCTTTCTGTAAAGATGGCTGCTTTCAGAGATCCAATAGTAGGCTGCTTTGCTTCGAACTCGGTGGGCTTCTTTTTTGTCCGAGGGGAGTGTGTCGCTTTTAAGAAAGGCGACAATCTCGTCCATCCAACTAGGGCCCAGAATGACACTTAGGACTTCTTCTGGTGCTTCAAAACTTGGCTCGGAAATTTCACCTAGGCTGATGCTCCTGTATTTCGAGGCCTTGCTGGCTGAGGTTAGGCTTGCAAGAGCGTCGACGTGGGCATTTTTCTTTCGGTTGATCTGCTCTATGTGGAATCCTTTGAACTTTCTGATCAATTTCAATGCGGTAGCCTGTACTTAAGCATCCTAGGATCCCGAGCCTCATAATCGCCCGTTACTTGGTTAACGATGAGTTGAGAATCGCAGAATACGTGCTAGTCTTCAACCTGCAAACTTGCAGCTGCACAAAGTCCCGTGAGTAGTGCTTCATACTCAGCCTCATTGTTTATGGCTGGGAAGTTGAGCGTGATAGCACTTTCGTGAAGGACGCCACAAGGGGTTACAAGGACGACCCCTGCCCCTGCGCCGTTGCTGTTCGATGCTCCATCAACATGTAGCTTCCAAACATCGCCACTGAATAGGTTCCAAGTTTTCCAAGCTTCATGCTGCTCCAACATCCCATACTCTGGCCGAACCAGGGCTTCTTCATCTGGACTTCCTAGAGTGAATTCAGCAATAAAGTCTGCTAATACTTGAGCCTTGATTGCGGTCCGTGGTTCGAAATGGATGTTGAAGTTTGCCAATTCGACGGCCCATTGAGAGACTCGGCTTGAAAGATCCGCCTTCCGAAGAAGATTCTTTAGTGGGAACTTTGTGAGGACATTAATGGGATGCTCCTGGAAATAAGGGAGAAGTTTCCAAGCCGATGTGACCAGAGCGAGAAGAAACTTCTCCAAGGGAAGATACCTCGTCTGAGCTGGGAGCAACGTTTGGCTAGTGAAGTAAATGGGTTGGTCCTCTAGTCCTTCACGTTGCATAAGTGCCGAGCTAACAGCATGTGGAGAAACGGCCAGGTAAAGGAATAATGTTTTGAAATGCTGCGGCTTGACAAGAAGTGGAGCCGAGCCAAGATATGCCTTTAGCTCTGTGAGGGCCGAATCACATTATGCCGTCCACTTGAAGCTTCGTCGGCTTTGTTTCCTCAAGGTTTGGAAGAAAACATGACATTTGTCCGATGAGCGACTAATGAATCTATTAAGAGCTGGGGCCATTCCTGTTAACTTCTGTATTTCTCAAGGGGTCGATGGCGCCTTTAACTGTTGAACAACTGTTATTTGGTTTGGATCTGCTTCAATGACCCTCCGTGTGACCAAATAGCTAAGGAACTTTCCTGAACCGACACCAAAAGCACATTTTTCGGCGTTGAGACATAGCTTATATTTCTTCAGTATTGCGAAGACGTCGGCAAGATGAGCCAGGTGATTTTCTGCTTTGAGACTCTTGACGACCATATCGTCGATGTAAGCCTCCATGATTTCACCAACAAGAAGGCCGAACAAAAGGTAGATCATTCGTTGGAAAGTTGCCCCAGTGTTCTTGAGGCCGAACGGCATAACAAGGTAGCAAAAAAGACCCCTGGGAGTAATGAAAGATTTCCATGTCTTTCGGGTTCATTGCTATTTGGTGATATCCTCGGTAAGCATCCATGAAGCTAAGCCGAGCATGACCCGCTGTTGCATCGACCAACTGATCAATCTTCGGAAGGGGGAGGCAGTCTTTTGGACAAGCATCGATTAAGTTGGTGTAGTCCACGCAGACCCGCCATTTGTTGTTTTTCTTTTTTACCACCATAGGGTTTGCAAGCTAAGTGGGGTATTGAACTTCTTTGATAGCACCAGCTTCAAGGAGTTTGTCTACTTCTTTGTTCACCGCGTCGGCGTGAATAGCTGCCGATCGTCGAGGCTTTTGAATTACAGGTTTCGCCGATTTTGAAACACTGAGAGAGTGTTGTATGAACTTTGGGTCAATGCTTGGCATGTCGTACGGAGTCTAGGCGAAGACTTCGATGTTGTTTTTCAAGAATTGAACCGTCTCATCACGCTCGGTTTCTGGCAAACCGGAATCGAGCATGAAATAACTTGTAGAATCTTCATTAATTGGGATCTTCACCAGATCTTTGATTGACTTTTGTTCAGCGGGAGATCCAACATCCTCAAGGACGGGCTTGTCCGGGACTTCAACCCAATGCGCGCGGCTGGAGCTTGGTGCTCTTCCAACGGCTGAAACAAAACATTGCTTGGCCTGTATTTGGTCCCCTAACAGGTCCTCCTGTCAGCCATGAGCGCCGATGTAACATACCACCTGGTGGAATGTTGAAGCGACGGCTTTTGTGGAATGGAGCCAATTGCGTCCAAGGATGGCATTGTATGGGCTTGGAGCGTCAGCTACAATCAATTCCAAGTTAGTGGCGACCGAGCCCATGACGACTGGAAGAGTAATCTTGCCGAGCGGCCACACAGGTGTTCCGCTAAATCCAATTAGGGGAACCTCGGCTGGTATGGGGGAAGACTTTGGGATTTTGAGTTCTTTGAAGAGGGACAAATACATTACTTATGCCGAGCTTCCTTGATCAACGAGAACCCATTTGACCGAGTGAGTAGAAATTTGAACTGTGACCACCAAGGCATTGTTATGAGGTTGTTGGACGCGTAGGAGATCTTGGTCGGTGAGTGTGATTGACCAAGGGCGCTCGAGCGTCTTTCGTCGTTTGGAAGCACTGCCCACAGGAAAAAATTTGGGTAAATTTTCGAGCGCTGTCAAGTTCTATCCGAAGTTGTTGTACTGCTTCCTTCGTTACCGGTCCATGAATAACATTGATGACTCCAACTGGACGAGGGATTTGATTTTGACCTCTGGTGTTCTGCTGTCGCCTCGGTGTCTTTGTCCAATTTATTTGGTCGTCCAGAGTCCTTGAGCTGCCAGATTCTCTAGTAGTGCCTTGTAAGGAGCGCACGCTGTCGCGTAATGGCCGAGCTCATTGTTGTAGGAACACCTCTTCCTACTGTTATCGTTACCAACTTCGGTATTGAGCTTCGGGGGGTTCAGCCAAACAAAGAACGGCTTTTGCTCCAAGGTACGGAGGAGAAAGTAGATTGGTTCTTTGAAAATCATTGTCTTGGCCACGTAATCGTGAGCCTTTGGAGCCTTTTTGTTTGCCACCTTGATTGTGTTGACTTGCTTTTTCGGTTGAGCTGCAACCATAGGCTTTGGTGCTACTATTTGTGGCATAGGGACATGAAGGGTTGAAGGCATGACAGTAGTTTGTCCTCCTTGGAGTTCTCGCTCAGCGAGGAACTCCTCGTTGGAACAAAACTGTTCGACCGTCCTCATTAGCTCGTTCATTCCATGCGGTGCCCGTATTGCCAACTCGTCTAAAATCTTGCTCCTAGTTTCCAATCCGTTCTTGAAATTCCTGGTAGCCTAGTATTGATCAACGCCGGGTATTTCATTAAACAACTGCCAATAACGCTCGACATACTTCTGAAGCTTTTCGCCGGGTCTTTTCTTCATTTGTGCCAGGGCATCTTCCTCCTTTGCCTGCTTGTTGCTTGTGATGAACCAATAGTTAAAGGCTCGCTCAAGCTCTTTAAAACTATGGATCGATCCTGCTTCCAACTGATTAAACCAAAGCAAGCCGAGGTGCCCAAGGTTGGAAGGGAACGCTTTGCACATAATGGCATCATCGTCGATTACGCACGAAATGGTACTGCGGTAATTGATGAGGTGCGTGTAAGCCTTGGTGGTGTTAGGGTCGAATTTCTGGAACTTCAGCAGATGTAGGCCGGCCTTAGGCAGAGTAGCTTGAATTTTTGCCGATAATGGAGGATCGATCAATTTCTTCAACTGGTACTCATGGGTCGGCCTGGGGGGACGCCCATCTCGATCGCTTCGAGATCTTTTAGAAGTCCGATATTCCATTTCCTTGTCAGTCATCTCCTCTTGCCGACGCCTGTTGGTTTCCAGCCTTCTTTCATTGGGGACTTATCGCCGAACTTCTTCTGGGAGATGATCCGTACGATAGACTTTGTGGCGGCTTAGGTCTTCATGAGCGTTTCGTGAGTCAACTGTAAGTTTTCGTTGTCGATATCCTCGGGCTCGGATTGGTACCCTTGAGGATCTTTGCCATTCCTACGAGACGTTCGGCTTTTCCGCCGTCTTGAGTCATATGGAATTAATGCTTGTTGATTATCGAACAGCTCTACTGTGTCATAACTCTGAGAGCCTCAAGAGTATTCGTCTCTTGCCATTGAGCTAGAGTAGATGGTATGTGGGCTGCCTTCTCATCCTACTTCCATGCCTCCCCCACCTGTACCCCCGTCGGGGCGCTTGTGGACCGAAGAATGTTGCTGTTTAAAGCAAGCAACGTCTTCGTCCCGATTGTTCGTTACTAGTGAATCCAGGCGGTTGCGAACAGAGATGTGACGTGGATTCTCATTTCCAGCTAATAGAGGGGGTGGAGGCAAGTTTCTTTGTCAGCGCCTTCCCTGAGAATCAGAATGGGAGGCCGTCGGATAGTTACTTGCCTTGATTCGAGAGATTTCCAACTTGAGGATAGCGACGTCCGCGTTGGTTTGTTCCTGTTGCTATTCCAAAGCATCCTCACTCAAGCCAGCCGGACGTTGGAGGGTGGCACTGCCGCCAAGAGGAGTAAATCCAGGGGGGTAAGATGGGGAAGCGAAGTTGACTCCGGTTTCAGAGGTGATTGGTAAGGAGGGGTTGAGGGGTTGAAAAGGAGGTGGAGGTCCGCCCATTTGGTAGGTGACGATGTGGTTGGAGAAATTTTTAGAGAATGAGCAAGATGAAGGACAACAGAGGAGCCGCCATGGATCTGAAAGAAAGATTCACGTCGGGTTCACCAAATTGTGGGGCTCCATTCTAGATGGTTCGCTCTCCTAGGCCCTGGGGTTGAGATCTGCTCATGTCCTTCTCCTCATCCTGCAAAACGAAGCACGACTAAAGACCACACCGGAGGTTCTCCGAGATGGCCCTTTGGTGCAAGAATCAGTACTCTAGCAGAAAGAAGTCAAGAACCAAGAGCTAGGGTTTTAGGAATGTGTAGTGCATACCTCCCATAAGAAGGCATAGTGATGTATTTATAGAGAATCCCTAGCTTGGCCCCCAAGATTGCACCAACGCCCGACACGCGTTGTCTGATTTCACCTCTGCGTCACGTTTAGGGTTTCTTAACCATTCGCGGGGTGAGCTGGTACCTTCACGTGCCCTCACCCTTATCTTGATAACCGCTCGGATGACGTCATGATCATCGTCACGGTCGAGGCTATTGTTCCCACGTGGGTGAGCTGGAGTGATGGCCCACGCTCGTTCGGAACCGAGCGTGTAGTCCGAATGTCGAAGAGTCTCTGGCCGAACGTGGTTCCAGACTGGAAGAGAGTTGGATACCGAACCGATTTAGCAGACGGTAGCCGACAGAATCTCAGTGGAGATTGTCGGTTTGCCGAATGTAGTGGGTGAAATGACTAGGATTCGATTAGTCCGCGGGCTCATGTTTGGAATGGTGCGAGCCATTTTGCTCGGCCTGTTACTCACGTCTTGCTATAAACCACGAATACTGCTCGACCGTACCTTACGATCTTCTATCATATTCCCTGCATGTCTATAACACGAACCGAGTGTGGACTCTTTCGTGATCTTATTTGCTCTCTAAGTCTGCCTTTATTTGTGAATAATAGAAAAACGTCAATCTGACCTAGAGCGCATAACGTGTATATATAGGGCTACGATAGGGACCTAAGGAGTAATAAGTCTGGGCTTCCAGTATAAATAAGAAAACAAAATCCCACTAGGATTCTACTTCTTATTTCACTAATTATAATTCACCCCACTACAGAATTATAATTGCACTCCAGTCCTTATCTCAGTTATATTACGAGCTCCATGATATTAAATACTTATTAATCTCCCTACGTTAAGATTACAGATACCCGTTGATTAAAATAAATTAGTAACAGAGATACCTAAGTAGTTGTTTAACAGCAACAAAATCCTCAATGGCAGAAGCATGCATATGTTGACAAGCTTGGTTAACAGAAAAGGCATTGTCTGGCCTTGTAATGGTGAGGTATTAAAGAGCACCTACAATACTCCTAAATAGAGCTGGTTGAGAAAAAGGAGTAGGAGAAGCAAGAGACACAGTGTTCTTCACAAGAATCACAACAGATGGAGAAGCACAGGGCTTGCAGTCAGACAACCTTGCCTTGTGAAGGATTTCTCTGGCATATTTGGATTGGGACAAAATATATCCTTTGGCACATGGTTGAACTGAGATACTTAAGAAATAGGGAAAGACTACAATACACACCCCTTATTTGGGTGTGTATCATATGCACCTCCCAAAATGTTATGAATTATAGAGAAAATGTTACGAATCGTATTGCTAAAAAGTTACGAATCCTATAAAGGTTACGAGATAGACCAAAATGTTATAAATCATAATGAAAATGTTACGAATCGTACTGCTGAAAAGTTATGAATTCTAGAACAAAAGTTACGAAACATGCTAAAATGTTATGAATGAACCATAAAATAGGTGCATATGGTACACCCTTTTAAGGGATGTGTATTATAGACTTTCCCTAAGAAATAAGATAAAGAACCAAGTTCTTTCATAGAAAAAGCTTGATGCATGTGAATGACAAGCTCATTAATGTAGGAAGAAGAATTCCTAGTAAGAATGATGTCATCCACATAAACAAGGAGGACTGTAAGAATAGAAGTAGTTTTGTAAATGAATAAAGAGGAGTCACAATGGCTGTTAACAAATCCTTGCTGAAGAAGAAAAGATGAAAATGCGGAATACCAAGCTCTAGGGGCTTGCTTTAGCCCATAAGAACATAACATGACAGGCGTTGTAAAATTCGATTCCTGTTCCATAAATTTGACTCTTCTCTCTTATTATTCATTAGGGGGCACTGGCTAATATTTTTGAAGAACGGTGATTTGGTTACGGATGCTCGTAGTCTTGGAATTGCATCTCCGGTATGACAACCCCTATCAATCCCAACTTTTGTCAATAAATTGTATTAGAGCCAGGTACTGATACTGATTTGTTCTTCAAAATATTGAGCGGGATGCTGCATCCATTTGTACCATTTGATGGGCATTTGCAGCTGGGCTCATAACTGCTCTTGCTGGTTGTTTTCCTGTTTCGATTGCAGACCCTACTTACCTCGTTTACCATTATACAATCACACTCTCGTTGTTAAGATCTGAAAGAACTCTTCACGGGTAAAAGTGAAAACCGCATTTCGTCTAATTAATGGACTATACTACAAAGACTACGTTGAAAACTTAATGTCACATAACTACATGAGCATAGCTTACGAATATTGAAAAGATATACTATCATCTTCATCTCACCTACTTTATGGTGGATATCGTGCAGCCTCGTAAGCATTGAGAAATGAAAAAGATCTACTCTCCCCTCCTGGAAGGAGTTCTAACCTGTACCTTGGATTTGAATGGATCTAGGTAAATACTTAATCTCTTATCTTTGAGGGAAAATGACATTCAAGCAAGTTGGTTCTTATTAGGTTGGTCTACCAGAGAACTATGCATTTTTTTGTACATTTCTTGGATGGCAGAGTTGTTAGGATGAAATCTATTTAAGCTGAACGCAAACCGAGATGCGCGTGGGCCAGCCTTTTTAGGGTTTCAGTCCATTGTATGATTATGATATAAAAGCAAAACTAGGGCTGCCTCCTTTTGTAACTCTGACATATTTTACATCATAGTGAAACACCCCAGCACCCCGTGGACGTACGATTGAGTTCATCGCTCAAGTCGGAACCACGTAAAATCTCTGTGTCTCTCTTTTCTCTGTTTGTGATTGTTTTCTCTTCGTTGGTTTGTTCTTCGATTGTGTGTGTGTTGATTGTGGGTTTGCACGCTCGAATCCCCAACAACTGGTATCAGAGCCAGGCTAGGAGATCTAGGGTTTCACGCAATGGCAGAAGACAAAGTCAAGATCGAGAAGTTCAATGGTACGAACTATGCTTTCTGGAAGATGCAGATGGAGGATATTTTGTATCAGAAGGATCTATATCATCCGATCAGCGTCGTTAAGCCAGAAAGCATAAAACAACCAGATTGGGGATATTTTGGATCGCAAAGCTTTAGGGACTGTGCGATTAACCTTCACACCGTCGGTTGCGTCAAATATTGCCAAAGAAAAGACTACAACAAATTTGCTCAAAGCCCTAGAAAAGATGTACGAAAAGCCTTCAGCGGTGAATAAGGTATATCTTATGAAAAAGTTGTTTAACCTAAAGATGCCTGAAAATTCTAATGTTGCTGAACATCTCAATGAATTTAATACGGTCACAAATCAGTTAGAATCCATGGGTATTAATTTCGATGATGAAATTAGAGCTCTTGTTTTACTATCAAGTTTGCCAGAAAGTTGGAATGGACTTGTCGTGGCAATAAGCAATTCTTCCGGGTCTAAAAAGATAAAACAGGAGGATGTTGCTGGTTTGATATTAAGCGAAGAGGCTCGGAGGAGGGTATCGGGTGAGGATACTGCTTCGGGTTCAGCATTGAGTACAGAGAATAGGGGCAGGTCTGCGAAGAGGGGAAACAATAAGAACAAAAACAAGGGCAGAGCGGCTTCAAAGAACAAGGGTCATAATAAATCTCGAGGAGGAGATACGAAGACTGAGGAGTGCTTCAACTGTGGTCAGAAGGGGCACTAGAGGCGAGATTATAAGGCACCGGTAAAGCAGCAGAACGGGAAAAATCAAGGGGGTAAGAACACTGCCTATGTATCCGATGAGTCTGATAATGATTGCTTGATTTGTTCGCTGGATTCTCGCAGTGAGTCTTGGATTGTAGACTTTGGAGCCTCATTCCATGCTACTCCACGCATGGATGTGTTACAAAATTATGTGCAAGGAAATTTCGGCAAAGTGTATTTGGGCGATGATGAAGCTTGCAGCATAGTTGGGAAAGGAGATGTACAGATTACTCAGACAGACGGGACGATTCTGAAATTTAAAAATGTTAGCCATGTGCCTAGTCTAACACGGAATCTTATTTCAGTGGGTCAGGTGTCAGAGGGTGGAGTTGTTACATCATTTTCTTCAGACACATGGAAGATGAGCAAGGGGGCCTTGACTCTTGCTCATGGTAAGAAAGATTGAACCCTCTATGTATCTATAGGTACATATAGTAGCATCGCGGTGGCAGCAAAAGGGATTGATTGCACTACGTGGCATCGTAGGCTGGGTCACATGAGCGAAAAGGGGATGAAAGTAATGTTGTCAAAGGGGAAATTGCCGGGTTGTAAGTCACTGGACTTGGAGTTCTGTGAGGACTGTGTTCTTGGGAAACAGAGGAAAGTTAGCTTTACGAAGGTGGCTAGGACCCTGAAAACAGAGAAGCTGGAGCTTGTGCACACCGATGTGTGGGGTCCTTCTAAGGTAACCTCTCGTGGTGGTGCTAATTATTTTGTTACTTTCATTGATGACGGTACTAGAAAATTATGGGTTTATTTTCTTAAACATAAGTCTGATGTGTTTAGTGTCTTTAAGAATTGGAGAGCACTAGTTGAGAATGAAACAGGAAAGAAATTGAAGTGCCTGAAATCAGATAATGGTGGCGAGTATTGTAGTGATGAGTTTGAGGCTCATTGCACTACGGAAGGGATTTGTAGGATAAAAACAGTCCCAAGAAAGCCAAGGCAGAACGGAGTTGCTGAACGCATGAATAGGACGATCCTAGAGCGTGCGAGCAGCATGAGGTTACATGCTGGGTTGCCTAAACAGTTCTGGGCTCATGCAGTAGATACGGCCGTGTACTTGATCAACAGGGGGCCTTCAGTTCCTTTGAATTGTGGATTACCAGAAGAGGCTTGGACAGGTAAAGAGGTAAATTTATCCCATTTATGAGTTTTTGGTTGCATTGCTTATATGCATATAGAACTGGCAGAAAGGGGTAAACTTGATGCTACGTCTCGTAAGTGTGTGTTCATAGGCTATGGTGCTGATAGCTATGGTTATAGGCTGTATGATTTTGAAAATCAAAAAACATGCAGGAGTGTGGATGTGGTATTTAATGAATCTGCTCTGTATAGAAACAGGAACAGTCAACCCGGGGAGGCTGAGGAAAATTCAGACTTGGTAGAGTTTGAAGGGATCCCAGGCAGCAAAGTCCTGCAGCCTTAGAATATTAATACTGAATCCATTCCACAGGAAAATCCACAGACTCCCCCTCCTAGGAGGTCTACACGTGTTGCTAAACCTCCAATACGCTATTCTCCATCTTTACATTATTTATTGCTAACAGATAGTGGTGAACCAGAATGTTTTAAAGAAGCATTATAGGTTGAGACCAGGGAGGAGTGGGAGCATGCTATGGATGATGAGATGGATTCTCTCTCATCAAACCAAACTTGGGAATTGGTTCAGTTGCCCAAGGGGAAGAGAGCTTTGCACAACAAATGGGTTTACGGATTAAGGAAGAATCTGATGGTAACAAACGGTTCAAGGCAAGGTTGGTAGTGAAGGGTTTTGAGCAGAAACTAGGTATCGACTTCACTGAAATTTTTTCACCTGTTGTGAAGATTTGTACTATCAGATGTGTTCTTAATATTGTGGCTGTTGAGAACTTGCACTTAGAGCAGTCAGATGTCAAAACTGCTTTCCTTCATGGGGACTTGGAGGAGGACATCTATATGTATCAACCAGAAGGTTATGTTGTGGAAGGAAAAGAGAATCAAGTATGCAAGCTTAAGAAGAGCCTGTATGGGTTGAAACAGGCTCCCAGACAGTGGTATAAAAAGTTTGATACTTTTATGACTAATACGGGTTTTAGTAGGTGTCATGGGGATCACTGTTGTTACTTTAAAAAGCTTGGTACGTCGTATCTCATACTTTTGTTGTATGTAGATGATATGATTGTTGCAGGTTCAAGCATGGATGAGATTGTGAATCTCAAGGCACAACTATCCAAAGAATTTGCAATGAAGGATTTGGGTTCTGCGAAGAAAATCCTTGGGATGCGAATTAGTAGGGACAGAGCAAGGGGAAAGTTGAAGTTGTCACAGGAAGAGTATGTTAAAAAGGTGCTGAAACGTTTTAACATGGAGAATGCTAAGCCAGTTAGCACACCTTTGGCAAGTCACTTCAAGCTTTCAAGTGAAAAGAATGCAGTAACTGATGAAGAACAGAGCTACATGGCAAGTGTTCCATATGCCTCGGCAGTAGGCAGTTTGATGTATGCCATGGTTAATACAAGGCCAGACATTGCTCATGCAGTGGGAGTTGTCAGCAGGTTCATGGCAAATCCGAATATGGAGCATTGGGAAGCAGTCAAGTGGATTCTGCGTTATCTAAAAGGTACTACAGATTTGGCTTTGCGTTATGGGGGTTCTGATATTTGTCTGCAAGGTTTTGTGGATTCAAATTTAGCAGGGGACATTGACAGCAGGAAGAGCACTACTGGGTATGTGTTTACTTTGGGGAGTGCAGCAGTCAGTTGGGTCTCACGGCTACAGAGAATAGTGACTATTTTCACGACAAAGGCAGAGTATGTTGCAGCCACGGAGGCGTGCAAAGAGATGGTATGGTTGAGGAGCTTCATGAAAGAGTTGGGCAAAGAGCAAGACAAATGCAGATTGTTCAGTGACAGTCAGAGTGCTATACATCTGGCAAAGAATGCAGCCTTTCATTCGAGGACCAAACATATCGACATAAAGTATCACTTTATTCGCTCTCTGTTGGAGGAAGAACAGTTCACTTTGGAGAAAATTCACACAAGTGAAAATCCGATAGACATGTTCACGAAGGTGGTTAATGTAGGGAAGCTGAAGACTTGTTCAGCTTCTGTGGGTTTCCAAGCTTGAGTGGGAGACTGGGTGCTGGTGGTGTTTATGATTGGTGATGTCTGAAGATGACAGTTGATGTTTGGGGGTGCCGCTGTAAACAGTTTTCAAGTGGGAGAATTGTTGGGATGAAATCTATTTAAGCTGAACACAAACCGAGATGCGCGTGGGCCAGCCTTTTTAGGGTTTCAGTCTATTGTATGCTTATGATATAAAAGCAAAACTAGGGCTGCCTCCTTTTGTAACTCTGACATATTTTACATCATAGTGAAACACCCCAGCACCCCGTGGACGTATGATTGAGTTCATCGCTTAAGTTGGAACCACGTAAAATCTCTGTGTCTCTCTTCTCTCTGTTTGTGATTGTTTTCTCTTCGTTGGTTTGTTCTTCGATTGTGTGTGTGTTGATTGTGGGTTTGCGCGCTCGAATCCCCAACAAGAGTTGACAACACTAGTCCTCGACATTTAGGTCTTCTGAAGCAAAAAAAAACCCAGTCTGTTTGCCATCTTTTTTTTTTTTTTGTTTTTGCTCGGCAAAAGGATTGAAGGTAAGTAAGATTTTATATCACCAAAAAATGCAAACATCTACAAAATCCACAGAGGCATACCTCTGGCAAAGTAACCAACAGAAAACAAGCTGACAACCAAACCTATACAGGCAAGGGAAGACTAATTATAGCTGTTCAACAGAAAAATATTTGAGCTAAGGAGCCAATCATCACACAATTTCCTATTTTGCGCTGTGAATTTGACTGAAGTCCAATAACTCAACTTGGACCTAACTGCTTCAAGGATCACGCCTGCAAGGGCTGGAACATTCCTGGATTTAGTCTGTTTGCCATCTTGATTGGAATATATATGTAGATTCTGAATTTTGTTGGAAAGTGCAAATTAGTTGATGGTTGCAACAATGTTGGGTGGTCTTGCGTAAATTGTCCTTTGATATCAATAGTCCGATTCGGGTGTCGGGTGTCATGTAACTTAGAAATTCATAGAACATAAGACAATATATGGGAGATGTACAATTGTAGATGGATATAATAGAATTATCTTCTCTTATTAAAGAAGGTGCATTAGAAGCTTCAGAGAAGCAAAATGCAGATATTTTCTTATTGCCTGGGATGAAAAATTTCAGTTGAAGATCATGTGAGATGAGAGGCATAAAGGAATGCAGCGCAGTGCTTATTTGTAATTTTTGAACTTAACATTTTAGGTTTAAGTGGCTTGGAATTGCAGCTGTCTATTAGAGAGTAAAACATAAAAACATATCGGATTGGCATATCAATTTCATTGAAGCAGTCACTGAGATCCAAAAAAAAGTACAAGTGACATTATTAGAGCGTAATATCTCGCTATTGGGAATCAATTCTCGGATGATGCTTCCCTTCTCTATCAGTGTGATTCCAATTGCAGTAGTTTGTGGGGTTATCTATCCTTTGAAGCTGCCTTTGGCTTATGGTCTACTTCAACTCTTACTTGCTATTGGCATTTGGTCTTCTTCAACTCTTTCCTGCTATTGGTGCTTTTAGTGGTGATTCCGTGGTAGTTCCCTGCTATTCTCAACTATTCTTTTTATGCAACTCTCTTCATCATTTTGGCTTTTCAATCTGTATGTGATGCTTCTCTGGATTGATCTCATGATGCTTACTTAAATTATGCTTCTGTTAAATTGAGGGTATTTTGATGCTTTAATTTCTTGGTAATATTTTTCGCATAGCAGCTGATTGTAATTGGTCTTGCTGCTTCTTGTGGGATCTGGTCTCTGAAGGCTTTTTGGCTCTACTTTGGGTCATCTCCAGTTCCTTGTTTCTAGCTTTGTTGGGTTTGTATTCTAGCTGCTTTCATTATTTTTCATGGTTTTGGGTTTGGATTGTGGCTTTTTGCCCATGCTTGGAACTTTGTATCCTACCTTTACATATTCATATCTGTTTTGCCGATAAAAAAAAAAAAAAAACTTATTTCCCCCAAGAATGCGATTTTTCAGGCCTTTGCATAAGATTACTCTCATTTTGTCATGGGAACATTCTGTACATTTCAATATTTCGAGGTTTTTGGAGATGAGGAGTTCCATAGGGCAGCCATAGATACTGGGGATCAGGATTGCTTAAACGAATTGAGCTTTGTCAAGGCATCAATGGTAATACCTATTTGTTTCTGGCGCTACCACAAATGTGACAGCAAACAGGCATGACCAATCGTGCATAGCGCGACGGAGCTCACCTAGTATAGAGATAGGTAGGTACATTCCATAAAATGATTACAACTTCAAACTAGAATTTACTGTATTAAAAAGGAACAGAGCAACTACGAATAGGGAATCTAGGGTTCAAGTGATTCCCCGTACGGGACGCCATCCTCCTCGGCTTGATATTGCTCTTTGCTCGTCTTCTATGCCTGGTGTAAGCTCCTACCCTTTTAACCCCTTTACATAACAAATCAACAAATAATCATATATAAAGATAATATTGCAGTAAATAGTACATATATGACGTCATCTGATTTCTTTAACTAGCTGTTAACTTATATCATAACGTATCTCTTTTTTTTTTTTTTTTTGGCACTTTGTAAATTTTATACAGTATGATATCTTGGAATCTCAACCTTGAGAAACAGTCCTCCTAGTTTAACTATCAAACTATGGCCACTCACATGATTCTCTCATGGTAACAGATATATAAATAATCACATAATTAAGTGTAGTATTGAACATGTAAGTGTTTTATGTAATCCTTAACGTTGTTCTCAAATATGATATTCCCCAAGTCCAAAGGTGCTACCGTCTACTATGATCACATCCACTATGTTTCCATCCGCCACGCTTAACTCTAGGACGTGACACAAAGGTGATCATTTTGTTCATCGCACTCATGTCATGTGATCAAAACATAGCACATCGATCTCAAGTCATAGCACGGCTCAAGTCATTCCATAACATTCTCGATCATTAGTTGCACTAGCATCGGCCTAGCCACTACATTATCTGTCTAGCCACGTCTACGTGGTGAATGAATACTTAATGACTCAACAATCCAAGTCATCTTAACAATGGTTAATAATTTAGTATGATTTTACTACTTCGGAATTTGTTCCCAGGTCAGTTATCCTATACATGACTTAACTTATCATTTTTTGCGACACCTAAATTTTCTACTACCATATGTGACTATATGTATATCACAGCTTGACCTTATTTTTTTGAACGCTTTTTTTATTTTTATTTTTTTTGGTTAACACTCATGCGCTTTGATTTTACTACCACCCAATATATATTTGTCGTCAACACTAAATATATTGTTGGAACATTTTAATAAAGGGTAAATTCCAGATACACCCCCTGTACTTTGGTCATTTTTCAACTACACCCTTCTACTTCATTTTTAATCACTCGCACCCCTTGTACTTAAGACTAGTTTGGAACTGCTAGTATTTCCGTCCAAAATAACGAAAAAGCAGGTAATGGCTTGTTGGGGGAATTTTTCCTTCTAAGACATCCTTTCTAAGACCAAATTGCCCCCAAAACCCATTTTCATCCTATATATACTGTGAGAGCCCTCATGTTAAAAATATTAGTACAATGATAATTCGTCAAACATGTATTTTAATTTTTGAGAGAGGGAGCTACGGAATTTGAAGAGGAGGATGGTGTTCTTCCACCCCCACCTCAGTTCCACCACTGGCCACCACCTCCTATCACCATTCTCTCGTCGGAAAACTTATTTTCTTGCCGGTAACTTCTTAAACTTTTCTGACAGCTTTCTGGACCATCACAAATTCGTATTTTAAGAAACCTTCTGCTATGATTCAATTTTTGAAGACTTCATAACTTTTAAAGTACGTTTAAAGATGAAGATTTTGATACCAAAAACATACAAAACCGATCAACACAGAATTAGTTATGATTTCGGAATATGGATTGATACACATGTTTCAAAATCTGGGCAGAGCCATCTTCTTTTTATTTTTGGGAACTATCCTATTAAGTTATGAATATGATATTTTTACTAAGAATAATCATTTACGTTACAAAACTTTGAGAGTTGGTTTCAATATTTTGAAATTGAAATGAATTAGTTATGGATTTTCTATGAAGACATGTTTGTCTGCCCTGTTTTTCTATAAAACAGCTTGTTCTTTTAAAATTTGGTTGATAACTAATCTTTCAATTTTTACAGTAGATACACATGGATGTTACACAAGTTTGGGCGTTGGTTTGAGTATTTTTGGACCTGACATGAATAAGTTATGATTTTCAAAGAAAGGGTGACAAATTTTAGTAAATGAACAAAGTATTGTTTTTATTTCTTAAAATACCTTGCATGCACAAGTTTGGGGCTATCAACGTATCATAAATGAACAAAAACCTAGACAATTTTGGGGCTATCAAAGTACCAAAAATGAACAAAAACCCTAGACGATTTTTGGGGCTATCAACGTGCCTTACGAATACAATCTTCTGTTCTTTGAAGCAGATGATTCACGATCTTACATTTCGCTCTCCACCATTGCAGAACCATAGATTTGTAGAGAGAGAGAGAGAGAGAGAGAGAGAGAGAGAGGATAATACGTAAATGAAAAAGGGGAATACGAATGGGTATTTCAGTCTTTTTGTTACTTTGGACGGAAATATTAACAGTTCCAAACCAGTTTTAAGTACAAGGGGTGCGAGTGATTAAAAATGAAGTAGAGGGGGTGTAGTTGAAAAATAACCAAAGTATAGGGGGTGTATCTGGAATTTACTCTTTTAATAAAAGTATACTATGTATTAAGTGTCTATTCCTCAATTATTATCCCCATTAATTTTCATTTACAAAATCAAAGCAATTTATATTTATCATTGTGGTGGCCTCGGTTATTACGTCGGTTACCGGGTCAGACTTTTGAGCTAGCATCTCCTTGGACTTCAGTGGTGAGCCGAAAAGTGTTGTTACTCCTGACCCTGGGTTCGGTATCGTGCCCGAGAACACGCTTCGGTTTCAACTCTATCCAATGCGTCAAATCGAGGCAGTTACGATGGATGGTCCCCACTTCAAATCCAATACAACAATCATTTAGATCAGGTCATGTGCTTCGTAACTGCTTTATTCCCTTCGTCATGAATGACGTCACCCTAAGCGGTTACCTGAGCGTGACCATCACGTGTTGGCTTGAAGGCCAAGTAAACCTAGGTCTATAAATATGAAGTGATACTCACTGAGAGAGGTACGCCATTCTTCCTTAACCCTAGGCCTAAAACTCCACCCCTGAGTTCTAACTTGATCGTCGGAGGGTCACTGGGCAATCCAAGCCCTAGTGACTTGTTGCAGGTTCAGCAGCAGGAGCAGAGGAGGGAACCCCACCATATCCAGTCTAGGTCCTGATAATCCGAACACCTACAATTGGCGACTCTGCTGGGGACCTAGCCACCCATTCAACACCCATTTCCCACTTTCAGCTCCGTTCTTCCTTCCTGAATCAAAGATGGTTGAAGTCGATGACACGCATCACGGTGGTACTGCCCACGGGCTTGGTTCCCTTGTGGACCACAGCCTGGCCTTTGGCGGAGCCACCGCACTAGGGAAGACACACATATCCGTCGGAGTCGGCGCCGGAACTTCAACTCCAGACGCCGGTCCACCCTCCGAGCTCCACACCTACATCCGCCACCTTGAGCGGAAAATTGACGATCTCACGACGGTTGTGGAATGCAATAGACACGTTCGAGACGAGTTGGCGGAGATCAAGCATCTCCTCCAGATCTCCCCATCTCATTCCTCCAGGAGTTGTGGCGGAAGGAAGAGCCGTCACACCCCTCCTCGCAGCCGCGAGGTCGGTCACTTGCTGGAGCACAGAGCCCGCCCCTCAGTGAAGGATCGTCTCGAGCCACTAGCAGCGGAAGGCCCCCGAACCACGAAGGAGGCGACACGCAGGGACCGTTCCCGATCACCCCTACAGCTTCGGAAGAAACCATCGGCCTTCGAGAGGCTCGGTGCAGGGAGTGTCTCCGCCTCCTCCACCCACTCAGTCCGAGCGGGCAAGACAGGCCGAGAATCTACCCCTAGCCTCACCAGGGCAGCCAGGGGAGATGACGGCCTCGTGGAGTTTCAAACTAGGGGGTATCGCGACGTTTGAAGAGCTCCAGACCCAAGAGCCCTATTGTATTGCACCCTGCAGGCGTCCATAGCAGAAGCCCAATCATCGAGCGCCTCGAGCCTTCCGCACGAGATAGCTACCGAAAGAATCGCTATGAGTGTTCCCCCCAGAAGTCGGTCAGCATCGCACCGAAGAGGAAGGAGTATGACAGGTTGGACAAGCTTGTCCCAACAAAGCGTACCGCGAGTGAGCGTCCAGACGGTTTCGACCGTTCAATCCGACCTCATCGCGACGCGCGGCTTACACGACTCACGACCTCCCCCTTCACGAGGGAGATCGACTCTGTCACCCCTCCAAAAGGATTCACCCAGCCCAAATTTGCCAAGTACGACGGCAAAACCGAGGCCTACACTCATCTGGTCCAGTACAAGCTTGTAATGTCGTTGTTTCTTCGGAACGAGCCCTCGGACGATGCCTTCCTATGCAAAGTGTTTCCCGCAAGCCTCGAAAACCTGGGCCTCACATGGTTCAATCAACTCCCGGCTCGGTCAATTTCTTCGTTCGATTCCCTTTGTGATGCTTTCATGGCTCGGTTCGTGACAAGCAATAAGCACGAGAAGGAGATTGATTCACTCCTGGCCCTCCGAGAGAAACGACGAAACGCTCCGGCAGTACGCCGGACGTTACTGGGAATTATTTAATGAGATAGACGGATGCGACAGCGTAATCTCCGCCCGCGGATTCAAGCTCGGTCTCACCTCCTAGGACGAGCAAGTTTACGACGACCTCGCCCACCATAAGCCCAACTCTATGAAGGACCTTATGACACGTATTGAGGGTTGGTGTCAGCTTATTGAATCCAAGGCGGAGAGGGGCATCGGGGAAGTCCACGGGCGCGAAGGCGCAAAGCACCTCGGTCCCCATGCCTGTTCTTGCACATGTTTCAACCACGAAAAAGCAGGTCAACAACATAAAGCAGTCTCCGAGGAAAGGACCGAAGCCCAGCGACTTTAATGATGAGAAAACCGTCTTCACCATTCTCATTTACCGAATCATCGATCAAGTAAAGGACTAGCCCTTCTTCTCTTTCCTGAATCAGAAAATGGGCACCGAAAACGGGAAGATAAAAAATCCCATCGTCCGATGTAGCTACCACCAAGAACAGGGTCACTTCACCACCGCGTGCAAGCCCTTCAAGGCTTACTTGGAGCAACTTGTCGCAAGTGGCCACCTCGGCAACTTCATCGATCGCGAGAAGACAACGGCTCGGGCACAACGTACCGAGAATAACACCGAGGAAGAGGTCCAGACGATCCACGTCATTCACGGTCTTCTAAACTCCGAGGCCGCTCGCATCATTCGAGACGAGTTGAACACGGCCTCCTCATCTAGGCAGGTCATGATGGTCGGCCCCGAACCGAAGCATCCTCGAACCGACGACGGCTCCAAATGGACAATAACATTCACCGAAAAGGACCTCGACCGCGTCCAGCTTCCGCACAACGTCGCCCTCGTGGTCACGCTACACATCGGTACCTTCAACGTTCGACGCGTCCTCGTGGACCAGGGCAGTTCAGCCGAAGTAATGTACTACTCCTTGTTCAAGGATCTGAAGATCCCCGACACCGACCTCCGCCCTTCCGAAGTCCCTCTCATCGGTTTCAACGGAGCCCCGGTCTGGCCCATTGGCACGGTCACCCTTCCCGTCCGCGCTGGGTCGGTTGTCTTGGACATGGAGTTCATGGTAGTCGATGTCCCAAGCCCATACAATGCCATTGTTGGACGAACCTGGCTCCATAGGCTCAAGGCCATTGCCTCGACCTATCACCAGGTGGTCCGCTTTATCGGTACTAACGGACGACAGGAGGACCTATATGGCGACCAAACCGCGGCCAAGAGGTGTTACGTTAACGCTGTCTGAAGCAACAAGCAGGCGTCTCGGGTCAACCTCATCGAAGTTCCTGAGGCTCTGGTTCTTGAAGACGTTGGCAGACCAGCCGACGATAAAGCGGTTGAAGACCTGATCACCGTTCCAATCACCGAAGATGGATCCCGTTTTTTCCTTGTCAGTTCCTCACTTTGTGACACCGAGCAGAACGAAACGATTAATTTCCTCAAGCACAATATCGAAGTATTCGCCTGGACTCCGTATGAAATGCTTGGAGTTGATCCTTCCTTCATCTGCCACGAGCTCAATATCGACAAGGCCAAGCGCCCGGTAGTACAGAAGGCGCAGCGATCCTCCCCGATTCACTCTGAAGCTGTTATTGAGGAGGTCAATCGGCTCCTCAATGCGAAGGCCATCCGCGAAGTACAGTATCCCCGATGGTTGGCCAACACCGTCGTGGTTAAGAAGAAAAACGGCAAGTGGCGAGTGTGCGTCGATTATTCCAACCTCAACGACACTTGCCCCAAGGACTTCTTTCCTCTTCCCCGGACCGACCAGCTTGTCGACGCCACAGCCGGTCACGAGCGACTCAGCTTCATGGATGCCTACCGAGGTTACCACCAGATTGCCATGAGCGACGGTGATGTCGAGAACACAACCTTCATCATTCCCCACGGAATCTCCGGCTACCTCGTTATGCCATTCGGTCTTAAGAACGCCGGCGCCACGTTCCAGCGAATGATAACCAAGATGTTTGAGCGGCTGTTGGGGGCACCATGATGGCTTACATTGACGACATGGTTATCAAAAGCATGTGGGCCGGTGATCACCTAACCCATCTCGCCGAGGCCTTCACAACCCTGAAAACGCATAAGCTACGCCTTAATGCTGAGAAATGTGCATTCGGTGTCAGCTCCGGAAAATTCGTCGGCCACCTCGTTTCCCGACGCGGTATTGAAGCCGACCCTGCTCAACTCCTCGCCATCGAAAAGCTCTTTGCTCCCCACAACAAAAGGGTCGTTCAGCGATTAACCGGCATGGCCGCCGCCTTGAATCGATTTATAAGTCACTTTTCGGACAAGTGCCAACCATTCTTTGCACTTTTGAAAGGAAGCCGGAGAAGCTTCGCCTGGACAGAGGACTGCGACCGGGCCCTACAGCAGTTAAAGACTCATCTCTCTGAGGCCCCACTCCTTGTCACCCCTCGGGATCAGGAAGACCTGTTCCTCTACCTAGCTGTCTCTCAACACGCTATAAGCTCGGTGCTCATCCGACAGGAAGGCAGGGAGCATCAGCCTATCTACTACTCCAGTAAGACCATGACTCCTGCCGAGACACGCTACTTCCCTTTGGAAAAACTTGTGCTCGCTCTCGTTTCTGCTTCTCGAAAGCTTGCCCCCTACTTCTAGTCACATCTTATCATCGTCCTAATGGAATACCCCATCAAGTCTCTCCTTCGGAAGGCCGACCTCTCTAACAGAATTTCACAATGGGCTGTCGAGCTCGCGAACTTTGAGATCCACTTCCAACCTCGGACAGCCATCAAAGCTCAGGTGCTCGCCGACTTTATCGCCGAGCTTACCCCAACCGACGCTCTTACTTCAGTCCCGCCACCGCACCCTGAAGCGGCCCATCAGGCAACCCCAAGCTCTGCATGGAAGCTTTTCCAAGGCGATATTTGGAAGATGTACGTCGATGGCGCCTCCAACAGCCGAGGCACAGGAGCCGGGATTGTACTCCTCTCCCCCTCCGGTGTCCTACACGAAAGCTTCATTTCTATCAATTTCCCGGCCTCCAACAATGAGGCCGAATATGAAGCACTCATCTCAGGACTCAAGACCGCCCAAGCGCTCGGTATCGAGGAACTGGTTGTCTATAGTGACTCCCAACTCGTAGTCAATCAGTTATCAGAAGCATACGAAGCTCGACAAAATGCGAACCTACCTTAGCTCTGCTGTCCAACTCTTCAAAGCCTTCACGTTCAGCCGAGTCGAGCACATTGCCCGAGAGCAAAATGCCCACGCCGACGCGCTCACAGGACTCGCCTTGGCTTGCTCTTCCTCGGCACATCGCTCTATCTCCTTCAGCTCCATCGACAAGCCTAGTTTCGAGCTCGAAGTATTAAGCCACGAGGTCCTTAACATAGATCTCGGTCCCAGTTGGATGGATGAAATCGTCGGTTACCTACGCGATGACATCCTTCCTTCCGACAAGAAAGACGCCCACCGCCTTCGGAACAAAGCAGCCCTTTTCTGGCTTAATCCCAATGGCAAGCTTTACCGACGGTCATTTACTGGACCATACCTGTTGGTCGCACACCCACATCAAGTTCCAGGCATCATCAAAGAGCTCCACGCCGGGGATAGCGGTTGCCACTCCGGTTGACGGTCCCTTGCCCACCGAGCCATCACTCAGGGGTACTGGTGGCCAACGATGAAGAAGGATTCTGAAGAATTCGTCAAGCGTTGCAAGAAGTGTCAGATGTTTGCTCCCATTATCCACCAGCTGGCGCAGGACCTCAGCCCTCTCACCAGCCCTTGGCCCTTCTCCCAATGGGGCATGGATATCGTTGGAAAGCTACCAGCCGCTCCGGGCGGATTTAAGTTCCTTTTAACTGCAACCGACTATTTCTCAAAGTGGGTCGAGGTGGAGCCTCTGGCCACCATTGAGGAAACGGACGTCATCCGCTTCGTATGGCGAAATATCATTTCACGCTTCGGGGTGCCATTCGCCATCATAACGGATAACGGGAAGCAGTTCATAGGTCAGAAGTACCGAGCCATGTTGGACAAATACGGCATCAAATGGGACACTTCCACCCCGGCCTACCCCCAGGGCAACGGCCAAGCCGAAGCAGCAAACAAGGCAATCTCATCTGGACTCAAGCGCCGGCTCGAATCCCGACGAGGCAAGTGGGCCGAAGAGCTACCCAGGGTGCTCTGGGGCTACCGGACCACACTTCGCCGATCCACCGGACGCACTCCTTTCTCCTTGGCGTTCGGAATGGAAGCTGTCATCCCCATCCAAGTCGGGCTCCCCACCATCAGCATTGAGAATTTTGAGGAATCGGTCAACAATGACAACATTGCTACAAACCTCGACCTGGTCGAAGAGGAACGTGAGAATGCAAGGATAAAGCTTGCCTCGTACCAACAGGAAATTGCCAAGGGCTACAACCGAAGTGTTCGCCTTCGTTCTTTCAAGCTAGATGATCTTGTGTGGAAGAAGGTTATAGAGAAATCCAAGAAGAGAAAGTTAATGCCCAACTGGGAGGGCCCCTATCGAGTCCTTAAGCACCTCGGCTCATGAAATTACAAGTTGGAAAAATTGGATGGCTCGCCCATCGCCAAGACGTGGAACGCCAACAATCTTAAAAAGTTTTACAGCTAAGCGCTCGGTCACCGACACCCAATTCCCTACTCGCTTGTATTTCTTTTACTTTAAATGTTATAGGCAGTACGCTTATGTAATGGCAGCATCCTACTCAGTTTGAATGAAAATCCCTCTTTTCCTGAAGTTTTACTTGTATTCTTTAATTTATGCTAATGACACTCGGTTCTTTTTCACCGGACCGTTTTACACCGACTTCAGGGATATTGTCCTCCCATAGGTGATACCCTTGGACAAAATTCTCACTCAGTCGCCCCGACCTCTTCTGTCGTTTGGACTTCTGGTCACTCGCATTAAGGACACTCGGTTCCCCACCGAGCCCCTTATACCGACCCACCAAAGTCTCCCTGCTCGGGCTTGCTGCGTCCCGAACCTATGGCTGAGGCCTTATCCCTTCGCGACGCAGCTCAAGCCCCCTAGTGGTACCTTCGTCTCGCGAGCATCCGTCTCACTACGACCATTCACGTCGGTCATGCTTAAGGCTGTCCTAGTCCGATGCAGGGGCAAGGCAAACTTCAAACCTGCTTCTCACTTGCCTCGGACCAGGTCACCTGTCTCTCCCAGATCCCTTTTGCTCATTACTGGGGCTTCGGTTTTCAGCTACTATTCTTGAACTCCAATTTGCTTCGGATCATGCTTCCGAAAATTCTTCGGTACAACTTCGCTTCAGAAGCACAACCGCAGCAGGGGCATCGGTACAACATAGCAGTAATGAAAGCAAGCACAACAATTCAGAAGGGAGAGACATCTATCCACAACAAAAGCAAAATGTTGATATACGATTCAAAATTGAAATCTTAACAAAGCTATTACATACTCTGGAATAGCAAACTCCATATGTCCGGAGCCGTCCAACCAAAAACAAGTTAGTCAAAAATTCACAGACACATTCAAAAAAAGGGAGACAGGATTAAAACAATCCTAAGCATCTTCAGTAGGAGCGGTGGCGTCGGTCCCGGTTCGATTCTCTGGGGCTTGTTGCCCCTCGGGAATTTGCTCCACCACGTCCTCCTCTTCGGGCAGCACGAGCTCCTCGAGAGGCGGCTGAGGCAGGCTTCGGAGCTCGGAGTCTTCAGCGAGGTTGAGTTTGCTTAGTAAGGCCTCGTGACCGAAGCGTAACCCATCCAGGAAGCGTTCTTTGTGCAGCTCAGCCTCAATCTCCCGGACTTGCTTCTTATACTCGACCCCAGCTGCATCCCAACCTTCGCAATAGCCTTTGTCCCTCGCCGCTTCAACCTCCTGGGTTCGGGTGACCCTCAGAGTTTCCGTGTCTTCCTCGGCCTTGGCAGCCCGGCTTTAGGCAAGCGCACGTTCCCCCTCGCTTCTCTGAAAATCGGCCAGGTAAAGGTCACAGGATGCCCGAGCTGCTTTCAGGTCATCCTCTCTCTCGGCAAGAGCCTGTTTCAGCTTTTCCATCTCCTCTTTCAGGGCCCTGTTCCTTTCATTAATAACCAAGGCTCGGGCGCCGGCTTGTCAACAGGAAAAAGAGTAAAATAGGCGCAGAAACATTTCTCGAACGCAACAAACAGACGAAAATAAAGTGGCTCACCATCAGAAGTGCTTGCGCGATCTCCCCGGTGAGGTCCTCGGTCTGCCCGCTTATAGCTTTGGCGTCCCGAGGGAGGATACAGGAGCGCATCAGCCTGAACGCCGTGCCGATGTTGCTGACGGCGCTGTCAGCATGGTGGATCAGGCATCCGGAGTAATGGCGAACCTCCGGGGCCCATGGCATCTCCCTTGCCGAAGACCGAACCTCGGCGTCGGTCGCCGGGCCGTCGGTGCCCTCCTCCTCATCTCCTTCCTCAATAACAATGGGATCTTTGTCCCTTGCCTGGGTCTCCTCAGCCTGCTCCTGCCGAGCCTTCTTCTCCAGGGGCTCCTCCGGCGAGGTAGGGGTGGCCCTTGACGGCCCGGCCCCTGCTGTGCCCGTCGGACCGCCAGTGCCTCGGTCAGCTGGCCTTCGGCGACGAAGATTCAGGACTTCTCTTCCACGTCCGCTCATTTCGTCGTTGAGTCCTGTTCTCTCAGGTGTGTCCCGGTCGAGTTCCTCCCGAATTACGCCTCGGGGGCCCCAACTGCTTCCCACGGTATCCTGGGTCCCGGTCGTCCCGGCTCTCCTTCCTTCTCCTCTTCCTCTGCCTCTTCCTCGTCCCCTTCCCGCCCTCGGGACGCCTTGCTGCCTCGGCTTCTTCTTCAAGGAGCTGGTATATGTAGGGATGTACCCGAGCAGATCGGAGGCGTACCGACTCGTGAGGGGGATGGCGTAGGCTGCTTTTATGCAGGAACGAACGGCCCTTTCCCGAAGCCCGGCTACGGTACCCTCAGCTGCAAGAAAAGCATCAAGAGACAGTCAGTACGGGAGATAAACAGAAGCAAATATAGTACGAAAAATAATGTAAGGGCTCAACCGACCAGGAGCCCCAGACTCGAATGGAACTATAGTGGCGGTATCCATGTTCTCCCCCGGTCCGAACATAAAGTTGCCGGTGACTGAGACATATACGCTCGCCCATTCCTCAGAATCAGGAAGATGATCGATCAGGAATGTAGCATATCCCGACCTGCAGGAAAGGTAGTATCGGTCGCCTTTCTCGGTTCACCGCTACTGAGTATACTCCAAAGAGCTCCTTAAGACCAAAGGTCAGGTTGTACTGCCTCCTCAGCTCAATGATGCTGGTTATGATTCGGTAGGAGTTCACTGTAAGCTGGGAGGAGGTTAGGATGTGGGTTCGGAGCACCCGTCGGACGAACTGGTGGATGGGGAATCTCACCCCCCCCCCCGGTGATCGCCATCAAGGGGAAGACCAGCTCTCCTTGACGGTGGGAAAGGTCCCTAGGGTTCCTGTTCGGTAGCAATCGAACTTCTACATCAGGAGGGATGCTGTAGACCCTCTTGAACTCGGCGTAGGCTGACGCCGTTTCGCTGAAGTATTGGTTTAGGTACGGGCATGGCCTCATCAGTCTCCTCCGCCCCAGAACCTCCTCCGGAGCGTTCGCGTAGGGCCCCGGGCCCTGGTTCGAAGTGCTTGGAGCTTCTGTCATTTCGGGGTTGAAGGAAGTCACCTGTCGTGGAGCCCTCGAAGGGTCTGAAGCTTCGATCGAATCCACTAGAGTTCGGTGTGTGACTCGGGAACGAACTTCCGCGAATATTCCCTCAAGGTCAGCAGAAGAAACCGAGCTACTGGAACTGCCCGAAGAGAGCTCAATGACCATTCACCCCGACCTAACAAAGAAAGATGTGCAAAAACCCGTTAGCTATGTGCTCAGGGAAAAGCGAAAAAGTCTAACGCTCGAGACAGAATGGTCACTACTCCTCAGGACCTTTTGGTCTCGGTTAAGGTCAGGTTACCCTCTTCGGGAAGGCCTCACCTTGGGACTGACATTAATCCTAGGGTCTCGGGAAGAATTTAGGCCTCGGGAAGAATATACGCCTCGGTCGCACACAAACAGCGCTGGAAACTCCCAGCGCCGCCGCAAGCCAAAGGCGGCGAGCGGTGGTTCGATTTGAAAGCATGGCGCAAATGACTCAAAACTTGAAGAAAATGGTCGAAACGTGAAGAGAAAAGTATGGAGATCAACTTACCACGAATCCGCGTGGCAATTGTCGTCCAAAACGATCACAATCTCGACTGGAAGATGGCGGTAGACGGCGGCGGCGGTTGGGCTTCAGAGCAAGTGGCAGAATGGCCGTTCTCCCTCTCTCTCCCCTATTTATATTGAGAGGGACGGAGCGTTGCGCGGGAAACGAAGCGTCATGCACCGAACCGTAGGATCATTGACACGTGTCCTCATCAGACGGCCACCATATGGGGCTCTGCACCGAGGTAAGGGCGCCGTATGGCCAAACCATTGGCCTAATGACGCGTCTCCTTGAAACGACGTTTCGTACAAATCAACTGATGCGGCACGTGCCGAGACAGCTTTTGCCTTCTGGCATCTTGGTGGGTTCGACACATGGGTTTTTCTATCAGAGGCAGCTGAGACGGTGGCCATCAAAGCGTATTTGCTCCTCGGTAGTCCCATTCGAAGAAAGCTCGAGACATGGCTCACGAAAGAGTCAAGACCCAGGAGTAGAAGCCTGGGGCTCCTGGGACTTAAGGGGCTATTGTGGTGGCCTCGATTATTACGTTGGTTACCGGGTCGGACTTTTAATCTAGCATCTCCTTGGACTTCAGTGGTGAGTCGAAGAGTGTTGTTACTCCTAACCCTGGGTAGCTTAATTATAAAATGAAAATTTATTAAAGGACAACCTATAATGAAATACTGAACTTTAAAAAGAGAACGGAGGGAGTAGCTTAATTATTCTAGTCCAGTAAAATGCAAGGCCCCTAAACTACATAAACTTTCTTTTATGACTCAGAACCTCGACTAATTTCAAATGGACCACTCTTATTGTCCACTAAAGGAGGACTGTCTAAATCCGGGACAAAATCCCGTAGACTAGTCCCATAAGAATTCATAGCACCGTGAAAGTTTCCTACGTAACACTTAAGAGTGATGGAAATTCTACGTTACAGGCCTTTGACCAGTACAGATCGAAAGTTATGTAGAGATCAAATAACTATCATGCATGTTGTGGACAAGAGACCCATGTTGCATGGGATCGGAGGCCACTCACGCACACAACTCAGAGAAAACTTCCTCTATATCAAGGGCGGAAGTACTTGAAGGCTAAGGTAGGCTATAGCCTAGGTCATTTTGAGAAAAATTTTCTTACGATCCAGAAAAATTTTTTTTTTCCGAGAGAAAAAGATGACAGACAAACCTCGGTGGATCTTCAAACGAACGATTGGGTGAATATTCGTTCGTTCGTCGGGCTTCAATCGTCGACAACAGCTTCGTTCTTCGTTTCTCTTGCGTCGCCTCTCTCTCTCTTTCTCTCTCTGTTCTGCGTGAATGGCTCAAAGGGGGGAAGTGTCAGGGCTTTAGGGGGGCAAAGTGTAATTACTTGGGGTTTTTATGCCATCTCTTATCCTGGCCGTTTGATTTCAATCCAACAAACCACATGAAAGTCCCGCACCACACCCAAATCCGGGATCCCTCAGGGAATCCGGATTGTGTGTGTATATATATATATATATATATATATATATATATATATATATAGAGAGAGAGAGAGAGAGAGAGAGAGAGAAAGTCTACACATACATACAATCTATGCACAGATTGTGCACAGATTTCATTGTGGGGTCCACCACGGGTTCCACACAAATCATCCGAGCCGTTTATTAAATGTAAAATATTTTTTCAAGGGTCCCCGTAAAAAAAAAGCTCAATCTGATACCTAAAGATGCTCAATCCAACCATATAACTTTTCATTATCCAGAAATCTGAATAAAAAGTTAGATGGTTGGATGAAATATCTACAGGCATCTGATTGAGCTTATTTTTTATGGAGACCCTTGGAAAAATGTTTTATATTTAATGAATGGCTCGGATGATTTGTGTGGGACCCGTGATAGGCCCCACAACGAAATCTGTGCACACTCTGTGCACAGATTGTATGTGTTTGTAGCAGCTTTCATATATATATATATATATATATATATATGTACAAGTTTTGCTTAATTCATTTTTTTTAGCCCAATCCATTCCACCCACCTATTTTCTCTCCCTCTTTCCTACTTTCTCTCCTATACTCTCCCTTTCTACTACCGTCAAGGGCAGGGGTTGTTGTTGATTGTTTAGAGCTGAAAACTCAGTTAAATTGACTCAAGGAATTTCATGAAATCTCATGATGCTCAATCTTTTGATTCGGATGCCACAGGAAAAACCCTAAAAAGCGATTTCAAACTATCCATTGGTCAAGATGTCGATTAAAATTGGTTCATTAAGCTACCATCTTTCAAATCGAGCGAAGGACTGACATTTAGGGTTTATTCTAAACCAAAAAATTGGGCTTTGTGTGCTTAAATTTTTTGTTCTTACAATCTTATTTTTTTAGGTTTAAATTATAATGTAATAACAACAAAAAATCTGAAGCATTTTTTGAGATTTGTTGATGTCCAAGAATTTTTTTGGGAGCGACTTTTTCATATTATGTATTTAAAGACACCACTATATTAACTCCTAAGAATAGATATCCAATGTTCACACTCGTTACAATCTGAACATCTATATAATAACAGAGCTCAGTTTTTGAATCTTATATACGTAGTTATAAACCTAGACCTTCATTTCTAAATCCTATGGTTAGCAAGTGTTAAGAGTATCTATAAATCTAGATCATCCACTACCAACGGCTAAGATCAAGTTTTCAAACACTTACTTATCTAAAACGATTGATTTTATTTGTTATGGAAGCAGAACTTTAGTTAATATATATGGTAATCGATACAATCTATATTGATTTTATGGAAGTAAAACTCATATACGGTAGAACTTTAATTGAGCGTTCGAGCTATACCTTCAGGCATGGGCAAGCACTAGTTCACAATATGTAAGGTCAATGGTATGATGATACTAGCCATACGTGCGGTGTATGGATTGGATTATAAACTTTATTTATTAGAGATTGCCCGTATCCGTATGCATACTATATACACCATTTTGTCAATAATTGCTAAAAACCTACAATACATGACATGTATACTACGATTTGCATTGTCTCATTCGGAGAACGGTACGTATTCCACCCTCTATCCCTTTTGTATAGAAATTACACTATACGACCGTGTATCCTACGATTTATACACGTATTCTAATTCGGTACGTATCATCTGATTTTTTTTTGAGAAAAAGTTGAACTTTATTTCAAGAAGTGGAACCCCGAATGCATAATCTAAGCCGTTTGATCTAATTATGGAATCTTTCAAACCATTTGATAGACATCCAGCCTCAACGTATGGCTTATATAGAAGAAAGAACCATACTTTGATTGTATTTTGCTTGACTCTTTTTTTTTTTTTCCTAACAAAGGGTATAGAAAACCTTAATGTAATAGGTTCTAATTGAGAGACTTGAAATTTTGCATCTTAATTTTTTTTTTTTAAAATGTAACCATAATTTGTAGGTGGTATTAGGTGTATCTACTTTTTAATTATCTATTAATTATGATTAACATTGTTGAAGTATACACGAAATTTAGTATTTGATACAAGAAAGTTATGTCCAAACAAGTCCAATCGACAAAACCCAAAGATAGAAGATATTATTGAAGAAAATATAAATGTTATCTAGTTTTTAGGCTAAAATATTTAGCTTTAAAAACTCTAGAATATACTTGTGAAGTTTATCTTGTATGAAAATATCCTTGTACCAGAGTCTTCCATGGAGTAGAATAAATATGAATGAGTTCTACCTATTTTGTATCAACCAAAAAAAAAAGGTTGAGTTCAAGTGTCTAATTCCCCACTCTTTTAATATTCTCTCTTTTTCAAAAATCTTGTTCAACTGAACAATAGAAATTTCTACTCTTCCAACAACGTATCTTTAAGATATGCGATACGTATCCCAATACGATCTATATAATTGAAAACACTGATTTTGGGTTAGCCCGGGGTAAAATCAATTCTTGGTTCCGCCCTTGCTCTATATATTCACAGAATTTACAGAGATGAAAAACTCTCTTGGAGGACCACAACCAGCTCTCCCCCTCATGACCTCACCCTCTCTGACGACTCTCATCAGCTCACCACACACCTCTCATACATATGCATATAATGCTCTTCACGTACGTGTGAGGTTACAAAAAAGTCATCAATGGCCGGCTGCCAAGCCTATCCGGCCAGTTCTTGACTTTAATTGGCCGGCCAGCTAGCCATCATCTGATCATCATCACCCACACGTACTTGGGTGAATTCCAACAACGCAAGTATGCAACCTTTCAGTTTTCAGTTACTATTTCTAACTCAATGTTATAAATACTGTTTTGAGCAAGAGCCATGACTCTTCATTTTCTATTTAAACACAACGTATCCAACATTTTTTCAAGGGTTTTGTTAATGTGTACCTCTAAGGCACATAATAAGACCCTTGTTAAAGTTTATTAAATGTGATCAATTAAACTCCACTATTGTAGAAAGTAGTTGGAATATTGGATGAAGAGTAAAATTAGGGTTGGAGACCAAAATACCCCTTAATTGGAGTGGAGGAGGAATTACACATGCATTAAATGGAGTGGATGAAAAAATTAAGGGGTATTTTGGTCTCCAAAATAAATTTTACTTTTCATCCCATATTCCAACTACTTTCACTACTTTCTACAATAGTGGAGTTTAATTAATTGATCTCATTTAATGAACATTAACAAGTGCCTTATCATGTTCCTTAGGAGCACACATTAACAAAACCCTTTTTTCAATAACTTCAAAACTCTCTCTTCCAGAATAGTTTTCGTTTCAAAGAGGATTTCACCAAAGTCTTTCAACTTTGTTGGTTTTAGTTCTTCACCTTTAGGCTTTGTTGTATCCTGAGAACGACTTTGCCTTTAACCCAAAAGACCTACAAAGTGGGGGCAAACTACGGCTCTGTTTGTTTCTATGTAAAATATTTTTTCAAAAAACAAACTTTATATTTTTATTTTTTGGTATTTGGTTGGCACATGAAAAATGTTTTGCAAAACAGTGGTAGATTGCTGGTTTGGGGGGGGGGGGGGGGGGGGGGGGGGGGCGGGGGGGGGCGGGGGTGGTTTCATTAATGTTCACAATTCAATTAGTTTAAATTGAAAAAAATAAAAAATTGCTTGTTGGACTCAGTGGCGGAGCCAAATTTTTCATTCGACGGGGCCCGGCTTAACAGACATATATATTTTTTTATCAAAACGTATACTTATTATATCATAAAGCTTTTACTTTCCATTACATTAAATTTGTACATTGAAATGATTCTAACCTAATGTAGTTAAAATATGTCAATCATTTTATTTTTTTCTTTAAGATATTTCAACAGTCACGTATTTATTTTTTATTTATGAAAGAAATTGAGAAATAAGAATTTAAAATAACCGATTTTTTATCAAAAATTATTAAAAATACAAGTAGACATACATTAATAATTATCGATAATATTCAAAATCAGGTATATAAAAAATAAAAATTTTAATACTCAGGGTCAGGGCCAGGGCCAGGAGACCGCCGGACCCCAACATAGCTCCTCCTCTAGTTGGACTCCAAAGTCCTCTCCCTCTTATAGTTGGGGTTCCAATGATTGATAAAGTACACTCTCCCATTGGTTGTTGATAACAATGGGTTCTCCAACTATGAATGACATTCTGGGGGAAAATGACTTACGGGGATCTTGGTATGAAATCATTCGTGCCTGGATAATAGAAAATGTTCTACTTCCAAAAATATTTTACTTTCTTTTGTCTAACCGAACAATGGAAAATGCGGAAATATTTTACATCAAAATAAACGGATGCTACGTTTAACATAATATAGAGAAGGACAATATGAGGACCTTAGCTGGGTGCAAAACCTGCTTTTCTTATTTGCTTTCCTTTTCTTGCTTGAGGCATATCTAAAGAAACTTTCATATGCTTCACACCCATTCATTCAAAAAAGTAGTTTTCACCTAGCTTGTGAATTACCGTACTAGCCGATATATTCTGTTTTGAAGGAAAACCGGTACAACCAAGGAGTGATTCTGTTCCGAATGATTTCTCATTGGGGGGGTGGGGTTGTAGATTTGAAAGTAAAAAATGGGGGTTAAAGTAATTTTTGTAAATAGTAAAAAACGGAGTTAAAGTAATTTTTTAGTAATAGTAAGAAAAAAAGAACTTCATTTCATAGTTATTTACTACTAAAAATAAAGAGTTAAAAGTAATTTTAAGTAAAAAGTATAAAAAAAGAAATATTAAAAAAAGACGGTTAACAATAATTTTGAATTTTTGAAATTGGAGCTAAGGGTTTGGCGGTTGGTTGTGGGGTTGATTAGTGGCGTGGGGTCGAAGTTCTAAAAAAGAAAAAAGGGAGGGGGGAGGTAAAATTTGAAAGTAACAAAAAGGGTTGGTTAAAGTTATTTTTGTAAATAATAAAAAATGGAGTTACAATAATTTTTGATAAATAGTAAGAAATTTTTTTTACTACATATTTATTTACTACTAAAAAAAGAGTTACAAATAATTTTTGAAAATAAAAAGTAAAAAGGGGAAGGTTAATGCCTTGCATCTATCAATTATCAATTGACAGAATTGGATGACGAGGGCCTAATTTGAATGGTAAGTTCAGATAACTTTTTGTCATTAGTTAATATTCAGGTGTTTTTTTTTTTGCGAATTGGCTGAAAGTTCAGGCACTTTTTTAATTTTTTCCAAGTTTTTATTGGGACGGAGGACAAGATGGAAATAGCAGAAGTCTAGGGCTCTGCTTAGTTGAGGAATGTTGGGCACAAAAGTTACTTCCGGAAAAAGTGAATTGAAATAAAGTACGAAAAGGAAAAAAAATTAATTTCTCTATGAGTGTTCACTTAACAAATGAACTCTGTCAAAAAACTAAAATATAGTTGTCCATTTGCCAAAAAAAAAAAACTTACCGAAAACTTCTTTTATCTTGATTCAATGCCTATTTTGAATAAAATAAAAAATAATTTTGGGAGCTAATTATCTAGCCACCGTATTTTCAGGAAATCAATATATACGAATTGCTACATTTGAATGATCATTTGCCCTCCGCCATACCAACTAGTATTGTTCGAGTCGTATCCAATTTTGCCAAGGGTGCGTCTATCGTTTTGTAAAGCAAATTTTGTCCTAAAATGAACTTCAGCTTGTGGTGTTGGTGGTAGCTGAGAAAACCAATGTTCTGAATATCGTTTCGGACATGGTATCGATTTTCTTACTGGTACGGTATCGGTCAAGTACCGGATTCCGTTTCGAATTTACCGCAACAACAATATATACAATAATTATATATAATTATAATTCAAAAAAATTTCCCATACCATGCTATTCATCATAAAATACATATATTAAGCAACAAAATCCACATAATTGATTTAAATTCATTATTTTCCTTACAAATCCAAGAAAAAAAGAAAAGAAAAACACTCTATCAATACACTTTTTTTGGATATCAATGCACGTTTTTATCTATTATCCTACCCATTTGAGCGGATTTTAGACTACGAATTACTCTTTTGATTTTTGGCTGTTTTACACGGAAGTAATCTAGCTGTAAACAAGTTCCTCTAAGGGTATCCACAATGTTATAATCAAAAGTTACAATATCAGCTTTTGATTATTCATTTAAGAGATTGCTAAGATTAGCAATGTAGATGTCTACAATGGCATCATCAAAATTGGATAACCAAAATTTGTCACATCATCTTTTCAAAATACAAAAAATTAAAAACTGTGAACGGTAGAAAATAGTTTTCCTAAAAAATAGTTTTGAAACTAGTAAACTATTTACTAAAAATAGAAAATAGTTTTTGAAACTATTTTTAAAAACTGTTTTCTAAATAAAAAAATTAGTAAATTTTTTATTTTCAAGATGTTGTTCAAAAAGAAAGTGAGAGAGGACGATAGGAGAGAGATAATACATTTTTATATAATGATTGATGTATTTGATTGAGAATATGTAGAGTTTATTAAATTTGGTTATTGTCAAAAGGTTATTAGTTTTGATTATTTAAAGTCCAAAATTTGATTATTTCTAAGGAGGTTGTTAAATTTGATTATAGTATTGTGAGCTATATTTTGCACAAATATTGTTAACTTTAAAAACATTTTAATTTTGATTATAGCATTGTGGATACTCTAAGTACATGAAAATACATCTAAAACAAAGGGTGCTTTTGTCATTTACAATTAAATTTCCAGGGCACTTTTGTCCCCCTCCCCCTTCTAGATCTCTCTCTCTCTCAGTCCGAAAGTTGTGATATCCAAAAGCTGTGATTTCCCTTACTTTTCCCACTGCAGAAAACTCTCTCTCTCTCTCTCTCTCTCTCTCTCTCTCTCTCTCAGCCGAGCTCCTTCTCTCTGATCGCAATCTGAAATCGAGATGTGACTGTAAAGCCCACAGTCCGTGCAAAATGATACCGGCCGGAATCTCCGGTAACTCCATCTCGTCCGAGATGGGCTGGAATCGCCGGTACTCGCCGGTAATATCCAAGATTAGAGCCGGAACAATATTTGAGGTATAAGTTACCGATTTTAAACAAATCCGATGTGTACCGGCCGGTATGGTACGGGATTAACAACCTTGGAGAAAACAGAGTTTAGATTGTACTACTGTAGTTTACTAGTTACTAAATATGAGTAGTACGGTAAACTTCGGATTTGTAGGAAAACCAGACAGATGTTGCAAAAGGCTGAAAATGAACTACATGCAGTAGATTATTTTTAGAATTTAAAATCTGGTCCAAAAGCAACCCAAACCCCAACTTCACTAAAACCTCAAAAAACGTTGATTGGAATTCTGACAAACACTGAAAAATTAACAATAGCTCAATCAAATTTCTGACTGCATTTCAAAATCTCAAGAGGAATACAAAAACTATAGCAGACAGTCGTGTCTTGCAAATCATAAGGAGGCATGAAATTGATGACTCTTTACATAGATCAACTCAGTAGCACATGGGCATCTTTACGTACTTTTTAAACAAGAGCAATGATAGGAACACATATTTAAAACACAGATCCGGATATAAGTGTATGTCCAAATCGTATGCATGTGTGTGCGAGTGCATCGGATAGGTCTTGACACAATTGTGTCCGAACGTGTGCTTTAAATATGTGTTTCCAGACTTTTCGTTCGAACAATTCAGATGATTGAATGACAAACCTGATGGATAAAAATTACCGGCAAACAAATGCAAACGCAGAATTCCAAAGAACAATTTCTTACATATAAATAGGATTGACAAAACTGAATAACAAATACACAATCGTAAAAAAACAGATTACAAATAGAGATACAAACAATATTCATTGAAACAAGATGAACCGAGTCCTGTGTAAACACAATCTCCTTCAAACAGATTCGTCGCCTAGCGAGGGTGTTGTAGCTTTCAATCGATGTCTGTCTCCCAAGATAAAAAGGTTGAATCACAACCCCACGGAACACCACGGTTAAACAAAATCAGAAAATTGCAGGCTTTCTTAATTTATTCAAAGGAAACAAGGAAAAAAAAAAAGGGCAATTGCTAACACTACTACGTTAACCAAAAAGACTAATAATATGCTGGAAAACTACATATTGATTATTTTTCTTGGGTAACTGGGAAATTCATTGAAAGAACAATAAACAAGATACAAGGAAGACATACCTTCCGGAAATACAACGAACAAGATACAAGGAAGACATACCAGTTCCGGAAATACGACAAGGTATAGTTTGTTGATGTTGGTAGAGGTTACGTTCTTGCTAGCGAACACATATGAGTACGCGTTGATGCTCTGCCTGTTTCGTTTTTTCTTTTTCCTTTTTTTGTTGGTACTTTTGGTTTGTACGCTGGAAAAATCAGTCGGTTTCTAGCAGTCTGTTGGATTCAATGGCACTGCTTTTCTTCTTATCGGAAAGGTCTTGGTGGCTTTTCTAAGACAGCAGAAAAGAAAACTTCTCGATCGTCTTTATCAATCTTCGGAATAACAACCCATTTGTGGTTCTTATACCTCAGCATCTTGAAAGCTTCCAAATAGTCATCCAAATCTTCCTTCGAACAGAAGAAGTCATCAATCCACAAAAGCCCCCCCGGCCTCAAAACTCTGTCCCAATCAAACAGAACAAAATCTAGGAGCACATAATCGATCCACCCGTCAAGGAACCTTGTCGTGTGGATGAGATCGAGGGTGTTGTCAAAGAACGGGAGCCGTTGATTTATGGTCAAGTAAAGGGGTACAAGCCCACGAAGCGAGATTATTTCGTTGAAAGGTGCTCCAAAATTGATGCTGGCAGTAACTATAGTCACATTGTGTTCCCTCATTCTAGCAGCAAATGTACCAGTACCCGCACTGAAATCCAATCCAATTCTTACCTCCCCCGGCTTCAAATCGAGCACTTCGGATATCAGAAAATCTGAAGTCAGATTCGAATTGGGATCTTGATAAACAGGATCAACCCATCTCGGGCTTTCGTGGTGAGTGAGATTGAAGCAATCTCTACACTTGAAGAAACCCTTATTAGTGGAATTCCGAGCCAGACATGTGAAATTCTTGCACTTGTAACCACCCCACCGCAAATTTCTATCATCCGGAAGCTTCCACATCGACTCGTTTATGGGAAAAGGCTTAGTGTATAATTGAGGGGCTCTTGAAAAGCACCTTCTTCTTGGCAAAGGATCGCACCCGTGAACCATCAGCCTTTGGGCTAGTTTCCAATCATCTTTGCATATATCCCCAATGTCGTAATCCATATACTCTTCAAGATCTTTCTTCATCGCGAAACAAGCATGACCAATGCTAGTGAAGGTTCCATTTGCTCCCATGAAGTTCTGTTTCCCCAATCTGTTCGGTTTAATCCTCACGTATTTACGAATCTCTTCAATCAAAAAGTAATCAGAAGGCTCGTCGGAGTGTTCTTTTTGTTTTACCAGAGGATGAATGAATTCAGTTTTGGATTCGTTTTGATCAGCCCCTTCAAAAGATGCTTGAATTTCCTCAACAAGACCCAAAATATCAGCAAGAAATTTCCCATATCTCATTGATGAGGGCGAAGAAGAATTCTTTGACAATTCCCTAATCACAGTGATTTCTTGTTGGATTTTCTGGGTTAGAGCATCCATGGTCAACTTTAGCTCAGACCCGTTTCGCATGTGGCTTGTTAGGCTACTGAGGTCTCGTGGGTAATTGTGGTTGCAGAAAGTACCAGAAATGAGAGATGATCTAAGAGAGTAGAAATTTGACAAGGTAGCGATACTAACGACAAGAGCAAGGATACCCACGACACACATGTATCGTCGCATACCTCTCCATGATCCTAGCTTCGCCATAATATTTGACCTTCTCTTCTCTGGCTATGAAAACCTGAATGTTGAAGCCCAAAAAGTATCAATAGTTGGAGATCAAAAAACTAAACCTTATGACCCATAAATCTGACGATTTCGTATAACTCACCCCCAAGATCAACCGCAGGATAGATCAAAATAATTCCATGACATTGTACGAAATTAAACATACAAAGAAGAGGAAAGCAAGTAGAGAGTACCTGAGACTTGAAGTTGACAGTTGCGCGCGGCTGAAAGAGGGGCAGATGAGCTTTACTCAACTCATCGATTTTGACTAAGCGAATTGTTTAATAAATTGAAATTGGAGGGTCTTGAGATCAGAGTCCATGGGTATTTTTTCTTATGATTTGGGATTTCTTGGGAAGATTTCCCAGGACCCTGTTTAGTGAGAGTAGTTTACTTAGAAATTGCTAAAAGTATGTACCCTTTCTATTAAAGAAGTCAACTATATAAACAAGATCCTGTACCCATGCAACCATTGGAACACGAACATAGTAAAAGGAAATAAGGTCAAGACTATACAAACTCAAGCTAAGTAGTCTTTACAAACATTTTGACATGGAAGCTTTCCATTCCTTGGATTGGTTTCAGCAAAAGAGATTTTTGACATTGGTCTCATATTGGTAGCGTAGAGATGGGTTTGTAAATTTTGAGGCTATCGTCAATGCATGTTATTTGGGGACCGAATCTGAGCCCGTGTCCTAAATCCCACTTCATTACACGATGAGACCATCGAAGAGTTTCACCATCATGTGGTAGAGAGGGTTTAAAACACCAACATTGGTGTGATTCCATATTGAACACGATCCTGGTCCCCCATTCACTTGTCACTAGAGTACTAGCTAGCATGTCAAAAGTACGAAGCACAACAAAAGCATGAACACAATTACGCACATCGATCACTGCTCATAGCATGAGATGGCTTCAACAAAATTGGAAGCCTACCTGTAACTCAAGAAAGATAATATATCTTTCAGAATTTGACACCATGTATCAGAGTGACATCTACATGCACTCGAAGTCGCATTGCACTGGTTTTACATGGATATACAATCAAGTAACAAGTTGCTGCTAGTTGACTATTAAGAAATGTAAAAGTGCAGTTCAAGTGTAGAACCAGAGAAAACCTAAGATTCAATTATTTAATACCAAGTCACATGGTATGTGAAAGCATTGTTCATGAAAAAAAGGGGCTATGCCTTTTTTAGAGGGCACCATACCTTAAGAAACAAACATGAAAGAAACCCAAACACCTGCGCCATCACCCTCCAACTACCGATTAAAAAATTGAGCATTGCTATGTACACAATTTTAAAACATAATTATATCCGAAATCGTTTAATGCACATAGATTCACATGCACTGAACGGCTATGAACACAATTACGGCCGTAGCCGTTCAATGCATATGCTCTAAATGCCTCTAGATGTAGTTGTTGTGTCCGAACTTATTTTTTAAAGTTGTGTATATAGATTTTTTTTTTAAAGATAATTATGGACGAAGACTGCAAGTCTACACAAAAGTACCGGGGATTCAAAATATTAGAGGAAGAGTCGAACCAAACCAGAACATCAGGTAAACTTGGAGTACTGTAGTAGTTGTAGTAGGGTCCACTATCCGTTTGGGACTTGGCTGATACAAAAAACAACTTTTCCTGTCAAAAGCTGAGGCTACAGCTTGGGAGCTTCAGCAATTTTCTTCCCTCCCTCTCTTTGTTGGAACTGCAACTTTCGTAAATAGTAGAGGTGAGTTCGGATTGGTTCGGTTTTATGGTAAACTAAAAACCAAACCAATAACTACGGATTATGAATTTGAAAAATCAACCCAACCCACAAAAGGCATAGAACCAAACCAATCCAAACTATTAAAATACGGATTGGTTTCAGTTTTAAATCACGGTTTGCTTTGAACTAAGCTATCACTTTTAAAAAGTATTTAAAATACTTAAAATTATGAAGATAAATTAAAATAAAATTTATATTAAAACCAATTCTATTCAAATTACCAAAACACATTAACATCAACCAACTAAATAAGAGTTGAATACCAACAATTGCCTCAAGTCATAAACTAAGAAAATGAGCCACTACAATGAACCAACTAAGAATACCAATTACTAAATATCTTACGATAGTTCTACCAAATAAAATGCCAAAGATAATTCCTAAAATTATTGAATTGAAATGAGGTAGCAAAAGGGCAGCAACAGCAATATGGTAGCAACTAACTTGTGATGATCACTCCACAACAAGATTAATAATCATAGGAAATTAGAAATGAGTTGTGAGATATAAAAATTTAGTCTAAATTATCTTGACAGAAAAAAAACTAAATATTGCGGTGAATTTAATAGGATCAAAATATTGAGAAATTAGTTGACTAAGGCTCCCTTATTTATTTGGTGAATCATAATTAAATTCTATATGTATATATGTATTATACAGTTTGGATTGGTTTGGAACCATAACCGTAAACATGAATCCACAAATCAAACTATATAACGCGGTTTTTAATTTTTTTAAACCATGACCAAACCATACAACTAAAAAACTGAACCAAACCTTTCGGTTTGGTTTGGTTTGGACTGAATTCGCAGTTTGACGGATTTTTTGCTCACCCCTAATAAATACTATTGGTAATACAGAGAAAAGAGTGTATATAGAAAGCCCGCAGGCATCAATTTAAAAATTCTTGAAAACCAATAGAGAATAAATTCTTTACATCGCCAGTATAAACATTTTTTTTTCTTCTAAATTAATTGTATTGCGCCACATCGTCATGTTTTATTAATTGGGATTACTGTTTTGAGACGTGTTGCAGTGCAATTGATTTGGAGGAAACAAATATTTACACCGGCGGTGTAAAGAATTTATTCTCAAAGCAATATGGATGCAATCACACAAGGCTCCGTTCTGATTTTTTAAAAAAGGAACTTTTAGAAAATGAAGGTAATTTCAAATTCAAAAATTATATGTTTACGCAAATAATTTTCCTATCAATATGCATCTAGTTTGATAGATCTCATTGAGATCTTTTAAAAAGTGCAAAAAAATTTAAAATTTAAAAATTATTTTTTATTTTTATTATATTTAAATTTGAAATTACCTTATTTTTTAAAAAAAAATTTAAAAGGAAAGAGAAAGAACACCTAAGAGTGCGATCATTTTATTAGAGCATCTTCATCCCATACTCCATTTCTTCATTTTGAAGGAAAAATATTATTCAACTCATCTTCTAAAACTCTCCTTCATTTGGGAGGAAAAACATTCTCCAACTCATCTTCTAAATATAGAGGATGAAAGGAAAAAATAGAAGATCTCCTTCAAATATGTGTTGGAGTTGAGAAATGGAGTGTTGGGTTGAAATTGAGATAAATAGTTTGGGAAATAGAATGTTGGGTTGGAATTGAGATAAATAGTACAATTTTCTAAATTTACTTTTCAAATAAAATAGATTAATTTAATCCTCTCAAATAGAGATTTATTAGAAGGTGTTGACTTGGAGATGCTCTTAGTCAAATCAACATCACAGGATGGAAGAAAGTGAAGTCCAGTCTCCTCTTAAACCTTCTCAGTCAAGTGAAGTAGCACCTACTAGTACAAAGTACATTTCGGTTTCCTTTTAAATCTTTTTTTTTTTTTTAAAAATGACAATTTTAAGTTTAGATATAATGAAAAAATAATTTTTTAATTTTTTTATATCATATAAAAGATTTCAATAAAATCTATCAAATAAAAATCATATTAATAAAAAAATTATTTGTGTAAATACTAATTTTTAATTTTAAAATTACATTCATTTTCTAAAAATTCATTTTTTGAAAAACTGAAACGTCACTTAACAGATCTATTGAGTCAAAGCAAGAACACAAAACTGCCAAATCTTCCAATGGGATACAAGCTTACAAAACCCCACAAAAATTTCCCCGAGAATCTCAGCAGGCCACAGTTCAAAGTTCCATCTACCTCGTAATGGATACTAAACTCCTTGCAAATTAAAAACCAAACCAGGCAATTGACGAAAATGAAGTAAAAAGTACTCAATTCTTGCACTAAACACTCAAAAAATTCTCAAGAATGGTTATGTGTTTTTGCTTTACAATCAAACCAAAAATCACAATCCAGGAATATAAAGAAGAAAAAACCATCTAAAAAGGAAGGAACAACCTTCAATTTCCACCACTCCTAATTGTCCTTAAACCCCCAAACTTTCCAAACAACCGAGAAAGAAAAGGAAAAAAAAAAAAAACAAACAAAACCAAAGTCACTAACGGCAAAATCATCACCCCCCAATTTGCAATCAGGGACGGGGATCCAACCCAGTTTTTACGGCCCGATTTGATCCAACCCGATCCGCGAAAACCGGACTAGATCCGACCACAACCATCACGACCTCCTCCGACCACCGCCGGCGTACTGCGACAGCGGCACCACCTCCGACAGCGGCGTGGACACCGGGGTGGGGAGCGGCGAGTTCCGACAGACGGGGCACGAGGCGTTCATCTTGAGCCACGCGTCGACGCACGTGAGGTGGAAGTAGTGCCGGCAGTCCGGCAGCATCCTCAGCATCTCCCCGTCCCTGTACTCGCAGAGGCAGATGGAGCACGTCGCGTCGTTGGTCCCTCCCTTGGAGAAGGGAAACTTGGGGTAGGAGTTGATGACGGTGGGGTCGAGGCCGACGGCGGCGTTTTGGTTTTCGGCGTCGTCGTCTTCGGCGACGAAGATTATGCGGGGGAGGGTAATGCCGTTGTTGTCGGTGGTCGGGTTGTTAGGGTTTTGAAGGAGGAGGCGGCGGCGGCGGCAGCAGAGGTAGGAGGAGAGCAGGAGGGTGGAGAGGAGGAAGAGGAAGCCGAGGGCGATGGCGATGGAGTAGCCCAGGCCGATGGTGGTGGTGGGAGGTGGGTGGATGCCGCCGGGAAGGGTGGTGGAGGATGACATTGGGAGAGGATGGGAAATTCCATGTGGGTAGAGGAGGAGAGAGGGGGGGAGAGGGGGAGATTTTTTGGGGGGGAAGGAAGGTGGGTGAGAATTCCAGCTGCCTGCATTTAATACCTTTTTTTTTTTTGGAGGGGCTAAATTTAATGCTTGCAGTTGGAACTTTGAATTGAAACCATAGCTGGGTTTGGGCTTTGATTGGGATTGGGGTTGATCTTTACAGGTTCCCCACCGGCCCCTCCAGTATTATTATGAAGATCTGCACGCAGGGGTGCTAAACATGTCTGTCGTGTCGTGTCGTGTCATTCTACTTCAGTGCCAATCCTGCTTCGTATTGTGTCGTGCCGTGCCGTGGTGGGCCATTTTGCTTTGTCGGGCAGTGCCTTTTTAAATTGTGTCGTGCCGTGCCGTGCCGTGTCCGATTAATTAATTGTGCCGCGTCGTGCCGTGCATTTTTTTGCCGGGTCGTGTCATGCCGTGCCTTCTTTTGTAGAGTCGTGTCGGGCCGTGCTGGCCAATTTTTCTTAATAATGTGTTGTGCCGTGCCGTGTTGTGCCATTAATTTTCGTATACACATCACCAACCGGCAATCGATTTTTGTCTAAAAAAATATCTTCTCAAAAAACACACATTTCGGTGCTCAGAGTGGACCTCTAATGTTCTTAAGTTTGTAGACCGTAGTATTCAATATTCCAATCCTAATTTGAGGTGTGCTAGCAAAAGGAACTATCTTTTTTGCTTAAAACTTTATTGCTAGCTAAATGTATATATTCGTCAATATTACTGCCAGAAAAAAGTTCCGAAATACCTCCAACAATTCAGACACAATGACGCATTTTCCATTGAAAATGAAGGAATGTAACCAACCAATTTCTTCTAATATGTACAATGTTGCTGGAGCAAAGTTTGTAAACTATAATAAAGGGGCAGGCAAAAGGGAAAGAGCTCCAAAATAATTCATGGTAGTCTGATAGATTGTAATAATAAGATAATCAAATCACAACATTAATTCAGAAAACATCAAAACAGAACCATGCACATCCACCACGGATAGGTAGAAGAAATACACCGACTATAGCAACCAAATAATTATCCAGTGTACAACAGCAGCTCAGCTAGCAACCTCCAATACAAACAGCAATAGCCTTTAGTAGCCTATTCAAAATTTGAACAAAAATTAAGCACATAAAGCATATTTTGAGCACCTAAATTTTAGCTTTCAAGTACAAATTTTCAGTGTGCAAGAAACCAGAATTTCAGCTACTAAAATAGTGATTTCAGCTTGTAAAAGTCAGCTACTAAACCAGAATTTCAACTTGTACTATCAGTTCCTCGATAAAACAACGATTTTAGCACTCATATACACCATTTTCAGCACATAAGCACCATTTACTTTAATTGAGGGAATCATAAAAAGGCCATGAATACAAAAATAAGTGAAAGAAAATCCACCTTCTACATTTCGCTAACATTAATTTGCTTCAGCCTTCACGTGGTTTGATCCTTAGCCTCTACAATGTCCTATAAAACAAAAACCAGCAGTAACAATAGCAGAAAACAGGAATATGAAAGTCAAATGAACAAGGGAAATGAATAAGAAAATTGAATTCTGCTAAGATATTAGTTCCTTTTATCATCACAGCAGAAAATTGAAATGGATGCGACGTTAAATTGCCATTAAGGCTCTCATAAGTTGAAACACCACTTCATAGTTCATAACAATACCACTACGGCTCAAACATTAGTTTTGGTTTTAGCCAAGCAAGGCAGAAAATTGAAATGGATGCAACGTTAAGTTGCCATTAAGGCCTTCATAAGTTGCAACACCACTTCATATTTCATAACAATACCACTACGGCTCAGATATTCGAAATTTTTTTTTGTTTATTATCATAGCCAAGCAAGGCAGTTAGACCAAGCTTTGCCAAATGCCAAACCAGACTAGAAAAAGATATTCAAAATTTTGGACAAAAATTAAGCACAAAAAATATATTTTGAACACATAAATTTCAGCTTTCAAGTACAAATTTTTAGCGTGCGAGAAACCAAAATTTTAGCTACTGAAACAGTGATTTTGGCTTGTACAAGTCAGCTACTAAACTAGAATTTCAACTTGTACTATCAATTCCTGTGATAAAACAGTGATTTCAGCACTCATATACACCATTTCCAGCACATAAACACCATTTCCAGCATATAAGCACCATTTACTTTAATTGATGGAATCATAAAAAAGTCATGGATACAAAAATAAGTGAAAGAAAATCCACCTTCTACATTTTGCTGGCATTAATTTGCTTTAGTCTTCACATGGTTTGGTCCTTAGCCTCTACAATGTCCTACAAAACAAGAACCACCAGCAGTAGAAAATAGGCATATGAAAGCCAAATGAACAAGGAATATGAATAAGAAAGTTGAATTCTACTCAGATATTAGTTCCTTCTATCATCATAGCAGAAGATTGAAATGGATGCAACGTTAAGTTGCCATTAAGGCTTTCATAAGTTGCAACACCACTTTATAGTTCATAACTTTAGCATACACGGCACAGACATTAGTTTTTTTTTTTTTTTCAAATCATGGCCGGAAACTGAAATGGATGCAACAACGTTAAGTTGCCATTAAGACCTTCATAAGTTGCAACACAACCACACTTCGCTTAGCCAAAAATTGGGGTTGTGTCTGTGGCTTATTCATTTCAAACTAAAAGGAGACACACACACACACCACACTACCACACACACACACCACAACGCATGCAGACAACATCCACTTCAGTTAAGTGAAGCTAAACAGACCACAAGGCATGCAGCAAAATTTAGGCTTAGATATTAGTTAAGAAAATACGTCATAGCCATAAACTGAAGCGGGGGCAACATCATGTTGCCATTTAAGGCCTTCATAAGTTGCCACAACATCCACTACAGCCCACTTACTGAAATGAATAAGCCACAAACACAAATACACTACAACGCATGCAGGCAACATCCACTTCAGTTAAGTGAAGCTAAATAGACCACAAGGCATGCAGCAAAACTTAAGCTCAGGTATTAGTTAAGAAAATACTTCATAGCCAAAACTGAAGTGGGGGCAACATCATGTTGTCATTTAAGGCCTTCATAAGTTGTCACAACATTCACTTCAGCCCACTTACTGAAATGAATAAGCCATAAACACACAATACTAAAATGAATAAGCCACAGATACAACCCCAGCAGAATAGATGAATAATAGGTATAAACCTAATGCGAGCAGGTCCCGCTAATCACTCTATATATCAGAGTCTACAAAATAGCCTTTCAATTCATCTTTCGTTGAGCGTTTTTCAATTCCAAGGCGTGTATCCTCCCAATCTTTTAAGCATATGAGACAATCCAAAATGTCTGGAGTTAGTTTGCTCCTCCTCTCATTCAACACTCTTTTACCTGCACTAAAACAAGATTCGGATGCCACTGAAGACACATGCGGGGTTAGTAGATCACGTGCCATGATTGAAAGAATGGGATATTTATATTCATTTTTTCCCACCAGGCGAAGATATCAAAATTAAGCCAGTCATTTGCATTAACAGATTCTAGTTCTAAATATTTCAAAAGTTCAGCGTGTGAAGTTACATTTTTACTTCCTATTCCTATACTTGAACTAAGCAAAAACCAAGATGCATCATTGGTACTTGTAAAAGATATCAAAGGAGCAGCAGTATGTATAATATTGGAACCAAACTTAGAGCCATATTTAGTATACATGGTAATCAATAAATCACTCACAAAAATAGAAGAAAGTAAAGTAGTAATCCTTAAATTCGCACTGATCTCTCTTAAGAGCAAGCCAACACATTCTATCTTCATCCTAGGGTCCATTACTATAGCTAACATATATATTGGTGGTATTTCCTCATAATATTTTATTAATTTTCTTTCCATATCTACACAAGCATTTACCAAATTTGATTGTTCCCTATGATTACAAAAAATGAGACTGATATTGTAAAGATGATTAAACACAATACAAGAAGTAGGATAACGAACACCTGAACAAGCTACGGTAGTAACATAAAACACTTTCAAAAAGTTCATGAACTCAAAACCAATTTTCCAATCAGCTGCAGTTAAAGGAGTACCACAATATCTCTGATTAACAAAAACAGATATTTCATCACTATATTTCCTACAAGACTTTAACATAATGTAGGTCGAATTCCAACGAGTTTGAACATCAGAGTTCATATTTTTTGGTTTAACATTATAACCTAATGCACATAATTTATCAAATTATTGTTGCCTAGATGGGGAAGTAGTAATAAAAAGAACAGCATCTCTAAGTTTTTTAATCTGTGGTGCTATATGTTTCAAACCATCTTACACAACTAAGCTAATGACATGACATACACATCAAATATGCAAAAATTCACCAAAATAAGGAGGAGTCAAATTTCTTTTAAACAATGGAATTGTAGCAGTATTAGCTATATGGTTGTCAAAAGTAATGCTAAAAACTTTATCAACAATTTCAAAATTCCTAAAAACACCCATAATACTTTCAAAAATCTGTTCAGTATCATGAAGAAACTCCACTAAATGGAAAACAATAATATTTTTTCGCAAAGTTCAACTAAAATCTATATAATAAACAGTCACACAAATATAACCACGATTATTTATACCAAACCACATATCAGAAGTAAAACCTATTGCACCACGACTTGCAAGTTCACTAATCAAATTTTTTTTAACTTCACTATGAGTTTTCTTCGTATCACTACGGGTTGAATTTCTAGAAACTTTAGTAAATGAAGGATTCAAACAATTTTGGACAAAATATTCAAATCTAATATCATCACCAAAAGTAAACGGTTGTTCTGCTGCAGCTACATAAAGGGCCAGTTCATGTCTCATTTTTTGTTTTGAATAAACAAAATTACTATCCGATGCACCACTAATTTTATCTTTATGTTTACTTCTAAGATGTCTAGTATGTTGCCATATGCTATGATTACTTATGCAGCTATAATTTGTGTCACAATAATTGCATACAGGCCTAGGTCCTATGTCAATACCATATTTATCCTTGAAGTGTTTATTTATAGAGAAATGATTTCATACCCATGATGTGCATCTTGACCTTTTTGAACCACTGCCGCCTGAATTTGCAGGAGCATAATCTGTTGGAGTATAAGTAGAGCCTAAAGGTCCTGTTCCACCACCAACAATGTTTGAAGCAGCCTCTTGATCACCTACAGAATCCATACCCTGTTGCACCACAAGATTTTGTGGTAGTTCATCATCAGAATAAGAATCCGAGTAGGGGTCAGAATCCTCCCGGACCTTCCCCCTGCCTCCACTAATATTACCAGCATCCATCTACAAAAAAAAAAAAAAAACACAATAACAGGAGTTACATATCACCAAAGAGAGGAAAAAGATGCATTTGAAAAAATCATATGCAACACTAGACTGATTAATCGCATGAAAGAATGCAAAAATAAACTAATCCCTTGGTAACAAAATCATCAAAAGCCATTTCGTAACCCTAATTTCAGAACATAGTAACAAAAGTGAAAAGCCCTAATTTCTTGTTATTACTAATTTCAGAAATTAGTAACAAAAGCCATTTCGTAATCCTAATTTCAGAAATAAGTAACAATTAACAAAAACCCTAATTTCGTAACCCTAATTTCAGAAATTAGTAATAATTAACAAAAGCCATAATTTCGTAACTCTAATTTCATAAATTAGTAACAAAAGCTCTAATTTTGTAACCCTAATTTCAGAAATTAGTAACAATTAACAAAAGCCATAATTTCGTAACCCTAATTTCAAAAACCAGGTCAAAATCCTAATTTCAGAAACCCTAATTACAGTGGATAAGTGGAGACTGGAGAGGGAAGTGATAGAGGCCAGTAACTGTGAGAGAGAGAGGGGGAGAGAGAGAGAGAGAGAGACACGTTGACTAATGAGTGAGTCAGTGAGTTGAGGACCTGAGGTGATGCGAGAGTCGGAGAGACAAAGACGTTAAGAGAGTGAGATGATGATGGTCATTGAGTTCAGATCTGATCTTTTCACTTGTGATGGTCACCATCGCACCGACTCACCATTTGAGAGTTGTGTCACCGGAAGGTCAAAAACGGAGAGAGAGAGAGAGAGAGAGAGAGAGAGAGAGAGAGAGAGAAAGAGGTGAGCAGCGAGACAGAGAGAGGTGTGACCGTTTGAGAAATATTGAGAGAGAGAGAGAGAGAGGTGAATGAATCGGTGAATCCGAAGAAATAATTCTGAAGAATCCGAATGTTGAGGCTCGTCAGAGGTGAGAGGATAGATCAGAGAGACGTTGAGAGAGTCTCTGAGTTCGAGAGAGATAGGAGAATGAGATGTCTACTAGGGCAGCATCTCATTCCTTTTATATGATCTGTGTGATCATGTTCATACAAGACACCATAATCCATATGCACCAACTTATCGAAAATTCTCGTAGAGTCCTATAATGCATCCACTAGAGGGCCGCCCGAGCTGTTTTTTGAAAATCGGAACCATCTACTTTTTATGTGGGAGTGATTATATCATTTGTTCAAAAAATAAAGTAAATTGGTTATCATAATATACTTGATCGCACATAATAAAAAATTCCCTATTAATGAATCTAAGTCCTAATGAAAGGGCATCCAAAATCCGACAAACTTGAAAATTTGAGAGAGTGATTAAAACACCAAGATCACAAAATGAACGGTATGGATTGTCATACTTGTGTCGCAATCGTGTGACTAGCATACATTGGACTATAGCGGAATACATTGGTTTAGAACCAGATAAGTTAGATGTATAGATTTGAAAGGTAGCTGCAGACTCATTATTTCGAATGTCCGATCTAAACCATTACGATTTAAGATCTTATCAAATTTATCATTCTTCCCACAATAGGTGATAATCAGAAGTTGGGAACCACGTGATCAGAACACATTCGGTGCTTGCAAAGGCGTTAAAGTCCTATAATGCACCACTTGAGGGCCGCCCAAGTTGTTTTTTGAAAATCGAAACCGTCTACCTTTTATGTGGGAGTGATTATATCATTCTTGCAAAAAATGAAGTAAATTGGTTATTGTTATATACTCGATCGCACATAACAAAAAATTCCCTATTAATACATCTACGTCCCGATGAAAGGGCTTTAAAAACCCGATAGACCCGAAAATTTTCGAGAGTGATTCAAACACCAAGAACAACAACATGAACGGTATGGATCGCCATACTTGTGTCGCAATCGTGTGGCTAGCGGACAAGAGGCCCATTTTTATAGAATAGAATTATATAATATATATTATTTGTTCTAATTATAAGCACAAAAAGATTGTTGGCCAACTTGGCCTTAGTGGTTTGAGATGTGTGTCTAGTCCCCAAGAACTTGGGTTTGAATCCCATAGAGATTATTTTTTTAAAACCAATTTTTTTTAAATTAGTTTTTTTTCTTATTTATTTTCTATGTATTTTAGTAAAAAAATCTTTATTAGATAAAACTGTGGAGACCCGTGTTTTTCGAAAATAGTTTAAAGGTTTTATAAATGCTAGAATATCGAATAAATGGAAAAATTGTGAGTTTATTTGATTTGGGGCTTAAATGATAGGATTGTAACTTGAGGGAGTATGTGTATAATATAGAGATATAGGGGTATAAATAGAGGGGTGTGTGTGTAGGGGATTAAAAGCCCCAAAATATCTCTCTCTCTCTCCTCACGTCTCTCTCTCTCGGCTCTCCCTCTCTCTCTACCGATCTCTCTCTCTCTCTTGCTCCCTTACTCAAAACTCCACTCCATCTAACAAAAACCTCAAGGATCCATCTATAGTTCATCTCTATAACGCAACCTCGGGCTCGTATCGTGTTGGGTGAGGCTCGGAGGGAAGATCTTGGAAGATTTCGGAGCTTTGGAAGCTAGGGCTTGATCGTTGATCTCGTCTTTGAAGCTTCTAACCTTGAGGTAGGGATTTCTTACTCACTTTATATGTTTATGAGTTGATTTTGTGCTTGGATCGAGCCTTGATCGTTCCCCCCTTTGTTCTTTCGAAAAGCTGTCGAAATCTGCAGAAAATCGCCCAAAATCGCCTAGGGATCGATCCCCAAGCATGAGGGATTGATCCCTCATTCAAATCTGGACTTAGTATGGATTTTTGCCCTTGGGGATCGATCCCCAAGAGAGGAGGGATCGATCCCTCCCCTCTCTGGAACATTCTGCTTGTTTTCTGGGTTTCAGCCCAACTTCAAACGGCCGTAACTTCCTCATCCGAGGTCCGATTTACGTAAAATTTATATCGATTCGAAGGTCTTGAAGTCAGCTTTCATTTGCCACCAAAATCACCTTAAACCGATTTGTACAAAAAAAGTTATGATCATTTGAGTAGAGATGAGTCAATCTGCCGATGTCTGTGACTATTCCTAAGGTTGTTTTTGACTCGTGTTATGATTCCTTCTATGATTAGGATATGTTTAAGTCACTCTTGAGCATGATTGCTTATGTCCTAATTATTCATTGTTTGATCTTGTCTTTTAGCACTCATTAGAGCATAATATCTACGACGTTGGCTAAGGAATTGTACCGTAAGGTCGATAGGAGTACCGTGGGCAATAAGGGATAAAGTGGTGTGTGTTGTGAGTAGACATGAGCTTGTCTAGGGATCCAATGGGTAGCATTGTGACTCGTATCCTCGCGCTTCGCCTTGTTAAGTTCCCTAGGTTCCTTTGGCACTCGTTCTATAAGATTCTCGTTTAGAACTTAGCGGGTGGTGTGTCAAGAAGTCAATTGTGGTTGTGGTACATAGAAAAAGGACGTTGTGATAGATTTAGACAAATAACGTGAGCATAAGTTAATTATCAATGTACGATGTGATAAGTTTACGAGTTTGTATTACAATGTGAATTTGGGATATGTTGTTTGCTTGTACATTGAACGATGGCTTATGTGTGTGTGTGTTTGAATTGATAATTTGAATAAAGGGCCCGCAACGCGAGGTGTGGTAATGCGAGGACTCTAAAGGGCCCGCAACGCAAGGTGTGGTAATGCGGAAACCCAGGTGAAGAGAATTCACTGTCACGCATGGGGTGGTAACACAGTCGAATGTCTCTCCCGAGTGAAGAGAATTCACTGTCACGCATGGGGTGGTAACACAGTTGAATGTCTCCCCCAGATGAAGAGAAGTTTGATTGATTTTAGAAGCTTATGTTGAAGTTTGGATTGTTTGTTGTTTGGGATCGTGGCTGTTGAAAAAGAGAATAAATGGTTAATTCTACCAAGGTTCTATTAAAGAAAGGAAAGTTTTATGAAATAAAGTTCTACGGTGAATGGTATGAAATGAGGAAGTGGTTTGTGGCGTTCATTCAAAAAGTTATGAGATGATTGGACTATTGTTGTTATTTGTTTGGTTGATGTGGGTATTATTGCTACTTCTAGTCAACGTGTTGATGGTTAGGGTTATCTTTAAGACATCCGAAATCCCAGAGTTAAATCATCTGTTTATCTTAGTAATTCCTCTTGTATCTCATGTCTTTTTAATGAAACTTATTCTGTCTTATTGCATGTTTCTTCGCATTTACATATAGCTTGGGTATAGAATTTCCTACTGGGCTAGTGTAGCTCAACAAAATCCTTCTTTTCAGATTTTAATGTCAGGCCGTGGATTGCATTACATCGTATGCTCAGTGTGGAAGACATTTTTGGAAGCTAACGAAGTCTAGCTATTTAATCGTCTTTGCAAAATCACGTACTTTGATTAAAGATGAACTTGTAACTAATTCATTTTTATTTCTTTTGACTAAACCATTTGTGATTTAATGACTTGTTCGTACTTGTACTTAAATTAATATGGGCCATGGTGCCAAGGATGTATTTCTCGAAATTTGAGGACTCCGTTTGTAACTAAGTAGGTGGGAAACTCATCTTGGGTATTATCTACCTTATGCGAGCATCTTTTATCGAAATGATTTATATATTTATGTTTAAAATCGAGGGCGTGACAAAAACAATGTATAAGATTATTTTTTTAAAACCAATATTTTTTTGAAATTAGTTTTTTTCTTATTTATTTTCTTTGCATTTTTTTGAAAATCTTTATTAGATAAAACGTAATGTATAAGATTATTTTTTAAAATTAGTTTTTTATTATTTATTTTCTATACATTTATTTATTTTTACAAATCTTTATTAGATAAAACGTAATGTATATCAGTATATGTGTAGTAATTGGTATATTATCATGTTTGAATTTTGATTCAAAATTTCTTAATCATATAAAATATTTTAAAAGCTTATTTTACTTAAATAAAAGGAAAAGATTAATAAATTATAAATTATTGGATTATCAAAAAATACATAGACACAAAGTAAACTATAATGTGAAATCCCTTGTTTATTTAATAACATATATTTTTTCAGTTTTTCCATGCCTCGTGCCGTGCCCGACGAGAACTGACACCGTGTTGTGTCGTGCCTGTGTAGTGTCGTGCCTGACTAAAAATTGTGTTGTGTCGTGCCATGCCCGTCCTACTTCCGTGTTCGTACCCGTGCCTGGCTAGAACTGTGTTGTGTTGTATCGTGACTCATGCCCCATCCCACTTCCATGCCGTGCTCGTGCTATGCCTGTTTAAGACCGTGTCATGCTATGCCATGCCAGGCTAACTTTCATGCCGTGCCGGTGTCGTTCCCCCTTACTTCCATGCTCGTGCCGTGCCTGGCTAGAACCGTGTCGTGACTGGTGCCCCATCCTACTTCTGTGTCGTGCTCGTCTAAGATCGTGCCGTGCCATTCCAACTTCTATGCCGCGCCCATGTTGTTCCCGCCCACTTTCGTGCCCGTGCCGTGCCGCGTGCCCACTACGACCGTGCCGTGCCAGGATTAAATCCATGCCTGTGCCATGTTGTGCCGCTTTCAAATGTGCCAACCCGGCCCGTTTGACACCTCTATCTGCACATTATGAGGACTTTTTGTAAGGGGGAGTTTGAATTGGATTTATGGTAAATCAAGGACTAAATCAATATTTATGGGTTGAGGATTTTGAGAACCAAATTGAACTATGCAATTGGTAGAATCAGATTTTGAGAACCAAATCGAACTATGCAATTGGTAGAATCAAACAATCTAAATTCTCTCTCTCTCTCTCTCTCTCTCTCTCTCTCTCACACCCTAAAAACATAGCCGTCACACCTTCTTCCTCCTCTCCTTCCCCTCCCTCTCCCTAGGGTTTAAATCTAAAATGGGGCGGCGGGAGGGAAGGAATTAGGCCCTGCCTTCATATCTGGTTTTTCTTTCCCTTACTTCACCCTAAATGCTTGCCGTTCACGCCGCCATGCTTCCACTACAAGAAATTTTGCTTTTTCCGGCATTTTATAAATGCCACTAAAAGTTTAAAAAATGTCGGTAAAGAGTATTACCGGCATTTATTACAAATGTCGTCTAGGAGTGTGTCGGTAAATGTATCTATAAATGCCGGGAATAGTTGGACTCATTTGCGGCATTTGTACAAATGCCGGGAAAAACTATACCATATAAGACAAAATGCCACATGGGCGCCACGTGGTGCTTGTTTGTCACCCATGTGTCCACCACGTGGCGTGCAAATTTTGTGGAGAAATTGCCCTCCCCAAGATTCGAACTCATGACCTTTGCCTCGCGCGCGCGTGAGACTACTAATTGGGCTAGCCACCATATTGGGTCACCTTACACAATGAAAAATATTTATATTACACGGAGAGTTTTCTCGGCATTTTTTTCAACAAATGCCGGTAATAGTTTAATGGTATTATTTTGGCGGAAAAATCAACTTTTACCGGCATTTTTTTAAACAAATGCCAGTAATAATTATATTTTTCCGGCATTTCTTGAAATGCCGGTAATAAAAATGCCGGAATGACCATTTTTCTTGTAGTGTTCTTGGGTTGCAGCCGCGAGGTTTGCCGGTGGTTTTTTGGGTCGTCGGCTTTGAAGTTTCAATGATGGAGGAGAGTGTATCTTTTGCTTTATCTTGTTTTTTTAGTTGTTTCAGCTTTTGGTGGCCATCGTGGGTTCTCCCGATCTGGTTTCCCCAAACTCAGGCGATGGTTAATAATCTGAGGAATGGTTCTGAGTTTGTGTCTCCATATAGGTATCCAATCTCACCGTGTCCCTGAGATTTGTTAGCTTTTATTGTCTCGTGTCCAAAGCTCACTGTGATAGCATGGGCTCGCATCGGAATAGAGTCCAAATGTTCGTGATAGCGAGGACCTGTCCATTTCCATTTGATTGTCGGTGATCTGTGGCCTTCTAACAGGAGCGTACCGACAGTTTTGAATTTGTTTGGTAGCAGTTCCGAGGTTTTTTCACTGGCATTCGTTGGGTAGCAGCTTTGATTGCTTATTTGCAGGAGTGTCGAGGTTGTTTGATATGGGGTCTAGGCTTTGAACTGTGTCCCCGTTGTCGAGTCACATCGTTGATTTAATAGTTTTTTTTGGTGATTTATAATATCAACAGTTATCTTTGTGGCCAAAGAAAAAATTGGTGGAATCAAACCAATCCAAACTATATACAACGGTGCGGTTCCGGTTTGAAACCACAGTTTACTTCATTTAAAAAAAAAAAAAACTTATGTGTAGAGAGCAATCAAAGCACACAAATTATTGGAAAAAGAAAAACATATCAAAGCAGAAATTAAACGTAAATTCTTTTCCAGCTAAATTCATTAAATTTTATGACCATGATGTTAAGTTTATGTAGGATGAGAAATTATGGGTTATGATAGGTGAAATTTTATTTGGGGTGCTAACATAATGATAAATTGGGTTTGTATTTGTATGTATGCGGATTGGACTAGTTTGGAACAAGAACCATTTGCATGTATACACAAACCATACCATTTAGGTGGGTATTCTAGTTTTTGGACCATGACTAAATCAAACCACCAAGAAACTGATCTAAATTGAACGGGTGGGCAGGTTTGGCAGATTAACTATTTTTTTGCTCACCTCTTAGTTGTAATACATCTTTTCCATCATTTCACAACACTCTATTGTAAAATATGACATTGGCTCCCAAAATGGCTCTTCATTGGAGATGCTCTTGTGGTTCGGTTCAAATTAACATTATGGTTCGGTTCAAATTAACATAATAGTATATTTTTATAACGACTTTTTACCTCTTCTTTTATATAAAATTTTCATCATTTTAGAATGCTCTATTTTCACACTTCCATTAGAAAATTCTCACACTGATCTCTATAAAATTCTCACATTTCCTATAAAAACAAGGGCATAACAACCAACACATATCTAAAAGGACTTACATGTCTACGGAGACCTAGATCGACAACAAGTTCACGAATCAAGAGTTGTTAATTAGTAAAATTGCCTCAGAAGCATCTCTAACGTGTGCAACATATGTCAAAAACAAAGAGACCTAGACCGACAATAAGTTCATGAATCATGTTTTATGAGCTCTAGCAATTAAAACCTTCAAAAGTTAAAACAACCTTCAAAATTTTAACCTCCATCTACAAGTTGAATACCACCTTCAAATATTAAAGAATGAATTTTTTTTATTCATTCTAACACTTACCTTTTTAGTTGTTACCATTGATTTTCTTTATGTTTTAGGTTTACAAATGTTCCCCTTTGTTTTCATTGAAATTTCAGAAAATAAGTTTTCTTCTGATTAGAATGCTGACCATTGAAAACTAGTATAATTTAAATGTTTGTTTTTTTTTTTTTTATCCTTCCGTCAGTTTCTATTACTTGTAATCTTAACATGAGTTCAATAATATTCCAGAAAATGATCTTTATATTATAGAAATTTTTTTTTCTACATGTATAAATGACATCAACAAACAGTAATATCTTAAATAAAGGGAGGTCAATTTTGTTCTTAAATTATTAAAGATATAGAATGATAAAAAAACTACAATTTGTAGAGTTTGCTGAAATGTATACCACTAACTCACCTGTCAAATTATTTAGAAAGATAGCCAAGTAGAATTTTGAAGCTAATTTTTGAAAAATTCTGCTAGAGATTCTCTCAGTATTTTGGTAGTAATTTTCATATTTTCTTCTACAATTACATATTTACTCACCAATATGTTATTTTACCAACAAAAAATATATTGTTTTAAAAATTTATATAAATGGATGGGTTACATTTACTAATTTGTGTGCTCCCCCTAATAATTTTTTTTTGGATCCATCTCAGGTAGCAGATCAGGTGTCTCAATTTCATACTTTCTGTCACACCCTCGATTTTCACATAAGTGTAAATGAATTTCATAAATGAAACCTCACAATAACAATACGATACCCAAAAGAATAGAACATTTCTACTTCTACAACTGTACCTTCTCATCCACAAGTTTTCAACAGGTTACATAATTGGCCCAAATATTATAAGTACGAAAATTAATAGAGTTACGAGTATTACAAATATCATTGGTCAAAACAAAATGAATCAAACTCCATTATATCTTCCAAAATAAGGTCTATAAAAGATGTTAGGAAATTCCTCGGTGTCAGCTTTCAAAAGGGGATGAAGTCATGCATGCACAACACTTCATGTTGCTATCTCTGATCCATACCTGAAAGTGATAGAAGGGTTGAGCGAAACACGTGCCCAGTAGAGAATTCTATACTTAAACTATATGAAAATGTGATGAATCATGCACCATGAATGAGTGAGTATTGACAGATATGCCCAAAGTGCAAATGATTACCAACGAGCTGCACGCTTTAATCAAACGATCTTAGACTTCACCTGAATGTCACTAACCGTCTGCCTCTCAGACTAAATAAATTAATAAACTCACGTCAACACACGTTAGTCTATAAGGCATTCAAAATCATCTTATTATTCTTCGTATGATACCACAATCTTTCTTTCTCGTGTCCACATTTATCATCACCAATTCCCTTTATTGCAAAACCATTTCTTTCTTTAAATCAGGTATTTTCCATCAATAATCACTTGGGTCACCCCGAGTCTATTCCCTCAATAATAATAGTCACTTGGGTCACCTCTCACACTTTTCATAATCGTCATCATTTCATAATCAACTTCATCATCAATCTATCGATTGTACTACAAAACTTCATTTACCCATTACATAACTCCACAAATGTACATGTTCATGCATTTTCATTAGTTTACATATCCGCATCGTACATAACGTACCAAGCCCATACATATAAACCTGCAATACTCCATCCATTTATTTCTACGCTTGAACGTCATAGGACGAGTGCCAAAAGAATTGAAAGATTCGACGAGTTGTGAGGGCACAAGTTATTATATCATCTTAACATCATTTGGACCACTTGACACACTCACATTCAACCCATAAATTCCCACAATGTCACCATACTCTAAGTAACATACCAACCGATAGTAACTATATAACGTACGACCTGCCTGTATAGATACTTAAACCTTAGATAACGAATGACATTGGGAACTAATAGTTCAACGAATCAAGAGGACAAGAGATCTTGCCAAACATACTCATGTCTACCTACAAATACTCACTACGGCACCCCACATAGCCTACGGTACTCCTAACCAGCTTTATGGTACATTTCTCATTTACAAGAAACAAAGATGACACTTAACGATTGTTTAGAGAGTGGAAACGATCAATGAATCATCAAAGGACGAGTAACCAAGCTTAGAGATGGTTTAAAAGTGTTTTAGAGGTGTTAGAAATGATCGAGGGTCAAAAGATGAATTTTAGAACAAAGCTGAAAAATTGTCCCTAAGGCAAAGGCATTGATACCTAGCCAAATGGTATCGATACCATTTGACCAAGAAGGATTCCAGACGAAAGGGTATCGATACTTAGGACAAATGTATCGATAACAAGTGAATTTTTGGGTTTTGAAACACAAAGGTATCGATACCTATGCCGAATGGTATCGATACCAGACGAGTTCGAGCAGATTTTCGAAACTATTCCCAACAATCAAACCAACAATTTCAAGCATGATCGAAGTGCAAATTCAACTAATAGGCATATAAAATGAGTAAGAAATCCCTACCTCGAAGTTGGAGAGTAAACCCAAAGAGAGATCGAGCCCACGCAAGCCCTAGACTTCAAAATCTTGAAATCGACCGAAATACTCCTCCCCCAAGCACAACCCACGAATTTCAAGCTCAATAATGTGTAGAGAAGATAAAATGGGTGTGGGTTTGTGTGGGTTTTGGTTGGGAGAGAGAGAGAGAGAGAGAGAGAGAGAGAGAGAGAGAGAGAGAGAGAGAGAGAGAGGGAGAGGGAGATCGAGAGGGATAAGAGAGAGAATGGAGTTGGGATTTTTAATCCCCTACTCCTACACACACCTATATATACTCATACACACACACAACTCACACTTGCACTCCCTCCACTAACAATTCTTTCACATTGACCCCAAATCTCATAAACACATATTTCACATTTTCCTCAATTTCTAATATTAATTAACTTTTAAATAAATTTTGAAATTACAGGTCCTTACACTTTCTCTCTCATTTCTTTTTGTTTATTGCCTGTTCAAATGAAATATCTTATTACTTAATTTTTGGCATCATCACATCATCTTTATTAGCATTTAGGTTGTACGAAAGAAATTAAGTCGTGCAGTGATAAACAATGGAAAATGATTTCTACACTCCATTTTTTTTATTATGACACTATTTTTTTGTCTTTTAGTGAAAAAAATACACACAAAAGCTTCACTAGACGACAAGAAATGGAGTGCCATAATAAAAAAATAGAGTGTAGAAATCATTTCCCTAAACAGTTCTAGGTAATATTGGAGAAGGTTGGAGCGACTAGCAACCAGCCGTGTTATCCACAGACGAGAATTGCACAGACTCTACATAGATCGTGATGTGGGGACCACTATGGGTCTTATACAAACGATCCAAATCGTTCATTAAATTTAGAAAAAATTTGCTCTTTATATATGAATGAAAAAATTATATGATTGGATCAAGCTCTTAAAGGTATCTTATTCGATAGATTTTTCACAAGAACACTCAAACAAATAATTTAAATTTAATCAATGATTTTAATCGTTTGTGTGGGATTCATAATGGATCCCATATCACGATCTATGTACAATCTATGCAATTCTTGTCTGTGTGGACAGATTTTTCGACTAGCAAACCATGACATGGAGGATAAAATGGAGAAATGGCTAGATGATCCCACAAAGTACGGTTACGTCTGGCCCGTATACCGTGGCCCAACAAATTGCAGTCAAGGACCACCATCGCCATATTTTGTTCTCTGGCCCCATCCTTGAACATAGCGTTGTCTTGATTTTGATCTTCCTTCCACCATTTTGCAACCAACATTAATGCACCAAAAGTCCATCACATCCACCCTTCCATACTAAGTTGCCATGGGCTATAGCCCAATTGGCATCTCCTGATTCTTCACATGTGAGAGGCCAGGGTTCGAAGTTCGTTGTGGGCGTTTGAGATTCAGAGCTATGAATAGCCTCTAAAATTCCTTGTGGACTAATCTACTAAGTACTAACACCCTGCTAACCTTGCCGATGTATACAATATTGACAATAAAAAAAAAAAAAAACTAAGTTGCCTTGGGGTGGATGCTTTTTTTGTGCTCGGCAAATGAAACGATTTTATTAGCTCGAAAGGGGTACATCAAGGGGAAAAAACAAGAGTGAGTCAACACTTACTCACCCACACAACAAAGGAAAAAAAACGCAGAAAGAGCATCCAACCGAAAGTTGGACGAAACAACACCTCAAACCTAAACTTAAAGCTTCAGCTTTGGGATTCCACCTAGAAAGCTCCTAAAATTCTCCACCGAATATGTAGAGACCCGTATTTTTTTTAGGCCGTATATTTTTTTTCTTTCTTTTCTTTTGTTAGCGTACAGCCCGTCGAGATAGACGGTACGGATATTTAGTGCGACGTCTTCGTGGGAGGATATAAGGGTAATTGTGTGAGGGGTGCACATGTGAGTGTGGGTGCGAGAAGTGGGGGATTGCTCCCCACTTCTATAATTCTCCCCAGGAGAATTATTTCTCCATTGTCTTTTTTTTCTTTTCTCTCACTCTCGGCAGTCTCTCTCTCCTCCTCTCCTCCGAACACTTCCTCCTCTCTTCTCTCTTCGATTTCATCTACTTAGGGGATGATTCCGGACAAAGCCCAAGAATTAAAGTTGTTCTACGGAGTGCGGACTTTCCGAATATCCAAGAAAAATCATGATCGGACCTCGTGGAGCTACGGTTGACTTGGTCAAAGGGTCGGGTTTTGTTCAAAACCCGTGAGGTAGGGATTTCTTACTCTTGTTATGCGTTTATACGGTGTTTATGTAGCTAGATCGTGCCTCTCTTTGTTGTTGAGTTTGTTCGGTCAATTTCTGAAATTTTGCAGAAAACGGGTTACTGTTTATGAGGCTTTTCATTGTCTTAAACTCATGATTGAATTTTGGTTCCTTCATATGAAATAGAGTAGACTTGGAGCCCGTTCTAATGCCGCTTGAATCACCCGAAACCGTTGAGAATTGAATTAATGGTGGATTTTAGAAATCTGGTCTGCAATCTGTCTCGTTTTCTGGGTTTCAGCCCACTTCAAACGGCCATAACTTCCTCGTCCGATGTCCGATTCATGAAAACTTTATATCGATTCGAAGGTCTTGAAGTTAGCTTTCGTTTGCCACTAGAATCGCCTTAAAAACCTTAGTATACAGAAAGTTATGACTGTTGGAATGAAGGTGTGTCAGTCTGCCAACTTCAAAGGTTGTTCTCGTTCCGTCGTAATGGCTCCCTATGTAAATAGAACATGTTTAAGTCACTTTCGGACATGATTTCTCTTGTCCTAGTAACTCGTTGTTTGACCTTATCCCTTGACACTCATTAGTGTATAATATTAATGTCGTTTGAGTAGGAAATGTACCGTAAGATTAATAGGAGTACCGTAGACTATATGGGTGCCATGGTGAGTGTTATGGGTAAATGTGAGGATGTCTAGCAGGACCATCTGTCCTCTTGATTCGTTAAACAATTAGTTTCCAATGGTGTTGTCTTTTGACGTTTAAATGTCGATACTAGTGGGTGGAAGGTTATAGAGTTATTTACGGGTAAGATTATCGTGTAAGATATGGTGAGTGTTGTGGGTAAAATGTCATTAAGACGTTTATGGGTTAAGGTGTTGTATAGGGCGTAGCGTTATGTTCAAGGAACGATATGGACACATGTGATAGTTGATAAACGTTTTAATTGACTGTCGATTATGAAAACGGGAGTACTAATGATTGTATTAAGAATGGGACGGTGATAACATGACTGGCTATTGTGACATAAATTGAATGAGATTGATTTACGGACAGACTGATGATAAAATTGATTATGAAAGTGTGAGATGTGACCCAAGTGGTCGTTATTGAGGGAAAAGACTCGGGGTGACCCTGCGCTCGAGGGAACTAGACCCGAGGTGACCCAAACTGTTATTATTATTGAGGGAATAGACTCGGGGTGACCCTGCGCTCGAGGGAACTAGACCCGAGGTGACCCCACTGATTACTATTATTGAGGGAATAGACTCGGGGTGACCCTACGCTCGAGGGAACTAGACCCGAGGTGACCCTAGTGACTATTGATGGGAAGCACTTGATTAAAAGAAAGGAAAAGTTTTGAAATAAAGAGATTCGATGATGAAACGAGAAATGGAAAGATTGCGATAAATTGAATGAAATGTGATAGTATGGTATCAAAGCCGTTTCTGACTTATTAGGTATAGTGATGTGGAGGTGTTACTAGTTCTCGTGTGGGTTATATTCAGTCGGGTAGTGCATATCGAATTGCTTAAGATCTTTTGGCCATAGTGAGCTGCCTGTCGAAAGTCATAAATTCTTGGAGCATACCTATCTATACTCATTCACTCTAGTAGCATACTCATTGTATTTTTCTCATAACCGGTGTATAGATTTCTCTACTGGGCACGTGTTTGCTCAACCTACCATTTCAGGTTCATTGCAGGTCATGGTCATGGAGTAATAGGAGTGCATGCTGACGTTATCAAGTAAAGCTATTTTGGGAAGCACTTTATATTTCTTGTAGAACTAATCGTTTGTCATGAAACTCCTATTTTGTAAAGTTGTAATTGTAGGCCAGTTTGTGTATATTTGGGAACTGTATTGTATTTTGGGGGTAATGTACGTATGATTGTGAGGACTCTGTATTTTAAACAGTATTGTTAATTTATGTTAAAAATCGAGGGCGTGACAGAATATACTTGATGTCATACTTTGCTTTCATCCACATAGCCACCCATGTCTTGACTAGATCCCTAACCTCACTCGCGGACCTTATAACATTGTTGAATATGAGGTCATTCCTCGCAAGCCACAAAGGCCACAAAGCAGCCAAGAACGTCACCTCCCACATGTGCATTTCCAAATTTCAAAAACTATTGCCAAACCACCAATTTGCTAGGTCTACCAAAGAAGAAGGGCAAACCCATGTCGGTTTTGCATGAGGGTATTTGTGCGTAACCCAAGTTCCTTTATTAATAAGGAGCCTCACTAGTAATTTGAGAGCTCGTTTGGATGCTGGGTATTAACAATACCCCTCTTTTATACCTGGGCCCACGGCGTAAGCCCTGGTTTGGGAAGCCATTGAGGTTGGGTATTAGTTATCCTTCGTTCTTCTCTAACATCGGCGAAAAGGGGATTCGGGGTTCTTACCTATGGCTAGGGTTTGAGGTGTCCATATCTAATCCTCCCTAATACCCTCAAAAATTGACGATTCTACCCCTCATTATCCCCATTCCCACACCCCCAACCTCCCATTTTTGTAGCCCTCATCATCACACACATGCACACCCAGATCGGGAAAGATGGAAAATCGGGGGGGGGGGGGGGGGGGGGGGGGGGGGGTTTGGGGGGGCGTACCATGACGACGGCGAGGAGCCGTTGCCGATCGACAATCGTGAAGCTCTGTCTACTGCCGTTCTTCTCTCTCTCTCTCTCTCTGATCTCTTTTACAGCGAGAAAGGTAATACTCCTAAAAGAATAGGAAAATTATTTGGTGCATGTGCGCCCATGTATTTCATATACAATTCCACTCATCCACATTTAAAAGAAAGCAAAATTATAAATAAAAAAAAAAACCTTAAAACAACGAATTTTAATTTTTTTATACTAATTACTTAATTATAAAAAATTGATGGGGTATAATTTAGAGTATTAGTATTAACATTTAAAATTGATGGTTATAATTAGTATTTAATGTAATTATTATATTAGTTAACTAATTTATAATTAATTATTTGTGAATAATCTAATTTAACACGGCACAAGGGCAAAAGAGTCAGTTAACAGTTTTTTTACATTATCCACCTTTCCTTATACCCCCAGTTTAGTCTTGTCACAACCGAAATTTTGTGGGGTAAAATCCGTGACACGGCCAGTGATTTAAAAAAAAATCACCCCAGGCCTCAATATCAACAGCAATAAAAAATTTATTAAACGAAAATCACCAGGCCTATAAATTAAAAATAGAATAGGGAAAATTTCACGTAGGCACCCGACCTTTCACACAAATCACACATAAACACCTGACCTTTCTTAAATTTCATATAAACACCTGAACTTTCTAAAAACTCATCAATTCAATACCTGACCTTTATTAAATTTCATATAAACACCTGAACTTTCTAAAAACTTATCAATTTAACACCTGACCTTTATTAAATTTCATATAAACACATGAGCTTTCTAAAAACTCGTCAATTCAACATCTGCCATCACCATTTAGTCTAAAACCAAACGGAAAAAAAATTAAGTGCTTCGATTTTTTATTTGTTTGAAACAGTGCTAAGATCTTATTTTTCTGATTATTTTATCCTAAAGAATCATAATTAATTTTTGACTCTAAAGCTCTCATTAGTTAGCATTAAGAAAGACGTATAATCAAATATCTCTTAGGGCTAACTAACGAAAGCCTTAGAATCAAAAATTAATTATGATTCTTTAGAATAAAATGATCAGAAAAATAAGATCTTCGTACTGGTTTAAACGGATTGAAGATTGGAGTAATTAATTTTTCAACCATGTATAGATCATTTATATATTAAAAATATATGGTTAAAAAAATTAAGTGCTCCAATTTTCAATCTGTTTAAACCGGTGTGAAGATCTTATTTTTCTGATTATTTTATCTTAAAAAATCATAATTAATTTTTGACTCTAAAACTCTCGTTAGTTAGCCCTAAGAAAGTCGTAGAATCAAATATTTCTTAGGGTCAACTAACGAGAGCCAAATAAAATGATCAGAGAAATAAGATTTTCATATCGGTTCAAACGAATTGAAAATTAGAGCAATTAATTTTTTAACCATGTATAGATCGTTTATATATTAAAAAATATGGTTAAAAAATTAATTGCTCTAATTTTCAATCCGTTTAAACCGGTGCAAAAATCTTATTTCTCTGATCATTTTATCCTTAAAAATCATAATTAATTTTTGACTCTAAGGCTCTCGTTAGTTAGCCCTAAGAAATTTTTGATTCTATGACTTTCTTAAGGCAGACTGACAAGAGCTTTAGAGTAAAAAAATTAATTATGATTCTTTAAATAAAATGATCAGAAAAATAAGATTTTCGCACTGGTTCAAACAAATAAAAAATTGGAGCACTTAACTTTTTTCCCGTTTGGTTTTAGACGAAATGGTGATGGTAGATGTTGAATTGATGAATTTTTAGAAAGCTCAGGTGTTTATATGAAATTTAATAAAGGTCAGGTGTTGAATTGATGAGTTTTTAGAAAGCTCAGGTGTTTATATGAAATTTAATAAAGGTCAGGTGTTGAATTGATGAATTTTTAGAAAGTTCAGGTGTTTATATGAAATTTAAGAAATGTCAGGTGCTTATGTGTGATTTGTGTGAAAGGTCGGGTGCCTACATGAAATTTTCCCAATAGAATATTACAATTAGAGCTGATTCATAACAAATACAATTTACCCAACGATGGAGAAATTACACAAATGTAGCCCACAAGTCGCACTTATTATCACATAATATTCTTATTTAGCCATGACTATAGAGACCTTCCATACACAACGAGTAAGCCTTCTCTAGCTCTGATTCCCTAAAAGGGTTTTATGAAAACACAAAACCGATTCAGTGAATTACGATATACTGGGGTTACATAAGAACATGGGATGATTCAAATAAAGCATGTAGGGTGTAAACAAATTACAATAAAACGTGGCATCAACATAAACCATGGCATAATAAAACATCCCATAGGCATAAAATCAACAATATTTATTAGCAACTTCCAGGCTCAAATCCGTAATGGGCGAAATACCGATGATAGCATGGGGAGCGACCCCAGCAAAATAAGGGAAATGATATCAAATCCAAGGGGATACCCCGGTAGTATCCATCGATAGGCGCCAAGAGCAACTTACTGCCCATAATAACTCACAGCCCACATATAACTCGCTGCTCAGATATTGCCACAAAACTTTTTTGTTTTCTTTTTAAAATTAATCCCATGTTCCATTAAATGTTCCTTTTTGCAAAAAGTCGTGCTTAATATTCACTATGTACAAAACGTCTATTTTTAATATATTTGAGCATAACATTATATAAAAACAAACATAAACAATCCGAAAGAATTATGTAGCCAGAATATATTCGTAAGTCACCTTGCAACGAGGCCCAAATTACCGTGTGGATAATTACTAATTATTTTCGAAATCCGGGGCCGGTAAAATTATTGGTTAAGGGTACAATTCGACCAGCCTGCACCCAATAATTTTTATCAATGGTGATGCCTAAAACTTTCATCTTCTTTTTTTTCCATTCCTCTCTTCTTTTATCTTCCTCCTTTAATTTTGCTAGTGGCGTGCCTGGTGTATGTGCTGTGTGTGTAGAATGGAATGCAAAGGCCATACCATGTGCTATTTATAGTTGAGCTATGGAATAAGATAAGGGTTCTAGAATTAGAATTATTCTAGGTATATCCATTGATGCCTAGAATATTCCTTAAGAATATCTAGGAATTGTAGGATAAGGTTTCTAGAATTAGAATTATTCTAGCATATTCTTTGATGCTTAGGATAAAATCAAGGGATACCTATAGTATTCTTTCTCCGGATTATTCTTCTTAAAATCCCATGATGCTACGTTTCGTGGTAACTCGTGCCACAGTTTGACGTTGTGGTGCGCCATTGCCCGTTAGCATGGTTGGCACGATATCTAAAAATCTCTTAAAAATAAAATACAAGGAAAATAAAATTTTTTTAATCTAAATTCTAATTGTAAATGGCAAGCTAAATGTTAACCCTTTATTTGTATTTTTTTATCATCCTATTTGTATTTTTAAAAGTCGGGGTGTTACGATCCTCCATCCAAACCAAGTACTCCCGTCGTCCCTTTTTAAATGTCCCACTTCGTAATTTCAACTTATTAAGAAAACATCATCATTACACATTTCATATCAATTTTTACCTCCACTTTCCCTATTTACGCTCTATGGAGACATCATCATTACACTTTTACTCATTAATTTTTCAAAATGGAATCTATTTTTAGGGGCAAAATGAAAAATGTACCAACTTTTATCTACTAACTTTACAAAATGGACATTTATTAAGGGACAACCCAAAATGAAATACTGGACCTTAAAAAGAGGACAGAGGGAGTACTATTTTATCTCCCCTTTCTGGGTGAATTATTGGCCGGTCGAAAAAATTGATTCAAAACTCCAATAGCTCCTGGACTGGTTCAAAAAGCACGGACAAGGATTTCAACATTTTTTTGGACGATAATATCCACTCCCCTTCCACGCCACCCAACGAAAAGAACCTCGTCACGCTCCTAACCCTCGGCGACTCCTCACGCTCCTAACCCTCGGCGACTCCTCACTTGACACAGCCTCCCAAATCCTCACCGCCTCCACTCCGCCTCAATCACATATGTAACGCCCCAATTTTTGGGAACATTAATTAATTAAATTTTTCCACATTTATTAAATAGAAAGAAACATAAAGTCATTACAAGCCAGATTATCCTCAAATTTGTGTTACACTCATTTAAATAGATAAGGGAGGGGTACTAGGGTAACTTCTACTCCTTTGGATGTCTGTCTTCTTCTGTATTATTCTGTTTAGCACCGGACTCTTACAAATTATCTGTTCATCTCTACACTCTGGCATAAGATGCCAAGGTCACAAAAGTTACACCGTGAGCAATTAAGCCCAATAGCTAACTCCTACCTCTATGTCCCATACACTAATAAAAATAACATATAGCAATTTATCATTTCTAAAAAAAATTTAGCATCACAAAAATAATCAAATGTGTTAGTGTCTTTCAGAGATCACAGCGTATCGTAAACCGTGTCATCATTCCCAGTATCAATTCCAATTTTTATTTTATTTTTCTCAAGCACTGGTTCCGCTGACCATCTTTCAGGACCTACCGGGCTCCCAGGCTAAGTTCAGAGTTTGCCACCCATAAGCATTGATTCCGCTAACCATCTTTCAAATTCCATCAGACTCTCAGGCTCACACACGCACACCTGAGCCATGATTCCGCTAACCATCTTTCAGATTCCATCGGGTTCTCAGGCTCACACACGCGCACCCGAGCCATGATTCCGCTAATCATTCTTTCAGATTCCATCGGGTTCTCATGCTCATACAATTATTAATCTTTCGCATTTCATTTTCTTTTTCGTATTCCACTTCTCATTTCTCGTGTCTCGTAATCATGCATCATTTTCTCGTGTTCACATTATTCTTTCAAAGCTTGCTACAATCGTGCGATAATAATAAATCACTAATTTCATGCATATCTATTTTCGACAACCTTGAAAATTTTAACATCACAACTTATCAACAAATATGCAGTTAATTAAGCATTACAACGATAAAATCAACTTTTCAATTTAAACAATTTAATCATGTGATATCCTAAAAATAATATATAAATAGGTAAACATATCAACATTATACTTAGGTGAGCAGATAGGAGGTTTCTACTGTTCTTCTTGGCAGTAGGGCGGCTACGGAGTACGTCGGGTGAAAATATAGGTGGAGTAACGTCGTTTCGGCTTTATCGAAGAATAAAAAGAGAATAGTTTTGTTTTTTTTTTTTCCTTGGTTCCTTCTTTCCCTCTTTTCTTTCTTCCTCTCCTTAGCTATGCCGTGTTCAAGTGCGGAGTGTGTGTACATGGTTTGGAAGGGAATGGAGGCTTGCCTATTTATACTAGTAGGAAGAAGAATCTAGATCATATCAAATCAAATCTAGGTCATAATCTTATAATATCTAAACATAATCTTATATAATCTAATCATATCTATTAATATCTTGTATTATCTAATAAAATCCAAAATAATCTTACCATATCTAACAAGATTTAGTGTATCCCATAGATTCTAGAAGGATTTTTGCATAATCTTTCATTATCTAACAAAATCCAAGTATTTCCATGTGATTTTATGGGAGAGGAATATCCATCTAGAATTATCTTTTGGAATCTAGAATTATCTTATATAATCTAACAATATCTAGTAAAATCTAATGAAATCTCATCAAACCTAATCCAATCTTAATATATCTTATAAAATCTAGGGATATCTAGGAAAAATCTATATCAAATCTCTCTCAATCTCTTATAATAAATTCCTTAGATTTGAGGGAATCACAATCATATCATATCTAAAGAATCAAATCAAATCTAGATCATAATCTTATTATATCTAACAAAATCTTATAATATCTAATAATATCTTATATAATCTAATAATATCTAACAAAATCTATATAATATCTAGCAAAATCTATATAATATCTAATAAAATCTTATCCAATCATATCCTAATCATATCTAATAAAATCCAATCTAATCTTATCCCATATTTTTAGGATTATGAAGTAGGCCTAGGGTTCTATAATAGTTGGGTACAAGGATATCATGGTTCAAGATATGAAAAAAAATTTCTATGATATCAAAGGGTTTTTAATGGCTAGCTCCTAGAGTTAAATTATAATAATACAATCACTTTAATAAATGATAAAATGATTTTTAGTAAAAGAATTATAATAAAATGTTTAAAAAAGATTGACTTGAAAATTCGGGTCATTACAACATCCGCCGGCGCTGCCATTGAATCCTTCCTCCAAAATCTCCAAGTCGACGACGACTAAACCTCCATACGGCGAGATCCTCCTGTTCTGTATGTCCGTATGGGCCAGCGCAACCTTGTCATGGTAGTTTTTTTCCCTATTAGTGTGGCCCACTAGCCTCCTCGTTTTGTGCATGTGGGACTCCACCATCAGATAATCCAATGAAGTGATATGGTTCATTACGATAACTAATTAGAATTATAGATGAAGGAAAACTCTTGATAATAAAAGCGACCTTGATGGACTAGGTGTCTTTTAATAATTATCTTTAAGGCCCTCTTCTCTCATCTATAAAAGATAGAATACCAATCCCTTATTCTTACGGTTTTTCCATCAATTAAAGTTATTGGGGTATTCTAGAAAAGTAGAGACAGAGAGAAAAAGGTGAGCCAAGAATTAAAGTGTTTCTAATTAAGGGGTTTGTTCCTTCTAATCTCGATGGCCTCCAAAGGTATATTATTTATTGTTCTTGAGATGTGGTGAATTCAAGATCCTGTTATATCTGTTTTCCGTATAATAGGTTTAATACAGATATAGATTTACAGTTGGTATCAGAGCATGGTTTTCTAAATCGATACATCTTGGAATAAAATTATATCAACGTATTGTGCCATATTAGATACGTTTTTTAATGATTAAACAACCCAAATGATTGGACGATGAGTTTATACGTTACTGTCTATGCATGCGGCTGTCGATCCGTAGCCGTCGATAATATGACAAAAGAGATTTTGGTTTCATGGTATTTAAGTATTATATTTGGAGTTCACAAATACGTTTAATATCTGTACATTCCAAAGAACTTGTTTATTGCAACTGTGTTGTTCTTCTTTTGGATAGAAAATAATAGTAAGTTTCATCTCATTCAATTGCTTTTACTGCCGTCATCTATTTGCGGGCTAACAATTGAATATATTGGCATAATCTGTTTACTTGTCAATTTGTTGGTTACTACTTACTAATATTTCTGTCAGTTTAGACCTAATAAAGATGATCTTGAATTATTGGCACTTGAATGTTGGTTTTTTCTAAAGTTCATAGGTTACGTATTTAATTTCAAGATCTAAATTGCCGTAGTAGATATTTCTAGATGGAGGCCGGTTATTAATTTTTACTTCTTTATGCAGATAACGGTTTACCTTCTGTTATATATGGATACTACTTGCATGATGATTTGGTAAGTAAGTTGTGGTAGATTTATTGAATCATAATCTGAATTCGTTTATTGATCATAATTATTGGATTGGAAAATATGTACATGTTTTGTAATGTATGTATGGATATTAATTGTTTTCATTATGGCTATCGTTACTGATAGAGATAAAGGTTATGATCACATGCTTACAAAGGATTAATCTATTTTTGTCAGATTATGTTTTTTGCAATAATAATTATTTTGAAGCATTTAATCGGGAAAGTTTTTCTATTACTGTGTTACTGTATATGTGAGAGTTATGGTTATATTGAATATCATTGAATAGATAATCAATCACATAAAAGAATACTCAATTGTATATTTATATTTTTTCTTCGGTAGTTGTGATTGAATAAAAGAATAACATCCTTATAACTTAAATAAAAGAATAGAGTATATGTAATTGTAACGACCCTGATTTTTGATAAATAAAATTTTCGTTAAAAATTTGAATTTTTTTTATTACTTGGATTTCTTCTAAAATTCCTTTTTAATTTCTAATAATCCGTCATAATTAGATTTGAGATTTATAAAATTATATTTTTTCACGCCGGACAAACTAGTCATTTTCTAAGGACAAGTATGCTTGTACAAGCACTTGTACAATTTTCTAGTGAGTAAAATAAATTCTTAAATTATATTTCTTAGCTAAAAATCCTACTTGGCAAGTAGAATTAGCTTACAACCAATTAGTTAGAGAAACCTAATTACCATTTCATCTAGTTATAATTCTCTAATCCTAGATGGGCCTTTTTGACCATCTTTGAGCCTTATGAACACCTCCCAGCCCTAGTTAAACCTGGTGGACTTTATGAACCTTCTTAGAAACCTAGTTAAACCTTTTGAACCCATGTGTATATCCATTGGGTAATAGAAACTAGGAAAACTATTGTTCATTGGATAATAGCATGACTTGACTACCCATAATTGTACTTTAGACTTGTCATGTCATGAATAGTGTGACATGATTACATATCCAGTGGATAATAAAACCTAGGAAAGTTAGTGACCATTGGTTAAAGCCATGTCATCATATTACCTTTAACTTGTCATGTCATGAATAGTATGACATGATTGCTTGTCCATTGGGTAATAGAAAGTAGGGAAACTATTACCCATTAGTTCATAAGGTGATTAGAAGTATATGTATCATTGTACTTATCCCAATCCATGTGCCAATGTACTTTCCCCAACTTATAGGACAATATACTCTCCCAAATTTATGTGTTGTCTTATCTAGAATAATCTTGACATCACCATCACCTTTTTATCCATTGGTAAATAAATGCTAGGGGAGTTTTCAACCATTGGTCAATAGCAATTAGGTTGCCAATAAAGCCTTGATTTGACAAGACAAAATCATGGCCCAAATAAGCAATCATTTTACTTCCATGACAAGTCATTTCAAACCCTAATTATCACCAATATTCCTTTGTCCATTGGACATTAAATGTTAGGAAAAATATTATCCCTTGGATGATAGCAACTAGACTTGCCATATACAAAGCTATTTGACAAGACTAGTCTTATAGAAATTTTGTACCATTAGGTTGCTTCTAAAAGAAGAAAGTTTAGTCACATCAACATTTTCTATCATCTTTACTCACCCCCTTTACCCATTGGATGACAAATGATAGAGGAATTTTCACCCCTTGGTTAATAGACATTTGACTTGCCAATGTGTGTATGACATGGACAAGACAAGTCATGGCCATCATTTTGTTTCCAAAAGAAGCAAGTCTAGCCATGCATGCAATCCTAGAGATATAGACTTAAGCCTAATTATTCTAGGGTTACTTTCCTAGATATATATATATATATATTTGTATGTACTTATATGTGTACTTAGTATAAGAGAGAGAGAGAGAGAGAGAGAGAGAGGAATGTGGTGTGTGCATGTGGCTTTGTTCACTCCCACAAGCTACCTTTTAGTCTTAAGCCTATTTGACAACCCATTTTTAGGCATTTATGTACACAATCCTAGCCATTATTATGTTCTTTCTTGCAATCAACATCAACCTAGGACAAGACTAGTCAAAAACCCTTCATGATAACCTAGGATTTGGCCTAATATTGGATTGACAAGTGAGGGAAGGCTAGGAATTTGATTAAGGACTTGAAATGACAAGTCCATGGAGCAAATCCATAGGAGAGAGAGAGAGAGAGAGAGAGAGAGAGAGAGAGAGAGAGAGAGATATGGCCGGCCAAGAGAGGGGAGGGAGAGCCCAACATTTTGCTATAAATAGCACCCCATACCTTCCATTCAACTCACACCTTCATCCTTCAACTTCTCTCTCTAAGAAAGTCCTGTATTCTTGCCTTGTTCTTGCTTTGTTCTTAGTGTTCTTGAGTTTTTTCTTGAGTTCTTCAAGAAACTCATCCAAGACCGCCACTAAACTGCCACTCGACCACCTTTTCGATCTAAAAGTTTTAGTAGTTTTAGTCAAGAACAAGTTTCTAGAGAAACCTTTCTCTTTTGAAACTACCGGAAGCTCACCGTAGGAAGTCACTCCGCCCGATCGTCAACTTACCTTTCGTAGTTGTCACTATCGCCAAGAAGAACGGTAGATCTTTCCATCCTCATTATCTCTAAGTATAATATCCTTAACCGTCTTTCTTAAAGTATATAAGGTTATCTGTCGCCTATAAGGTTTAGAATGCATGATAGCTAACAAACTTATTTTCGCTAATGGAAGTATGAGCATGTCGGAATAATCGACTTTTAATCAAATAAACATAGGCTGTTTAGAACTTCCCAAAAAGGAAGAAAGAACGAGTTTAAAAGATAATAGTTTTTCGCTTGATTGTAAGTATTTATATTTTGATCTTTAGGATGGTTATGAGATTTCATGTGTGATTACTTGTATTACTTGTAATTGTGTGATAAAGCATAAGTGGTCTCCACTTCAAAGGCGTCCGTACATGTGGCGTTATGCTTTAAGTGGTAAACTTGAGCATGATAGATAATATAGAGTTGGATGATCTTGCTAGTTTAGTTTCAAGATTACAATGAATGATTTATGAAAGCTTAAGTAGAAAAAAATCCTACCGCGGAGTCTATGCATGAAAACGAGACAAAGGAATCGAGAAAGTTAGAAACATGACACCTAGGGTGTGGTTAATGACAAGACATGTTTTAAAACCGCAATGTGGCCGGATTTGGTAGCCCATTGTGTGTATGGAAAACTGCGATGTAGCCGGACTTGGTAGCCCATCGTGTGGATTGCAAAAATCGCAACGTGGCCGGACTTGGTAGCCCGTTGTGTGAATGAAAACTCGCAATGTGGCCGAACTTGGTAGCTCATTGCGTTGATTGCGAAAACCGCAATGTGGCCCGACTTGGTAGCCCATTGTGAAGATTGCCAATGGGGCCGAACGTGGTAGCCTCATTGGTAATATGGCTTGGTTATCCGCGGAAAGGAGCCAATGCAAGTTTTGTGTGCCAAAAGGAACCCGGTGTGGCGGAACCATTGTGAGGATACTCGGGAGACCGGAAGGGCGGAACCGAGGTTGGGTGTGTTAAAAATGATTTTTGAAATGTTTATTTGGTATATGAAAAGTGGTGACACGGTCTATGATGAATCGTGTAGGAGAAACTCAGAAAATCATGGACACCTACGATAGTTTGAATAGCGAATGTGGATGTGTTATTATTACTCTCTATTGTATATGACATATTGATTGTAAGTTATGGGTTAGAGGGTATGAGATTGTTTTGCTGAGCTTTCGTAGCTCATGGTGTTACCTTTGGTGACCCTGACATATTATACTGGTGGCGACGCTAGTATAAAGTGTCTGACTTTGTAGATGAACAGGGTAAGTTGTACACCTTAGAGGCTTTCGGAGCTGAAGAGTTGGCAAGGATGGAGGAATAGGCGGAGCTGTAGTTAGGAACCTTAGTTACCCTCCCTTGTGTAATAAAAGTGCTCTTTTGAGAATTATGATGTAATATTGAGCCAGACTCCATTTAGTTTTTCAATAAAATTGCCTATTTAACATTCTCAAAATTCGGGGCGTTACAACTTGGAATCAGAGCTCTAGGTTCAAAACCTCGGCCATGGGTAGAATGGGTAGACCATAAGAAAGTTCGATTGTTGCATAAACGTGAATTGAGTTTAATTTTACCATCCCAAATTGGGTGGAATTCTGGCAAAACAATCTTCTGATTGAAGCAAGGCGCGCAATTGGCAGTAATGTCGAGCTGGGAATTCCCGAATAATTAAATCAAGGATCGAATGTGGAACATAGAAACTCGAAGGTTTTCTCTAGGATGTTACAAAAACTCTTTTCTTAAACCTTACTAATAAAACTTTTCCTTGTAGATGAAGCACTTGGATCACCTAGTCGACCTATTGGCGGAAGCTCGTCAACTCAAAATCACCATAGAATCTATGAAAACTCAACTAATGAAAAATCCCAACTTCATTGCTGCTGTACTCACCAAAAAACGAGATTTCATGAGGGTGCAGCAGAATACCCCTATTCCCGTGGAGGAGAACCCTTGGTTTCCTGAAATGTTCCCAATCCTGTGTGCCTTCTATGGATTCTTTGGTACCTTACCCCCGATGGAGAACTTTGAGGTTGGAGTTAAGGTGGAAGAAGTCAATGGCGATAAGGACACCAATGAGGCAACCAAGGAGGAAAACCTGTTAAGCAAAGAGAATCTCAAGGAGGGCGAGACCCTAAAAGCCAAGGAAGCCAAATAGGCATACCTTAAATAAAGCTAGTAACAACTGTAATCCTTCGGGATGTAGGATGTTGGAAAAATTAGGATCACCGCTGTCTGTTTAAAAGATTCCCTAAGTTGTACTCTTCCCATGCTGACAATAAAAGGCTTATGTCAGTTACTACTTATTCTTATAAGTTTCTAAATCACTATTTATGTACGCGCTTATCCCTACTTGCCATTGTAGTAGAACTCCATGCTTATGATTGTAATTTTTGGCTTATCTATACAAAGTTTGCTTTTATTAAAAGAGTACTGTTGCATATTACATGATAAATTGCTTTTTACCTAGAAAGATACACCATTTGCAAAAGGAAAATTGATTAAGTAGACTAAAATCCCTCTTTAAAAATTTTGGATGGTGAACCGATACAGCGGACTAGGATACGAAAACGGAGAATCCTCTAACACGAACCCCGACCTAGCCCAAATTATGCAAGTGTTCATCACCGCCCTGAACGCTAACCGCCAAAACCAAAATCTCGACGACAGACCTATGACCCGAACCCGAGCGATGAACGAGTTCTGCAAACGCCAATCCCCGACCTTCCACGGAGACACCAACCCTGTCGTGGCCGAGACATGGCTAAACGAAGTCAAAATGATCCTCAGAACCTTGGGAATTACCCAGGACAAAGATCAAGTGGCCTTAGCCACCTACCAGCTGAAGGGGAGAAGCCCGCTACTGGTGGGACCTAATGGAGGCAACTCATGACATTGACACCATCACCGTTGATGAGTTCAAAACCCAGCTTCTCGATAAGTACTTTCCTACGCCCCTTCGCCTAGCCAAGGAGCAAGAGTTCCTAAACCTGAAACAAGGACGATGATCGTTACCCAGTATGCGGCCAAATTCGAGGAACTATCTTGTTACGCCCAAACTGCCTTTGCAACCGAAGATAAGAAGGCAAGAAGGTTCGAATGGGGGCTGACAACTGCTCGAAGAGCTGTGGTGGCTCAAGCCTTTGCCACCAATACTGAAGTCGTGAAGTGTGCTCTCCGGCTAGAAAGTGAGGAGACTGACTTCAAAACTTGATGGAGGAAGGTGACAGGCAACACTGGCAGACTGATTCGAACCCAACTACTCAACAATAACCGTGGACCTTACCCTACCAAACCCTATAACCCGCCTCAAGGCGACCAACTCTGGAAGACTACTAGACCAGGATGTGGCAAACCATAGAGAAGTGGTCGGGACTTAGGGACAGTTCGGTGCTACATCTGTCAGGCTATTGGCCACTATAGCTGCCAATGCCCGCAACCTCAGAAGGAGGGGAATGAGAGCTTTGAATAGACAGATTTTGTGAAACAAAACCTTGGAGGCCCATCGCAGTAACAAAACAAAGGGAAACAGCCCATTGAAACCTAGCAAGGCACTGGAGGGCGTATCTTTGCGCTGCAGGCTGAAGAACAAGAGCAGGATCTTGCTGTGATCCAAGGTACGCTACTATTGTATAGTACTTGTGTGCAAGCCTTGTTTGACTCTGGAGCATCACATTCATTCATATCTACTGCCTGCGTAACTAGTCTAGTACTAGAAACAAAACCCCTTAGAACGAGTATGAAAGTAACGTCACCATTGGGGGGGGGGGGGAGTATAACTATTAGTCTAGTGTATAGAGATTGCGAACTAGAAATAGCCAACCTGCATTTGGTCTGCGATCTTAGAGTGATCGACATGGGGGATTTCGACAAAACTCCAGGGATGGACTGGCTATCAGCACATAGAGCGGTCATAGACTACCATCAAAAGATGTTAACCGCACATACCCTCGAAAGGGACTCGTTTCCAATTTAAGGGGGATAGACAGACGGTGAGCTCGACGACGAGAAGATCCAGGTGGCAAAATCAACGGTTTGGATGGCAAGCTAGCCTCCAGTTGGGGGAAGCCAATAGGATGGAAGTGGGATTACCACACATCGTGTGCGAGTACGCCAATGTTTTTCCTGAAGAACTTCCTAGCTTACAACCAAGAGAGAGATAGACTTCTCTATAGAACTCCAACCGGGGACAGCACCAAATGGCCCCTGCGAAACAAAGGAGCTCAAGACCCAGTTGCAAGAGCGGTTGGACAAAGGGTTTATCAAGCCAAATACGTCACCAGGAGGAGTGCCTGCACTATTCGTGATGAAGAAAGAAGGGCTAAGGAAATGTTTGTGGGATACAGATCCGCATGATGATTCGATAGAAGTTTCGCTTTGGCTTTTACAGTGGAAACTCTATCAAATGCCTACAATGAGGCAAATTGTTCGACGGCTGAAGCAACCTGAACCTCGTCTTGCTAAGCAAGTGATAAGTTAGCATCGATGAATGGAATACATGGAATACCTATCTCGATAGTGTTTGACAGAGACCCACGTTTTGTGTCACACTTCTGAAAAGGATTACAGAAGTCATTGGGAACAAACGTAAGGCTTAGTACGGCCTTCCACTCAAAGTTAGATGGACAAATGGAGAGGACAATACAGATACTGGGAAGACATCACCATTAGCAAAGACGCGACATAAGAAGAAGAACCAATAGAGATTCAGGACCAAAGTGAGAAGATAATCCGAAACAAGACGACCAAACTAGTATGAGTTTTGTGGAAGCACCGTGGATCTGAAGAGACCACGTGGGAGAGAGAAAACCATGAGAGCAAATTATCCCCACCTATTCGAATCAGAGCGTACACCTAATTTCGATGACGAAATTATTTTAAGGAGGATAGTTTGTAACGACCTTCATTTTTGATAAATAAAAATTACGTTAAATATTTGAATTTTTTTTATTACTTGGATTTCTTCTAAAATTCCTTTTTAAATTCTAATAAACCGTCATAATAAGATTCGAGATTTATAAAATTATATCTTTTCACGCCGGACAAACTAGTCATTTTCTAAAGACAAGTATGCTTGTAGAAGCACTTGTATATTTTTCTAGTGAGTAAAATAAATTCTTAAATTATATTTCTTGACTAGAAATCCTACTTGGCAAGTAGAATTAGCTTCCAACCAATTAGTTAGAGAAACCTAATTACCATTTCACCTAGTTACAATTCTCTAACCCTAGATGGACTTTTTTGACCATCTTTGAGCCTTATGAACCCCTCCCAGCCCTAGTTAAACCTGGTGAACTTTATGAACCTTCCTAGAAACCAAGTTAAACCTTTTGAACCCATGTATATATCCATTGGGTAATAGAAACTAGAAAAACTATTGTCCATTGGATAATAGCATGACTTGACTACCCATCATTGTACTTTAGATTTGTCATGTCATGAATAGTGCGGCATGATTACATATCCAGTGGATAATAAAACCGAGGAAAGTTAGAGACCATTGGTTAAAGCCATGTCATCATATTACCTTTAACTTGTCATGTCATGAATAGTATGACATGATTACTTGTCCATTGGGTAATAGAAAGTAGGAAAATTATTACCCATTAGTTCATAAGGTGATTAGAAGTATATGTATCATTGTACTTATCCATATCCATGTGCCAATGTACTTTCCCCAACTTATAGGATAATATACTCTCCCAAATCTATTTGTTGTCTTATTTAGAATAATCTTGACATCACCATCACCTTTTTACCCATTGGTTAATAAATGCTAGGGGAGTTTTCAACCATTGGTCAATATTAATTAGGTTGCCAATGAAGCCTTGATTTGACAAGACAAAATCATGGGCCAAATAAGCAATCATTATACTTCCACGACAAGTCATTTCAAACCCTAATTATCACCAATATTCTTTTGTCCATTGGACAATAAATGTTATGGAAAATATTATCCCTTGGATGATAGCAACTAGACTTGCCATATACATAGCTATTTGACAAGACTAGTCTTATAGGAATCTTGTACCATTAGGTTGCTACTAAAAGAAGAAAGCTTAGTCACATCAACATTTTCTATCATCTTTACTCACCCCCTTTACCCATTGGATAACAAATGATAGGGGAATTTTTACCCCTTGGTTAATAGACATTTGACTTGCCAATGTGTGTATGACATGGACAAGACAAGTCATGGCCATCATTTTGCTTCCAAAAGAAGCAAGCCTAGCCACGCATGCAAACCTAGAGATATAGACTTAAGCCTAATTATTTTAGGGTTACTTTCCTAGATATATCTAAAAATATATATGTATGTACTTATATATGTACTTAGTACAAGAGAGAGAGAGACCGAGAGAGAGAGGGAGGGAGTGTGGTGTGTGCATGTGGCTTTGTTCACTCCCACAAGCTACCTTTTAGCCTTAAGCCTATTTGACAACCCATTTATAGGCATTTATGTACACAATCCTAGCCATTATTATGTTCTTTCTTGCAATCAACATCAACCTAGGACAAGACTAGTCAAAAACCCTTCATGATAACCTAGGATTTGGCCTAATATTGGATTGACAAGTGAGGGAAGGCTAGGGATTTGATTAAGGACTTGAAATGACAAGTCCTTGGAGCAGATCCATGGGGGAGAGAGAGAGAGAGAGAGAGAGAGAGAGAGAGAGAGAGAGAGAGAGAGAGAGAGAGAGAGAGAGAGAGAGATATGGCCGGCCAAGAGAGGGGAGGGAGAGCCCAACATTTTGCTATAAATAGCACCCGTTACCTTCCATTCAACTCACACCTTCATCCTTCAACTTCTCTCTCTAAGAAAGTCCTATATTCTTGCCTTGTTCTTGCTTTGTTCTTAGTGTTCTTGAGTTTTTTCTTGAGTTCTTCAAGAAACTCATCCAAGACCGCCACTAAACTGCGACTCGACCACCTTTTCGATCTAAAAGTTTTAGTAGTTTTAGTCAAGAACAAGTTTCTAGAGAAACCTTTCTCTTTTGAAACTACCGGAAGCTCACCGTAGGAAGTCACTCCGCCCGATCGTCAACTTACCTTCCGTAGTTGTCACTATCGCCAAGAAGAACGGTAGATCTTTCCATCCTCATTATCTCTAAGTATAATATCCTTAACCGTCTTTCTTAAAGTATATAAGGTTATCTGTCGCCTATAAGGTTTGGAATGCATGATAGCTAACAAACTTATTTTCGCTAATGGAAGTATGAGCATGTCAGAATAATCGACTTTTAATCAAATAAACATAGGCTGTTTAGAACTTCCCAAAAAGGAAGAAAGAACGAGTTTAAAAGATAATAGTTTTTCGCTTGATTGTAAGTATTTATATTTTGATCTTTAGGATGGTTATGAGATTTCATGTGTGATTACTTGTATTACTTGTAATTGTGTGATAAAGCATAAGTGGTCTCCACTTCAAAGGCGTCCGTACATGTGGCGTTATGCTTTAAGTGGTAAACTTGAGCATGATAGATAATATAGAGTTGGATGATCTTGCTAGTTTAGTTTCAAGATTACAATGAATGATTTATGAAAGCTTAAGTAGAAAAAAATCCTACCGCGGAGTCTATGCATGAAAACGAGACAAAGGAATCGAGAAAGTTAGAAACATGACACCTAGGGTGTGGTTAATGACAAGACATGTTTTAAAACCGCAATGTGGCCGGATTTGGTAGCCCATTGTGTGTATGGAAAACTGCGATGTAGCCGGACTTGGTAGCCCATCGTGTGGATTGCAAAAATCGCAACGTGGCCGGACTTGGTAGCCCGTTGTGTGAATGAAAACTCGCAATGTGGCCGAACTTGGTAGCTCAATGCGTGGATTGCGAAAACCGCAATGTGGCCCGACTTGGTAGCCCATTGTGAAGATTGCCAATGGGGCCGAACGTGGTAGCCTCATTGGTAATATGGCTTGGTTATCCGCAGAGAGGAGTCAATGCAAGTTTTGTGTGCCAATGGGAACCCGGTGCGGCGGAACCATTGTGAGGATACTCGGGAGACTGGAACGACGGAAACGAGGTTGGGTGTGTTAAAAATGATTTTGGAAATAATGATTTGGTATATGAAAAATGGTGACACAGTCTACAATGAGTCGCGTAGGAGAAACTCAGAAAATCTTGGACACCTACGATAGTTTGAATAGCGAATGTAGATGTGTTATTGTTATTGTCTGTTGTATATGACATATTGATTGTAAGTTATGGGTTAGCGGGTATGGGATTGTTTTGCTGAGCTTTCGTAGCTCATGGTGTTACCTTTGGTGACCCTGACATATTATACGGGTGGCGACGCTGGTATAAAGTGTCAGACTTTGTAGATGAACAGGGTAAGCTGTACACCTTGGAGGCTTTCGGAGCCGAAGAGCTGGCAAGGATGGAGGAGTAGGCGGAGCTGTAGTTAGGAACCTTAGTTACCCTCCTTTGTGTAATAAAAGTACTCTTTTGAGAATTATGATGTAATATTAAGCCAGACTCTATTTAATTTTTCAATAAAATTGTCTATTTAACGTTCCCAAAGTTCGGGGCGTTACAGTAATACCCCGTCAACATCGGAAGTCTACATGGATGATCTTGGACATATAACAAACCTTGTGGGCTATTACTAGTACCTTGGGCTTAAGCTTTTGGGCTATGTGGTGTGGCTAGTGGATCAAAATCAAGGTATTGGGCCAATGGTTTCCTTGGGGCGTTACAGTATATCAGTGGTTAGTTGGATAATCATAGGGATTACTAACTTGTTAGTCACCAAAGTGACCAAGGTTAGTGAAACTTATGAATATTAAACTTAATTAAAGTTTTGTTAAAAAGGTAACAATTAAGTCAATGATATTCTCGATTGCAGTCATAATTATAAGAATGGGACTAGGCCCAAAGGAGAGTCACATTTAAATAATTGTGAACTGGGTAGGGTGAGTAATTTATGCAACTTAGCAGGTTAGGATTGGATATCCAAAGATAACATGACTAACTTGATAAGTTGTATAAATTATTTAGACCTACTTAGGTGATTATGTTGCACCTAAATGATGAGTGAACAATATGTATGCTTAGGTTTCGCCCAAAGCAGGACCTAAGTGATGTCAATAGTTCATCATTATAGATGTCTTAATTAATGAGTGTACAATAGGTATGCATAGGTTTCACCCAAAGGAGGATCTAGGTGATATCAATAGTTTATCATTATAAATGTTTATAATTCTCAAAGCTTTTATTAAGTATTGTCCTATTTTATTTTCTGTTACAGTTCCTTATTTCACTATACTAGAATACGTAAAGGCTGGGTAAGATTGCTATAAATTTGCTGATAAGTCACTTGTAGGTATGATTATGACTGAGTTAAACACCATGAAATATGATGGTAGTCGTGGAGTTCGAGAGCATGTCTTGAACATGTATGATAAAGCTGCAATGCTTGCAACCTTGGAAATTTAAGTGGATGATTCTTTCTTTATTCAGGCTATACTTAACTCACTTCCAGCATAGTTTGGCCCATTCAAAATTCACTGTAATGCCCACAAGAAAGAGTGGAGTTTAAATGAGCTAACAAACTTGTGTGTTCATAAAGAAGTGAGATTGAGAAGGGAAATGCGTCACACTGCATTGGCAGTGACTCAAGTTGCTATAAAGAAAAAGGGTAAAGTGGGAAAATATTCACCAATGAAAGTCAATGAACCTGAGAAAAGTAGTCAGGCTCATAATGGTTTCACTGTCAAGGGTTACTTTTGTGCCAGTGAGGGACATGTGAAGGAGGACTGCAATAAGCGTAAGGCTTGGTTCGAAAAGAAGGGTAATAATCTTTCTTTTGTATATTACGAATCAAATCTTGCTGAAGTTCCTTCTAATAGTTGGTGGATAGATTCTGGAGCTACGACTACATTACGAATTCCTTGCAGGGATACCTTTCAACCCGGAAAGCGGAGGAAAGTGAGAGATTTATCTTTATGGGAACCGTCTCAAGGCTGAAGTGGTAGCTTTTGGTACCTATCTCTTGGTTTTAGAGACGGGTCATTAGATAGATCTTGAAGACACTTTTTATGTTCCCTCTATTTTTAGAAATTTGGTTTCTTTATCTAGATTAGATTGTTCTGGATATTCAGTTTCATTTGATTGTCAAAAACTCAAATTGATGTTTAATTCAACAATGGTTGGTTTTGGTGATTTATATGATGGTTTATATAAAATTGCCTTGAATCATGAGTTTGCACAATCATTAGTGACCCTGCATTCGGATGTTGGTTTAGAACGTAGTCGAATTGATGAAAAATCATTTACCTTGTGGCATAGACGATTGGGGCATATCTCCAAGGATAGAATTGACAGATTAGTGAAAAATGGGATTTTAGAAGACCTAAATTTCAATGATTTTGAAATTTCTGTGGATTACACTAAGGGAAAGCAAACCAAATACACAAAGAAAGGTGCCACTAGAAGCAATGCACTTCTTGAGATAATCCATACTGATATTTGTGAAAGTCTTATTCCATGTTTTACTGGACAAAATACTTTATCACCTTTATACATGACTTCTCACGTTATGGTTACGTATATCTATTTCATGAAAAGTCTCAAGTTGTTGACATCATTGAGGCGTTCATTACTGAGGTCGAGAGACAATTAGATAGAAAGGTCAAATAGTGAGGTCGGATAGAGGTGGTGAGTTTTATGGAAAATATGATGAGTCAGGCCAAAATCCTAGCCCATTTGTCAAACTATTAGAAAAGCAAGGCATTCGTGCTCAATACACAATGCCTGGTAGGCCACAGCAGAACGGTGTTGCTAAGAGGTGTAATCGTACACTTATGGATATGGTTAGAAGTATGATGAGTTCTTCAAATGTACTTGTTTCCTTGTGGAGTGAAGCATTAAAGACCGCTATGTATCTCTTAAATAGGGTTCCTAGTAAGGCGGTTCCAACTACTCCTTTTGAGTTGTGGACTGGTAGGAAACCTAGTTTAAGACATTTATATATTTGGGGTTGTCCAGCGGAAGCTAGAATATATAATCCACAAGAGAAAAAATTAGATTCTCGAACAATTTCTGAATATTTTATTGGTTATCCAGGGTACAAATTTTACTATCCTAAACATAGTACGAGAATAGTTGAAACCGAAAATGCGAAATTCCTAGAGAATGACGAAAATAGTAGACGTGAGAAATCAAGAAAGGTTGATTTTGATGAAGAAAGAGTTGATATCCCAACAATTCTTCCTCATCGAGAAGTTGTTATTCCTCAACTAGTTGAGGAGAATGCACAACATGTAGGTAATGATTCTTCACTTCATGAGGATACCGCCATTGAAATATTGTAGAACCACCACAACCGGCAGTTCTGAGAAGATCTCAGAGGGAATGAAAGTTTGCCATTCCAGATGATTATATGGTGTATCTAGAAGAATCGGATTTCAACATTGGGATTAAGAAAGACCCGGTTTCATTTTCACAAGCCATGAATAGTGATGATTCTAATAAATGGTTTGACACTATAAATGACGAGTTGAAATCAATGGACCAGAATAAAGTTTGGGATCTCATTGAATTGCCTGTTAATTGTAAGAAAGTCGGCTGTAAGTGGGTCTTTAAGACCAAACGCGATGCAAAAGACAAAATCGAACGATTTAAGGCCAGACTTGTGGCCAAGGGTTTCACTCAGAAAGAAGGCGTTGACTATAAGGAGACCTTCTCTCCTGTGTCAAAGAAGGACTCACTTAGAATCATCTTGGCCCTTGTATCTCATTATGACTCAGAGCTGCATCAAATGGATGTGAAAACCGGTTCTTTGAATGGTAGTTTGGATGAAAATATTTACATGGAGCAACATGAAGGATTCGCAATAAAAGGGAAAGAGCATTTGGCATGCAAATTAAAGACATCCATGTATGGTCTTAAACAGGCTTCCAAGCAATGGTACTTAAGGTTTAATGATACCATTACCTCCTTTGGATTCAAAGAAAATGTTGTTGATCAGTGTATATATCTGAAAGTCAGTGGGAGTAAGTTTATCATTTGGTGCTATATGTGGATGATATTTTGTTAGCAAGTAATGACCTTGGTTTAGTACATGAAACTAAGGGATATCTCTCGAAGAACTTTAAAATGGTTGATATGGGTGAGGCAGCTTATTATTGCATAAAGATCTTTAGAGATCGATCTTGAGGATTGCTAGGACTGTCTCAGAAAAGGTATATTAACCGAGTTGTAAAGAGATTCAATATGCAGTTTTGCTCAGTAAGTGATGCATCCATTGTCAAGGGTGACAAATTTAATGAATGCTAGTGCCCAAAGAATGATTTGGAAAGAAAGCAATGGATGAAATTCCATATGCATCAGCATTAGGGAGTTTGATGTATGCCCAGACGTGCACTAGACCGGATATTACTTTTGCAGTAGGGATGCTGGGCAGATATCAAAGTAATCTAGGAATGGAATATTGGAAAGCAGTGAAAAAGGATATGAGATATCTCCAAGGAACCAAGGACTATATGCTTACTTATAGCAAATCGGATCATTTGGATGTGATCGGATACTCGGACTCTGATTTTGCTGGTTGTCACGATAGCAGAAAGTCTACATCAGGTTATGTCTTTTGTTGGCTGGTGGGGCAGTGTCATGGAAGAGTGTGAAACAATCCATTATTGCTTCATCTACAATGGAGGCTGAGTTTGTGGCGTGCTTTGAGGCCACAGGTCATGCATTATGGTTGCGGAACTTCATTTCTGGTCTTGGCATTGACGACTTAATTGCCAGACCGATGAATATTTATTGTGATAATTCCACTGCAATTTTCTTCTCTAAGAATGGAAAGTACTCTAGTGGTTCGAAACACATGGAAGTAAAGTACTTGGTTGTTAGAGAACGAGTCCAGAAACAACAAGTGTCTATTGAAAATATAAGCACCACTCTTATGATTGTTGATCTGTTGACAAAGGGATTGTCTCCAAAGACATACAAAGAACATGTTATTAGGATGGGTCTTTTGAGCAATCCTTGATATTGTGGTTGAGTGCTTATTGTTATTGACACTATTTAGCGCAAATAAAAGTTTGTTTCTGATTTTCCTATTTCAAATTATGCGTGCACATATTATTTTGGATCATGTTCAACAGGAAATGTCTTGACAAGACAAATTACACGAGCTTTAGGCATTACAACCTAAATAATGATATTTTTCCTGCTATGGACTTGGTTAGTGAAGGTTATCAATGGTGTGGTGTATAAAAGGGAATATGGCATGGTTCTATACAACCGCTATGACTCACATTGGTGGTCTGAATTAATCACAGTATTAAAGTTTTTAATTGGTTTGAACCTATTGGCTGTTTTAAATCCATGATCACGTGTCAAAGTTTTTAGTGTGGAGCCCACTCGAGTCGTTTTAAACAAAATACATATTTTGAAGAAATAAACTTTGCATCACAATCGGCTTGATAGGCCAAGTGGAAGAATGTTGATTTTTTTGCTATTAGTGTGGCCCACTAGCTTCCACGTTTTATGCATGTGGGACTCCACCATCAGATAAGCCAATGAAGTGATATGGTTCATTACGATAACTAATTAGAATTATAGATGAAGGAAAACTCTTGATAATAAAAGATACCGTGATGGACTAGGTGTCTTTTAATAATTATCTCTAAGGTCCTCTTGTCTCCTCTATGAAAGATAGAATACCCACCCCTTATTCTTACAGTTTTTCTATCAATTAAAGTTACTGGGGTATTCTGGAAAAGTAGAGACAGAGAGAAGAAGGTGAGCTAAGAATTAAAGTGTTTCTAATTAAGGGGTTTGTTCCTTCTAATCTCGATGGCCACCAAAGGTATGTTATTTATTGTTCTTGAGATGTGCTGAATTCAATATCTTGTTATATCTGTTTTCCGTATAATAGTTTTAATACAGATATAGATTTACACGTCATGGTCTCCATGCCCCACCTCTCCAAGGAGGTGCTCCACACCCAAGGGTTCAAGTTCGGTTTGAGAAGGTCGTGTTTGACATCTTCACGGGCAAAGGCAAGGAAAAGGTGTTCATCGTCTACACCCAAGGGTTCGAGTTTAGTTCGAGAAGGTAGTGTTCCACATCTTCACGGGAAAAGGCCAGGAAATGGTGTTCACCTTCTACGGCGAGCACTGGCGCAAGATGAGGCGGATCATGATCGTCCCCTTCTTCACCAATAAGGTGGTCCAGCAGTACCAGGCCGGGTGGGAGCCCGGAGGCAGTGGCGGATGGGATCGTGCTGCGAAGGCGGCTGCAACTGATGATGTAATTCATATTGATTTTCACGTGCTTGGTTGGTTCTTTTGATTTCTTTGAATTCTGTGGTGATGTTGACTGTGCTTGGATGATTAAATCTGTGATTTCTTGGCGGGTCATGACCGGTAAATTTGGACTGTGAATTTTTGTAACGCCCCAAAAATTCTACCTTAACACGTTTCATAAAGGCATAAATATTGCGTTGAAAAGTCAAGTCCTCGTTAAACATTGAGCGCATTGACCAAAAAAAAAAAAAAAAGGAGAGAAGAACTTTCCTTTCTTTTTAAACCCTGATACAACTTATCAAAAAACATTAAAAATTTACACCATGAATATATTTTCACAATAGCTAACAAGTTCCTATGCCTGAAATAGATTTCACTAATTATAACTCCATACAGTCAAACTAGATAGCTATGTTTCCGTAAGTCTCAAAACAACATTTTTAGTACATAATCTTTAGTGCTAACATAAGTTCTACAAGCAATAAGACGAAATACCCAAAAGATAATTACACAACTTCTAATTTAATAGTTCCAAAATAATAACACAAATATTTAGTTCTACAATCACGCTACAGAAGACATCGAACCCGAGATGGCCTTATGACCTTACATGATTCAAGACATAAGCTAAATAGGATGATATCACATAAAGGAACTCCATGTGTCCACAACTTCACTAAGTTCACGGCGTCTCATTGCCACCTGAAATGGTTTAAACAACATAAGCTGGAGCCCATAGGAAACAAGACTAAACCAAATAATATGTTCAAATTTAACATAAATATAGTGAAACAAGCACAACTTGAAAGTCCACACATAATTATCATGTGTCGATAAGTATCCCTTAGTAATAACCTCATACGGTTCTCCGCCTAATCACCATTGCCCAACATTCCTAGATTTAACCCAAAGTTATAAACCATACGCCAACTCTAATATCTAACTGAGGGTAATCGGGTACAAATACCACCCCATGAACAGGGGTAATCGGGTACAAGTACCAAATCACCATTGTCCAACATTCCTAGATTTAACCCAAAGTTATAAACCATACGCCAACTCTAATATCTAACTGAGGGTAACCGGGTACAAATACCACTCCATGAATAGGGGTAATCGGGTACAAGTACCACCCTCACAAACCAAGGGTAGTCAGGTACAAGTACCACCCCATGAATTGGGGTAACCGGGGACAAGCACCACTTTTGCACTAGGGTAATCGGGTATAGTGTACCATCTCAACAACTTCCGGTCTTTCACTGAGGAGCTCGCCAAACCCATCTTATTTTTTCTAGGTGCACCACTTAAATCTAGACCAACAAAATCCGAGCACAATCATCTCAACCTACCTCACCGAACATAAATATTTATACCCAAATATCATTCGCATAATTCCCATCAAGTATCCAAGCTCCAAGTATTCATTAAATATCAAATACGCATAAACTACTTCTCTAACACATGTGACTTTTAAACATTTACAATCTCTACATCTCAATAACACATAAATCTCAAGAATTTAACAAGTATCAACAAAAACCCATGTTTTCCATGTGAGACCATAAAATCCTAACACAAATTTTCACATAATCAAAAAAGCTACTCATGCTCTACAAACAAATCCACTATATTTACACTAAAAATAAACATATTAAGAGGATTAGTCATGTATCCTACCTCAAAGATGCAAATACCAAACCCTAGCTTTGAATCCTCTCCAAACCCACTTTTAGGTCCAAAATTTTTGAGTTCTATGTGTGAAATTAAGCTTTCCTTTCTTTAGATTCTCCAAAATTTAGAAGATTTGAGAGGTTGATTATGTGTAGTGACAGAGAATGAGGAGTCAAGAGATGAAGAAGAAGTAAAAAAAAAAAAAACCCTTGGAAATGAAAAAAATGAATAGGAGCCGATCCTCCCCTGGAAATAAAAGTCTACTTTTGGAAAAAATTACACTATAGGTCCCTCTAGCTCTATGGTAACACTAGTCAACTACCTAAGGTTCGAGAATTTCAAGTTCGGCCATCAAAACTCAAATTTTGCATTGAATGTATATTTAATCATATTAAAAGTCTCAGGATACGCACATGGGTCTCACGTCACTCAGACAACATGCCCACACAGCAACCTACAATCAATTAAAATAAATAATAATAAAATCGGATTCTTAGAATTTCATACTGTGAAATTGTGTTTGACTGTGAATTTTACACTGCGAATTTGTGGATTAGCACTGCTTGTCTACTGGTAATTCTCTCCCAAGTAAATAGGTAGAAATTGCTTTACGCTGCAACTTTTTCTATAATCATACTTTAGTTTATTTCTTGTGTATTTGAGGTTTCTATTATGTATTTTCCAGGCCTGGCTTAGTTTTCTTATCATTACTGGCTTTAGATATTGCCAGCCATGGGTTCCAAATGTATAGGTATTCTAACATATCAAATTTGTATTTCTCATGTTGCTTTTTTATCTGAAGAAGGTTGAATTTGTATTTTTTTTCTAAAAAAGTCGCTGGAAAAGTGAATTTCACACTGCAAATTTCACTACAAGAAAATGTGGCATTAACGGCATTTTTCTTACCGGCATGTGTTAAAATGCCACTAATACTAGTTATTCCTGGCATTAATGGTAATGCCGAAAAATATTATCTTTAAACGGCATTAGTTATGTAATGCCGGTAAAAATTGATCAAAAACGGCATTATTGTAGAAAATGCCGTTTTTAGTTTCCTTATGGGCGGTAAAATTACGACAACGCGCGCAATTTATTCTCCCCTCTTAAAACGACGTCGTCTAGTGTACTGTGAAGCACTCCATCGTACTTTTTCCCTCCTTACTTTTTCCTTTTTCCCTCTTATTTTTTTCTATTCCATCTCTCGGTCCTCACTTTATCCACTCCTGAAACCAGTGGAAACAAAATTCCCCCAAACTCAAAACCCCCAAAACGTAAGCCCCCGAACGGAACCTCCGGAACCCGGTGAGCAATCTCTCTGCAAACAAGAACCTGGTGGTCGATCGATCTCTGTGCATGATATCTCACGGTTCTCACCATCGCAGGTACACTATTTCTTCTTGATTGAACAAATTTGCATTTTGGGTTTGATCTGCGTCTGGGTTTGAACTTTGCATCCCCTCTCTCTATTTTGAGTTTTGAGTTTACATAATTTTTTCATATGTTCACCTTTGAACCTGGAATCCCGTTTCTCTGTTTAGGGTTTCAGAATTGCACGCTCATACTTCCAAAATTGATGTATTGTGTAGAGGTATTTGCTGTGGGATTGATTTCTTTTTGGAAATGAAATTGCATTGTTGAACTGATTCAATTCTGTGTGCTAGCTGCCCGTTATTCTATGGGCCATTGTCCACCGGCCCCTTGAGTCATGTTTTCAGGCCGTGTTCTTCTTAAGAAGCTGTTTTGGTATTTTCCCTCGTCATTTCGTTAGCTTGGGTTGGTTATACGTCTCGAGCGAGGGTAGTCTGAAAAGGAAAATTTGCGACCGAAGACGTTTAAAGTTCAACAAAGACAGAATTTTTTTGAAACATTTGTCTTTTTTCCTTTTATTGTTGTCCTCTGTGACTATTTTTTTTTTGAAATTCAACTTATTTTTTAGAGATTTTTCTGACTCCTTTTGTTGAACGGAAGGATTGCTCCTAACTTTTTTAACAAAATGCTGAGCAAAAAACTCAGTGAAAGTAAATAATACCGAAGAAAAATATGAGAACAATTCTTTAGGGAGATTAAGGTTACTTAATTTGAGTGGAAGATCCATTTCGTTTAAAAGGCAGGCTAACCCACATTTAAGCATATAGTTGACTAAAAGCGACGATAGACCATATTGTAAGCATTATATAAAATGTGCAGCGCGCATCTTTGTAAATGCTTCATTAGCGGCAGAATGGTAAATTTGGAAGTTACAGAGAATCCTTGAATCTGGGTCTTGACCATGGAGCTGAGTCTTCACTCAAGCTTGAGATTGAGTAAGGGTTTGATCTTTGAGGTTCGGCTAGGGTTTATAGCTGCTGCGTTTGGTTTTTTAACATATAAACTTACTTAATGTAGGTATCTCTGTTGCTCGGTGCTTATACTTTTCATTTATTCTTTTGTGTATGGCATCCAATTGCACAGGGAACTGATCACGAGTTATATCTTGAACGTTTTTTCCTCCTCTTAGGCGAATGGATGGTTTTTGGTTGCTTTAGTTATGGAGTTACTTGCTTGAGCGACTCTGAGAGCAAACCTCAACACTGCTGACCTTCACATTTGAAAAAACAAACTACTGGGGAAAAAAGATCATGAAACCACCAAACCCCTCTAGGTTTGGGAGATCATCTCTATCACTATCATTGATGGCTCACTTACCTCCCAAACCCCCTACAACTTTCACTCATATAGCTAAGATTTCTAATTGTTAACTTCTACGAAAACAACCTAAATTAAAGTTCGGCTTCTCGGTCCTTATTAGATAAGAATAAAGAATATGATTGTAGGGATTACTACGTATCATTACTATATTACCTAGTAACCTTATGGGTTTGCAGCTTGGTTCTCTTCCTGTGAGGTACCTTGGGGTCCCTCTTCTCTCTACCAAACTCTCTGCATCTGATTGTGCTCCTCTTATTACTACGATTTTTGCTAAGATTGATCATTGGGCCACTAGAACTCTGTCTTATGCTGGAAGGCTTCAGCTTATTGCCTTTGTCCTTTTCAGTTTATTATTGTATGGCAAGAGAGGAATCATAGAATTTTTCAAGGCATTCAAAAGCCTCCTTTAGCTGTTATAGGAAAAGTCAGATTCGATGTTAGGTTGAAAGCTTCCCAAAGCAGGAATGTGAAGCCTACAGCTTTATCCTCCTAGCTCAGTCAGAATTGACACATTTCCCTCTAGTTGTTTTCTTTTGTATAGGCTCTAGTTTTCAGTTGTGGTATATCTCTGTATAGGCTCATGGCTTTGATTCTTTGTACCTCTTGAGGATCTTTCCTCCTGGTTTCCAATTAAATGGTTAATTACCAACAAAAAAAAACATGCTTGTCTCAAGGGATACATCCGAGCATCCAAAATGTAGCAAAAATTGACTTTAATAAATCGTTGGCAGAACATAAACATCAAATGCGTTGAAAATTTAGATTGAGAACTGTGATTAACAAGATCGGAAGATCCCACGCAAAGAGTTGAGGTTACAAATTACAAGTACCACCACGGTAGCAAACCGCGCAAGTGCAACAATGCTTTTGATATAACCATACAACTTAATAAATAACAACCTATGTATTAAGATTTTGGTTCTACGTAGCGCAATTTTTTTGAGTGAGGAAAAGCAGACCTTGCCCCAAACATGAGACCTTTTGAGTGGTCAGCATGTCTGTTTACCGGAAGTTTCTGGAACCATAGATTTAGCCCTTGCATGCTTTATTTTTGCATGTTTATCAGACTGTGTGATGGACCATTTGCTTGCGAATCTGAATAATGATCCACATGACTCCTAAGAATGTTGTTGTTATTGACTGTGAGTAAGTTTTGATTGCGTTGGCTTTCTCTTTACTGTCATGGGCATGCCAGCAGGTTTTTCATTGGATTGTGAAGTAGCTCCTGTATTATACAATCATGTGTCATGCATGCCATTGAGGGTGGCCCGCCCCCCGGACTATCTACTAACTACAATTATTCTTCTACCAACACATGTATTCTTTTTGGGCTTTGAAGTGTCGTATTCTTTTTAGGTATTCTTCTCATATGTTCCTCCGAGAAAACGACACCCATATAGGGATAGGGGGTTAGATGTGAGATTACTATGTGATTTTTATAAGACTAGTATGTTTTCTATGCAGCTCCAAAATGTATTCTTATCTCTCTCATCCATGTTTTATTCTTATTGCGAGTTATAACTAATACTATGACACGATATTAATTTCAGGTTTTTTTAAGCTAACTCCTATGGATAAGAGCTGGATTGATATAAGGAATAGGCTAGACCCTACCTATATACAAGGGGTAGAAATGTTTCTAGAATTTGCTTATGATAAAAAGCATCCAGATTCAAAGATATATTGTCCTTGCAAGAAATGTGTGAACGTTATATTTGGGACAAGAAGTGGCGTGAAAGAACATCTAATTGTAAATGGATTCAATACTAACTATACGAGATGGACAATTCACGGAGAGTCTTTATCTTCATCTAGTAGAAATGAATCGGATGTAAATCAAAGCTCTTATTTTCAAGATGATATGATTGGTATGGTGCATGATGCATTTGGAGTTCCAAGGCAAGATGGTGGGATTAGAGACAATGAAGGACTTGAAAGTATTGGGTTAGGGCCTGACAAGGAGACTAAGAAATTTTTTAAGCTGCTTGAAGATGCACAACGTGAGTTGTACCCCAATTGTAAGACATTCACAGCTCTCTCTTTTACAACTCATTTGTTGCACATAAAAGTGCTTGGTGGTTGGACTGATAGCTCATATGATATGCTAGTTGAGCTATTGAGAAAAGCGTTTCCAGTTCGTGAAACCCTGCCTAAGTCATTTGCTGAAGCAAAGAAGTTTAATGAGGCCTTAAGCTTTAGTTACGAAAAAATTGATGCGTGTCCCAAGGATTGTATGTTGTTTTGGAAAGATAAAAAGGGGCTGCACAACTGCGAAAAATGTGGAACATCACGATATAAAGAATCTACTGTCTTTTCAGATGATGGAACATCCAAACTAACACAAATTCCTGCGAAACAAGTAAGGCATTTTCCTTTAAAGCCAGCACTTCAAAAGCTTTTCATGTCAGAGGAAACATCAAAACATATGAGATGGCATGCGGAGGGACGGACCAATGATGGTAAATGGAGGCATCCTGCTGATACACCTGCTTGGAAAACATTTGACCAAAAACACCCTGAATTTGCGAAAGACATTCGAAATGTGAGATTGGGATTAGCAGCTGATGGTTTTAACCCGTTTAGAACAATGAGCATTACTCATAGCACGTGGCCAGTCGTGTTGATGCCATATAACTTGCCCCCATGGTTGTGCATGAAACAACCATTTTTCATTCTGGCTTTGCTCATTGATGGTCCTCATGGTCCTGGAAATGATATTGATGTCTACTTGCAGCCTTTGATGGAGGAGTTAAAAGAGTTATGGACTGAAGGTGTGCTTACTTTTGATGCATCAACCCAACAAATGTTTCGTATGCGAGCGACAATATTGATGGGAACTATAAATGATTTTCCAGCATTAGCGATTCTATCTGGTTGGAGCACAAAAGGAGCACTAGCGTGTCCTTCTTGCAATGTGGAAACCCAATCTCTATGGTTGAAGAATTTTAGGAAGTATTGCTATATGGGCCATAGACGCTTCTTGGATCAAGGACATAACTTTCGGAAAGATGCCATATCTTTTGATGGAACTATTGAAACTAGACCAAGGCCACTTCATTTATCAGGTGCTGATATTTTTAAACAAGTTCAATTCATTCAAAATAATTTTGGGAAGGGTGAAGAAAGGGGGAGAACTGCACCTAAAAAGAGACGAGTACATGCTGATGATGGAATAAGTGCCAACACTATGGAGCAAGGAGTAGAACATAATTGGAAAAAGAGAAGTATATTTTTTGACTTAGAGTATTGGGTGGATATTTTGATTCGCCACAATATTGACGTGATGCATACCGAGAAGAATGTCTTGGAAAATATACTTGGGACACTACTCAATATTTTGGGAAAAACAAAGGACAATCTAAAGGCTCGACAAGACTTAAAGGTCATGCGTATACGCACGGCACTCCATCCTCAACAACGGCCTGGTGGGAAAGTCTTTCTACCTCCTGCTTCTTTCACAATGAGTAAAGAACAGAAACATATATTTTGCAAAGTGTTGAAAAATGTTAAAGTCCCTGACGGCTACTCCTCCAATATTTCACGCCGTGTAAACCTCAAAGACACAACTATTTCAGGGTTGAAGAGCCATGATTGTCATATTCTAATGCAACAACTATTGCCATTGGCTGCGAGGAGGGCATTGCCTAGACATGTTTGTGAAGCCTTAATTGAGTTGAGCACTTTTTATAGACGGCTATGCTCCAAAGTAATGGATCCAAATGACTTTGAGGATCTTAAAAAGCAAATTACATTGACTCTTTGCCGTCTTGAAAAGATTTTTCCACCTTCATTTTTTGATATAATGGAGCATTTACCAATTCATTTAGCGGAACAAGCAAGTGTTGCTGGACCAGTATATTATCGATGGATGTACCCCGTTGAGAGGTATGTATATACTACTAGACTACTAGTTGACATATTTATGAACAAAAATATAGATATAAACTTCCAACACTAATTAAAATTTTATGTTAACCGTAGGTATTTGCTTACACTCAAGAAGTACGTGCGTAATATGAGCCATCCAGAGGGATCCATTGCAGAAGGTTATTTGACAGAACAATGCTTGACATTTTGCTCACGGTACTTGCATGATGTTGAGACAAAGTTAAGTCGACCAATACGAAACTACGATGGTGAGCATGGAGGTCGTGGTCTAGGGAAAGGAAAATTGTTTGAGCTTGATAGCATTGCTTGGGTGCAGGCACATAGATATGTCTTAGCCAATTATGATGTCGTAGCCCCATTTCGGGAGTAAGAAATCGATTATACTTGTTACTACATTTCAACAATAGTACCGTACTGCGTATGTAATGACTAGTTGTTTTAATTGCAGGAAACACATTCAAGTTCTTAGAAATGATAGTCGCCGGTTAAGTGAGCGTGATCTTATGAGGAAGCACAATGAACAATTTTCTAATTGGTTTAGAGATCACGTAAGTCTTGTCAACATTTGTAGTATTGTTCCAAATATCTCTAATCACCATATTAGTAACTAAGTTTCTCTAACCATATATGCTGGGAAAATATAGGTTCAAGACTTGCTGCGAACAAAAAATGCGAACATATCCAACGAACTGAGTGTGTTAGCTTCAGCACCAGACAAATGGGCTAGAAGGTATACTGGGTACATTATAAACGGGTTTCGATTTCACACCAAGGAGAGTGAGGAGAGGAGGAAAACTCAAAACAGTGGAGTATCATTGACTGCATATACACAAAGTTATGCAAGCTCAAGAGATAAACGCCCAGTTACAGGAGAGGTCATTTTTTATGGAGTTTTAAGGGATATCATTGAATTGAGATATTCTAATGACTTTAAGTTTGTGCTATTCAAATGCGATTGGGTGGATAACAACGTAGGAATGAAGCAAGATGTGTTCAAGTTCACACTTGTAAATTTCAGGCACCTTTTGTATAGACACAATCGCACATCAGATGAACCATTCATCCTTGCATCTCAGGCGCAACAGGTTTGGTATGTTCAAGACCCCATAGACGAAGATTGGCATGTCGTTGTTAAGATGACTCCTAGAGACTCATACGACATGAATGCAAAACAATCTATAGAAGATGAAATAACTTGTCCCCAAGCTGAGCCTTATAGTGGTCAACAGTTAGATGATGCTACATATACTCTTGATAATGATGTTAACTGGGTTAGAACAGATGTGGATGGAGAAACAGTTGATGACGATATAGATGGTGACGATTATGATAATGTTGGTGCAGAAGATAGTGATGAGGAGGAGGTTGATTATAGTGAGGAGGAGGAGGTTGATTATAGTGATGAGGCGGAGAATTGTACTGATGATGATGATGACGACGACGACGATGATTTTGAGGAAAATGATGAAGATGGAGATCATAACAAGGATGATTAGTTTTTTTTTTTTGTTGGTATGATGCCATGTTTTCCTTGTTTTTTCACTCTTAGAAAGTGAGACCATATGTCATGTAATTTTTTGTATCCAGTACTTGTTTTTGCTTCTACTTTTTTATGCTTTAGTTTTTACGCTACTGAGTTATTTAATTTTTGATTATGTTGTGTTGTGCTCCTAATGTCACATGCATATCTATATTTCTTTCTGAATTGCTGATAGTGTCTTAATATATTGTAATAATTGTTGCAAAAGATGGCTAAGGATGGAAAATTAGTTTTTAAGCCTGGGGAATTGGCCCTTGAGACGAGAAACTACTTGGAAAAACGAAAAAAGTTAATTGAAGAGAACTGTGCAAAGATTGAAGCTTTGGGGTGTAAGCAATTGGCAAATCCATTTTTAAAGAAAAGTGCAACTGCTGGAAAGAGAAAACACAGGATGGATCGTGCTTTTAATGATGACAAGGATTGGCAACCGGCTGACGGTGAGGATGGGAATAGTTCTTCCTTCGAAGATGATGAATGTTCATTGGAAGATGAAGAATGTTCTGGGGGTCGATTGAGTAAGGTGATGAATGTCTGTGTGGAATATTAAATAAGAGTTTATTTTTTTGGTTAATGTTCATCCTTGTTACATTATGTCCAATTAAGCAATTTTCACTTTGTTGCATTCATCAAATTTTTGTAATTTTAATGTAGGTGGCTACTACAAAAAAGCGTGTACAACTATCAGCTGGACCAATGAGTGCTATATTGCAGCCTTTGTCTACCATGAATCAAGACCAACATGGAAATCAGCAAGTACAGTTGCAGGAGCAGCCGCAACTGCGGGAGCAAGCAAAGCGGGTGCTATGTCAGGCTGCACCCATGAGTGCTACATTGCAGCCTTCGCCTACCGTTAGTCAAGACCAACAAGAAAATCAGTCAGTACAATTGCAGACGCAGCCGCAAGTGCAAGCAAAGCGAGAGCTATGTCGGGCTGCACCTATGAGTACTATATTGCAGCCTTTGCCCACCATTAGTCAAGACCAGCATGGAAATCAACTACCACCAAACTATCATGAGTTCCAGTCACCATCTGATGAAGGTATATAATTGTTTTATTAGCTCATTTCAATTTCAAATAAACTCACTAATTGTCCTATTACTTTGACAGTTAATAGATTTATTATTGCGGAATTTTGTGTCCTTACAACCACCTACATTAACTCCTAAATGATCTAATGGAAGTGCCATATAGTTTCTCTTGATTTTAATGCATGCTGATACAAGTCTTGCACTATATCATTTTGTTCTTGTACTTGATTTCGGTGGGTGGGTTGGTGTTATTGGAGGGTTTCAATTGCTGTTGCTGCTATAGTTGGAGTATGCTGGTATTTTGTACTGTTGTTGCTGATATTTGGAGATGTTTTGCTGCCATCTTGCTGTCATCATGGAGGAATTCATTCAGGCAATTAGATGCTTTCATTATTTGGTGTCAAATACCAGTAATTTTCTTCTCCTTAGGTGTTTTTGCTTAAAATATGGAGCCTTATCTCTCTATAATTCCTTCTATTGGTAAATCATTGAAGTGGCAGGTCACGTAAATGTGAGAGCCGTGGAGCTCGAATCACATCAACAATCTATGAGCAGTCGCACTACTCCAAACTTGCAGTCGCTGGAACAAAGCAATGAAGGGTCAAGAACTTCAGTTGGAGCAGGTACATTCAAATATTTAATGTACAAAAGAAAAAATATATATGGTTCAACCTTTTATTTGCCAAGAAAATTAAATTATGCAGTTACTTGCATTTACATGTTTATGTTCATTATTCCATATTATTCTTTACTAGATCTCAACTCGCAACAACAGAGAGCCAAGGGGAGAGGCTTTGCTCGTCCATATGTTGGGTGGGGTACAGGAGCGAAGTTAGAAGTTAAATTGAATAAAGACAATCAACCAATAGGTAACACGGCAGGTCCCTTACAAAGTCAACTTGGCATCTTAGCAAGAAACGCAACTTTAGCACCCTTAACTTTTACTGATTGGAGGGCTCCAGAGCTATATCTATACAAGGAACGCATATGGGCAGAGGTTAAGGTATTTATTATAGTAAAAAATTCATATTATGGGCTAAAGCTGCTGCTGCTACTGTTTTATAATCTATCTTCTTAGGCTGAATTTTGATCAGTTGAGCTAATGTTGTTGATATACTTATATGTAGGAAAACACAACCGCACCAGATGATTATAAACATAATTGTCTGATGTCCGTTGGAAAGAAATGGAAGGATTGGAAAGATGAGCTTAAAAGAACTATTTATAACCTATATGATAATGATGAAGACCGTTTGGCAAATTGTCCGAATAGGGTCGATCCTGATCAATGGAAAGTTCTTGTTCAATTTTGGGGCACTAAAACAGCCAAGGTGATGCATGTCAATTCTTCTTCCTCTTTCTAATGAATATGAACACATAATCATGGATAAGTAATACTGAATTTTGTTTGTTATAGACACGAAGTAAAACCAACCGTAAAAGCAGACACGAACAAAAAATGGGACACACAAGTGGGAGGAAGGGCCATTGTCGTGTAAGGGATGAGGTAATTAACTGACTAACATGCAGAACTAAATTTAATTCCATACATTTATATATCAAATGTGTTATTGAATACTTTAGCTTCTTGTACGCTAATAAAGTTGACACAGATTAAGGATGGAGTAGTAGTAGAGCCCGATCGTATACAGGTATTCATTAAGACTCATACGAAGAAAGATGGACAGCCCGTTGATGAAGCATCAGCTTTGGCCATAGTATGTATATTTACTTGGTTCATTTTTGCATCTTCTTAGGTTCATTTTAATGGTATGCTTCTTTTATATCTATTTACATAATAAAATCTTTGCTTTTGTTCTTTTACTTACCATAGATAGGTTTCATTTATTTCAGCGTCGTCTTAATGAGGGAGCCTCTCAGATTCCTGAGTCCTCAGAGTCACCTGCTTTACGAGAGGAGTTATTCACTAGCGTACTAAAACCAGATAGGAATGGACGTGTGCGTACCTATGGCCTGGGTCCTTGTCCGAGTCAAGTGTTTGGGACTAGATATACCCGATCTCAGGAGCAACGTATCAAGGATCAGTTGCGTGCAGAGTTGCGTGCTGAGTTGGGTGCAGAGTTGCGTGCAGAGTTGCGACAAGAGGTGCTAAGAGACGTAAGTGATGAAATCACTCAATTGAAGAACCAATATGCAACCGTAGCAGCTTATATGAAAAGTGCAGGACACCCTTTGCCTCCATCACCAAATGGAGCTGGAAATGGAGATGGCGATCACACACCGTCACTAATGGACCACAATGGACAGGTAAATTGCGTTTTTTCATGGTACTTTTTGAGGCAATGAGAATAGAGTTGACCGTTTTATTGATTGAAAATACACCTGCCTCTTATGTTGATTGATCAGTGTTGTTGCCAAGGATAAGTTATGTGATTGTTAGGCTTGGTAATGCATATTTAGTGCTGTTTTTAGTCTAGATTTAAGTCCAGTTGTAGTGCCATGGGTAGTTGGAGTTGCATTCCTTTGTTATTGGTTTATGAGATTACTAGGTTGGGAATTGATATGTGCTTAGTTGTTTTTGTTTGAATTTTTTTTCCTTCTATCCAATTTCAATGCAGGTTATTCAAATCTGTTTTTAGTGTAGGTTTAGCACTTATTGAAATCTGCATTTTCAGGTTATTGACACAAAGATGCACTTTGGTTCAAATCTGTTGGAATGAAGCTAGCATTTTTTGTAGTGAAACCAGCATTTTTATAAGTTCAGTTCAGTTTCTTTCTTCTATGAGTTCATTTCTGTTTCTATTATGCATAAAGCAGAACCAAAGTATGAAAGCTGTTGGAATGACTTTGGTAGTGAAACCCGCATTTTTGCTGCAGTTCTTGGCATACTCTGTCCAAATTTCCAGCATACTCTATCCATGTTATGAAGCACAAAATCAAGGCATTAAACTTAATGGCAATGACTATCGTAATTTCATTCATAGCTTAAACACCGTTACTGGTGTAGTTTGGGAATGATGTATTTTTGTGGAATGTGTTGAAATGAGTAAATGAATCTTCAGTTGGGTTTGATGGGGGTGGTGTGTCATGAATTCCCATGTATGCTCGAGAGAGAGTGCAGAGGGGCTGTGTTGGGTCAAACCATTCACTAGAGTGCATTGGCTTGAACCTTTGAGAGAGAGAGGGAGTGAGGCTGGTATACTCTATTTTTTCCGCAGCTTTTTGTATATAATAATAATGGGTGTATATTTCACATTTGGAAGGAAACAAATGTAAATGGCGCCCATGGGAAAGAAGAATCCTTCTGCTCGACATAGGAAGGAGATAAGTTGAGAGAGAGAGAGAGAGAGAGTATGATCAATATTGCTTCCTCTGACCATTTTAACATGATCAGTCTTTAATCTGTATCCTTCCAAGGAATCTTTCCATGTACGAGTTAGAATTTCCGTGTCCGTATCCGTATTTGTATCCGTGTCCATGCATCATACCTCAGGATATTGTCATTGCATTGTGAAGCTCATTTAGTTCCTTCTTTTCTTTTTTGCTTTCGTTTCATGGAAGAAAGTAGAAATCCGTTTGTTTCATTTTTTGTAGGGGGAAGACTTGATGAAAACATGTATTGGACATAAGCTTAACAAAACTATTGATAACATTTGCATCCACTCAAATTGGTCTGTGGAATTAAAGGCTTCTGAACTGAAGCTTTTACTTGTGGAGAAGTTAGAATACACCCGGTTAGTACCCATTAGTGAATGTTGTAGAGCGAAGACTGTGTTTAGATTGACCTTTTTCATTAACTGCACCATGTGGTTGTTCTCAGGCTCAAATCCACAACGTGGAGGTTAGTAGGCTGAGTTTTTGACAACTCACTTAAACCAATAGTCACCTTTGTGTTAGGAAAAGTATTCTTGTTGGAAATGGCAGGACGTTTCCTTGTATTGGGTAATGGTAGATAGCACAATGAAATTTATGTGTCTTTGAGTATAGCTTATAGCTGTTTACACTTCTGCAACTTGTATACATAAATATGTTAGGTGTACCAATTGCCGAATCTTCGATTAATCACATACAACATGTATGACATAATGTAGTATAGAAGCCTTCTGTTGTTAGATTAGATGCAGCTGCTTGAATTGGATATTTGGTATTTAGTTGGAATGTTAAATAAGGCGGGTAGACTTGACATGGATCCAAATTAGATTTGACTACTGCTCTTGCCCATGTAAGATCGTATCGAATACCTGAAGATTTCTTGATAAGATTCTAGGTATAGTTCCAACTTTGTTCCGGCTGAATTGAAATGGGTAGTCATTAGTCTTTAGATTGTTATCTATGTGACTTGTAGATAGTAAGTCTTTTGGATCAGTTTTCATGAAAACTTGTTTTGTGTCTACAACATAGTTGTCAAAATCCACCTATGTATAAACGTGTAATTGTTTCTTGTATTTGCAGGTTGATAGGACGTAGACGGATATGGAAGACATGCAATAGGAATGACGGAAGTTCTTCTTGATAATGAAAATTGTTTTTGTTCTTTTTGTTTCGGAGTTCGCAACCAAAAGCATATTTTGGGTCTTTGTGTTGCTTAGGTTAGTAAGATCTTTTGTTTTTGGAGATACACATGCAATTAGAACATATATTTTGACTCTTTGGGTTTGATTTTTATATTGGCATTCTATGCTTTGCATTGCTATTTTTTGTTTATATATGGAACTTGCACTTTGGTTTTGCTTGTGAAACTTCAAATTGTTTTGGTTAGTTACAATTTTGAATGCAGGAAATGTGTTATCAAAAATGGAACTAGATTAGGGTAATTTGTTAATGAAAAAATCAAGTATTCAAAATGAAAGCTGCAAAAAAAAAAAAAAAAAACTTTTAGCGGCGTTTTACAAATGCCGGTAAAAGCAATGAAAAGAAAAAACCAAGATATAAAATTGGCATTTGGAAAATGCCGGTAAAAGCTACAAAAAATATGGCACTTATAAAATGCCAGAAAAGGTATATAAAAAGGGCATTTCAAAAATGCCGGAAAAAGTAGCATATAAAAAGGGCATTTGAAAAATGCCGGAAAAAGTAGTATATAAAAACGGCATTTTGAAAAATGCCGGTAATATCACCTTTTCCGGCATTAACACCACCTGCCGGTAATGAATGTATATTCGGCATTTTTTTTTCCGGCACTTTACAAATGCCGGGAAAACTAGTAACAAACGCCGGTTTTATTTCCGGCATTTCTACAAATGCCGTTTTTGTATTACCGACATTTGTTTGAGCGGCATTATTTATTTTCGTCAACAAATGCCGGGAATACTATTACCGGCATTAATTTCATCATTACCGGCATTTATGAAATGCCGGAAAAAGCTTAATTTGGCGTAGTGTTTGTGAATTTCACACTCGGGGTTTCCTCGAGGATGTATAACGGAGGACGTCTATTAAGTTCTGCTATAGAATACTAGTATTATGAGTAGATCTTCGGAGTTCCGTTGCATTGGACAAATCCTGAAACTCTTTCAAGGAAATCTCCTTTGATGATTCAATCTTCTTTCTAGATTTCTTATCCATGGCAATACAATTCTCTTTCTATTTTGTATAAACTGGAGTTACAAACCAGAGAGAGAGAGAGAGAGAGAGAGAGAGAGAGAGAGAGTTTTACAAATTCACAGTGTGAAAAAGAGGCCGGAAAAGTGATAATCACAAATTCACACTGCGAATTTTGTGTTTTACTTCGTGTAGGGGGATGAAAACAATCAGTGTTCTGAACAACACCAATTTGTAGCGGCTACACGTGCCTCCACACCGGAACCCTAGTTCTTCGTCGGAACCCTAATCTGCAAAACAGACAAGGGGTGAGCGCACCTTTGCCTCGCGTGGCAAAGGCCCTCCGATGCTTAAGTTAGTATCACGTACTGGTCTAAACCCTAATTATCAATAGGAAAGCAATAAGAGATGGCCAAATATTGCGTACCTTTTACCTCCAGGCTCACCTCGTATTTATAGGCTCACGGATGCTTGCAGTCCAAGCATCCTTGTTGCCCTAGGATCCCTACCTCGTATAGGAAACCTAGTATCTTCTGGATTCTCATTCCCTTATCTGTACGAAAGCTCAATCTTTATGGGTCTCTTTCCCATAATTATCCGAACACCCCACTCACGTTGGGTCTCTTGCTTCGATCCTTTATACTCGGAACCTTATCCTTCTATGGAATATTATCATTCCAAAGTATTCTTGCCACGTCAAGACTTAGGGTAACTTGCTTTACTGTTCGGCTTCCTCTTTGCCGAACAGTCCTCCTGGACCAATGACCTCACATGCAACTGGTCCATGTCATTATACCTGGACAAATGACTTCACATGTCTTTGACCTTATCAGCCGAACAGACTGTCTGGACCAATGACTTCATGTGTCACTGGTCCATATCACCACTCATCGAACTGACCGGCAATAAACCTATCGTGCCTGCCACGTGTCCCTAACACATCACGTGTTCGGCGACTAATCTTATCTGTTCGGGAATACCTCCCTACAATTGCTCCCCAGCCCCATCCGTTTGTCACTGTTCGGGGGCAATGGATGGGGCTTTTTAGAAACAACCATTCTGGACCATATTCGTCCAGCCCCGAGCTGTCATCTCATCTGATACCCTTTGATATTCTTGGCGGCTTCGTCATTATACCATCTCGGGGAAATAACTCCACGTGGCGTATCTCGTACGCCCTACATTAAATTTTGAACTGACGTTTCTCAAACGTCGTCAGCGAAATCTCCGCTTTCCGTTACTTTAACTTGTAACGGCGTGGAGAGAGACGCTTCGTCTCCGTTTCAAACCCTTAAACCTCTGAAAAGGGGTTCATTTGGGTTTTCTAACACATTCAAAACCCTTTCGTCGTCTCTTTCTGCTCAAGCGACTCGAAACGCCATCGCCGCCGTCTGCAACCTCCGACACCGCCGTAGTTTACCTCGTAAGGTTCTTCGTTCCTTCTCATTCATCTGTTTTAGGGATTTACTTGTACCCCCTTTATTCGTTTCATAGTCCTCTCCATATTTCAAATGGCAGATGAGGGCAATAGTGGCCCCAAAGCGGGGAAGTTTAGGAAACTCTGTGAAACCCCGTCAGCCATGGCGGCTTTTAGGATAAAGTATGAAGTTCCTGACAATGTGGGGCTTGAACTTGCCCCATTAGACGCAGATAGAGATGGGGGCACATGGGATAGGATGTGCATTCCCATTGTTGCCATTGTCGAGGGGGGAGTCAGATTCCCCCTCCATCCTTTACTCCGCCAAGTTCTAAATTGGTACAGACTGACACCAATGCAAGTTTCCACAAATTTCTTTAGGGTAGTAATGGGGGTAGAGGCTCTGAATAGAATATTGGGGACCCAACTGGGGATCTGGGACATCCAGTGGTGGTATAGCATCGTGCTAAACACCGACTATAACACTTTCTACTTGAAAGTTAGGAAAGCAGAGAAGCGTCTCGTGCTCAACCTTCCAGACTCTGCTCGCGATCACGAGATCGATTTTCTGTATGTTACCGGAGCATTTGAACCAATAGGCGAAGACGGCCAAGTGGTGGGCTTCCACTGCCCCCACATATGGGGCTACCCACGTATGCTCCTTTTTCCATTTTTCTTTTGTAGTTTGTATCTAACCTTCCAATATGGTCTCTGACTTTTACTGTGCTCTTTGCCGTGCAGCTACTAACGCAAACAAACGTCCAAGAAATGAGCCCAGTTACGTCCGAACAGCAGAGATTAACAGAATCTTGAAATACAAAGGGGAACCGGGCTCTCCAGATTATGGTCGAGGTCGTGACGCCCACGTACTACTAGGCTACGTCCCCACTTACAAAGGCTTCATAGACAGGAGGTTAGCTAACCCGAGCACCAGTGGTGCTTCAACTTCATCAGCTCCCCAACCCCAAAATTCAAGTTTGCAGGCCGGGGTCACACTTGCCGGACAGCCAGACGAAGTGACCATTCCTGTCGGCGTCCCCACTACTCGTGTGGTGCTTAGGAGGCCAAGGAGAAGACAGAGCAGGTCCGGGCAAGTGACCGAGCAACCTGTTCCCCTTGGTTCAACGAGTCAGTCGTCTTCGTCAGGCTACTCCCGATCTCCCCCAGATTTAGGTACAATGGCTCGCGAACCCCTCAACCTTAGCTCCCTCCTGTCTGTCTCAACGCGGGGACGTGGTGCTGCTAGCAGAGTGGCATCCACAGGTGCTCCCCCCCCACCCTCTCGCCGCACTAGAGGGGGGACATCCACACAGATACGCGAAAGGGACAGCTCTCTCGAAGCTGAGGACACTCGAGGGGACAAACGCCCGAGGACTGAAGACCAGTCCGCTTCCGATGTGCCAGCCGACACAAACGTCAGCCAGCCCCAGTCGCCCCCTCTCCAAGTGCTTCCCCAGACATGGGCTCCTATTCTTGTGAGAGGTGATCGGCCCATTCACGTTGGGGACAGCGCCAGTTCTTCCGAGACGGCATTGGCTCTAGCACAGGCATTGTCTCTGCCTGTTGACATGCAGAAGGAAGCTGCATCGCCCGCTGATAGGCTCGTGTCCACTGGTCTTGTCAGTGGGATTAAGGTAAACAAACTTCCTTTCATTAGCAAGAAGCTTTATTTAGACATTTTCTTTAACAAAATGTCTGGTGTTTGCGCAGTTCATCCAAAAGATGATGACTTTGGGGCAGAAGTTCCAGGCTTCTGAGGTTGAAAGGGTCAAGCTGCTGAACGATAATACAAGACTGCTCCGAACAGTCACCAGGCTTGAGCGAGAGAGAGACAATGCCAAAGCAGATTACGCTGAAGCCAAAGGCAGCCTAGAGACTGCCGAGGACAACCTCAAGCAGGCTTTGGCTGAGATTGACAATACCAAAAAGGCAGCCTTCGATGCTGGCTATGAGAAAGGCTTCGATGCAACTACAGCCAGCTACGTTGAACAGATGCCGGGCATCCAGGATCAGATCTGGGCAGCAAGCTGGGAGGCCTGCTTGACCAAGGTTGGTGTCGCTGAGGATTCTCCCCTCTGGGAAGACAATGAACTGCCAAGCCGCCGTGCTCAAGTTGCAGATGAATCCCAGGGAGATCCTGAAGACGATATCGATCAACAGATCGAGAATTTTGCTGGAGCTGAAGAAGTCCCTTCTGAGGTGCTGACGTCTGCCCCTGAAGAGTCGCCTGTCCGGGGCTCAAACGTTGACCTTATTGCTGAAGAAGAGAATGCTGGTGGCAACGAAGTTCCAAGAGAGGCTGGAACAGAAGAAGCTGGGCAATCAACTCCTGAAGTCCAAGAATTGGACTGAATGAGCCACGAAACATTTCGCAGGTCCTGAGTGACCGTAGTTTGATCTAGCCCTGCGTGGCATCAAATCATCTTTTCTTTTTTGTTTGTTTTACGTAAGTACTTTGCCCCTCGTGGCATGACTCTCTGGATTTCAACTGTTTGCTCGGCCCTTCGTGGCCTTTAATCTAGTACTTTTAGTTTGAAGCACCTCGTGCTCTCAATCTTCTTTCATTTATTGCTTTCTGCAAGTGCTTCGTACTTGGACTTCCTTTAAGAATGTTCGAACTTAAAGCTGTTTATCTGTTGTTTTGACATGTTTCGTCATAACAGAACCAAGCCTTTTCGTACTTGATCTCTTGCATGTTCATATATGCAAGCCGTGTGTGTTGGTATTCGAACCCGAACAGCCGCGTGCGTTCTATATTCATTCCAAGTTTTTCATACTTGGGATAAGTTTCCAATACTTAGATTTCACTAAGTGTTTGACATGTCTCGTTATGCCTCGCAGAATCAAGTATTTCGTACTTGATTATTTTGCATGTTTACGTATGCATGCCCCAGAGTATATTCGTACGTAGGCATGTTATAAGTATTTCGTACTTACAGGTATCTCATACCAGGTTATGATTTAAAATCCTTTTGAATTTAACTAGTTAACAGTAAGTTTCTCGGACTTATAGTATCTCATACTCTTTAGCATAATCATTTACTCGAATGATTGTACCCGAACAGCTGCATGCAACCCAAGTGTTTTCATACTTGGGGTACATTTGTTTGCAAGTTTCTCATACTTTAGCGTTTGTTCGTGCGCGGTTCTCAAGCTATCAAGCATAGATATATTCATATATGGCGTTCGTGCCAATCCCATGCTCCCCAATATGAATAATGAAAAGAAAAATCAGTATTCATATTAAAAAACCAAATATTTGAAAAAGCCAAATATACTGTGAAGAAAAGGGTGTCTTTATTCATAGACTGAACTTAAGAAACAGAAGGGAACTTTATTCGTAATTCCCACATAATCACGTGGTGAAACAGAACTAAATTCTTTTTAAACAAAGAATTTTCTCAGATTATGAGCATTCCATGGCCTCGGAATTGGGACGCCGTCCAGATCAACCAATCTGTAGGCCCCAACGCCCACAATCTCTGTCACCCGATACGGGCCTTCCCAATTGGCTCCTAGCTTGCCTTCGTTGGCTACCTTGGTGTTGCCGAGCACCTTCCGTAGTACAAGGTCCCCAACACCAAATTCTCGTGGGTGAACATGCTTATTGTAGCTCTTCATCAACTGTTCCTGGTAGGAGGCCAAATGGATTAGGGCCCTTTCTCTCCTCTCCTCGGCGAGGTCAAGCTCAATTTCGAGGGCTCTGTCATTGCCCCCACTTTCAACCAACACAGTCCTGTTCGTTGGAAGTCCTACTTCTAGAGGTATAACTGCCTCTGTACCGTATGCCAACGAATAGGGGGTCTCTCCCGTAGACCTCCTCGGTGTTGTCCTATGAGCCCATAAAACAAGGGGCAATTCATCAGGCCATTTCCCCTTTGCCTTATCCAACCTCTTCTTGATCCCATCAAGAATGGTTTTGTTAGACGCTTCTGCCTGCCCATTACTTTGAGGGTAGGCTGGAGTGGAATAATAATTTCGAATTCCATATTGGGCACAGAACGCCTTGAATTTCTTTTGAAATTGGGACCCGTTATCTGTGATCAGAGAATAAGGAACCCCGAATCGAGTAATAATACTCTTCCACACGAACTTCTCAACCATGGGCTCGGTAATTTTGGCCAGTGGTTCAGCCTCAATCCACTTGGTGAAGTAATCGGTTGCAACTAAAAGGAATTTTCGGTTCCCAGTTGCTTTGTGCAATGGACCCACGATGTCCATCCCCCATTGAGCAAACGGCCAAGGACTTGTCAAAGGCACCAAATCCTCCGCAGGTGTTCGAATCATTGGTGAGAATTTCTGACATTTCTCACAAATTTTAACATACATCTTTGCATCCTCCTGCATATGTGGCCACCAGTAGCCTTGGGTAATTGCTCGGTGGGCAATGGATCTTCCCCCAGCATGACTTCCACATGTTCCTTCATGTATTTCGTGAAGAAATCTCTGAACCATCTCGGGGTGCACGCACAACAAATAAGGGCCTGTAAAGGACTTTCTGTAAAGCTTCCCCTCTGGGGACAACCAAAACCTTGCTGACTTGGTTTTGACCTTATGTGCCTCTTTCTTGTCAGCGGGGAGTATTTCATCTCGTAAAAACTCCACAATTGGGTCCATCCAACTTGGACCTTGGTTCACTTCCAAAACTGACTCCACGCTTCTACCAATGCTCGGCTCACTCAGATACTCAACTGCAACTCTTCGCTTGAGTTCAGTTGGGACTACTGCAGCCAGCCATGCCAATGAGTCGGCATGTGCATTTTGTCCGGAGCTTATCTGTTCAATGTGGACCCTCTCGAAGGTGTCAAGCAAATCCTTGGCAGCTTCCACGTATGCCGCCATTTTTTCGTTCCGGGCCTGATACTCGCCGGACAGCTGATTTACCACAAGCTGCGAGTCACAATGCACCCTAACTCTTTTTGCCTTCAGAGTCTTCGCACTTCTTAACCCAGCTAGGAGTGCCTCGTACTCCGCCACGTTATTTGACGCGCTGAATCCCAGCCGAACAGACAGTTCTATCATAATTCCCCTAGGAGGAAAAAGAACAACACCAAGTCCTGAACCAGTATTACAAGATGATCCATCAACGAACAGATTCCATTCCGTGCCATCCTGTTCGGCTGAGACCTTGTCCCTCGTGGACAAGGTTCTACTCTCCTGTCCTTTTTTCGTAGGAGGCAGGGGAGCTACTGTGGGAGAAAACTCTGCCACAAAATCAGCCAGCACTTGGCCCTTGATTGCTGTTCGTGGTTGATAATCAATATCATACTGACTCAACTCGACGGACCACGTCGAGATTCTTCCAGAAAAATCTGCCTTTCGTAGTAGTGACTTCAATGGAAACTCAGTGTACACTACAACCCTATGGCTTTGGAAGTAGTGTGGCAGCTTTCTCGTTGCTGTCCTAAGTGCCAGGACAAGTTTTTCCAGGGGCAAATATCTCGTTTCTGCGTCTAGTAATGTTTTGCTAACATAGTAAATTGGGATTTGCTCAACTCCCAAATCCCTTAACAGGACTGCACTAACAGCATGCTCAGAAACAGCTAGGTATAAAATCAAGGACTCACCTGGCTGTGGGGTTGACAGAAGTGGTGGCTCAGCCAGATACTTCTTCAGGTCCTGGAAGAAGGGCCTACACTTGTCGCTTGATCTGCTGATAAATCTGTTGAGGGCGGCAGCCATCCCAGTTAGTCTTTGAACCTCCTTCGTGGTTCTGGGACTTTGCAACTTCTGTAAGGCCGCAATCTGGTCTGGGTTAGCCTCAATCCCCCTCATAGTCACCAAGTGCCCTAGGAATTTTCCAGAACCAACCCCAAACGCACATTTCGAGGCGTTGAGTTTTAATTTGTATTTCCTCAAGATCTCAAAGACCTCTCTTAAATCTGTGATATGCCCTCGCTTGTCTCGGCTTTTCACCACCATATCGTCTATGTAAACCTCCATAGTTCTCCCGAGCAGTTCCTTAAACATGAGAGTTGCAAGTCTTTGGTACGTCGCCCCTGCATTCCTCAGCCCAAACGGCATCACACTATAGCAGTACAAACCCCGTGGGGTGATGAAAGACGTCTTCTCCTGATCGGGCCCATACATAGCGATTTGATGGTATCCTCGATACGCATCAAGAAAACTCATTCGCTCATAGCCAGCTGTTGCGTCAACCAACTGGTCTATCCTTGGGAGGGGAAAACTATCTTTAGGGCAGGCTTTGTTCAAGTCTGTGAAGTCCACACAGACACGCCACTTTCCATTCTTTTTCTTCACGACTACAGTGTTGGATAGCCACTCAGGGTAGTGAACCTCGCGTATTGCTTTTGCCTCAAGCAATCGATTGACCTCTTCAACAACAGCATCCACATGCTGCACGGCAGCCCTACGCTTCTTCTGAATAACCGGTTTATGCTGAGGGTCAACATTCAGATGGTGACAGATTATGTCAGCATCTACACCAGGCATCTCTTCTGGTACCCATGCAAACACATCAACATATTCCTTCAGAAATTGTATTGATTCGGTCCTTTCCACTGCAGGTAACGATTCCCCAATCAAAAAATATCTTTCAGGATCAGCCTCGTTGATCTGAATCTTCTCCAAACCCTCGATCACCTTATCAGCCGGGCTTCTTCCGACATCCTCGATAGTCGGTTGGTCTGGCACTTCCAGTGTGTGAACATGATGGGCCTTTGGGGCCTTCTTAATGATAGAGATCAAACACTGTTGGGCCGCTCTCTGGTTACCCCTGATTGATTCGATCCCATTGGATCCTGGGAATTTCACCATCTGGTGGTAAGTCGAGGAGACTGCCCTCATCTTGTGTAACCAAGTTCTTCCTATAATCGCGTTATAAGAAGAGGGGACATCTACCACCAGGAAATCCGTCCTTAAGACAACTGAACCTGCCCGAACAGGCAGGGTCACCTTTCCAAGGGGCCACACTGCCCCTGCACCAAACCCAATCAATGGTGTCGTGGACTGTTCCAAATCTGTCTGGGCCAGTCCAAGCTTTTTGAACGCATCGTAGTACATCACCTCTGTACAACTTCCTGAATCCACTAGGATCCTTTCAATGTCATACTCCCCAACTCGTAGGGTTATGACCAGAGCGTCGTTATGAGGTATCTGGACCTCTCCCAAATCATCATCTGTGAAGGCTATGCTTTCTTTGCGTACATCATTCTCTCGCCCTCTTTTATTGCCCAATCGCATCACGTGCTGATCGTGCTTAAATTGCCTCTGTAACAGTCTAACCTCATTTCTCGTATAAGGTGCAGCCAACCCATGTATCATATGGATTACTCCTTTAGGATTTTGCTCATAATCCAGTTCCATGGCCTTCTCCTTTTCCTTGGGATCCTCCTGGATGAATTCCTTGAGATAGCCCCGAGAGACCAAATCATCGAGGTGTTTCTTGTACATCTCGCAATCTTCAGTCATGTGGCCCCAAGCCTTGTGGTAGCTGCAGTGCTGATTCGTAGCACGTCTAGCGTCCTTATCTCCGCCAAGGCTCGGAGGCCACTTGAAATATGGTTGATTCTTTATTCGATAAAGAATCCTGTAAATTGGCTCCTTCCAAACAGTATTGATAGAAAAGAAGGACTTGGGGTCAGGGGCTTGCTTTTCCTTATACGGATCCTTCTTAGCCTGCCCGTAATCTTTGCGCTCCTTGTATGTTTTGGGCTCAGGCTTGTCCGCCTTCTTTGCTGGCGTCTTAGGCTCTTCGGCAGCAACCCTGCCGTCTTCGCGGAGTATGTCATCTTCCATTCGGGCATGCTGCTCTATTCGCTCCATCAGTTTCGCCAGCGTAGACACCGGATGTTTATTCAATGAGCGGCGCAGTTCTCCCCGAACAGGCAAACCAGTTTTGAAGGTTGCTATGGCATACTCTTCACTGCAACTTTCAATCTCGTTGAAAGTTTCCCAGTACTTCTTGGCATAATCTCTGATCGGCTCACTTTCCGCCTGTTTCATAGTGGATAGACTCTCAAAGGTCTTTGGGGCCTTTCTGCTTGTCAAGAACCGAGCAGTGAATTCTTCAGCCAACTGCCTCCATCCTCTTATGGATCGTGGTGCTAGTTTATGAAACCAGCTTAGGGCCACCTTGCCAAGACTTGATGGGAACATTTTGCAGAGAATGGCATCATCACCATCATGCATGAACATGGCCTGTTGGTAATGCTGTATGTGAGACACAGGGTCCGTGTTTGTCTCGTAAAGCACGAACGCTCCGTGCTTCACTCTGCTCGGCAACCTGGCCTCCTGTAGCCTTTTAGCAAACGGGGAGGCTGCGATGTTACTCAGGGCTTTACGCGCCGCTTCTCGTGCGGACACTGTCCCTTCTTCTTTTTCAACCGTCTTATGAGCTGTGGCTTTGGCCCAATCAGCATCAGGTCTCTCGTACCTATCACGGTGGTGCTTCCTCGTCTTTTCTTCAGATGAGGAACTTCGTTCTCTGCTCCTTCTTCTTCGTGAAGACGCCCTTCGCCTTTCTGGCGTACGGTCTCCACTTCTGCTTCTCCTTCTCCGTGGGGAAGCTTCACACCGTCTCGTGGTGGGACTGTTACTCCTGCCTCTTCTTTCTTGTGAACGGGGCTGTTTATGGACTAGTAAAGCCCTCTTGTATTCTCTAGAACTCCTTCGCGAAAGTCCGGAGTCCTCCGGGTGATCTCGTACCCGCTGTAGCTCTCGTATCTCGTACTCTCGTCTCTTAATCAAACGAGCGTACTCCTCAATTTCTTTCCTCTTTGTGTCGAGGATATCTTCACTGTTATGAACACTTTTTGAACGGTCCACCGATGCCTCTCTTCGGTGGGACTTGCTCCTTCTCGTGGAGCCAGTAGCTGCTCTATCCTCTCTTCCAGCGGGCTTTCTCGGAGCTCCTGGTGGAGATTTATCCCCTCCACCAGTTAACTGGTTCTTTGGATCGAACGGCGTGGTTGGATCTTCTTCCATCATGGTTATATTTTCACGAATTGGTTCGTTTCCCACAGACGGCGCCAATTGTAGGGGGATGAAAACAATCAGTGTTCTGAACAACACCAATTTGTAGCGGCTACACGTGCCTCCACACCGGATCCCTAGTTCTTCGTCGGAACCCTAATCTGCAAAACAGACAAGGGGTGAGCGCACCTTTGCCTCGCGTGGCAAAGGCCCTCCGATGCTTAAGTTAGTATCACGTACTGGTCTAAACCCTAATTATCAATAGGAAAGCAATAAGAGATGGCCAAATATTGCGTACCTTTTACCTCCAGGCTCACCTCGTATTTATAGGCTCACGGATGCTTGCAGTCCAAGCATCCTTGTTGCCCTAGGATCCCTACCTCGTATAGGAAACCTAGTATCTTCTGGATTCTCATTCCCTTATCTGTACGAAAGCTCAATCTTTATGGGTCTCTTTCCCATAATTATCCGAACACCCCACTCACGTTGGGTCTCTTGCTTCGATCCTTTATACTCGGAACCTTATCCTTCTATGGAATATTATCATTCCAAAGTATTCTTGCCACGTCAAGACTTAGGGTAACTTGCTTTACTGTTCGGCTTCCTCTTTGCCGAACAGTCCTCCTGGACCAATGACCTCACATGCAACTGGTCCATGTCATTATACCTGGACAAATGACTTCACATGTCTTTGACCTTATCAGCCGAACAGACTGTCTGGACCAATGACTTCATGTGTCACTGGTCCATATCACCACTCATCGAACTGACCGGCAATAAACCTATCGTGCCTGCCACGTGTCCCTAACACATCACGTGTTCGGCGACTAATCTTATCTGTTCGGGAATACCTCCCTACACTTCGGATTTGTTTTTTGTTTTTTTTCCTGAAAAGGTCGCTGGAAAAGTGAAAAAATCACTTTGAATTTGTGAATTTCACGCTACGAATTTTCAGTCGCCGGCTGGAGGTGGTCCCCTGAAAAAGTCACCGGCTGGAGGTGGTTGCTGGCTGGAAGTGGTTGTGCAATGGAGGTGGGAGGGGGTGGTTGCATTTAATGAAAGGTAAAAGGGTAATGTTCATATAAGATTATCCTTAAAGGTAAATAAAAATTGAGTTCATCCTTAGTGGGAATAAAGTATAGATTTTCTAGACCCACAGGTAATTTTCCGCCATAAATATTATAGAAAATTAGAGGTCAGTCCCCCTTTTTTAGGTTCAGTTTGATCCCAACCCTGAATATTCTTGCCATAAATAGGCAAGGTTATGTTGCTTAATGTCTTTTTTGCCCACAAAGATCCAACAAGAGTAAATGCTGAACTCCTTCCCCCATCTCTTCCCCCCCTCTCTCTCTAAACTAGACCCAGCAAGGCAACACCTCTCTCTGTCACTCTCCCTCCATGATGGAGCAGCGCCGCCGACCGCCGCCGCTGTCATCTCCTCTCCGACAATGTCGCTGTTGCGCTGCCCCCACTACGGTCCTCCTCTGCCACATCACCGGCGAACATCACAGGTGGAGATCACCGACCGAGGCCCACTACATCAAGCAGCGCCAGCTCCTCTCCTTCACCGAGGATGACACCGACGACTGCATGAGCGACGACAACTTGAGAATCGTCGACGATGTTGGCCAAGACTAGCACCAGCGACGGCTTCCACTCGATGGAGATACTCGTACAAACAAGACGACGAACGCATGAGCGGCAACGAGTTAGAGAATTTAGGCCAATGGCGGATTCAATTTGCTAAGGAGAGTTGTTAATTAATTAATTAATTCAGTCTTTACCGTCTTTAATTAATTTCGAGATATGATCGAATTCACACTGGTGCGAGGAGATCGAAGATGGAACATCTTATCATCTCCATAATCATGTCTTTCTTAGCTATTACTGGCACGTACCACGTGTTTGGAAGACATGGTTTTAATTTTCATAATGATGCACAAAGTTAAGCTCTGAATTTTGAGAAATAAGTATTTTCAATGAGAACTGTGTATTTTATATGAGAATTGTGTATTTCTGTGAGAACTCCCCATGAGAACTGTGTATTTTATATAAGAACGATATATTTTTTATGAAAACTGTGTTTTTTTTTATGAGAACTGTTATTGTCCGTGATGATTGTCTATGAGAACTGTGTATTTTTCTATGAGAATTATATATTTTTTATAAGAACTGTGTATTTTAGTGTGTGGTGAGGCTATTTGAACAATGTATTTTCCAGTTCACATAACCATTTTACATGACAACTGTCTATGAGAACTGTGTTTTTTTTCCGAAAATTGTGTTTTTTTTTATGAGAACTATTATTGTCCATGATGATTGTCTATGACAACTATATATTTTTCTATGGGAACTGTCTATGAGAACTGTGTATTTTCTATGAGAATTGTGTATTTTCTGTGAGAACTCTCTATGAGAACTGTTATTTTATATAAGAATTGTATATTTCTATGAGAACTGTCTATGAGAAGTGTATTTTTTCTATGAGAACTGTTATTGTCCATGATGATTGTCTATGAGAACTATGTTTTTTCTATGAAAACTGTTTTTTTATGAGAATTGTTATTGTCCATGATGATTGTTTATGAGAACTGTTTATGAGAACTGTGTATTTCAATGAGAATTGTGGATTTTCTGTGAGAATTCCTTATGAGAACTTTATTTTATATAAGAACTGTATATTTTCTACGAGAACTGTCTATGAGAACTGTTATTATCTATGATGATTGTCTATGAGAATTGTATATTTTTTATGAGAACTGTGTATTTTAGTGTGTGGTATGTTATTTGAACTGTGTATTTTTCAGTTCACATAGCCATTTTACATGAGAACTGTCTATGAGAACTCTGTTTTTTTTTTTATGAAAACTGTATTTTTTTCTATGAGAACTGTTATTGTCCATGATGATTGTGTATGAGAACTGCGTATTTTTTTATGAGAACTATGTATTTTAGTTTGTGGTAAAACAATTTAAACTGTTTATTTTTCAGTTCACATAGCCATTTCACACAGTTCTCATAGAACTGAAAATAAGAATTGGCAGTCCAATTCACAGAGACTAGGGTATTTTTGTCCGAAATAATATGAGTAAGAAATTGATTCTAAAAATATAAATTTTACTAAAAATGGACATGTAGACAAAAAGTTAAAAAGAATGGGCAAAATAGTAAAAATACATGAAAAGTCAAAAGAAATGACTAAAATAAAGAAGAATTATTGTTGTCAGGACTATTTGAAGTCCGAACCTAGAAAACGGGGCCGGCCAAAAAATTTATCTAAATATTACATCAATGTGGGTCATCCTTTATTAACTAATATCCCCTACTATCTTATTTCCTTCTTAATTAATGCCCCTAATTCTTTCTCCGCATGCAAACGGGCCTGAAAGTAAACTTTTCGTCTACCAAGCCCGCCGCTTAAATCTTTTACTATTTGTATGGAACTCATGATAATAGAAAAACTTTTATTTTCCCTTAATTTATCGATCATGAGTCACGACTAGGCTTCTAACAGTATTCACATGGCTGTCTCAATTCAAAAAAGAAAAAAGAAATTGAAAGAGAGTCTAAAATCAACACACCTTACGCCGCCATTGAGCAGGATGCGAAGACTATTTTGAGTAAGGGTGTTTATGCTAATTTATACATTAATTTATACAGAATAATTTTGATTGTCTTTATTCAATTTTTTTTTTGTTTTATGCCAAACTTTTATGTGATATGGGTGAGTAAGGATGTGAGGAATCGGAAAAGTAAAAAAATTTAACTTTTACACAAATATTTTGGAAATATCCAAACAAAAACTCAAAAAGTCAGTTTTGGGTTTTTTTGTGTGGATATTTCTCAACATACTTATATAAAATTTATAATTTTTTATTTTTTCGATTTCTCTTATTCTTACTCACCCATATCACATAAAAATTAGGCGTAAAATTAACAAACGCTAAAAAGATTGAATAAGAACAAAACCAAAAAATTATGGTGCATATCACTAATGTGAACAGTTGCAAATATTCCCTTAATGCTACAAAGGATTTTCAAAATTACTATTCACACCATAGTATTGTGTACTTTCGGCCAAATCCTGCCCCGAGAGCCTTACATTCATTGAATCTTGCAAGTACCATTGCCGAAACCTTACGGGTGTTTTGGATAAATAATCTATTTGGGATTATTTTTTGTTCTTATTTTAAATTTTTTTTTTCTGCTTTTGTTAGTTTTTCATTAATATTTTTTTTTAGATTATTGCTTCCTCATCATAAGAGGAATCTAAAAAGTAAAAAATTACGATCGAAACCTAAATTATTTTGAATAAAGACAAAAATAAACCAACGAATCTTTTTGTCTTTATTTAAAAAAAATTGGTTTTGACCATAATTTTTTGCTTTTCCGATTTCTCTCGTCGTGTGGAACCAATAATTCATAAAAATTTGATGCGAAACTAGTAAATGCAATTTTTTTTGAAAAAATAATAAAATAAGCCAATTGATTTATTTAGCCAAAAGACCATTAACTCGGTGGTAGTATTATTTTTGGAAACTCGCATTCCTGAGGTAAAAACCTACCCACTAGGCTACCATAGTAATTAGTGTCTCGTTTCAACAATCATCTAAATGGCTAACCAAAGTCATCACAAGTCCCAACACAGTTTGTATTTCGTTCTCAAAGTCCTCACAAGCTATTCACTACTCAATCTGTATTTTATAGGGACATGGCTTGTCTAATTAGGACGGCAGAGATGCAATTCAAGTGATTGCAACTGCCGGTTAGCATTTGCAATGGTCCAGAGTTGTTTTGAATCTTTTACCAGTAATAATATACTCTTATGCACCGGTAAATTAAAGATTCAATAGATCTAAATCTTTAATTGTCAATAAGAACGGTCCAGATTAAATTGTACACCTTTATCTGCAGTCAGAGAAGTCGGATCCTTTTAGTCATCACAAGTCATAACACAATTTGTATTTTATTGTCAAAGCGTGGAAACCAAATGCTCAATATACACCTTTCTCTGCCGACAGAGAAGCCGGATCCTTTTAGTCATCACAAGACACAACACAATTTGTATTTTATTGTTAAAGTGTGGAAACCAAATGCTCAATGCATACATTCCTCGATCTGCAGTTAGAGAAGCCGGATCTTTTAGTCATCACAAGTCACGACACAATTTGTATTTTATTGTCAAAGTGTGGAAACCAAATGCTCAATGCTCAGGTTGACATATGAGCATGGGCAAGATTTTCAAACATATTGCTCGAGATATTTTTAGTGCGGACCAGAAATTAATTTGAAAGCAATGTTTCCGTCCCCACGGGCTTATTCAATCAACTTGTTGAAAGTGTTCGGATTCTGCCATCTGGATCTTTTGACTAATCGAATGGCTGGAAATAGCCTTTCTTAATCGAATGGAAAATGAGTGCATATAATGTACAGAAAATAAATTCATTACATTGCCGGAGTAAAAGTCACTTTTTCACCATCGCCATTGTGGGCTCCATAGTGTGTTAGTTATTGATAAGAGTTGTTCATCTTGCAGGGCTCACATGGTAGAATATTCATGTAAAAAATTAGCTTGATCAGACGTTGATAAGTGTATCGAATTTTGAATTTATTCTGTAAATGGACAATCATAGACAATTAAACTTTAAAATTATTGATAAAATAAGACCGGCCATTTTATGAACCAAATTTAAATTTTGATATATTTGTTGATATTCGATCAAATTTAATTTTTTGTAGAGATATAATACTATACATGCCGTGCCCCCTTTAAGATGAATAATTTAGATTACAACAATAAATACCCAATGAAGCTCCCAATAGCAGTGGTAGAAAAATTGAACTTTTACACCAGCGTAAAGAATTTATTCCCGTATGAACGTACTCGTGTCACCAAGGTCCAAAAAATGAGGCTGCCACAGTATCTTCAAATCAAATTCTTAAAATAATATTTGTGATTCATTTGTCAAGACATATATTGTAATTTGTAAGTCGTTGTCTGGGTTATCAACGTCTGTTGAAAACGAGTGCAATTTTGTTCACAACGGTACCCTCTCTCTTATTGATTGAAATGGTATAGGTTTCACTCATGTAATACATTTTTTAATAAGCATGACACCAATTTGTAGTAGGATCCACACCATTTCAACCAATCGAAAGGAGAGTAATCTTTACCCTCTTTTAATGAGGGTGAACAAAATTAAATTCGCTCAACACGATCCAGCTGACAAGTTTTATGAAATTAATGCAAGGTCTAAGTTAAATTTTTGACTGAAAATGGGGCAGCTAATTAGCTACCCCTAACAAAATGAATGTCAAAAAAAAAGAGGTCAGTAGTTCAACTTCTCTTTCAATGTGCCAGTCGAACTATTAATTCAAACATACTAACTTTCAAGAATAAAAAATGGGACAGAAGTCAAGAACTAATTAATGTGAAAGCTAAAAACAAAAAAATAAAATGAAAAAGCATTAACGGTAGGTAGTGAGAAGACTCGAAACAAATCATGGAGAGCTGAAATGGTATTATACTACATAACAATTCAATAAGTACAAGGGAAAAACTCCATAAGTTAACTCAAATCTTTATTTGTCTATATATACAATACTTCATCTACGATAAGTTCATATGTATTCAGAACGAAACCACATCAAATAATCTAGAAAATAAATGTGGAGTGTCTTCAACCTCGTAATATTGTGGGCAAGATCCAAAGTAAATCTCGTCCGGACACTTAAGTTTCTGGATACTTTTTGTGGTTTAATTCTGTATATGCATGTAGTACAACTCCAGCTCCTGATTTCTATATACCACACTAATAAAAAACCAACAAATTAACCTTAAGGCAGGGTTTTAAATAAAATCTCAGTATCGGGAAACGTAGCGTCGGTGATACGGCCATGTATTGGCTCCTACAAAGGTAAATAAAGGTATTGGAAGGTTCAAAATTCCGTTACGATTCATACAACACGTAACGACATATGTTTAAAACCCTGCCTTAAGGGCCTATAGCTTGACCTTCCTTTTGCACTTCTGATCTTGAATAGCCTGGCTTGTGATATTGATAGACATGGTGCAATTCATCTTCACCACAACATGTTTCTTGATTATGCTCAACATCTTCACCCTCCCACCAACTCTTGTAAAGCTGCTCATTGCCAAAATCCCACTCGCGGCATCACTCGGCAGATTAGGATTAGAAATGAGCGTACCAATGATGATATCCACCGTCATGTTCATTCTCATGGTCCGCCGGGCTTTACTATGGCCCGGCGGGCCACGCGCCTCTCCTATCACCGTACCATGGTAATAGATTGTGGTTGTCGTGTTAGGATATTTGAAGGACGCGACATTAGGATTTTTGATCGATACATCAACCGTCAAGGTCATGTTGGACCCTGATTTGGGAATGGTCGTGCCGTTGATCAGCTCAAGCTTGTCGACGGTAACGCTGTTCATCGTTATGATCGGGTCTTTGACTTTGAACACGGTGAAGATCAAGATCACAACGACTATGATTTGGATGAGTAGGAGAGCTAATATGCATCCGCAGCACTTGATGTATTTCTTGTTGCGGATTTTCTTTAGGTATAAAGCGGCTTCTTCGTCGTCGCTGCTAGGGCGGATAGAGGCCGGGGCTAGAGGTCTGTGCTCTTTCTCTGCCATGGAGAGAGAGAGAGAGAGAGAGAGAGAGAGAGAGAGAGAGTAGTATTTCTGAGTTTGTGATGGTTATTTATATTGGTTATATGCACTTTTAGATGGTAAATTATTCAGTACCCAGTGGCACTCATGCATGGTGCCCCAAACCCTTGATCAATAGATTCAATACTGTTGAGTAGTAGTATTATTTTACCTTATCTCAAAACCTACTTTGAGCCGTTGGATGCCCATGCACTAGCTTTTATTTTCTGATCCTGAACGGTGGTAATTGAATTGGGCTCAGTGGCCTTTACTTTCATTGTCCGCACTTGGATCTCTCTCGTGCGTGTAAGTTTCACATGTGTGATATTGTTGTGTTTAAATTGTTGTGTACTTAGACTTGTTGCTCTTTTATTACTCATAACTTGCACTATATCAGTGCGAGCCTTGATCCACATACACTCATAGTCCATATATGGGCATGTATGGTTCGCGCGGACATCTATTCATGAATCCTGACAATTCAAAACACAATGTACTGGCAGCTGAGTAGTCCGCATTTTAGCTTAAAATGCGGTGGTCTACATGTGAAACACTCCGCATATATATATTTTTTGTCAATTTCACGCGAGTACCCTTAAAATCATGTTGCGAACACATTTAACGGCTCGGATCATCAAAATTTGATCGGAAAAGAAAATGCCGCATTTTAAGAGGTTCTTATTTGAAATTTTCCCCACACACACATGTATGTATGTATGGAGATTTTACAAAGAGCTAGCAGAGAAAAAGAAAACAGTGTTGAGCATTCGTGTTCTCTCCAACACAAACACACAAACTTATACTTCGAGTGTCGGCCAAATAATTAAATCGGAGTGCCAGTTCACTTAACTAGTGGTACAAAAGCGAACTTGATAATCGTTTTATATTGTGGAAGAAGGGAAAATTACAATACATACTCCTTAATTGGATATATATCATATGCATCCATAAAATGTTATAAATTATAAAAAAAAAAATTACAAATCGTATTGCTAAAAAGTTACGAATTGTATAAAAGTTACGAGATACATCAAAATGTTATAAATTATAATGATAATGTTACAAATCATACTGCTGAAAGGTTATGAATTTTAGAACAAAAATTACGGAACACACTAAAATATTATGAATGAACCATAAAATAAATACATATGGTACTTTCCTTTAAAGGGTATCTATTGTAGACTTTCCTGTTGAAGAAATACCATCCAAAAGCAAACTTAATATGCGTGCCTCGACCACCTCACAGATTTTTCTGATTAAACTCTTCCATTGCTATTTTGTATGTTATACGATGGTGGATTATTTGGTTATTACTTCTTTAATACTATGTTGAGGTTATCACTTTAACATCAAATTCTATATAAGATTACAATTATTTCTAACAAATACGGCTTATGTACACGAGCCCCACGACTAAATGTATCGATTTCATTTAATTGTGCGATATTGAAAGGTTCCAGGACATTGAATAATTACTACTTAGTGGGGCTGCTATGAGGTTTAGTTTTCCACATTTGTTGACTTCAAAAACTATATCAATTTGCTTATCCAGTGACGTTTTCCTATGTTTTGATGTTACAACTAATGCTACTAGCTAGGGCTCTATTATTATAATGACTGATATGGAGAAATAAAAATGAATAAGCTACAAAAAGTACTCAAGCATCCAGAGATAACGTTGTAGTGGATAAAAAACAAAACAAAGGGGCGTATAGGAATCATTCATTTTAATTACACCTATTTTAAATAAGTAATTCTTCGTGATAGGAAAAATGTTTTCCACGTGTAATTGTTAACCAGAACTAGGTGCTTCGCGACGTGCAAGACACGTCTATCATGCCCGTTGTGGAGATCGATTTTGATTGTTTCTGAAATTTTAGATGCGTATGGGCATAGCAATTTTAGATGTGTATGAGCATAACAAAAGTTGTACGCATAAGTTTAATCAAGGGTTTGATCATAACTAGTTTTGTGCTACATAAGTAGCTGCGATTTATGACTAACTAGACGACTTTGGCTAGCATCAAAGTAGAGTTTGTACAAGTTAGACAAAACAAAAGTCTTTGGATTGCAAACATGAGTCTAAATTCCAATACAGAAAAGAAATGGGAAAACTGAAATAATCCCATGTATAATGTATCTATGGTGCATAAATATCAAGAAATAGAGAATCAAGAAGAAACCAAGACAACTTTCTGTCTATTTCCTCCAAACATAGTGTTCGTAAGTATCAATCAGGCTTAGATTACTAAAAGTACAATTGCCTATATTAAGCTTACAATAATGCTACATACACTCCTATCAAAGCTCTTGACTAACCTCCAGAGAGATACACACAACCAACATCAATGGAAATCCTAAAACACTACATTTCCACGTCATGAGTTAACAATCGGGAAAAAATATGTATAACACAGGGACAAAGCATACTCCCATTCAGGTGCATAACATAGAAATTCAATAGTTGTTTTAATCATAAAACAAAGATCAGCGAGAAAGGGTAGCACCACAGCCACATTTTTTAATCTTGTTATTGAACTATGTTGTTGCTTACGATTTGTTAATAACCTAGATTAATGGATGCGTCCAACACGGAGCAACCGGAATATAGATGCACACATGCTACTTTAATTACTTGATTCTAATAAACACAGGAATATCTTGCACACATACCATCACCAATATGCAAAGTTAGCAACTTTGACCATTCCAAACTACATTAGCAAGCTCAAATCTCAAATCTTTAGAAGTCGTTAAAATATGGCGTAATCTAACCCCAACAAAAGTGCTACATATTGCCTAATGTTAAACAATGGAAACTGTAGAAAAGATAGAAGCACATTCCAGCCACATCAATCACATCCAAATATGAAAATGGAACTAAAACAATTGATCCCTAGTTTGTATATGAGGGCTCAATAACAGATTTAATTTCTACTGCAAAAAAAAAAAAAAACTAAGCAGATAATGCATATGAACACCAACTTTTCACATAGGGGCCAATTGGAATAAAACCCAGCCGTGGGATCCAAGTTAACACCGAACAGTTCCAGTCTGAGGTTTATCTATACAAATGCAAAAGGGCTAGCATCAAAGTAGAGTTTGTGCAAGCTAAGTTAGACAAAGCAAGAGTCTTTGGATTGCAAGTTCTTCATGTCAAAAAAAAAAATATATATATATATATATATATATATATATTGGGTTAAGAAACTGCAATTTATGCTTACCGACTTCTAACCCATCAAAATTACAAGTACCATTTTCATCTCCTGCATGTTGAGTACTCAGTTGTTCCTGAGCAGCTGCTATGCATGAATTTATTGACTAGCAAGTAATTGGTGAGTTCACCAGGTTTTCTGCTAGCATTGTTAGTCAAGATTGAAAATGACTGAAAATATTGATGACTATCGAAAAATGCAGCTAACTTCAATCTTCAAAAGCCAAAGAGGATTATGATATCATACTCGTACACCTTCCGCTTATTATTAGCCTCATTTTCCATTTTGAGATATTCCAAAATATTAGTCTCTCTTTGAAAAGATACATGCTTCTAGATTTCCAAAAGTAGGTTACTAGCAAGAAGAGATTCATGAAATAAATGAGCTCTATAAGATACATTTCTGTAAAATATATTTGTAGAAGGGTTAGAGTCTAATGGATCAAGATGAGAATTGATGTTTAAAGGTAAAGGATAAGACACCCATGTATCTACAAAATTGATACATTAGACTCTAACCCTTGCAAAATCATACAATTACAGATCATCGTCCAACAATTTTTTCTTCTTTTTAGAAGAACATCACTAATAAATTATAAGTAATCTTCCCCATAAAACTGATCATTACTATAACCAATTTAAATTCGTTAATTAATGGAACTTACAGTGCCATTCACATGTGCACGGTTGACGACACTACAGGTACCTGCAAGGTAGAAAATAATATTCATTCAGTCTATTCAAGCACTATAATCTCCATAAATGCATAGATCTTCTCATTCTAGAATGGAGTTTCAATTCCACAGTTCAATATTCTCATTAATCCTATTGATCCACGGTGAACATATCTTTCAAAGAAAAAGAAAGAAATAGCCATGACAAAGACTAGTGATAAGCACCAAATATTGTAGATATTTGGTGCACTTGCTCCTCCTTTAAAGCATTTTAACTTGTGTTTATTTAGCTTTTATAATGATTTTGCACGTAAGGTTTGCTTGAGGATGTTTCAGGTTTCATGCGGTAACAAGGGTGATTTTGATGCCATGGACATGCCTCGGGGGAGTCCGAGCTTCCAAGACCAAGTGGTGAAGGGCCACCGTTCTCCAATGAGCAAGATATGAAGCAACGGGTGAAGTTTGGAAGCGTCGGGTACCAAGTTTTGAAGCTAAAGGCCAATTTTGCAGTTAACAAGGCTGTATAGATACAACCATTTCGGTTGTATCGATATAGTGGCCTTATCTTTTGTACAGAGAACAGCGTATCAATATACCGTTTTGGTTGTATCCATACAGCTCCTCTACGAAGAGTTCCCAACACAAGCTTAACAGCTCGGTATCCATACAACCGTTTTGGTTGTATAGATACAGATTGCTTACTGACAGCTTTTTACAGTTTTTCAACCTTCCATATTTGGAAACTTGCTACTTGTAGTATCCTTTTGAGATATTTTGAGAGAGGAAGTTGATTTTCGTATAAATATCCCTCTCCTCGCTCCTAGAATGGTTAGTCTTTCTTGCTTTAATTGGTCTTCCTAGCTAAGATTCCATTAGAGCTTTGTTTCAAGCTTTTGGTTGTATTTCTTCAAACAACTCAATAAGTCTTGCTGGTTTGATTAATTCTCAAGTATTAAAGTTGTTTGTATAGTTGAGATCCGTTATAATATCAAGTTTATTTTCCGTTCTATCGGTTAAATCTTATGCTTCAATTTTGTACCATGCTTAGTTCTTTGAGTATGTGTGAGAAGTCGATTAGGCTTGGCCATGGGGTGAATAACGCCTCGTGACTTAGGTTAATCTTGTTTTTCTCAACTCGAGACTTGAAGTTTGGCTTGTGAAATGGGAAGGGTTCACCTTTTATGAAACAAAACTTACCGATGTTAATCTCCGGTGATTATGTGCTTGCTCACATGGTTTCGGAGCGATGTCTCGGTTTGTGTTTGTCAAAAGAACGAAAGAGCTCACTTATTTTCAATACTACATTTCTAGTTTTTCAATGGTTTCATGGTTAAATCTTCCGGTTGATAGCCTATACTGTGCAATTCAACCATGTTTTCGTTGAGAATGGTTTGATGGCTTAACTTGCGGGTGTTAGTAACACCAACGCCTTGCCGCTTGTTTAATCTAGTTAAAACTCATTTTCTAGTCTTTTTCATAAGAGTATTTCTCACCTTTTAAAGCTAAACCAAAAGTTGGACGTCTAAACGCCGCAAACCCTTACACCTACAAATCCTAATCAAGCTATTCGAAGCTCTCTGTGGGAACTATTTCGGACTTTCGGATATTATGCTGACAACGACCTAACCCTACGCTTGGGGTGATTCAATCTTTTTCAACGGTTAGGTTGTGGCGAAGCACTTAGCCCAACTAATGAGTAAAACTTTTTTAAAAAATGCCCATTGGAAGTTGTTATATCAATGTGTCCCCAGAAAATGAGCCATTGGCTTCATACTTCCTTGAGAAGCTGGTACATCGATAGAGATACAATCCGGAATCGACAATGCGGTTCAAAAAACCCATCTTTGCAAGGAAAAACCTGTCACCAATCACGTTATAAGAATTAAAATTCAACCAAAACACATATACCAAGTAAAAATTTCGTAAAATCAGTCAAAAGCAAGCCTTTCCTACTCCAAATTCTAAGAAGGAATTAGGGAATACACGCTTACAATCAGTCACACAAAACAACGGATGGATCTCATGATGACAACTCATGAGTTCCTAATCAGTCTTGCAAAAGGAATGATATTGGTGAGAATGTGTATTGAACTAATAAGGGATAATCAACACCATCAACCATTCCTACTAAGTAACCCAATAAAATGCGATTATGTTCATATGGGGCTAATAACTTTTTAATCTACATAGTGATTCATAATAACCAGGATTCCCAAAAAACACTTAATAAGGTCATGGCTAATATCTAGTAAATTTTCTTCTGAAACCTGGAAAAGTGAACAGAAAACATACCCAAATCCTTCCAAACAATCCCATGACACAACCTGTGGAACCGCCGGTATCACACCTGGTAATGGTGCAGTCAACTGCTTCTGCAAACCCTCCCACCAATTTCGTGCCATACCCTTTAAACTGAACGTTGCTAATGTCACCTTCTGGGCGTCGATCACACCCATGGCATCAAACACCCTTACCATAAACTTCAACCACTCATCTGCCTCACCGGGAATCACAGACCCCCCAAACTTTGTGGTGAACAGCTTCATAAACTGCTCCAACAAGCTAGTACCCGTTCCACGCTCCATTGCCTGTGCAGTCTGCAATTGCATAAGGATTGCTTATTGTTCTGTATATTGAGCCATAGATGGCAAATTTCTTTCAGTGTCCCCCATAATTTGGTGTTTGCAAAGGAACATGTGATTGCTCCACCCCATTTCCACTAGATGCGACTTCCTCAGGATGAACCATATGCTCTGAAGCCATTTCCAAATATCTGTTTAAGCCACTTAAACCACAAGTAGGAAACACAATTAGCAATATAACTCACACGTTAGTCATTCGCTAACTCTAATCCATCAACATAAAACTCCTATGGTCCACTACCAAACCCCAAACGACTCTCAACACAGAGATAGGAACATACTAGCGCTCTGAAACCAAGCTGTCATGGCTCGGTCTGCAAAACGACACCCATTGTGGGCCCAAGTCGGCGCGGCCACGTGGCATTCCAGATCATCAACCGAACAACCACTCAACAGCAATAAATAACTCAGAATAAACTAACGGAAGTCGATCTTAACATTAAAATTAACAAAAGAGTCCACGTTAGATTCACAACACTTCAAACTTAGCATAATCAAGTGCTTGACATCATTGTTACAAAACGAGTCGACAGAATGTGTAAGTTAACCCTCTACCACTGACACGACCAACAAACACTCGAAACTAGCTCGAGCAATCCTCAAAATGCAGACTGGTAGTGGACCAACTCTACGATCTCTTGCTATCTAGCAATCCAAAAAGGAAAACCAGGAGTGTTTGAGATATGGAATATCTATATAATAAAACAGAAGGGTCTTTGGGAATATTCCTAAAGAATATTCCTTTTTAATGGTTCAGATTTCTCCATGACACAAATTTTATCTACCCATACAAACAAATCTAAGGGTCCAGATTTCTCTCCCATTCACATACAAACCAATGGCACCTATAATTTTCACCTAAATTACAACTGTCTGCCATGTCTTTGTTACTGCAGATCGTCTTCCCCTTTCCCTTTCCCTTTCCGTTTCATGTTAATTTCAAAATTCAAATCCTCTCTCTCTCTCTCTCTCTCTCTCTCTCTCTCTCTCTCTCTCTCATAATAGTGAGAAACCCGGCCACCACCACCCCTCCAGCCTCCTCATTCCCTTCATCACCCGCGCTGTGCACAATGATTTTTCTACTTCCATCTCTAGTTTTTCATTGTACTCCCTCCTTAATAACCAGCACCGGCACAATCGAATCCCTCTGGGTGTCTACCCTCCGTTCATCTGTAGAGGTAATTTTTTTTATCTGTAACTTCGTTCTTCCATTTATGCTCTTCATATTTTTTTGCCTGTTTTGTGTTTGTTAAAATGCATGTGCTAAGAGAGTGAAAATAGTGGACAATGAGTTAATTCTTTACGATCCATTTTTAGGAGCAAACATATTTATGTGATAGGGAAGAAGTATTCATCAGAACGTCCCAAATTTAATACGATTGATGCTGTAAGATTACTTCTTTTTGTCCATTCTGTTTTGTGTCAAATTAATTTGTTTGAGTTGTCAAACTACGGCATCATAGATGTGACTCTACTTGAATCTTATTTTCTAGAAGAACATACATTTCGATTTGGGCGTCCTTGGGTTCAAAACTCATCTGCCCCTTATGATTGCTTTCATGTATGTAATTTATGTTAGTACTAATTAAGCTTATGCTTGCAACCTAATCCTTGAACGGATTTTTTAAGAATTTATAAATGTGAAATAAAAACAAAAGCTTAAGCTTAAGCCTAAAATTTTGTATGCACTGAGGTTTCAAAGTGCTAGCCAGCAATTTAAGGAATTTGACGAAGAGCGGCATAGTGTGACGTGGTAATTTTTTGTTCAGTTTCACGTTAGGTTATGCGAGGAGCCTTTGTGCTAGGGAAAGAAGAGAAGTTTTGTCTTCCTTTTTTCTTTTCTTTTGTTCCTTATTCTTTGGCTAAACTAATCAATCTCGATTCTTAAGATTGTGGTTCTGATAGCATGAGAATTATAAAAGAAAAAAAAAACCTTTGGGTGTATGGGTTTGAATTGAATTGTTTCAGCACCTCTTAGAATCTTGAACATTGGCATTTTCTCTTATGCCTATTCTTTTGACGTTTCCATTTTATGTTCCAGCTATGTTATCCAAGCTAACCAAATTGAATTTTGATCATTGATTTAAGTCAGCAAAGGAAAACATGGAATACAGTATTTGAACTATTAGTATTTGTGTGCATGTATACAAAGAAGAGGATGACAAAATGCGGATAGCTGTTACAAATATTGCAGCTTGAGCAGCTGTTGGAGGAGCTGATATGCTCTCAAAATGGTAGCTAATGACTGAGCAGGTGCGCCGAAAACATGGAGGAGGTGATTTATTGCCTGGTTCTCAACCTAAAACTTTGTTGTTGTATGTTTTGGTCTCCATTTTTTGTTTTCACCTGGAGATTAATATTTTCTTTTGTTCGTTTTGAATAGTGTATTCGTGTTTAATGTCAAGTAAGCTTTTTCTTTGATAACTGAGTTCTTTTGTGGGTGTCTCTTTGGATATGTTCATTCTTTGATGGCTGAGGCATATGATGTCGCTAATTTGCTTTTGGTGTTTTTCCTGGACTTATAGCAGAAGGGGCATATGATGGGGCTTGCTAGCCTTTGATACTTTGGAAGATCTGCTAACCATTTCCTCCCCATTTGGCTACTAATGCAAAATGGTAGCAACCATTGTCTTGGGAAAGAGTAAGTTTTTGCCATTGGATTGGAAGGCTCTTGGAGAAATAGAGTTTTTCCGACTGTCATATCATATTGATTGTAGCTTCTCATTTCGATGCCCTTCAGACTCTTATGAACTTTTTTCAAAGGACACCTGATGGTGTTTACATGATTCAATACCAAAATATTGATGTGGCTTATGGCCGGGCCGGGGTGGGTAGTGCCGTAGGCACGGGCAAGCACTAGTGATAATTCAAATCTTGCTGAATTGAGCTAACGAGCTGAGTAATCAGGAGGTGCTAAAATCATAGTTTGGCATACTTCGATTGACTCACATGTGAGTGTGTTTGATATGTTATGTCTTCAATTAGATGTTAACATATTATTGGTTGTGTATCATGCTATTGTTGGTTTAGCTATTGATATGCATGTTGGTGTGTGTTGATTGTAGCCGTATAAGTTTTGTAGAGTGAGTCACACCATGTCGTGGGCGATGCCGGTCAAATTACGGTCAGTGGAAACTTGGTGTGCGGGACACAATACCTTGGGTACATAGGATGTGCCAGACGTGTCATTGCATGTGTTGTGGATATAAAGTGTGGATGTTTAGTTGGTTGTTTATGTTGAGTTTTATTAGATACTAGTGCTTGCTCATGCCTACGGCACTACCCACCCCGGCCCGTGCCTAAGGCACTACACATTCCGGCCCGTGCTTGAAATGTGAAAATGCAAAGCACCACCCAAAGACATAGCCCAGAAATTAATGCAGCAACCAAAATCAGTATTGATCCAAGCTATCAAAGTATTGTCCATAAGCCATAGCAATATTTTGGTATTGAATCATGTAAACACCATCAGGTGTCCCTTGAGAAAAGTTCATAAGAGCCTGAAGGGCATCGAAATGAGAAGCTACAATCAATATGATATGACAGTCGCAAAAACTTTATTTCTCCAAGAGCCTTCCAATCCAATAGCAAAAACTTACTCTTTCCCAAGACAGTGGTTGCTACCATTTTGCATTAGTAGCCAAATGGGGAGGAAATGGTTAGCAGATCTTCCAAAGTATCAAAGGCTAGCAAGCCCTATCATATGCCCCTTCTGCTATAAGTCCAGAAAAAACACCAAAAGCAAATTAGCGACATCATATGCCTTAGCCATTAGAGAATGAACATATCCAAAGAGACACCCACAAAAGAACTCAGTTATCAAAGAAAAAGCTTACTTGACATTAAACACGAATACACTATTCAAAACGAACAAAAGAAAATACTAATCTCCAGGTGAAAACAAAAAATGGAGACCAAAACATACAACAACAAAGTTTTAGGTTGAAAACCAGACAATACATCACCTCCTCCATGTTTTCGGTGCACCTGCTCAGCCATTAGCTGCCATTTTGAGAGCATATCAGCTCCTCCAACAGCTGCTCGAGTTGCAATATTTGCAACAATTGTCCTCATTTTGTCATCCTCTTCTTTGTATACATGCACACAAATACTAATCATTCAAATACTGTATTCCATGTTTTCCTTTGCTGACTTAAATCAATGATCAAAATTCGATTTGGTTAGCTTGGATAACATAGCTGGAACATATAATGGAAACGTCAAAAGAATAGGCATAAGAGAAAATGCCAATGTTCGAGATTCTAAGAGGTGTTGAAACAATTCAATTCAAACCCATACACCCAAAGCTTTTTTTTTTCTTTTATAATTCTCATGCTATCAGAACCACAATCTTAAGAATCGTGATTGATTAGTTTAGCCAAAGAATAAGGAACAAAAGAAAAGAAAAAGGAAGACAAAACTTCTCTTCTTTCCCTAGCATAAAGGCTCCTCGCATAACCTGACGTGAAATTGAACAAATAATTACCATGTCACACTATGCTACTCTTCGTCAAATTCCTTAAAGTGCTGGCTAGCACTTTGAAGCTTCAGTGCATACAAAATTTTAGGCTTAAGCTTAAGCTTTTGTTTTTATTTCACATTTATAAATTCTTAAAAAATCCGTTCAAGGATTAGGTTGCAAGCATAAGCTTAATTAGTACTAACATAAATTACATGATGAAAGCAATCATAAGGGGCAGAATGAGTTTTGAACCCAAGGAAGCCCAAATCGAAATGTGTGTTCTTCTAGAAAATAAGATTCAAGCAGAGTCACATCTATGATGCTGCAGTTTGACAACTCAAACAAATTAATTTGACACAAAACAGAATGAACAAAAAGAAGTAATCTTACAGCATCAATTGTATTAAATTTGGGATGTTCTGATGAATACTTCCCTATCACATAAATATGTTTGCTCCTAAAAATGGATCATAAAGAATTAACTCATTGTCCACTATTTTCACTCTCTTAGCACATGCATTTTAACAAACACAAAACGGGCAAAAAAATATGAAGCGCATAAATGGAAGAACGAAGTTACAGATAAAAAAAATTACCTCTAGAGATGAACGGAGGGTAGACACCCAGAGGGATTCAATTGTGCCGGTGCTGGTTATTGAGGAGGGAGTACAATGAAAAGCTAGAGATGGAAGCAGTAAAATCACTGTGCGCAGCACAGGTGATGAAGGGAATGAGGAGGCTGGAGGGGTGGTGGTGGCCGGGTTTCTCACTATTATGAGAGAGAGAGAGAGAGAGAGAGAGAGAGAGAGAGAGAGAGAGAGAGGATTTGAATTTTGAAATTAACGTGAAACGGAAAGGGAAAGGGAAAGGGGAAGACGATCTGCAGTAACAAAGACATGGCAGACAGTTGTAATTTAGGTGAAAATTATAGGTGCCATTGGTTTGTATGTGAATGGGAGAGAAATCTGGACCCTTAGATTTGTTTGTATGGGTAGATAAAATTTGTGTCATGGAGAAATCTGAACCTTTAAAAAGGAATATTCTTTAGGAATATTTCCAAAGACCCTTCTGTTTTTATTATATAGATTGAAGTTTGGAATATAAAAATTATCGTCTCTCTCCCTCTCTATCTCACCTAAAAACCCTCCATCTTCCTCCGCCTTGGATCTCTGCCAAGGATGGACCTAAAGGGGGACATGCAGGGGCACGTACCCCCACTTAAAATTAAAATATTTTTGTATAAATTATCATAATTATAAAAGTGTGCAAATATATAAACATACACACTTGCATATTTCTCGACAATACACATATATAATAGTTTTATGCCTGAATTTTATCATGTGGTGCATTCATCCTTGTTGCTTTACGAGCTGTTTGTCTATTTAGAGTTATTCTTTCTTGATTCTCTTTATTTTTAATCGTCTGGGAGAAATATTTTAAAATAAATCATTAACAAAACTAGCTTGATCATTTTAAAACCTGTGGATGTTCATTTCAAACATATTTTAAAATTTGTCTAAAATTTTGTGCTCATTTTTACCTAATCTAACTTAAAGTACGCGTAATAAATTTTTGTAGTTAGTAATGCATGCCTTGATTTTGTACAATCTTACTGTGGTTGACTAAAAAAAAAAATTTTTCGCCATTATGATTAACAAGGTGTCCCTACTAAGCTATATTTCTGGATCCATCTCTGATCTCCGCCGTGGGGAGGGGGGCACCTCCTTCCTCCTCCCCTAGAGCTCTCCTCCCGCTGCTCTCTCTCTCTCTCTCTCTCTCTCTCTCTCTCTCTCTCTTCCCCTTTTCTTTTTTCTCCCCTATCTCTACTAGTGTTTATTCTTTCCCCGTTTTCTTTCTCTTACGTCTTCTCCCTATCTCATTTCTTCTTGGAGCTGCCCTTCGGCCACCGGTTAATTACCACATCGAACTGGGGGCTAACCGGTTGACCTAACGACTAGGCGTAGTGGCGGCGTGATAGCAAGTTCCCCAGCCATTCTTTGCTCCCAGGCGAGATCAGATTAGGCCTAATTGCTAAGTGGGATGTGGTTGGTGTTGTAGTGGCGTAACACACAAATTCGAGTCTTACAATAAAGAACACGAAAAAGATGCACAAAATAATGATTTTATGGATTTGAAAAAAGAATAAGGGATACAATTCTCTATAATATTCTCTTTCACAAAATAAAGAACAACCTCTGATTCGATCTCCAATTGAAGTTACAATATGACGGCTACAGAAGCTTGTTGTGGGATTGAAATGGTAGGCAATTCCTTCAAATCTTCGAGTTGAGAAGCTTGAAGAACGAAGTTTGATCGGCGGCTTGAGCTGCTTCATCTCAACAAAACAATGAGTTTGAGGCGCGATTTTTGCAAGATTCAATGCGTAGACAGTTGTTGTTAACGAATTGGCACATATCTTGAGTGCTTGTTGATTCTCCACAAAAACTTGAGAGGGATTTGAGAAGAATTTTGAGAGCATGCAAGATTTGGAACCTTTGAAAGCCTTGAGAGATGCTTGAGAGTGCTTAAATACTCTTGCTAAAAGTGTTTGAGAGCGCTTGAATTCTTGAAGAGTGCTTGAGAGCTCTGTAGAATGCCAAGCCAAAGGTTCCTCTCTTCTTCATATGAGCCTCTATTTATAGGCTCAAGGAGACAAGAGCTAAGTATGGCAAGATTTTAAAAGAAGATCTCTGATTGGCTTGATTGGCCCGATTTCATTTTATTTCCTTTGTAAGAAGACTAGTACTTCTTTTAAGGAAATGATTTTAATAAAAGAGAAATAATATATTTATTATTTGACTCTCTTTTAAGGCTTATTTGAAGTGGGCTTGCACCTTTGGGCTAGCACAATTCCTTGATGCTGATTAAGTTAGCCCAATTTATTTATCCGCTAGGCTAATTAGCCCAATTTATTTTGGCCTTCATTGTGTATCAAATGGATTGAGCCTAAAAATTTGATGGGCCCAATACTTATTCGAGGGGTTTGACCAATTTTGACTTTAATTAATTAAGACAATTTATTTGTCTCAACTAATTGGACGATGATTAAGTCATGCCAAAATTTTAGTGTCTACAAGTGGCCGTGGAGATCTAGTGGTGCGGCGGTTGCGTGGCGTTGTATGGAAGTGCTCAGGTACCAGTTCTCTTGGTCGTTTATGAGAACCGATTCAGTGGCTTCTTGGCGGCTTTCACCGGAGTCCGACATCTCGTGGGGTTCACGGCAGGTGCGGGCTGCCGTTTCTTTGTCATTTTCTGCTGGAGTTGATGCATGTTTGGAGGGATGACTGGTTGTTGGTAGCAGTGGTGGTGGTTTGTGGCGAGGTGCGTGGTGGTGGTGGGGGCTCAGGTGGTGGTAGTGGCCGAGGTTGCAATTGATGTTTGATGGTGGCTGTGTTTTCTTGTTGCGGCGGCAGTGGATAAGCACCGTGTTAGGATTAGTTTCGGTTCTAGTTTGGCCCAATTTTTGGGGTGAGCCCTTGAGGTGTTGGTCAGACCCCTATGCTTTTAAGGTTTTATTTTTTGGACCCTGGTTCGTTTGGGTGTGTTTGAGTTTTGTCTCAACTTTTTTTTTTTTTTTTTTTTCGTCCAGTACTTGGTTGGACTTTTCTCCCCATCTTGGTGTAATATTTGTCAAGATTTCTAAATAAAGCGTTTTTTGGGCAATAAAAAAAAAAGTTTGGAATCTAGAAAGTGAAGTAACTCTTTTTTTTCTTCACGTAGGAATTTTTTTTTTATTTTTCTGTTCACCGTACTTTTTCAGTTAAATAATATAAATTAAAAACTCGTATTAAAAAAATGATACCTAACATAATTGGTTCTGATTAAGTTTTGCCTGTTGGTTTTTGTGGAGGTGTAGTAACCAGATAACCAATTTTTTCTGGTTTCCGATCTCTTTTAATATTTTAGTAAGTGCTACTTTTTACACACACACACACATCAATATTTTAGTCTCATATATATATTTCAGATCCCAAATCTTAAATACTCATTCTTTTCTCGTCTTCATAGTTCTTTACTTCATTTCACAAAAGTTGTATAACCTTTTTTGGCCTACCTAGGCTGCAAATGTGTCGAGCTGAGATACATAATATTCGAATTTATTTATTGAGTTTTCAGTGCTGACCCAAAGCTTGAGTCTAATAAAAAGTTGACGAAACAAGCTTGAGGTGAGTTGGCCTAGACTTGACTCGAGATCGAGCTTGTGTATTAACACGTAAGAAATACCATATTCCATGCTCGCGTACAGATCTAGAGATGCAATTCAATATGTATATATAGAAGTTGATCATACATACAAAAAATCAAAATAGAAATATGCATATATAAATTTTTAACTTATCAAAAAAAAAAAAAAAAGAAGAAATATGCATATATAAGTTTATCCTACACAAAAATGGTATACAGTTATAAAAAGTTCATTACGTGCATATATAATAAGTCTATACAAATATAGATTTGGTTCATGAAATTGTAACGGTAAAAATATAAAATGTCGGTGGAATTGCGAGTTTAATCGAGCTGAATAGAATAAGAGACAGTAGTAGGGAGTAATAAATTGTGGTCCGTATTGAAGTATGGAGATGAGGTGGTTGAGTTTCATTTGATGTGAGGAAGTAACGCATGCAATTAACGAATCGAATCGAGTGACATGCACACATACGTACGTGTCAGTCACCCTTGGAGCTAGCTAGGTAGATCGAATCGAACACACGACATGATGAGTACTAATCATATTGCACGTGTCACCACCAATGCAACCCAAGGCAACTCTCTGTTTTGATGATTCATGCATGCATCTAATAAGCGCGGCGGTGTTGGCACTTGGCCGGGCCTTCCTTCCCTTTCAACATTATCGATCCTTACAATCTTCAGAGAGAGAGAGACAGAGACAGATCAGTACTAAATTCTCTCTGTTTCTTCAAGTGGTCATCTTCTTGTAATTATAAATACAGTAAGGTACTATAGCTAGCTAGCTAACTAGGATTTGTTTAATTTAATCAAGGCTAGGTAGCTAGCTCTGAGGTGAAAGGGAATAATTAATTGATGGCGAAATTGGTGGACAAGGCCAAGGAGTTTGTGGCGGAGAAGATGAAGCAGCCGGAGGCAACCATCGACGACGTGGATCTGGTGGACGTTAGCAGTGAGGCCATTACTTACAAAGCCAAGGTGTCCGTTAAAAACCCTTACTCCCTCCCCATTTCTATCTACGAGGTCTCTTACAACCTTAAGAGCAAAGGAAGGTCACTCTCTCTCTCTCTCTCTCTCTCTCTAGATCTCTCTGACCCTCCGTTCGTTTCCCACAGGTTGAGTTTGATTTTATTTGAGTTATATAAGGGAAAGTCGAGGTTGAATACTTGAATGATCCTGTCTTATGCAACAGTCGCCACCAGTGGCGGGTTTCTCACACCGAGCATGAAATTTAGGGTTTTAAATCCCAAGTATATGGGGACACGTAATAATGGTATTATGGCCATCTATCAGCCGGATTCGGACCATATCAGTCGTAAATAACGATGGCAGAGGTCACAAATTCCATTAGGCCATGGACAATATAATAAGTAGTGGCCTTTATTTACAAACTAATGAAATGTACATTAAACACAACAAAAACTCATCAACAAGAGCTCGTGAATCTGAAAAATTCGAAACCAATTTGGTGCCCTCCTAGTTAGACCAGTGGCGGCGCTAAGAATTTATGGTAGGGTGTTCTGAAATTGCCTTACCTCTATTAACTGATTTATTAACTAATAATATATGTGCAAAATCTCATATATTAGTATAAAAAGTTCGGAAAACATAACTTCTATTCTAAAAACAATAACTACGAGGCGAAATGAGAAAGTAAATATATACAATTAGCTTTTTGTAAGGGATCCCTTAGCTTAGCTTAAGTGTGGACCTTGCAGATCCTGATCGAATTTTGACAATCCAAACCATTCAATATGATTAGAACGTGATTTTAAGGGTCTCTGTGTGAAATCAGCAAAAAATATGACCGGAAAGTACTTCATTCGAGTAGTTTTTATTGAATGATTCAATAAAAAATTACTCACATTATGCACTTTTCGGTCATATTTTTTGCTTATTTTTCCCATGGATCTTTAAAATTATGTTCTGGACATATTGAATGGTTTAAATTATCAAAATTTGATTGAGAAAGGTAGGTACGCACTTTAAGGTCCTTACAAGAAGTTTTCTGTAAGACTACATACTATATATTTTTAACAAAAAATTTAGTTTTTTTTTTTAAAGTAGTTGTATTTGCATAGTAGACAATGTTTCAAGAATGGAAGGATTTATATATAACAGATATCGTGGACGAATTTGCATATTTTGTGCCAATATTTAACCGACGTATTTTTATAGACTAAAATGCTTTTGAAAGAAGTTGAAATGAGTATGTTGTGGCTAACCTTTTTGAAAATAGTTGTTCATTAGGATGATATGATGCGATTTTCTGTCATGGTCTTAAATTCGAAGGAGTTGAATTTTAAAACTTTGTACTTCTATAAGTTAACTTGACAAAATATAATATAATGGTTGTTACGAATTTGAAATTAACACATGCATTTAGACCAACGATAGTTGAGACAGAGAGAGAACAAAGAGCATACTACTTAAACTAAAAGATTCAATTTTTTTTCCCAATTGTGAGTTTTATTTGAGGTAATATGTTAGTTGTTCAAATATGAATTACATAGATTGATGGGGTGTAATTAGATTGTGATTGAGTGTCCAATTGGTTGAGTTGGGAGATCAAATATTTTTGGGTTAATGTTCAAAACTATTAGAATTGGGTGTTCAAAGAAAGACTAGCTCATAATTTATATGTATATATGCTAAGCAACAGTGGCGGAGCCAGTTGGCGACGAATGGGGGCACACGCAATAATTCTATTATAGTGGCGAAGTGATATATCTAAGCAAAAAACAGCCATCATTTACCATTTGAAACTCTCCAATGAATAATGTCTAAATTCATAAGTGGCATACATTATACTTTATTAATTATTTACAATTTTGAAAAATAGTACTCCCTCCGTCCCTTTTTAAGAGTCCTGTTTCGTAATTCCAACTTATTAAAAAGACATCATCATTATACCTTTCACATCAACTTTTTCCTCCACTTTCTCTATTTACCCATAATCATTACACTTTTACTCACTAATTAACTTTTCAAATTGAAATATACTTTTAGGGACAAAATAAACAATGCACCAACTTATACCCACTAACTTTACAAAATGGACATTTATTAAGGGACAGCCCAAAATGGAATACTAGACTCTAAAAAGGGGACGGAGGAAGTATTATAGTTGTTGATAGAACCCACAACATTAGTAGGAAGTTAAAGGTTTAAAGACAAAATTTGTAAAGAAAAGTGTAATTTTTTTTTCCTAATTGGATCTAGATTGTTGAATTTTGACATTTTAGTTGGTGTGTATCTAACTGCTCTAAGACTTGATCCGCTGGGACAATTCAAATTGATTTGTTTTGATAATTTATGGAATTACTATCTTTCTTAGAAATGATTAGCTTTTTTTATTATTATTTTTAGAACAAGCATTCTTTGATTATTTTGGCATTGCTTAATAGTACTTTTTTTTTTTTTTTGGTTGAAGTGTGTTTAAAAAGTGCTCCCACTATTGTCAATTTCTAGCTATGCCACTGCTAAGCGGACACAAATTTTATCGGGTGTTTAAGTGACCATTAATCAATGTTGAATGTACTGCCGCCAGTGGGTTAGACCATGTAATTTCCACACCTAGTTTAACAGAAAAGAGGTTATATATAGATTGTTACAATGGGCTTACTTGTGTGGAATGATAAGTACCAGCGGATACCACAAACTACAACACATGACAGAATGACATGATCATAATGATGGAGTTTTTATTTTTACGGACGATTGCGGGGTTTTAATTTTGGGGAAAATCTATGTAGGGGGAAGCATATTCAACGTTTTACATGAATTTGGGGAAGATGGATACGTCTTTCGATTATTACAATAAAAACCAACTTCTAAAATGTACAACTACAATATTAAAGCTTTGATAAGCCGAAGGCATGCGAAAAGTAATTGAAGAAAATCTAATCTAACTCCCTGACTAGCTAGTCAGGGATGGAACCAGAATTTAACTCTTGCAGTGACGAAATGTATACTAAAAAAATAAAAAGATCGATTACAATATTAATAGTCATCGGCTCTAGAAAAAAAAAACTTAATAAAAACTTAATAAATGATGTTTTTCATTTGCACATGGAGTATAAAAAAGACAAATTTTATTTTTAGGCATCGATAATGCCACTCCAACAACAACAACAATAAAACTCATGTAGTCTCCAATCATTGGAGGTATGAGTGGAGAAGGATTGGAGACAGATCTAACTTTTGACAATATGTACAAAGTGTCTGATCTCAGAATACCACTTAAACAGTAACTCCCTATATATGTTTTGCTATGAAACCATGCCTTAAATCAAAGACAAATGGCATCAGAGAGGGTAGACCTAGAGACCTAATTCAATTTATGTGCATATTACCATACTTCTTTCATTGATAGTCCAGAGTATCGGTATGCACAAAAATAATGCCACTCTCCAAATTTATAATGTCGCTCCCCAGATCTCTATATGGATTTCCCAAATTGATAACTGGACTCCCTTTTGAGAGTGACATTATAAATTTGGGAAGTGGCATTATAATTAAATTCCCGTAATTTTTTAGGTTAAGTTATTTTAGGGTTAGGATTAATGTGGAGTTTGTTTTTTTCTTAATTACACATCATCATTTATATTATTTTACTTTGGCCCATTGAATTTAGTTTTAGAATACTTTTTTGGGTCTCCTTTCTTGAAAAAAGAAGAAGATGATTTATGACTAGTATATAATAAAAAATAAGGAAAAATTCTAGCAGTGGCGAGACTATATAAGTTGGGGATAATTTTTTTTTTCACATATAATAATTGCGTTTTCTAAAATTCTTGTCTCCCAGCCGCTGCCACTAGATCCTCCTGATCTCATCCTTGTGGCTAGCTAAGACACAAGTTGACGCTGTCAATGTGATTTCCTGACTAGTCTAATTGGTGCGTTTGAATAATCAAAACAAACTTTTGTTTATACATGTAGACCCGATTTTGATTTTTATACTATTGTTTGGAATACATTAATGAATACAGTCAAGCAGAATCCAAGTATATATTGGGGAGAAAGTAATGATCCGGCCTGGCCTCTAGCTTGGGTCCTTTCTCTATTTTTGAACTACCCTAGTTCGTCGTCGTCCATTGATGCATGCTTCCATTGACTTGGTTTGTGTGATTGCATGTGATTGTTTTTGCTTAGGGTGATCGCATCAGGTACGGTGTCGCACCCGGGGACACTAAAGGCTGATGATACAACATTGTTGACCATAGAAATGAAGGTGCCGCATGATGTTATGGTCAGCTTAGCGGGAGACGTTGGTGCAGATTGGGACATGGATTATGAGCTGGAAATGGGTCTCAAGGTTGATCTTCCGCTCATCAAAAGCTTAGCGGGAGACGTTGGTGCAGATTGGGACATGGATTATGAGCTGGAAATGGGTCTCAAGGTTGATCTTCCGCTCATCAAAAACTTAACCATTCCCATCACCAGCAAAGGCGAAATCAGGCTCCCTACCCTATCCGACCCCTCCTTTCCGATGACCAATGAGGGCGAGATCAAGCTCCCTACCCTCTCCTCCTTCCCAGAAAAAATGAAGAGAGCAACACTCACATATTTCAAGTCTAATCAAGTCTTTTACGTTGTTTCATTTTCAAGTGTTGTTACTTATTACTGGAAGAGTGTTGTGGAACGCTAGCTTTGTGTGTGGTTTTATGCATGTGTAGTTTTGAGTCCTCTTATAAAAACGTGTTTGGTCGAACGCTACCTCATTTTCCATGAAGCAACGTGACCTATCCTTTTCCTTTTTTTGAGTTTCAAAATTTTGTAATTAAGGCATGAAGTTTTTTTCCCCAATTTCCCAATTTTGTTTGACCAAAAAAGCATCAAAAGAGTCACAACCTAAAGCCATAACAAAACACATTCTGGCTATGAAGGTAAAGATACTAGGTGCAAATGGTTTTTGATAAAATGGTATTTAGATGGCAAAGAAAACGTAATAATTTATGAGCAACGGTAAACACAAAAGGGCCCATTTAAAGTTGGTCGGAGGCTCTAGGTTGTTTCTAGTTCATCACTAAGAAAGCTGAAAGGGAAATGATGGTTCAAGATGTGTTTTGATAATTAATATATACCTGTCAAGGACATGCTAAAAACATTTGTTAATACTAAAAATGTCCTTAGCAGGTACGATTTATCAAAACACGTCATTGACCGTCATTTTCCCAAACTGAAACCCAAGCATAGTTCGATCATTTTGAAGATGCGGCCCACATATACCTACAGCACAAGGCCTTGCAAAAATCATCGAGAAATTTGAAACATAAGAAAAATAAAGCACTTAATTGCGAAAATGCATTTTTGTTAAGGGAAATGATTTTTGCACTTTTTTAAAAAATATCTTCTTACACAAATTTTTTTGTTCTTATTCACGTTAAATTATCCTTTCCCGAGTTAAAAAAAATATCAAATTATCCTCTTGTAGGATAGGTCCGATTTCTGAGTGGACAAATACCCTTAGAGAATAGGTGTGCCGGAGATGTTGTAATAGCTATGGAAAGGGACGAAAGGAGTGATCTAGAAGAGTGAAAAAGAAGAGTAGGGGTGAACAGAGAGGGTAGGCAGTGGAGACCCAAACCCAGAAGTCCCAAGGAGGAAAGACAATAGAGCTCCTGAAAGAGGATAAGACCTCCTTTAAAATTAGTGCTCACCAACTTTCTCTCTCTAGGGAATGTTCACAATGTGCTCTATCTCTGAGGTTCAATGAAGAGACGTTCATATTTATAGACCACACGAGCTAATGCTCGAGCACCAAGTGGCACGCTGATAAAATGACATGTGTCCCTTCTGTCCCCCCTAACCACCGAGGTGTTACTACCCTTGCGATGACCACGAGTATGACGATAAGCGTATCCTCTTGTTCGCGGAAGTCCTCTTCTTCTTTTACAGCCACCAAACCACTAGATCCCCTTCCTTCCCGTAGGGCAAGGTCGTGACCTACTCGGTCGCGCCAATACCGCTGCCAAGCCTCAAGGGGCCCCTCGGGTCCAGCCTAAAGGCCGGAGCAGACATAAGAGTCTGGGCAATTTGTTTGTGTATCTTGGTTAAACCGCGTTATCGTCTCCATTAGATTGGGTTCGCGCCAAGCATCCACCTGAATAAATGTAGTTCTCTCCTTAAGGGAGGAATCTGGGCTCGCGACCTTTACATGGCCGCTGCAAAGCGATGGGTAGCGCGAGGCTCCCTCGCGCAAAGGACCACGTGTCGCGCGATTGAGGCACTACGTGGCGCGCTAGGGTTCGTTGGTCAAATCGTCAACCCCGTGAGGACGAGTGTATGTGTCACATGCTCATTGGATAGTCAAACGGTCAACGGTCGCGCCTATTGACCTTTCCTACAATTGCCCTCCATGTGCATATGACTCACGCGCTGTCATGCGCGCGTGCAACGGTCGAGGCTGTTCGGATCTTTGCAACCATCACATCTTCAATTTATAGCGTCCTTTTCTTGAGATTTGGGTGACCCTCCTGGTATAAGTAACCACAGTTAGCCACAAAGTCCAGCCACTTTCCAAAGATTCACTCATTCTCCTCTCTCTCTTCCACCAAAGCTTCCAACTCTCTTCTTCCTTCTCCCTCTCCTCCGACTACAACTTTCTCTCTCTTCTCCATCTTTCTTACAAACCCACTTCTTGGTTTGAGATGGTGAGAGACGACATGGAGCAGGGGAGCAAGGCCATTATGCAAACTTCCATCCGAGCACTTCTGGCGGATGAGTGGCGCCGGGCGTCGTACGTCGGTGGCCTTAGCAACTCATTCTGGCGGAAGGCGGAGGCCTTCATTTTGGAGATAGAGATCTCGGAGGATCCTCTCTCTCTAGTCCCTGAGGTGACACACGAGGAGGCTGACTTGATTCCTCCTTCTTCCGTTTCAAGATTTCAAGTGGAGAGAGGGGGCATCCCTTGCTGCTTCGTCAACTATGAGGCCATCGCCACTGGAGCGACTGGGTGGAATCGGTTTTGAGCACGCGGACTTTGTGCATACACTTAGGGCTTCTCGTGCCCTTGAGCCCTTTCGCTTGTCCACGGAGTTGAGCATCCACAAGAATAACACCAACATCAATCTCATGGTTTCCAGCTGGAGTAAAAACACCCATACCTTCGTGTTCCCGTGGGGAGACGGTGGTCCCACTTTACAAGACACGGCCATACTGATGAGGCTGAGTACAAGGGGGTCGGTGGCTCCTGACCCTTCGAGTCTTTCTCCGACAGACGCGAGGCTGGTGGATCGGTTGAGGAGAGCATATACGGAGGCGGGGAAGTACGGGTCTCGCTTTGATCAAGAGGGATGCGTGCGGGCCCCTCCGAAGTCAGTCAAAACATCTTGGGGTTGTTGGCTGCAGTACTTCTTTAAAGACTTGCCTCCTCTCGGGACTGCGCCTCCCGCGGGGTAAGCATCTGAGTTCTATGGGAAAATGTACGATTCCCACCTCCATCTGGCGGGCTTTCTTGTTTATTGGCTGTCTTTCTTTGTGATTCCTCACTTTCCGTACGAAGGGCTAAACCACACTGTTTTTCCCTTTGCGGTGTGTCTCGCAAGGGGGGACTTCGTTCTGCTTGGGTCTCTCTTCTTAGGCTCTTTGTTCCATTGCTTAGACCAAGTTCACGCTGACACTGGGAGGTCTATGGGGGGCTATGACATGGTGTCGATGGTGCACACAGTTTTTGATGGCTTTCTGTTTCGAGCACTTCCCAAGTCTTGCGCCTTCCCCTACAGACATTAGCGGATGTGACGAGTTGCGACCCCGGATCATGAGGTGGAGTGGGGTCAGTTCAACGAAGTCCTGGGGGAAGCGTATTGATGATGCGGACGCATTTTTCCCGCGACCCTACGCTGAGCACGTTGAAGATGCCCTTCCCACCAGCTTCTTTTCAAAAAATGACCGTATCGTGGATTTCCAGACCGAAGGTATTACTGTTTTTGCTTCTGCTCTCCTGCATTATGTGCGGAAGAGGCACGCTCCATGTTGTATCATCCTAACAGGGTAGCACGGCAGTTCAGTTATGACCAGGGTGCGCCGAGGCAGGTGCCACTGCTGAGGAATTATGTTGAGAGTCTTCGTCGCTTCACTAAGGAGTTTGTGGGGGAACTGACTGAGGGTTTCAGTGTTGTGGTGCTTCCGAGGAACGACATGGAGACCTTCTTTACAGCTAACGGTCGCTTGGCTTGGCGTCGCAACCTTGACTCTTTCATCAACTATGTCTGTGGCATCCCTGAGATTCCAACCCTTTTAGATGTCTATCACTCCGAAGGCAAGGCAGCTTGGATGGCGGGGCAAGAAGAGTTATTGGGCTTCGTCAAACACTACCCTCGCGGCCAGCCGTGGTGTTACCATCGCGGAGCCACTTTCGACTGTAATCCCACCAAGGCTAACCCGTGCGAAGGCAAAGGAGAAAATGTCCTCACAACAACAAGGCCCTCGACTAAAGAGGCTACAGAAGGTATGCCTCTGGGACAACACCTTCCCTTTCTTCTTAACGATATCTACTACTTGCATTTGCTGCAATCTTTGAACTCGTTCCTTTCTTCAAGGTGCCCCTACTCAAGCAGCAAGGACCCCTCGCTCTGAAGAGACCCCAGCGAGCGGAGCGTCTGTCGGTGAGATTTGCTTCTCCCTTTACTTTTCATTGGCCCTTTCATTGCTTCATTGTTGTCTTCTCACCTGTCCCTCTTTGCTCCGTAGGCTCTTCGCTCAAGCAAGAAGGGAAGGAACATACCCCCTCAAGTAAGCTTAAGAGAAAAAGGGAAGATGAGGAGGCTCGCGAGGGTGGTTCTGACAGCAGTATTGATGACACCGCTTCGATCAGCCAATTTTTCAAACTGCCTTGGATCACGCAGCCCAGTCCAAGCGGCACGTCCGTTGCCGCAGGTAAAAAGGTGATTGTTGATCTAGCTGAAGGGGCATCTGATGGAACTGATAGCGATGTTGAGGGTTGCGATGGTCGCAATAGTGAGGAAGTTGAGGACAGTGACGCTGATAGCAGCAAGGGAGGTCAAAGTGACGAGGATGGTGATGGTGAAGACCACAGTGGTGATGGCAACAGTAATGAAGATCCGGGTGATGGTGAAGAAGGCAATGGCGTTGAGGATGAAAATGATGGGGATGGAAATGATAATGATGGCGATGGCAATGGTGGCGAAGGTCGCGATGGTGGCAGAGGTGATGATGAGAATTTGGGCGCTGACACAATGCACCCCGTAGTTGAAGAGGATGAAGAGGATGATAACACATCAGGTCTAATACCCCGTCGGAGGATTCCAACAGAGGGGTTCCTCTCAATTCTAGACATTAACCAATTGGCGCCGGAGGCTGTCACTCCGCCGCTACCCCGACGAGAGGCAGTAAAGTCTGCCTTTGACCCTTTCCACAGGCATGTCAACGTCCCTCCTACTGGTGACCTTGCCAAGCACTTTCAAGCACATCATGCAGCAATGGCGCTTGCAAATCTGACTTCCGCGGAGGTCTTTGCAGACTTGCAGGATGACTCTCTGATATCTCTTGAGACCCCACAGGTGGGGTATGTTGCTAGTAACTTTGGTGAGGGGAGCTCTTCGATAGTTGGGGGATCTACGTTGCAACAACATGCTGAAGCCGGTACAAGTCATGGTCAAGAGGTGATCGAAGATGACTCTGATGTGCGTGTGGTGGAGCTACCTGTCAATAATGAGGAAGAGGTGCTTTCAAACGAGGCTTTCTTTGGGCAGTTTCGCCTTACTCGCGATGAGACTTCTTCCCTTTCCTTCGTTCGAGACCACTTTCCCTAGATGTTCTTCAAGATCCACGGCCTCTATAGTCTGACCATGGGCTGGATGCAGCTTCAGTGCCCTCACCACTTCTTACTGAGTATCAAGGACATAAGGGTGTGTGATTTGAGCCTCAATCAGATTGAGGAGATCGGGCACACCGTCCAAAACTTTAAGAAGCTGGGGTTTGATATCTGGTAGGTATACAAGGAGCTCGATGCTGCAAAGATCATGCACAAAAACGAGAAACTATGGAGGCACTGTGAGGGAGCAAAGGCGGAGGAGGCCCAAGTGGCTCTCGCTAGAGCATGAGACACAGTAGTTGTGGCAGAGGCGGTAGTGGAGGAGTGCAGGCTGGTTTACGAGTTCATGGCAGAGGAGGCCCGTCTTGGTGACAGACTTATTGACGTACCTCTCTGCAACACTAACCCCTTTCTGAAGAAAGTCTTTGGTTGATGACTTCGTTTATTTTGGGTATTGTAATGCGATGACTTTGTAGTAACTTTTGTGGTGACTTTTGGTGATGTAATGACAATATTGGATATTCGCAGTAGTTTTTGCGCGTAATATGCCTATGTTTTAAGAACATAGTTAATTGATATTACAACTACCTGCTTTACTTTCCGTTGATTGCTTCTTACATATTGCTTGCCACCTTTTACATGAAAACTATCCATAAATGAACTAAGGATAGCATGGCATGACGCCGTCTTTGAAACTGAAAACACATGGAGTACCCTTACATCATGGGTAATACATCTTAATGAACTTGGCATTGATGAGACCAGTTTTAAAACCATCACTGACCCTCGCTAACTTGTAGTGACCACTGCTGCTGGCCTTGATTACTTCATACGGACCTTCCCACCTCGGAGTGAACTTCGGCTGCTCCAGGTCCCTCATGACTGCGGTCGTAGACTTCCACACTAAGTCTCCGACTTGAAATGCTCGCGGCACCACACCTTTGTTGCAATACTTGGCTACTGATTCCCAGTACTTTTCTTGATTCCTCGCAGCGGTGTTCCTTCTTTCTTCCAAGGCCTCGAGGTCTGCCCTTCTTTCTTCTTGTATCACCTCTGCTGCGAGGGTTAGTCTCGCGGAGGGCACGCTCATCTCCGTGGGGAGGACAATTTTTGCCCCATAGACTAAGCTGAATGGACTAGCACGCGTAGCCTTGCGATGAGAGGTCCTGTACGCCCACAGTGCCACTGCCAGGTGGTCAGCCCATGTTCCTCCTTTTTCATCCAGCAGCTTGCTAATGATATGGATGAGGCTTTTGTTGGTTGCCTCGGCTTGACCGTTGCCCTGGGGATAGTATGGAATCGACGTGAGGTGACTCACTAAGTAGGACTTCAAAAGCTTCTTCACGTTCCTGTTGATGAATGGAGTGCCATTATCCGAAAGGATGACTTTGGGTATACCAAAGCGGCAAATGATGTTTTCTTTGATGAAGTTCGCGACTGCCGCACCAGTAGCACTGCCCAAACTCACTGCCTCTACCCACTTCGTGCTTATCTCAGTAGCGACTAAGATCCATTGGTTTCCTCTGGATGACGGGTGTATGGGCACAATTAGATCCATTGCCCAAGTTTGGAACGGATAAGGGGCACGAATGGAGTGTAGTTCCACGGATGGCGCGTGGACTAAGTTCCCAAATTTTTGACAAGCTATACACTTGCGTACATGTCGCTTCGAGTCCATTTCCATTGTAGGCTAGAAATGCCCGAGATGGACCAAGTGCTCATATAGTTTCCTCCAACCCTGGTGTTCCACCTCGTGGACCTTCTGCAAAACTTCTTCAGCTTCTTCGCGAGACAGACAGCGCAGGGGAATTCCGTCTATGGCACATCGGTAGAGTTGCCCCCCTTCCAAGAAGTAGCGCTGAGAGCAGTGCTGAACCCTCCGGGCCTCTTTTGGATCTAAAGGCACTGCTCCTTCACGAAGGAAGTCAATGTACTCTTGTCTCCAGTCTAGCTCTTCCATGAGGCAGCACTCTGCCTCCACTGCACACAGCATGCACTTTTGGCAAGTGCGGAGGACCTTTGCGACATCTTCTTTCATGCTGGGCTAGTAGTAGCCCTGTCACTGAACTCTACGGTATAGGGAGATCTCATTTCGCCACAAGTTTTGTCATGGATCTGACGTAACATGGTATTCGCTTCACCGAGGCCTACGCATCTTGCTAGCCACCCTAAAGGTCCGCGATAGTACTGCTCATAGAAGAGGACAGTAAACTGGGCCACCTCCGCGATGGGCAAGTTCCCTTTTCCAGAGACCAACTGCTTCAAGATGGGGTCGCGCCAGTCTTCCTTGCGATGTGCCCCGAGCTCATCTATGATTGATGGCTCTATCTTTCTAATGATCTCGATCGTCACTTTTTCTTCATCAAATTATGTCTTTGCCCCCAACATCGCGAGGGCATCCGAGAATCTATTGTCTGACCTTGGCTTGTGCATTATGTCCACTGCTTCGAATCTTCCCATCAACCTTTGAACTGTCGCCCTATAAGGCGCGAGGGTGGGTTCCTTAAGCGCGAACTCCCCGGATGTTTGGAGAATAATGAGTTTTGAATCCCCCACTATTTTCAACCGTGAAATTCCTTTGAAGTGTGCCGCCAAGAGCCCTAGAATCAGAGCCTCATATTCTGCTTCGTTGTTGGAGCATGCGATGCCTAGCTTGTAAGACAAGTATTCCATTTCTCCTTCATCACTTTGAAGGACAATTCCTGCGCCACCATGTGCTTCTCCTGCTGCCTCGTCGAAGACGCCTCGCTTGGACTGGCCGTGAGAGCTTCGAAACCGTCTCCTGGCAACGCCTCTTCCAGTGGCTCGCACTACCCACTTGGAAATTGTGCGAAGAGATCTGCTAGGGCCTGACACTTGATAGCCCGCGGAGTGACGCATGTGATCTCAAATTCTTCCAAGGCCAGAAGCCATCTCGTGATCCTCCCTGATAAGGCTTGTCACGATAATAAGTATCTCACAGGGTCATTCTTAGTAACAAGCTACATTGGAAATGACAGGAAGTAGTGCCTCAACTTCTGAGCAGTGAATACGAGGGCCAGGCAATGTCGCTCCACTGGGGTGTATCTCTCCTCTGCTCCTTGAGCCTTCCGGCTAATGTAGTACACCGGTCGCTCCACCCCTTCTATCTTTTGAGCAAGGAGTGCCCCGATGGACTTTGGCGTCAATGTCAGGTACAGAATGAGAGGCTTCCCCGGTTGTGGTGCAATCATGGTTTGAGGTGAGGCTAAGGCAACCTTGACACTGTCAAAGGCTTTCTAATGCTCGTCGCTCCATTTGAACTCTTCCTTCCCCTTCAGCAAGTTACTGAATGGCGCGGTTATCTCTACTAGTGCTGGAATGAACCACCGCAAGTAAAAGACCTTTCCGAGAAAGCACTTGAGGGACCGTTGCAAGTGCGGCGCGGGCATCTCCGCGATGGACCTTATCTTTGTTTCATCCACGTCGATCCCAAGTCTGTGCACCAAGAACCCAAAAAACTTCCCTGCTGTCACACCAAAGGCGCATTTCAGCGGGTTCATCTTCAGGTTAAACTTTCTGCATCTCTCGAACACCTCTTCTAGGTGCTTCAAATGATCAGCATTCTCCTTTGACTTGACCACCAAATCGTTCACATAGTCTTCTACTATGTGGTGCATTAAGTCGTGAAAACTTGCAGTCATGACATGCTAGTAAGTGGCGCCTGCATTTTTCTGACCGAAATGCATCACCACATAATAGAAATTTCCGAGGGTGGTGCGGAAGGCTATCTTCTCCGCATCTTCGGAAGCCATCTTTATCTGATGTACCTGCTGAAGCAGTCCATAAACGAGAACATTTAGTGACTCGAGGAGCGTCGACCAATATGTCTACGTGCAGCAGTGGGAACTCATCTTTAGGGCATGCTTTGTTAAGGTCGCAAAAGTCCACGCAGACCCTACTCTGCCCATTCTTCTTCTTTACTGGTACGATGTTGGCCAGCCATGAGGAATATTGAATCGGCCGTATGAAGCCAGCCTTCCTTAAATTCTCGACTTCTTCCTTTATCTTCTCCTCCAACTCAGGGTTGTACTTCTGTTGCCCTTGCTTCACAGCCTTGGCGTTAAGGAATATGTCCAAGTGGTGCGAAACTAGGCCTTCATCCAGCCCGGGCATCTCTTCATAGTGCCACGCGAAGACTGTCCGCGTACTTCCGCAACAGCTCAATCAGCTTCTCTCGAGTTTCCCCTCTCAGAGCCTTGCTTATAAACACAGGTTGCGGGGATCCTTTGCCTTCTCTCAAGTTTATCTCCTCTAAGGCCTCTAGCTGCGGCCGAGGACCATCTTGCATGCATTTCGGTGCTGGCTCCGGCTTATCCACCAAGTCTGGCTTGACTTCCGCTAAGATCATAGTGTGGGGGTTGGCGACCCCGCAAGGGACCGTTACCCCCCGCGCACCGTAATAAGCAGTACACCGTCTTGCCACCTTCTTAGATCTTAGTAACCTTCGTCGGGACTGCTGATGCCACATTTGCAGCAGGTCGCTTGCTCCTGGCCCCCTCTTCTCTCTTCATGATGTTTTCCTTCTTTGGGACCTTGATACCTATGGGCTTAGCGGATACCACCTCCACTTCTTCCTCCATCTCGGAGAAGTAGACTGCATCGGGCAGGTGTGCCTCATCTGTATCAAAAGGCCTTTCCGACGCGGCCACTGTGACTTTCTTTCCAACTCATATTCCCTTCATGCACTGATGATATCTTGACGGGACTACAACATATTTGTGCATCCAGCTCTTCCCTAGGATGATATGGTAGTTCGTCTGCACGTAGATGATATGGAACTTTGTCGCGGCGCGAATGGCTCCTACCGCGAGGTCCACCACCACGTAGCCCAAAGATCTTTTCTTATCTCCTCCGAATCCCATGATCGCGACAGAGGATTTTATGATTCGGTTTTCTGATATTCCAAGTTTCTTGAAGGTAGCGAGTGGCATGATGTTAATGGATGCCCCTCCGTCTAGGAAGGCTCGCTTCAACTCAACCCCCTTGACGTGGGCTGTCACATAGAGTGGCTTGTTGTGGGAGAATGTGACGGGACGGTCAGCATCGGAGAAAGTGATAAAGGCTCTTTCTCGGATGGTTCGCGGCACTGAGCCATCCGCAGCCATGCACGCTTGCTGGTGCGCTTCCGCGATGTTCACGATGGACTTAGTGATTTCCATTCTAGCCACGGTTGTGAAGCCTAGCGCATCGTAGAATGCCTTGAACTTAGTACTTCCTTGCAACACCTTGACTACAACGTCAGGGTCAGGGATGACCCTTGGCTGCTCATGAGAAGCAATTTCATCCAAGTGATCATAATAGGAAGTCATACAGAGCTTCTCGTCCGTGTACTCATCCTCTTCAGCAAAGAAGTTGTAACAGGCAGCCATATGGACAACACGCTCATGCTCAGGATAAGGATGGTCACGCACGTCATTAAGGCAGCCATTTCCAACCCTCAGCTGATTGGCTTCCAGCTTTCTCTTGAAGATCCTCCTTAGGGTCCAACAATCGCTTGTTGGGTGCTTCATGTACCTGTGGTACACGCAGTACCTCGAACTCTCGTGATCCTGCCGTGATGGTTCGTGTTCAACCTCAGGCAGCCTGAGTACACTGTCGGTAACCCATTGTTCTACCAACGCCTTCACTTCTTCCATATTGCAGGGATATTCTGGGACCTCAGCTGGTTCTTTATCCTTTCACTTCTTGTGACCACCGCCGTCGCTACCACCCCCTGCCTCTTGTGCGACTGTGGTGCAGAAGAGGCAGTAGGGACTGTGAGAGAGCGGTTAGACTTCCAGTTATCCTTGAGAGGTGGCTTCACAGGATGGCGGAGGTTATAAGCTGCCTCAAGGAGAGCTGAGAAGGTTGGTATCTTGATGTTTACCAAGAATACAGGTTAGTCGCACAGGATCCCATCAATGCATATTTCGACCAAGTGTGACTCGCCCATTGGCTCGTGGCAGTCCACAGCTCTGTCCTGAAAGCGCTTGATGTAGTCGATGATATCTTCACCATTTCGCTAGGTTTCCTTCACGAGGGACAAGGTAGTGAGTGACCTTCTCGCGGACTTGGAAGAACTTAGTGTAAAACTTGTTTACCATTTCTTCCCAAGTTTTGATCGAATAAGGTTTAAGATTCACATACCAAGTGTATGCTCACGAGGTAAGGGACTTTGAGAACTCGCGAAGGCGACGGTTATGGTCGCCGAAGTGGGCCCCAAGTGTTTTGATAAATCGAACCACATGCTCTTGGGTGCTACCCTCTTTTCCGTCAAATTTGATGAACTTGGGTGGGGTATATCCTTCTGGGTAAGGTAGAGAGAGAATGGTTATGGGATATGGGGGTTGTATGTCGGGGTTGGGTAGGGAGGGAAGAGTGGCTTTGGTTTTTTCTTTCAGTAAGAGGGCTTGAACATCAGCTACAGTGAGGAATTGATTCTGACACTGTCCATCGTTCTCGACCTGGAGAGGCTGCTGGTGGACTGAACCGGTACCCATAACAGGGGCCGGTCCAGCGGCATGGGGATTTAGGGGGTTTTGAACAGGGTTTGCTGGATTTGGAGCTGCTGCTGGATTTGGGACTTCCCCTATAGTGGGCTGTTGGGGTGCTACTGTGGGACTACTGGTGGTATCACCGGTGCTCTTGAAAGAGCTGCGGTGATGACTTTCGTGAGAGCAGTCATAGCAACAATCATTTGATTTTGGCCATCTCAAACAGCTTGAAGGACTTCGATGGTGGCGTCTCCCCCTTGAGTGGAGGATCCGTCACCCTCTCCCAAGATCGGCCTCGTATTGAGTAGATTTTCCGCCATGGTCGCTACTGTGCGATTTGGGGGTCGTTGAACAACTGGAGTTTCTAGACCACTTCTTAAGCTAACCATAAACTAAGCAACCTCCCCAGCAGAGTCGCCAACGTAGGATAGGTCCGATTTCTGAGTGGACAAATACCCTAAGAGAATAGATGTGCCGGAGAGGTTGTAATAGCTATGGAAATGGATGAAAGGAGTGATCCAGAAGGGTGAAAAGAAGAGCAAGGGTGAACAGAGAGGGTAGGCAGTGGAGACCCAAACCCAGAAGTCCCAAGGAAGAAAGACAATAGAGCCCCTGAAAGAGGATAAGACCTCCTTTAAAATCAGTGCTCCCCAACTTTCTCTCTCTAGGGAATGTTCACAATGTGCTCTATCTCTGAGGTTTAATGAAGAGACGTTCATATTTATAGACCACACGAGCTAATGTTCGGGCACCAAGTGGCGCACTGATAAAATGACACGTGTCCCTTTTGTCCCCCCTGACCGCTGAGGTGTCGCTACCCTCGCGATGACCGCGAGTATGACGGTAAGTGTATCCTCTTATTCGCAGAGGTCCTCTTCTTCTTTTATAGCCACCAAACCACTAGATCCCCTTCCTTCCCATAGGGCAAGGTTGTGACCTACTCGGTCGCGCCAATACTGCTGCCAAGCCTCAAGGGGCCCCTCGGGTCCTGCCTAAAGGCCGGAGCAGACATAAGAGTCTGGGCAATTTGTTTGTGTATCTTGGTTAAACAGCGCTATCGTCTCCATTAGATGGGGGCCACACCAAGCATCCACCTGAATAAATGTAGTTCTCTCCTTAGGGGAGGAATCTAGGCTCGCGACCTTTACATGGCCGCTGCAAAAGAGATGGGTAGCGCGAGGCTCCCTCGCGCAAAGGACCACGTGTCGCGCGACTGAGGCACCACGTGGCGAGCAAGGGTTCATTGATCAAATCGTCAACCCCGCGAGGACGAGTGCACATGTCACATGCTCATTGGATAGTCAAACAGTCAACGGTCGCGCCTATTGACCTTTCCTTCACCTCCTTACTTATGAACTCACTTTTGACACATAAAATGTAACGCTCCTAATTTTGGAAATGTTAAATAAACATTTTTATTGAAAATTTAAATAGAGTCTGGGTCATTATTACATCATAACTCCCAGAAGAGTACTTTTATTAAACACGGAAAGGAAAATTAGGGTTCCTATCTACTGCTCCACCTACTCCTCCATCCTAGCCAACTCCTCGGCTCCGAAAGCCTCTAAGGCATAAAGTTCACCTTGTTCATCTACAAGGTTTGACACATTATATCAGCGTCGCCACCAATATATTATGTCAGGGTCATCAAAGGTAACACCATGAGCTACAAAAGCTCAATAGAATAATGTAAACCTGCTAACCCTTAACTTACAAACAATAGATCGTAAAATTAACGATTTCCACATAGTACATGCATATTTAACAAAACAGTTAACAATGATACATCTACATTTACTATCCAAACTAACGTTGGTGTCCATGATTTTCTGAGTTTCTCCTACGCGACTTGTCGTAGACTGTGTCACCATTTTTCATATGCCAAATCAACATTTTCAAAATCGTTTTTACACACCCAACCTCGGTTCCGCCGGTTCGGGTTTCCGAGTATCCTCATAATGGTTCCACCACTCCGGGTTTCCATTGGCACACAATTTGCATTAGCTCCTCTCCGTAGATAACCAAGCTACACATCCAACCTCGGTTCCGCCGCTCCGGGTTCCCGAGTATCCTCACAATAGTTTTGCCACTTCGAATTCCCATTGGCACACACACACACCACACAACGGGCTACCACAGCCGGCCACATTGTGGATTTCAAAACATTTCCTTTTTCAAAACACACATTTCATTAACAACTGTAACAACTCGGATTTTTGACCCTATTTTTTTTTAAATAGAGTTAATATTATTAATAACATTAATAATATCATTTAAAGAATATTATTAGTAATAATAAAATTATCTTAATTATAATTATCTAGTAGATATATACAAATAAAATTAATTTAATCTTAATTATCCTACTTTTAATTCTTTTAAATTGCATGCATAAAATTCCTGATAACTCTCACTCTCCTACTCGATTTCTACTTCCTTCCTCTGCGTATCTAGCCCCAAATTCGTCCATCCCGAAGCCTTATAGAATACAACTTCCTTAAATCCAATTTTGATCGAAACTCTTCAAATTCTCCTATATATACCCTAGTACGTCGACCCTAGGGCACACCACGAAGTTCATTACGCCCCACCAGTCCAGAAAAGGAGAAAAAAACAGGAGGAACCGAGCTCCAATCTATGGAGTTCTAGAGAGAGAAAGAAAGAGAGAGAAAAGTGGGTTTGTGATTTAGAATTGACCGAAACCCGAATTGATCATTCCAGACGCTTCCTACAATCCCTAGTATCACCAAACGTCATCCAATTCGGCCCCAAAGTTCCCCGATCGAAAAACCCGAAACTTTCTTCCCAAATATTCAAGTTTCGATTAAAAATCAATTCGATCCGATTCGAGGTAGTATAATCTCTCACAATCCTCCCTCTAAGTATATTTAATGTTTTTAAGCATAACCCAATAGCCCGGATGGTCCCATGCATCAAAACCGTAGCAAAAAAATAAAAATACCGAAACTAGACGCGACCTTGCGGCCGCGACCTTCGGGCCGCAAGAACCAGGCTGGGGTTCGCGGCTGGGCGCTCCACCGCAAGGTCTAACCGTTTGACCTTGCGGTTTGGACAGTTTTGGTTCGAATCGATTTTGCGACCTCCCGAACACCGTTTTAGACCTCCGAACTAATTTTTCTAGACTTTTCACACCTCAAAGATCATAACTTGTTCAGGTCATATTTTTTTTTATTTTATTATCTATTTATTAAATTATTTATTATTTATCGTTCAAAGTTTATAAACAAAAATTAGTTACGACCTTTAAACTAGCGTTTTAACACTCAACTAATTTTTTTTAGACTCCTTGCATCTCAACTACCGTAACTTGTCAAATTAAATATTTATTTTATTTAATTCACTATTTATTATTATTTTTAAAGTAATTCCAATCAAAATTACTTTACGGCCTTATAAACACTATTAATAATACCCGCGTAATTTTTTTTAGACTCCTTACTGTCAAAATATGAAATCATGTCAGTCTCTATATTTTTTTTATAATTAATTATTTATTGTCTAATTACTTCACTTTCGGTCTTTTTTAATTAACAAATTCATGTAATTTAATTATTTGACCATCCGAACCCAACTTTTGACATTCAAACATGTTGCATAAGACCTTTAGGACTCTTATTAAGGTCATGATAATTATTCTAATATTTTTACCTAATTTAATTAGTTTTTAATCAATCTAATTTCTTAAATAAAATTTATACAAACCTAGATTTATTCTTTTTATAAAAACTTTTATTAGACAAAAGTTTTTTGCATTATTATTAATTTATTGACCATACAAGATTAAGGGCAACGGCCCATTCATAAAAAGTTATGTGATTTCTACGCTTATTAGTTATTTCAATTATCATTGTGATTATTTGTATACTACTCCAATTGGTGATTGATAGGTTAGATTGGAACCTAGAGACAAGGGGTGGTTTGCAAATAGAGTTCACTTAGACAGTGCTAAGTAATGGATAAATTAGAAAGTTTATTTTTAGATCTGCCTGCAGGTAGGATGTTGAGATATGATGAGCTGGATGTGTTGAGTTGAAACTGGCAAAGTAAGCCCAGTAATGAATTGAAACTGGCGGGAGTCCAGTAATGATATAAAACCTGGCAAAGTAAGCCCAGTGATGTTTTCTGATGATAAAACCTGGCAAAGTAAGCCCAGTGATGTTTTGATAAAACCTGACGGTTGGTCAGTGATGTTTTCTGATGATAAAACCTGGCAAAGTAAGCCCAGTGATGTTTTCATAAAACCTGGCGGGTAGTCCAGTGATGTTTTGATAACACCTGGTGGGTAGTCCTGTAAAGACCCATAAAATTAATGTAAATTCCGAAAATCGTTTGTTGTGCATGAGAATAGTTTTATTATTAAAGTCGTGCATATGTTCGTGGGGGTGTTTGGATATACGTATCCGATTGCGTGTCGGACTCTCGGAGAGTAGTAAAATGCAAGTTTTGATGTTATAATGTTGTTTGGAGGTGTTGGTATCAAGTTGGGTTCGTTTCGGAGTCCGTTGATCATTTTTCATTTTTCTGCCTAGCCGGTACCGGTACGGGCTTTTCCGCGTACCGGTACCCACTTTCCAGAGATGTTCAAAATCGATATTCTTGAAGGCTTCGGTACCGGTACGGGGAAAAGCCTGTACCGGTACCCGCTGCGTTTTTTCTGCAATTTGCAGCACGCTTTTTGGGCTTCTATAAATACCCCTTTATGTCATTTCTCACTCCCAAAACCCACGAAACACACTTGAAAACATCCCCTCTCACCTACCCAACTCCAATCTCACCCACCCAACTCCAATCTCACCCAAAACCCTTGATTTCATCCTCAAATCTTCAAGATCCGAAGGTTTCCAACCTTAAAATCACTTGATTCTTGCATTTGGTGAACCAAGGGTGAGTTTTGTGTTCTTGTTCTCACTCCTTGAAGCTCTATCACGTTTTTCTCTCTCTCCTCTTGGTTATTTGTTGATCTTAGCTTGATATTCACATTTTTTTGGACTTTATTTGCTCTAGATGTAGTATCCAAGCTTGGGTGAAGCTTATCTTTGGAGGATTTGAGTTTATTGCTCTTGATGGACCTAGGGTTTTGCTCAAAACCCATCTAGGTAGGGATTTCTCTCTTCCTCTACATGTTTTGCGGTGACATTGTGTGATTTAGGTGTTTATGTGACACTTATGGCTTGAGGGTTGTATATTTCCTTTGAATGTAGTATTGTGGACTTGAGTGTCATGATTCATGAGTTAAATGTGACATGTTTAGCAGTGTTTGATCTTATGTGGATGAGTTTATGATATCGGTGTTGTATTGTGATGTTACGGTGGTCGTAGAGGTGAAGTGATTGTGGAGTATATTGTGTCGCAAGGTGTGGAAACACAATTACGCGAGGGGTGGAATATATTGTGTCGCAAGGTGTGGGAACACAATTACGCGAGGGATGGAATATATTGTGTCGCAAGGTGTGGGAACACAATTACGCGAGGGATGGAGTATATTGTGTCGCAAGGTGTGGGAACACAATTACGCGAGGGGTGGAGTATATTGTGTCGTAAGGTGTGGAAACACAATTTCGTAAAGGGTGGAGATTCGTCGGAAGAAATGTATGTCAATGCGTATGTGTGTATGTGTATGAGAATGTTATGGTTATTCATACAGTATGTTGACGTGCATTCGTTCGGATTTGGCATCTAATTAGGTTTGCTGTATTCACACTCTTCATCTCATTACATATAGACTTTGTAGAGAATTTCCTACTGGGCTAGTGTAGCTCAGCAAAATCCTTCTTTTCAGGTTCAAACGCTGGGCAATAGGTTGCGTGACTTGGTGCATTCGGAAATGAATATTTTTGGAAGCTAACTTGACTTAGTTACTCACCCATCTTTGTAAATAGCTTACTTTTGATTAAAGATGATTTTGTAACTAATTTTCGTTATTTGATCTTTTGGCAAAACATTGTACTATACTTAACTTAATTTGGGCCGTGGTGCCGAAGTTGTAATATCTTAAACTTGTGGACCTTATTGTAATTAAGCAGGTGGGGAAATCTCATTTTGGGTATTATTCATATTATGCGAGAATCTTTCTGGAATTGGTTATTTATTTATGTTGAAATTCGAGGGTGTGACAAATTGGTATCAGAGCATCAAGGTTTGAATACCTAGAGACCGTGGGGAGACTTCTAGTCTCATGGGTTCAAAAGTCACGCCTTTTGCATGAACATGTGTGTGCTTGCATGACGGACATGTTATCATCAATGTGCCATTGTATCTATGTTTATGTGGATTGGTGGAAGTGGTTGACCTGTGTCAAAAAAAAAAGGAAGAAGAGAGTTTGGCCTTCGTGTAGTGGTTGTGGCAACATTTGTTGCCATTGAGGTTATTGTGGTTAACAGTCTTGTTCTTGTATTCCATGTGGTCGGATGTCTTTCATATGGGCTGAAAAAAAAATGAAGGATTATGTTGGTTGTGTGTAGTGCTGAGGCCGATATGTGAAAGCTATTACTTGTTAGTACATAATAGAAGTGTTAGACTGTTAGTAAGATTTGTGAGCTAAGTGTTTGATATGTTTTATCTGAATTGTGCAGATTACATGTTGAGTTTTAAATACTTTTGGTGAATCTTATGAGGTGTGAGGTGCATTGAGTGTAAACGTACAAAGAGTAGTATGGTTGTTCGAATCGAAAAAGGAAGAGGAAAAGAGAATGCATGATGAGGTATGAAAAGAACCATAGTTTGTCCAAGAATTGAGTGAGATGTACCATAGCTAGAGTGTTAAACTAGTGAGTGTCTTGAATATGTTTGATGGGATGATGTCTTGCTGTGATAATGATTGTGTTTTGTTATTGTTATGGTGTTTATTGAAGTAGTGATTTTGAGTATAGGTAAGGCAGTTGAGCCCGCCTAAGGAGTTGTATGTATTTGAGCTTGACTCAGGAAGATAAGGGATATAGGTAGGGTGTCTAGATACATTATGTGTCTCCTGGACACCCAAGCGACTACCGAATAGATCCAGTTGGAAGATGCGCTTGATCACCGCTCCTTCTAGATGGAACTCTCGGGAAGTCAATTGGACACTAGGTCTATACTTAGGGGTGAGAATTGAGACAGATGTATATTTATAGAAATTCCGTAGAAAATGATATACTATGGTGCTGTTGTAGTCATTGTAGTGATTACTGTAGTGGTAGTGTTATGAAGGATCGGTAGGAGAATATTAGTTGTGTTATTCGGAGAGAGGGAAAGTAAGACACAGAGAGAACAATAGTGTTGTAACTTAAGTCAAGTGGTTAATATATGCAAGGTAAGGAAATTGTTCAAAGTAAGGGCGATACGAGGTTGAACTATTGAGGATGATAATGAAGTGGAGTGTAATTGGTGTCTTTAATGGGAGTGGTGCAAAACTTGGGGTGAGTGGGATTGTTAGAAGTTGTTGGTAAAAAAAAAAATTGATTCTTAAGCGATGAGATGTTGATGGGTTGCAATATTGTTAAAACAGAGGTATGATTAGAATTATGATACTTGTATTTATGATGTGATGTTTAGAATTGTAAATGTGATAAATATGTGATTCGATTTGACTGAATGGGTATGAAAATTCGAGATTGGTAAAGCGAGTAGACATTGTATAAGGTATTATGAGGGTAAAAGGAATGACATAACTGTTGGGCTTCCTGAAGCCAAGAATTGTGAACTGATGGGATACTGAGTGAGTCTGTTAATGTGGGAATATGTGGCTGGTGTTGTGTAAGCCACTAAACTATACGGTTGATTTTCTGGAGATATTTCATTTAGGTGCTTGATCTGTTGTGTAATCTAAGTGTATGAAATTTGCCCTTAAGGTGCAGTTCAGAATTGGTAAAAAGAGTTATGGGGATACAAAGAGGTGTGAGTTAGAGATTGTGGTTAGCGGTTTTGATTTATGTGTATTGAGTATCTATGTACGAAATTATTGGTGTCCGGTTAATGGAAGTGTCATTGATACGTCTAAAGATCGGGTTGAACTCAAAATTTTCTTTCCTTTTCCAAATGAGAGTGATGTCGTATGAAAGTTAATTCTTAGTTTAGTCTTTTAAAAAAAAAAAAATAATGATAGAAGTTTGAAGTCGGCAATATCATGATAATGTGAACCTTATTTTAAATTCGTTACCATGTTGTCTAAACAGTCGTTACCCTTAAGGACTAGGTGAGGTGCACAAGATTGATTGGTGATAATATAAAAAAAAAAAGATTGTAAATGAATTTTCCTGTTAAATTCTATAAAATTTCGCCACAAGGTGGACGAGTTTCAATGATTTTTCAGCTACGAAAACTAAAATTTTCAACGGACTAAGTTTTTCGTCAAAATTGCTTGGAGGTGTGTGATAGTACACTTTACTATGAGAATGGTGAGTGGGAAACTCATTATTGTTGTTTAATTCTGATCGATCTCATTGCGTCGGAAACGTAGACTTTGAGCTAACGTATCCCTTTAAAGGAAATTTGTCTTGAGTTAGTATTGATGGTCATTAGAGCTTTGCTTATGACATGTGAGTTTGTTGATACGTGAATAAATTTGGCGTCGTGTAAGTCAGTAATTCATATAAATAGTTTGTGGATATACTTCATGTACGAGTCTTGTCGTTATCTAGCATTAGCATGCATGCTTAATTTGATGTGTAATCCCGATGAATGTGATTTGCCTTTGATGTGCGGTGCGGAGTAGACACCGATGGGTATGTGGGTACAAAGAGAAGATTCTTAATTAGAATTTGGCATGTGCCTCTGTTATTTATTTACTTATTTTTTTTATGAAACGATTAGAAGGTTAGATATAGAAGGTATCGGCAGGGTGTCAACTTATAGTTGGGAGTGGATAATTGTTTGTGATAAGTGGAAACAGGGAACTTGGGAATTTATCAGAATGGTTTAAAAGTGGCGTTGTGTTGAGCTATCTAGCAAAGATATAATTTCATAGAAGCGAGTTTGGGTTTTCGAAAAGTAGAAACTAGTAATGATTTTGAATAGACTGAGGAAGGCGGATTAGTATTAGACTTTTGACTATGTTCGAATGTTAAAAAAAAAAAAAAAAAAAAAACAAATGGGAGGCATTTGAGGTTTATGTAGAATTTATACAAGAGTTATACGGGTGATAAAGATGTGAGATGGAGGTAATGGCTAGCAGTTTTGTGTTACAAGTGTAATGATGTACTGATGGAGGTTAATTGTGTCTTTATGAGGGGGAGGTGAGTGTCATGAGGCAGGGGATCATTTGAGAAATGTTAAGGGAAACGGCGTTGCAGTCGGTTAATAGTAAAATCAATATTATGAATCAGTTGTGAGGTATGTTTATTCTTGATGTCGGGAGAAAGATCAACAACCTGAAGCGTGAAAACCTTGACAATGGTAAGTGAATGTTTATAATTGATCCAAGGATGATGATCAGGCATTATGTGGTTAAAGGATTCAAGGTATATTAGTTTTGATCCGGTGGAGATTATTTGAGGTTCTTTGGATTGGTGAGTGAAGCAATTCGTTGATTGATGTTGGTTAGGAAAGATAGAACTTGGGGTTTAGAATTTGAGTTTCTATGAGTAGTTCAATTTGTACTTCTAAGAAGTTTGAAGAGTACTTTTAGAATAAGGCGCATGGAATGAAAATATAGAATACGGAATTTGGGAAATGTGAGGTTATAATTTGTCGGGTTGCGGTCTGACTGTCATGAATGGTGTGTGGAGATTAGGATTCTTGTACAAATGTTGAGATTTGAGGAGGTGAAAAAAAAAATGATAAGAGGTTTAAGATTGAGTGTTGAGTCGTAAAACCATATCAATAGTGAGAATTTTGTGAAGTAATTAGGATAAGAAAGTCTATGTAGAAAAGAGTGGATGATGTGATGATTACGAGGTTGCAATATGAGATTTGATATTACAGTTGGTGACTCGGTTGGAGTTGGGTTAGCAAATTTCAAGTACGATTCAACTTTTAGAAAATATACTTCGAACTTGTGTTATGGATTTTTCGGGGTAGTTGACAAGATCACTTGCCGTTAGTCGAATTCGCGTAAAAGGTGTCACCGTGTTGGGGATTTTCTCGTTTTGGGCAGAAGAGTAAGCTTTCACCGCGTTTTATCGAGCCACTTGATATTATCGAGAAGATCAGGGAAGTGACGTATCGATTGGCATTACCACCGAGACTATCAGGCATTCATGATGTATTCCATGTGTCAATGTTGCGAAAGTACAAACCAGATCCATCACACGTTCTAGAGTGGTCCGAACTAGAGTTAGAGGCCGATACATCTTATGGGGAGGAGCCGATTCGTATCCTAGACACACGTGAGCAAATTTTAAGGGGTAAGACCATACCGTTAGTGCAAGTTCTTTGGAGTACTCTCGGAAAGGAGGAGTCGACGTGGGAAAGGGAAGATGAAGTTAGAGAGAAGTATCCGCAGTTGTTTCCGAATTAACCAATGTGAGTCTTAAAATTTTTAAACCCAATGAATATGGATTCATCGTTTGGTGATATATGTTTTGACATGAGCATATGTACTTGATGCTTGATATTGATTGGCTTGAATTATAAATTTCGAGACGAAATTTCTTTAAGGAGGATAGGATGTAAAGACCCATAAAATTAATGTAAATTCCGAAAATCGTTTGTTGTGCATGAGAATAGTTTTATTATTAAAGTCGTGCATATGTTCGTGGGGGTGTTTGGATATACGTATCCGATTGCGTGTCGGACTCTCGGAGAGTAGTAAAATGCAAGTTTTGATGTTATAATGTTGTTTGGAGGTGTTGGTATCAAGTTGGGTTCGTTTCGGAGTCCGTTGATCATTTTTCATTTTTCTGCCTAGCCGGTACCGGTACGGGCTTTTCCGCGTACCGGTACCCACTTTCCAGAGATGTTCAAAATCGATATTCTTGAAGGCTTCGGTACCGGTACGGGGAAAAGCCTGTACCGGTACCCGCTGCGTTTTTTCTGCAATTTGCAGCACGCTTTTTGGGCTTCTATAAATACCCCTTTATGTCATTTCTCACTCCCAAAACCCACGAAACACACTTGAAAACATCCCCTCTCACCTACCCAACTCCAATCTCACCCACCCAACTCCAATCTCACCCAAAACCCTTGATTTCATCCTCAAATCTTCAAGATCCGAAGGTTTCCAACCTCAAAATCACTTGATTCTTGCATTTGGTGAACCAAGGGTGAGTTTTGTGTTCTTGTTCTCACTCCTTGAAGCTCTATCACGTTTTTCTCTCTCTCCTCTTGGTTATTTGTTGATCTTAGCTTGATATTCACATTTTTTTGGACTTTATTTGCTCTAGATGTAGTATCCAAGCTTGGGTGAAGCTTATCTTTGGAGGATTTGAGTTTATTGCTCTTGATGGACCTAGGGTTTTGCTCAAAACCCATCTAGGTAGGGATTTCTCTCTTCCTCTACATGTTTTGCGGTGACATTGTGTGATTTAGGTGTTTATGTGACACTTATGGCTTGAGGGTTGTATATTTCCTTTGAATGTAGTATTGTGGACTTGAGTGTCATGATTCATGAGTTAAATGTGACATGTTTAGCAGTGTTTGATCTTATGTGGATGAGTTTATGATATCGGTGTTGTATTGTGATGTTACGGTGGTCGTAGAGGTGAAGTGATTGTGGAGTATATTGTGTCGCAAGGTGTGGAAACACAATTACGCGAGGGGTGGAATATATTGTGTCGCAAGGTGTGGGAACACAATTACGCGAGGGATGGAATATATTGTGTCGCAAGGTGTGGGAACACAATTACGCGAGGGATGGAGTATATTGTGTCGCAAGGTGTGGGAACACAATTACGCGAGGGGTGGAGTATATTGTGTCGTAAGGTGTGGGAACACAATTTCGTAAAGGGTGGAGATTCGTCGGAAGAAATGTATGTCAATGCGTATGTGTGTATGTGTATGAGAATGTTATGGTTATTCATACAGTATGTTGACGTGCATTCGTTCGGATTTGGCATCTAATTAGGTTTGCTGTATTCACACTCTTCATCTCATTACATATAGACTTTGTAGAGAATTTCCTACTGGGCTAGTGTAGCTCAGCAAAATCCTTCTTTTCAGGTTCAAACGCTGGGCAATAGGTTGCGTGACTTGGTGCATTCGGAAATGAATATTTTTGGAAGCTAACTTGACTTAGTTACTCACCCATCTTTGTAAATAGCTTACTTTTGATTAAAGATGATTTTGTAACTAATTTTCGTTATTTGATCTTTTGGCAAAACATTGTACTATACTTAACTTAATTTGGGCCATGGTGCCGAAGTTGTAATATCTTAAACTTGTGGACCTTATTGTAATTAAGCAGGTGGGGAAATCTCATTTTGGGTATTATTCATATTATGCGAGAATCTTTCTGGAATTGGTTATTTATTTATGTTGAAATTCGAGGGTGTGACAGTCCAGAGATGTTTTGTAATGATAAAACCTGGCGGATAGGGCCAGAGATATTTTCCGATGATAAAACCTGGCAGAGGTCCAGCGATATTTTGTGACAGTAAAACCTGGCGGTGGTCCAGTGATACTTTCTGATGATAAAATCTGGCAAAGTAAGCCCAGTGATGTTTTGATAAAACCTGGCAGGTGGTCCAGTGATATTTTGTGATGATAGAATTGGTGGGAGCCCCGTGGTGATTTTGATGTGGTGATTAAGATGTGCAAACCCTAGTTATGGTCTGGGCATGACTAGATTTTCCTTGTTGTTAGACTATCGATCGATAATGAATAGATTTATGAGTATTTTACCTTCTTGCATTGATGATATATCGTTACCTGCTAGCTGTAATGTAAGGAGGGGTGATTGGGTTGGATTATATTACGGGGTGAACTTTTTCACTCAGGCACGGATTGTCTGGCATCCGTGTCAGATTTTGCAGAAAATCAGTGGAAGACTCAGGACCCTGAAGGAGGGCGATACTACCTAGAGATGAATCCAGAGATGGAGACTGAGCCAGAATACGCTTGGAATCCGTATCGATCCTAGAAGACAGCTCTGTTATTTTGTCTAGATTATTACCATGAAGACTATTTTCAGTATTTCTTTAATGGTTTATAATAGACGAATCTTTAGGAAGAATTATCCAGTTTGGATTTTGAATTTAATTTACTAAATTTTTGGAAATCAATATTTAATACCTCCGATTTTATTTCCGAAAATCGGGGCGTTACAACAACACCCTAAGTGTCATGTTTCTGCTTTCTCGATTTTTGTGTCTCGTTTTCATGCAAAGACTCCATGGTAGGACTTTTCCCATAAGTAATCATAAATCATTCATTGTAATCTTGAAACTAAACTAGCAAAGATCATACAACTCTATATTACTTTATCATGCTTATATTAACCAAAATTCGCAAGATCATATTCACATATTGGTCATACAACATAAAGCATAGTGTCACATGGACGGACACCTTTGGAGTGGATACCACTTATGCTTTATCGCACATCAAACAAATAATACTAGTAATCACATATACATTCTCATAACCATCCTTAAGATCAAAATACGAATACTTTAAATTAAGCGTTAAATTCTTATCTTTCAAATTCCGTTCTTTCTTTCTTTTGGAGAAGTTCAAAACAACATTAGAGTAAAAGTCGAGTTATTCATCGTGCTCATATTTCTCTTCGCATTTTAAGGAGAACAAGTTTACTAGCTATTTCTCTTTCATACAATCTCAAACACAAAACATGAATATAGTTTTCTAGAGTACGGGGATTCTACATATTCTAAACTTTATACTTAGAGAAAGTGGTTAGAATTATTCTACTTATACTTAGAGATAGTGAGTAAGGATAATCTACTATTTTTCTTGGCGGTAGGGTGGCTACGAAAAAAGTAAGTTGACGATCGAATGGAGTGACTTCCTACGGAAAGCTTCGGTAGCTTCGAAAGAGAAAAAGTTTCTCTCGAAACTAGTTTTTGACTAACTACTAAACTTTTTTTGGATCGAAAGGGTGGTCGAGTGGCGGTCTTGGATAAGTTTCTTGAACTCAAGAACAACTCAAGCACAAGAAGAACAAAGAACAAACTCAAGAATTTTAGAGAGAAAAATTGAAAGATTTCAAAGTGTGAGTTGAATGGTATGAGGGGGGGTCCTATTTATAGCAAAATTTTGGCTCTCCCTCTCCTCTCCTTGGCCAGCCTCTCCTCTCTCTCTTCTCCTCTCATTGTGTTGTCCAATCAATCATTTCAAGCATGCCATGACTTGTCTTTTCCAAATTTAGGCATAAGGCTATAAAATCAGGTAGGATCTTAAGGCTTTTTAGGCAATCCTAGGTGATTATAACCTAGGTTGGCAAGTCTTATTCCTTTTACTCAAAGGATAAAAATTACCCTACAATCTATTGCCCAATGGCTAAAGGGGAAATGATGAGAAGGAATATTCTTGGAAGAAATATCTTTTTGAAAATGACATTTCAATGGAGAGAAAGAGCAATGCACTTTCTAGGAAAGTGATTTGATTAAGAAAGCACAATGATGAATGGGGAAAATAACAAGTCAATGGAAAGTGTGATGATTAAAGGGTTGGCTTTTGAATTGACTTGTCAATGCAAAAGAATAAATAAGGCTTCCAAGTGGACGTTCTAGGAAATTTTTAGGGTGATATGTGTATATATATATGTATATCAAGGTTACTTGTAGGAAGGAGAAAAGAAGTAATTATGGGCCACTTGATGTGACAATACATAATCATGGTTGTTTGGAAGAATAAACTTGGTCTTGGTCTTGATTAGACAAGTCCATGGTAGTACTGTTTTCTAGACAATAGGAAGTCTTATTGCTATTACCCAAAGGATAAGAATTACCCTACAAACTATTATTCGATGGGTAAAGAGAGAAAATATTTTAGAAGAAGTAATGATGAACGATAAAATCTTGAAATGACTAGACATGTAAGTATATATAATGATTACTTCCCTAAATCTAAAAGGTTCATAAGGTTCAAAGAGGGTGGAAAAGGTTCATCTAGGGTTAGGAGAATGTAACTTGGTGAAATGATAGTTAGGTTTCACTAACTAATTGGTTGGAAACTAATTTTATTTGCCAAGTAAGATTTCTAGCCAAGAAATATAATTTAAAGACTTTATTTAACTCGTTAGAAAAATAGACAAGTGCTTCTACAAACACATTTGTCTTTGGAAAAGGACTAGATTCTCCGGTGCGAAAAGATATAATTTTATATGTCTCAAATCTAATTATGACGGATTATTAGAAATTAAAAAAAATTTTAAAAGCAAAATTTCAAGTAATTGAAAAAAATTCAATATTTAATGAAATTTTTACTTACCAAAAATCAGGGTCGTTACAAACTATCACCCTTAAAATAATTTCATCCTCAAAATTAGGTGCACGCTCGGATTCGAATAAGTGAGGGTAATTCTTCTCGTGTGGTTGAAGTTGTTGAGATCTATAGGCTACAATTTTTCCATTTTGCATCAGCACGCATCCCAAGCCGTCTCTTGATGTGTTTGCAGTAGACCTTATAATCAACACCCCGCTCGAAAATGATGAGTATCTGTGCACTGGTCAGTCTCTTTTTCAATTCCCTAAAGGATTTCTCACAGATTTCGTCCCAATCCAGCTTCACTCCTTTTTGAGTCAGCCTAGTCATTGGTTTGGCTAGGGTTGAGGAATCTTGTATGAATCTATGGTAATAGCTAGCCAATCCTAGAAAACTCCTTATTTCAAAAACAGAGGTTGGCTGTTTCCAATTCAGCACTGCTTCGACCTTACTTTCGTCCACCGTATTCCATCCTTGGATACTACGTGTTCCAAGAACCAATTCTAGCAAAAACTCGCATTTACTTGCTTTGGCATAAAGTTGGCTATCTCAGAGTACTTGTAGTACTATCCGAAGGTGTCATTCGTGCTCCTCCTTATTGGCGGAGTATATCAAGATATCATCAATAAGCACCACTACAAATTTGTCTAAGTAGGGCTGAAAGACCTTGTTCATGAGACACATGAATACTGTCGGAGCGTTGGTCAGTCCAAACAACATCACCACAAACTCGTAGTGTCCGTATCTGGTGCGAAAGGCTGTCTTGGCGATATCTTCATCTTGAATCCTTAACTGATGGTAGCTTGATCGGAGATTGATTTTTTTGAGAAGCAATTTGCTCCTCTCAATTGATCAAATCGGTCCTAGGCAACGGTATCGGTTCTTGATCGTGACTGGATATAGCTTCCTGTAGTCGATGCATAGTCGGAGTGTCCCTTCTTTCTTCTTCACAAACAGTGCAGGCACTCCCCACGGTGACGTACTTGGCTCGATAAACCCCTTGTCCAATAGCTCTTGCAACTGGGTCTTGAGCTCTTTTAGTTCTGCAGGGGCCATTCAGTACGGCGCCATAGAGATTGGTGCGGTTCCTGGTTGGAATTCTATAGTGAAGTCTATCTCTCTCTAGGGTGGTAAGCTAGGAAGTTCTTCAGGAAAAACATCGGTGTACTCGCAAACGATGTGTGGTAATCCCAATTCCATTCTATGGGCTTCTTCTATTTGGGAACTAACAGTTGTTTCTGCCACCTCGATCTTTTCGTCGTCGAACTCGCCGTTTGTCTATCCCCCTTAAAAAAAATAGAAGTAGGTCACCATCAATCCTTTTCTAGTATGATGTTATTGTGACCATCTTTGCCATATGTTCGACACAGAAAGATATCTCCATCGCGCAACCTTCATAGATTTGGTTGACGGCTATTATCCCACCTGAAGTGATAACATGTTTAACAACGATCCTATGGGTTCAGTTTCTAGTCTTCTATAGGTACGCAGTGATAAACAATTTACGATGAACCTTCCCATTCAAAGGGTAGATTCTCAATTGGAAGAAGATGGGAAGTCAAGATATGCTACATGGGTATAGGTACCCTTGCAGTGTTGATCGGGCTCGAAATTGAGGATTTCAACTTATGCCTGAATGGAGAGGGGTGATGTCAAGGAATGAAAGAAATGCCCCTATAAAAAAAATGACCCTATAGGCATGTTTTAACCGTATAGGCATGTTTTATGGAAGAACAACCTTGCTGAATCTCCATGTACTCTAAGTGAGGAAGTGGAATGTGCTAGTCACCATCGGAATGGGATGAATCTGAGTCATGCAATCTATAAACCTTCCCTTGCAGCTGTTGTTTACTTGTTTATCATCTCTGGGGTAAGATGAACACCAGAATTTTAGGGGTAAATGCTTGGATATGGCTTGCTTGAAAACTCTAATTGAAAGGGATGTTAGAGCTTTAGATTGCTGTTGTTTGTTCATGGACGGGAGTGAAGAGGACTTATCAAAATAAACTAATCATTTGAGATTGGCCCATTCCACAATGCATCTTTGTTCATAAGTCTTAATGAGCTTTGTTTCTTTAATCTGTGTTTTATCATGTTGTGAATGGTGTAAGGGAGGGTGAGTTTGGCTTTGTTTCCTCTGGTGCCCCTCTGCTCCTGTGGTGTTGTTTTTGTTTATGAATTAAGTTAACCATAGAAAAACGTACCCTCATGTTCGTGTCTCATGTCCATATCCATGTTGTTTGCATAGTTGCATATAGAAACCTGCCAGTAGTTTTCTCTAAGAACATGGAGAAGTAACTAGTGATATGGAATACAATCTAAGTGGACTCTTATAAATCTTTTGGTTAGGATTGGTGAACAAAAAATTTTGGCTAGCCAGGCCAAATCCTGTCTTAACCAAAATAGGTGTTGCCTTATTGTAGTACTACAAAATAGGTATATGAGGCAATTTTCATATGCAACTTGATCAAATGAACACATATTCACATGCAACAATACCTTCACAAGCAATTGAAATACTTGTGGAAGTGAAGGTGGGAGTGGGTTCTTTAAGCTTCCTCTTGATTGTCGCTATGAAGCTATTGTTACAAGATTAGCAAGCCCTTGTTCATATTTTGGCGAATCATATTTGTTATTATTTCAACTTCGTTCCCGATAATGCATGAGATTGGCACTTAATTTGTGTCTAAAGTGCCTAATTTCCTCTTCATGAATCTGACCACAGATAGTTTTGCTTCACAATTAATCCTTCAATCTGTTTTGATGTATTCTTCTCACCCATATGCCTGCCTACAAAAGTCATATTTCTGGATCTTTCTTTTGTTTAATCAAATACTAGGTTATATAGTTTTTAGTAGGGCTGCTCGCGGTCCGGTTTAAATTTGAATTCCTACGAATCCAAGGACCGAACAACTAGTCACGGTTTTTTGAAATTAAAATCCATGTCCGGACCAAAAGTCCTATGGTGCAGTTCCAATCCAATCCGTGACTCGCGAATCGGTTACGATTTTGTCCACAGATTTTGTTACGTAAGCAAGCAAAAATTAAACACTAGCATATATCTCGCAGACTAACAGTACATATCCATTCAAAACCAAAGCCCAAACCATTAGCTGTATTACAATTCTAGAGCAAACACCAAATGAAAGCAATACATGCAGTTCCAGTCTTCCAGACATTCATTAAAACGAAACAACAAAAAAAACATCAAAGTAGAACAAAAAAAACACTGAATAAGATCTTCCATCAAAATGCAAAGCACAACAACTAGTAAGAAGTGAATAACTGACTTACCCCCTAAATTTTATGTAGACCTACACTATATTCCATTATTATTAACTAAAATAATAAAATTGGTATAAAAATTTTATTTATTGGTGAATTATTTATATATATAGAACCCTTCTACTAAGGGCGTCCGCATAAATGCAAAATGTGGGCTTCAGTTATCAGTTGTTGGATCGTGTTTTCAATGGTTCAGATCCGCGGATGGTGTAACTGAAAACACCATCCGCGGATCTGGACCACTGAAAACACGATCCAATGGCTGTTAACAAGATTTGTATTATCATTGAAGTATGGAATCTAAAAATTGTCGTCTCTCTCCCTCTCTCTCTAACCTAAAAACCCTCCATCTTCCCCCGCCTTGGATCTCTGTCAAGGATGGACCTAAAGGGGAACATGTGGGGGCACGTGCCCCCACTCAAAATTAAAATATTTTTGTATAGATTATCATAATTATAAAAGTGTGCGAATATGTAAACATACACAGTTGCATATTTCTCGACAATACACATATATAATAGTTTTATGCCTGAATTTTATCATGTGGTGCATTCATACTTGTTGTTTTACGAGCTGTTTATCTATTTAGAGTTATTCTTTATTGATTCTCTTTATTTTTAATCGTCTAAGAGAAATATTTTAAAATAAAGTCATTAACAAAACTAGGATTATTTTAAAACTTGTGGATGTTCATTTCAAACATATTTTAAAAATTGTCTAAAATTTTGTGCTCATTTTTACCTAATCTAACTTACAGTACGTGCTATAAACTTTTGTAGTTAATAATGCATGCCTTAATTTTGTACAATCTTACAGTGGTTGATTAAAAAAAAAAAAAACTTTCGCCATTATGATTAACAAGGTGTCCCTATTAAGCCATATTTCTAGATCCATCTCCGATCTCCGCCGTGGGGAGGGGGGCATCTTCTTCCTCTCCTAGAGCTCTCCTCCTGCTGCCTCTCTCTCTCTCTCTCTCTCTCTCTCTCTTCCCCTTTTCTTTTTTCTCCCCTATCTTTACTAGTGTTTATTCTTTCCCCGTTTTCTTTCTCTGACGTCTTCTCCCTGTCTCATTTCTTCTTGGAGCCGCCCTTCGGCCACTGGTTAATTACCACATCGATCTGGGGGTAACTGGTTGACCTAACGACTAAGCGTAGTGGCGGTGTGATAGCAAGTTCCCCAGCCATTCTTTGCTCCTGGGCGAGATCAGATTAGGCCTAACTGCTAAGTGGGATGCGGTTGGTGTTGCAGTGGTGTAACACACAAATTCAAGTCTTGCAATAAAGAACACGAAAAAGATGCACAAAATAATGATTTTACGGATTTGAAAAAAAAAAAGGGATACAATTCTCTAGAATATGCTCTTTCACAAAATAAAGAACAAAATCCTCTGATTCGATCTCCAATTGAAGTTACAATCTGACAACTACAGAAGCTTGTTGTGGGATTGAAACGGTAGACAATTCCTTTAAATCTTCAAGTTGAGAAGCTTGAAGAATGAAGTTTGATCGGCAGCTTGAGCTGCTTAATCTCAGCAAAACGATGAGTTTGAGGCGTGATATTTGCAGGATTCAATGCGTAGGCTGTTGTTGTTGACGAATTGGCACATATCTTGAGTGCTTGTTGATTCTCCACAAAAACTTGAGAGGGATTTGAGAAGAATATTGAGAGCAAGATTTGGAACCTTTGAAAGCCTTGAGAGATGCTTGAGAGTGCTTAAATTCTCTTGGCCAAACGTGTTTGAGAGTGCTTGCACTCTCGAATTATATTTGTTTGGGTTCGCGCTTTTAATCCTCGTACTCTTGAATTGTAGTTGTTTGGGGAGCGAAATTTTTAAAAGACGCTTTCACGCTTACGCTCTCACCTATACACGCACGCGGATTATGTGTGGGTTGGGGTGACCAGGTTCAGATCCCATCCAATATTTTACCATCCATTGTAGTCCGTTGAATGGCTGGGATTTTCTTTAGGAAATCCAAGCTTCCCCATGATGCCACGTCCACTCTTAATTTTTCTCTCAAATGGCACTGTAAGCTTGCTGACGGAAAAACGGCATTTAAGATGAAAAAAATTATTCTTAAATAGGTCTGATTTTGTGGGGTCCATTTCGGGTCCCACCAAAATTATTTAAATCGTAATTTATTCTTAAAATATTTTTTTATGGGTTCTTATAAAAAATTGGAGCAACCCGATATCGGTAAAAGTTTTTTCAGCATTCGTAGGGATCCTACGAATTCTGAAACATCTTATGAATTTTGAAAGAGCCCTTATCAATATCAAATTGAGTTAATTTTTTTCAAAAATCCATAAAAAATATTTTAAAAATAACTTGCAGCTTGAATCATCTTTGCAGAACTGGTAATGGGCCCACCAAAAATCAAAAAATATATATGAATCAGTTTACTCCCTATTTGGTACCCAGTAAATGGGCAATGTTTTTTGGGAAAATGACAGCCTAGGTCGTGTTTTGATAATTAATAACTTTTAAGGACATGCTAAGAACATTTGTTAATGAACAAAATGTCCTTGGCGGATATTAATTATCAAAACACGTCCTTGGCCGTCATTTTTCCTTTTTTTTTTTGCAGAGCCCATTATGAGTCCTACAAAGATTCAAATTGCAATTTATTCTTAAAATATTTTTCAATATCGATAAGGATTCTTTAAGAATTTGTAAGGTATACGGATATCGGGTTGCTCTAATTTTTTACAAGTCATAAAAAATTATTTTAAGAATAACTTGCGATTCGAATCATTTTTGTGGGACCCGAAATGGGCCCCACAAAATCATGCCCATTTTAGAATAATTTTTTTCATGTTAAATGCCATTTTTCCGTCAGCAAGTTTACAGTGCCATTTGAGAGCAAAATTAAGAGCGGACGTGGCATCATGGGAAGCTTGGATTTCCTAGAGAAAATCCCAACCATTCAATAGACCACAATGGATGGTAGAATACTGGATGGGATCTGAACCCGGTGCCCAAGGCCCAACCCCAGCTCAAATTAATGTCAGGCTCCTAAATTTTGGGAAAATGACCGCCAATGACGTGTTTTGATAATTAATACCTGCCAAAGACATTTTCAGTATTAACAAATGTTCTTAGCTTGTCCTTGACAGGTATTAATTATCAAAACACGTCTTGGGCCGTCATTTTCTCCTAAATTTTTTATTGGACATTGTCATCTGTTGAGACGAAAAGTGTAACACCCATTCCGAGCAAGCACATGCATATCGCATTTAACATTTAACTTTATATCGCATTGGTCATGCTATCTAATGATACACGTGTTTTATTATCATTCACATATCATTGCGATATATATTAAATTTGAGAGTTTGATTAGCAAAATGTGAACCTAGTCATCTTATGGTTGTACGCGTGGTATTCTAAAAAGACTAGTTCTCTAGACTTTGGTTTAAATTGGGTTATTTGTAAGGATAATCCATAATGCTTTGGAGAAATAGGAGAACGTGAGGGGCAATAGGTTTTGTAGAATGGCAAGTTCTTCACATTAGCTTTTTTGAGAAATTCCACGGCAAGGTGATATTCAGGCATAACTTAAGGTACCGGATAGTGTGCAATACATTTCTAACTAAATCTTTTTACAAAGAGTGTTCTTTGATTCTCTCATATTTGTACTCATTTGATCTCTAAGTTTATTGATTCAATTATTGTCACTTCTTGTATCATGACACGGAAAATATTTGGCGGAAAGCCATGGAACAGATAATTTTGGATATATTTGAAACGAAATATGCTAGCCGCCAACATCCCCACTTTCTCTCTCTAAATCTTGAACCCTAGCCGCCAACATCTCACACCCCCTCCTTCCCTCCCCCCGATTTTCCGGCGGTGAGAGGGGAAGAATCTACTCTTTTCCTTTTCTTGTTCTCTTCCTTTTCCTCTGTTTCGTTTTCTCTCTTTTGCAGGTTTCAATCGATGGAGGCTAGGGCCGTCGTCCTCTTCCCGGTGTTCGCCGCCTAGGATCTTCTCTTGCCGCTGTCATCTTCCCGTTTTTCTGCCATCTCCCTCCATGCTCTGTCTCCCTCTTTGGTCGTTGATTTTGGGCCACTAGTTGCTACATCTAGGGAGCATTTGGTTCGTCTAATGGCGTGGTCCAATTGGCGGCAGGAGGTGGCTGGGTTCGTGTGACCACTCACCGGTTCTCATCCATGGGTGGTTTCGGTCGGGCCTAACGGAAGTGGTGGTTCCACAGCAAGCGTTTTTAGGTTAGCTGTGTTGGGGTATTGCCTGTTGGCGATGCCAGAGCTTTTTTGGGTGGTTTGAGATGGTTGATCACGGTCCAATTTGGTCTCTATCTCATAGCCTAGTGGATGGGTTTTCTGCTAGTTGTGGTGCGTGGCTTAATGGGGGTGGTGTTGGTGGTCTTTCGGATGGTTGGCAATGGCTAGGATCCTGGTGGTGGTCGGTGTTAGATCTGGTTTTCTTTCATAATTTCGAAAATGATCGATGAAAATGGCGGTGTTGATCGGTGACGGTTTCAATCCGGTGTTGGCGAGGTGGATGCGGCCCCCATGGCTGGGATCTCTTGTCGTCTTTATGTGCCGAAGTTCGGCCGGCGGCTGTTCGGAGTTCTCAATTGGGTAAGGGGCTGTCAGTTTGTCGTGTTGGATTGTTGCTACTGCTGGTGATGATTGTGGCTGCTGGGGATTTGTGTTTGGCAGATTCGGTGTTGGCTTTGGTGTCCCGTGACCCTGATTGCTTTGGTTCTCATTTTGGTAGGCCAGATCCAGTCGTCGGCCTCTACATCTGGGAGAGGTTGGCTTGGCTTAATGGCATTTTTTTGATGTTTTGTACGGTGATGGTGGCTGGCGTAGTTAGGGTTTAGGGACTGGTTTGCGTGGGCCGACCTAGGTTTGGGCCGGGTTTGGGTGTTCGGGGCTTTCATTGTTTATTTTGGGTATGGGTTGGGCTTTATTATTCCTTTTTTCGTTGTGGACCTTGTAGACCCTCAGGTATTTTGGGCTTTTGTCCTTGTGATGATCATCCAACTTTTTGTTGGATTCCCTTCCCCCTTCCCCCGTTTTTAATAAAATTTCATTTTTTACCGATCAAAAAAAAAAAGCCATGGAACAGATTGGTACATGTACAATCCCACCAAGTTACAGAAGTATGAAAGATGTATGATATTGACTGCCCTACAGGAAGTCTAGAGTTTTCACTACAAGAAAAATTCAATTGGATGATGAATGAAAATCATCACAAATTGCATATTTTTCGTCACAAATAATATAGGTGACGAAAAAAAATTTGTCAACTAAAGGTTGTCAATGATTCCTACCTGGTGGCGAAATCTATTTTCCATCACCTATAGTGCCTTTTGATGACGAAATATTTTGTCACCAAAAAGTGAATAATTGGTGACGAAATTTTTCCTCGCTTATTGTGCTTTTGACAACCAAATTTTTTGTCATCAATCATTCTTTTTGGCGACGAAAAAATTTGTCACCGATGGGTCACACTTCGTCACCAATATAAGAAATCGTTGCCGAAATTTTTCGTTGCAAAAGATATTTTCATATGGGCAAAGAAATCCTTCTTTCTTGCTCCTGCTGGGTTTCGAACCTGAGTCCCTTGAGTTTTTCGTGCAAATTCTAACCAACTACACTACACACACTTTTCAAAAAATATTTGAAATATCTAATAGATAACACAAATGTTTAACATGAAAATATATTTCGAATGTAATTTTAAACCTTTAAATATTAAAATTAGCAATTTTGATAAACATGAAAGTTGTAGGCAATTGAGTTATTGTTTAAACCCAATTTGAATTATCTCAATCGGAGATTTTAGTAAAGAGTTATGTCCGAAATACATTTAGTGACAAAGCACAATGCATAAATTTCGTCACGAAAGGTACCCATTTGACGATAAAATATATTTTTCGTCACTGAAAGCATTAAAATGGTGACGAAATTATTTTTCGTTGCCAAAGTTAAGCATTTGGTGACGAAAAAAATATTTTGGTACTAAATTGCTCTCATTTGGCGACGAAATATGTTTTTTGTCACCAAATGATTATCTTTGGAGCATCCACAATATAATAATTAAACTTAAAATGTTGTTAAAGTTATCAATGTTTGCTCAAATAAGTATTCACATTGTAATAACCAAATTTAGCAACCTCTTAGCAACTCATCAAATTTTGTCCTTTAGATAACCAAAACTAGCAATATTTTGTCAATAATTAAATTTAATGGTCCCCACATTTTCTCAATCAAGTACAACCATCATGGAAAAGTGAAATTCACTCCCCATAAAACAAATGCTTTATTTGTGTGAAACTAAATCTCCACTTTGACAAGTGGTTTTGCATTTAACAATATTGATCACTTTATAAATTTTAACAAACATTCTCCACTTTCACTTATTTAACTAGAATGTCATTCAATATAGATCATTAAATTGAGAAGAAAAAAATTTGACCGTTAGATATAAATTTTGACAACTCATTTTGATTATGAGCAAAAAATAAATAATGTGGGACTTTACATTGCTAGCTTTAACAGCTTCTAAATAGATAATCAAAATCTGATGTAGCAAATTTTGATTATTCACTTTTGATTATTACATTATGGATGCAACCATATAACACTAAAAACATTTTCTAATTGTTTTTTTTTCCAATAATGACACATTCAGGTTAGCTTTCGCGCACCCAACTACCCTAACCAATCACACCGTCCACTAGTGAGGGCTCCACTTAAAGCCACATCAAGCTTTGTGTAAACTGACCTCAAATAAATTGATGTAGAACACGTGGAAGCCCAATTTCATGATCAGTTGGACAGAGCCAAACCCCTGAAACTGAAACGGTGTTTAATTTCAGATTACCTAAATAGGCAAAATTCGATCGATCTCGGAATAGGCCCAAACTTGATGGACTGACTTATTTTCACGCTCTGGTCCATACTCATCAACCTTTGATGATGAATGGTGCTTTTCGGCCTAATTCCTTCGTTTAGGGTTTCAATTGCGTTATTTTGTCATTTTAGGCAAGATTTGTTTCGTTAATAACTCCTAGTCCGTAATTCCTTTTAAGTTGATTCTTTTCTGGAAAGTCTTGTTTTTCTTTCCCGTTTTCAGTTTTTGGAAAAGCCTCAAATTGTGAGACTTTTTATTTTCCAAGTTTATTTTTAGGGTTTAAACCTATATAAGAGGTTGTAACCTAATCTTTATGCAACTTTATAACTTTTATCAATAATATTGTTGAGATTCTCTCTTTCTTTCTTGTGCGCAAGATTTGCTTGTTGCAACGAGTTATTTATCTCGTTTAGACTAATACGCTAACTAGTCTCTCATGAATTTCGCTGCGTCATAAATTTGCTAAATCTTCTGAAACCTTGTGAAAAAGCAAACCCTCAAGCCTAAGTCAAGATTTTCTAGTTGTCATTTATTACAGGTGAAAATTTTTTCACTGGTGAAGAATTTGCCTTCAAAATCCAACCACAAAGATCAAATTCGTGATTCCAAGTTCATGGACAATTTTTTTAACCTTTTCCTTTGTGTGTGTATGTGTATATATATTACTAAAAAAAATTTTAACATCTTCGATTTTTAATGAATGAAAATCTCGTTGTTTATTCTAAATTCTTTAATTTCTCTAGGATGGTTTTATAATTTTCTTGTTAATTCATCGTAATTACATTTTAGCCCCTTAAAATTCGTTTCTTGATTAAAGACCCTACTTGGCAAGTCTAGTTAGCTTCTAACCGACTAGTTAGAGAAACCAAACTATCAATTCACCTAGTTACAATTTCCTAACCCTAGATGGACCTTTTTGACAATCTTTGAGCCTTGTGAACCTTTCCAATCCTAGACTAAAAAATCATTATATATATATATATATATTGTTTATTTTATTTGTTTTCTTTACCCTTTGGACAATAAAAAGTAGGGAAACTTTTTTCCATTGGTCAATATCTACTAGGGAATTTATTACCCATTGGATAATAGAGTAAATCTTTCAATGAGTACTAGGTTTTTATTAAAAATTATTTCCTAAGATTTTCCATGGATAATATACTATTATATATATATATATATATGTATGAATGTACCATATGAAGTTAATACCCCAGATTTTCTAGGTACACTAGTACAATATTATAATAAGAACATGTGTGTATTAGGGCTATTTTAATAAGTAATCTTGACCCTTTTAATTTTTTATTGGAGAATTGGATTAGTTTAATGAGGGATTTTTGACTAGGAAATCTACCTTGATTACATAGTACTTGGATAAATAAATATATTACAAATACAAATGTGCCTAATAGAATTCTTTATTAGAAAATCTTGGCCTTGAAAAAATCCCATTAGATCACATAGTGCCTATGTACTTTTATACTTGGTCATACCACATATATATATATATATATATATATATTGGGCAAGGGAGAGAGAGGGAGAGAGAGAGATGGCCGAGAGAGGAGAGAGAGGGAGAGAGTGATGTGTGTGCATGTGTTGCTCACTCAATCTAGTCAATTTCTTTTGGCCAATTTCTCACACAATCATGGTACAACCAAATCTAGTTTTTCCTTGCCCTTTCATATATAAACAAGTCTTCTATGAACTAGACAAGACTAGGAACTCTTTAGAATAACCTAAACCTGTCCTAGAAAGGAAGAAATAGAAGAGATTTGGTTGTCCTTACCATAATCTTCTTACATCCTTTCAAATCTATGATGATATATTTTTCTAAAGCAAATCTATCTTCCATTGTCCTTATTAGTGCATTTACTAATTTTTAAACCTTGTAGTCCTTATTAGTGCATTTACTAATTTTTAAACCTTGTACAATCCTCCTTTTCTCCACCAATCTTTCCATAATCCAATCCAAAGTACCAAATCTAGCCTTGCATGCCTAAGAACTAGGTAGAAGTTGTGCAAGCAAGCATTTGACCTAACCCATCAAACTTTCAATCAAGCTTGAAAGATGAAAAAAAATCAAAGATAGAGATAGAGAGAGAGAGAATTCGGATGGTAGAGAGAGGAGAGAGGAGCCTTGGCCTATAAATAGCAAGCTCACTTCAAGTTTCAACTCACACCTTCACTCCTTTGCTCTCACTTCTCTCTAGAAACCATTTCCATTTCCAGACAGCCTACTGCCCTTCACAAATCTTCATTTTTCTCCTGCTTAAAGTAGTTCTTAGAACCAACTCCCTTCGGGAAAGTTGTAGAGCACTCCGAGACCTTCAAGTTAGACCCAAGAACCACCCCAATCGGTGAAGAAATGACAAAAATATTGACATCCGAAATTCAGTAAAAATCTCGGATTTCCAGTTCTAGACAGCATACTGTGTCTTCCTTTGTCACCATTTTTCTCCTACCTAGTGTAGTTTCTAGGATCAACTTCCTTCACAAAAGTTGTAGAGCACTTCTAGAGCTTCGATTTCGACCCAAGAACGATCATATTCGGCCAAATATTGACCGAGTTACTGCCATTCAAAGTTTGGTCCAAATTTGCGAGTTTCACCGCCCGTAGAAATTTTCCAACTAGCTTATTCGGCCCCGACTAGTTTCGGATCAAGATAGATTAATCTCTATTCATTCTCCCTAATATAACTTTAGTTATTTTTGTTTATGATAAGGCAAGTTAAAGTATTAGAAATAATTAGCAAACTCGTTTTACTAAAATCTTGAAATGAAATTACGATCATGTAGAATCTTCTTACCCCTCTATCCCTAAGCATAAGGTAGAACCCCTCGTTCACTAACTCCACGTATAGCGTAGAATCGAATGTTGGAAAGTAAAAATGTCATTACTCTTTCGTTCAAAGTTTAACATAGAGTTTCTCAATCCTTTTCCCTAAGTATATAAGGTTATCTATTGCTTATAATGTTGAAATGGATGATAGTTAGTACATTTGTTTTATAGGAGTAGTAAGAACATGTTGAATGATTGATTTATGTTTACGTATGTGAAATGTCCTACCGCGGAGTCATATGCATGAAAATAAGACACGAAAATCGAGAAAGTAGAAACATGGCATCTAGGGTGTGGCTAACGAGGAAAATGTGTTACGAAGAAGGAAACATTTCGAAACTACATAATGACCAGTGTTGGTGGCATTATGTGAGATGCGTGTGTGTGTGTGCCAATTGTAACCCGGCACGGCGGAACCATTGTGAGGATACTCGGGAGACCGACGCAGCGGAACCGAGGTTGGGTGTGTAGCTTAGTTATCCGTGGAGAGGAGCCAATGCAAAGTTTTGTGTGCCAATGGGAACCCGGCGCGGCGGAACCATTATGAGGATGCTCGGGAACTCGGCGCGGCGGAACCAAGGTTGGGTGTGTTAAAAATGATTTTGGAAATATTTATTCGGTAAAGAAAAAAGAAAAAGAGATACGGTCTACGATGAGTCGCGTAGGAGAAACAAAGAGAATCATGGACACCAACGTTAGCTTGGTTAGCGAATGTGAATGTGTTATTATTAACTGTCTTATTATAATTTTATGTACTATGTGGAAATCATTGATCTATTGCTTGTAAGTTAAGGGTTAGTGGATACAGTTTATTCTATTGGGCTTTTGTAGCTCATGATATTACCTTTGGTGACCTTGACATATTATATCGGTGGCGACGCTGGTATAATGTGTCAGACCTCATAGACGAACATGGTGAACTCTATACCTTGGAAGCCTTTGGAGCTGAAGAGCTAGCCAAGATGGAGGAAGAAACAGAACAGTAGATAGGAACCCTAGTTCCCTCCCTTATTTGAATAAAAGCACTTTTGTAAGGATTATGATGTAATATTAAGCATGACTCTACTTTAGTTTTCAATAAAATTGTCTATTTAACGTACCCAAAATTAGGGGTGTTACAAAAATTGTTGGATGATGCTATGGTGTCCCCATTCATTTTGGGGACACCGTAATTTTTGGCATAACAAAACTCTTACAAGCATAACAAAAATTATTAGAAGTATAATAGAACCATAACATGGCATAACCAAGGCATAACCAAAAACCAATCAAGGCATAACCAAAAATCAACCAAGGCATAACCAATCAAGTTATGCCTTGTTATGGTTTTAGTTATGCTTATAATGGTTTTGGTTATGCTTGTAATGAATTTGGTTATGCTTATAATGGTTTTGTTATGCCAAAAGTTACGGTGTCCCCAAAATGACCGGGGACACCGAAGTCATTCCCAAAATGGTTTTATATTCTCCGGTCTTCTTAATTACTTAAACATAGTCGCATAACATGAATCTTTGTGTGAATTGTTTGTGCTATGGAGAAACCAATCATTGGACGGTGGAAGTAATTGAGGGAAGGGGGAAGACGGAGAACTGGAAGGGGAGAGAGGTCAAAGGAATTGGAGGTAAGGACGATAGAAGAGGAGGGAGGGACGTGGTGCTGGAAGTCCCTTTGATCTTTGATGCCATAATAACATTATTTGATTTGTGAGATATGAAAATTGGAATTGAAGAATGAAGAGAAGACACCTATGGGTTTGCTTGGAAAAGAAAGCAATGAGCAGGGGAGGAGGGGAGGACGGATATTGAGAACGCGAGAGAGAGAGAGAGCGAGAGAGAAGTGGAGCATTCAGCAAGTGGAGAAGAAGGGACCCACTAATTTTGGCTGTTTTCTCCTCTTTTACGGAGTAATAGCAGAGCAAAATCGAGATAAATATTTTCCCAAGAACGTCGTCGTTATGTGGCGTAGCGCAGCAGTTTGTTACTGTGCTCAAATCACAGCAGCTAGCTCCCCCGAATCCCCTTACAAAGGCCTGTTTAATTTGCTTGTTTTCATACGGGTTTTGCTTAGGGCTGCTCAAAAAATTCGGTGAACCGTGAAACCGGTCCGGGCCGAACCGATCCGTACTTTTTGAATTTTGTCTGTGGATTAATGGTCCGGACACGGATTAAAAAATTAGAAAACCATGACTCGCCGTTCGGTCCACGGATTTTCATTACGAAACCGTGAATTAACCGAACCGGACCGTGAGATATTTATTTTATATAAATAATATATATGTGTGTATTTATATAATAAATTGTTAGTAATGTTAACACTTTTCCCACCAATTTTAGTATTTTATCTTAATAATGGGATATAGAGTAAATGTACATAAAATATAGGGAGTAAATCGTAGTTTTTTTGTAAAAATTACGGGTAACCTTAGTTGAGTTTTAGTAGTTCGTTTTTTTTCCGATTCTTTTATGTTATGTAATGTACTATAATGATACAATCCTACTTGTGTTTTAGATTCTTTTGAATTTGATTTTTGAAGTAAACCTTTGGTAATTTATATAATAAGTATTTTCTGGTGGTGTTAAACTTAATTCTGAATGTAATATTCTTCCCTTTTATTGTGAGATATATGTTTGAGCTTTATTTTTGCTAAAATCCGTGGATAAAACCGTAACCGATCCGTGAGTCACGGATCGGATTGGAACCGAACCGTAGGACTTTTGGTTCGGACACGGATTTCATTTTGTAAAAACCATGACTAGCGGTTCGGTCCTCGGATTCCTAGAAATCCGAACCGAACCGGACCTCGAGCAGCCCTAGTTTTGCTAGTTCCCGCCCAGTGGGCAGCACCTCGGTACAGGGTAATTCCCACAATTGTACAGCAAAGGCTGGCTTGTCAGCCTTTTACTCCGGTTTCGTTTTCCTTTTGTCAATTTTTATGACACTAGTTCTCATATATCTCTAAAATGCTGAATTTAACCTTAGAGAGTATGCGCAAACTTTGAAAAGCACCCAGGCTTTTTTGTTCACTTCTCTCTCCTAGTATTTCTTTCACTTTTTAATTTTCGGACGGTGCTATTCACTCTAATTTTATTTTACAGTTAATTTTTTGCTGGATCTACCTCATATCTTACAAAAATGATTTGAACTATTTATTTTCTAAATTTTTTTAATGAATTTCTGTAGAAAATGAACTCAATCAAATATCGAGAAGGGTTTTTTTTTTTTTTTCAGAATTCATAGTGCAAAACTAGGGGGTTTGCCCTATAAATTTTGAAAAGATTCTTATTGATATTTAATTGACTTGATTTTTTTAACTGGACCCCAAAATAAACATTTAAAGAAAAATGAATAATTCATATCATTTTTAGGGGACCCAAGGTGAGTCATACAAAAAAATATGTGCATGATCTATCACGTAGAATCTATGCCCAAAGACCTTTTGTCCATTTTTGCCTTGAAATCACAAGAACCACACTGAACATACCATAATAATTCTAAACTTGACACCTACGGTTTTTATATTATATTATTTTTAATTTTTTATAGCAGACCACTCAATGTTTACACCCTTGTTTCCAACAACATTTTAAAAGCCTAAGCCAGATAATCAACTACAAAAAACAAAAAAAAAAAAAAAAAAGCCTAAGCCGTAAAAACGAAGAGTACAAGTAGTTTGCTTTGCATAGATTTGTGGAAAGATTTTTTATGGGACCTACTTTTGTGTCTCACAAAAATGATTCGATCCGTTTATTAATTTTAAAATATTTTTTGAGGGACCTTGTAAAAAAATCATATCAATAGGATATATGTAAGTGTTTGATCCAATCTTACAACTTTCAATCAGAATTTTAATCCGAAATTTTGAATGAAAAGTTTAAGATTGGATCAAGCACTTACATATATTCTATCGAGCTGATTTTATACAGGCTCCTTTAAAAAATATTTTAAAATTAATGAACGAATTGGATCATTTGTGTGAGATCCAAAAGTAGGTTTCGCAAAAAAATTGTGCAAAGTTTTTTGTGTCAATACTCAATAGCACTCTAATTAAAGATCAACGGTTTGGAAACCGGTGAAAAAGGGGAAAGTAAAAAAAGTAAAAAAAGGAGGAAAAAAGAGGGCTATTAGTGTCTTTTTATGCCAAACCTTTACATCATGTTCCACTGCCATTTTACTTTACTGTACGTTGCAGGTACACATGTCAAAGTCATAACTCTTTAGGGCTCATATCTAAGTTGCCCAGTGGGTGGTTTCTAGATATTGCCTTTTCATATATACTCCCTCCGTTTCATTTTTATTGTTTATTTTTGAATTGCTTGTCATTTTTTGATTGTTTATATATATTTCAATCTATAATATTTTTTATAATTTTAAAAATTTTGTATTTATAGAATTAATCGAGATCTATCAAATAACATCCATATTGCATATTTTTAAAAGATCTACACTAAAATATATTGGCAAAAGACATAAAAAAAACAAACAGAATAATGTACAATGAAAATGAAATGGAGGGAGTATTTCTTACAATAAAAGAAGAATAAGTAATAACCGTTTAGCACTCACTTTCCTTATTTTCTTATTTGAAAGAAGAGACAAAAGAATTTTGTAGAATCGGCAAAAAACGACGTGCCTTTCCAAACAAACTTATATTTCCTTGAATTTAAAAATGAAGACAGATGATCCCTCGATGCATTTTTTTTTATTATTTGAAGGCCAGATGCAATTTACAATTAAAAAAACAAGAGAAGGAGACAACTTGTTTTTATCCCCTAAAAAAATCAAATCCCAGAACAATCTTATTCCACATGCACATACCAAGAGGTGAATGGCACGAGACAATGAATGCAAGACCATTTTGTATACTTAGCGGAACGGGCTCGTTCTGTTAAGGTTCTTATTTTTTTGCTTTACAAGACAGACCATTCTCTCACAATATATCACCTTTAATTCAAAACTTCAGTACTTTTTTCCCTTACCGAAACGGAGCCTTACAGTTTATAATACATGAGAGTGCAGCCCATTTTTGTCTTGACCGTATCATCCCACTTCTTTATTCACGATTCAATTATTTTTTGGGGGGTTGGTACATGAGAGTAAACACGATTCATTGTTACAACACTACTAGGAGAGTGGAAATTGTTGAGTATTGTAAAGGATGGAGAGTATGGAACCGTTTGCCTCACAATCTGTTAATGGAAGTACCAAATACCAGAAATCGTGTTAGTTGCTGTTTGGGTTGAGTCGCGGACTAGGTCGCTATCTTTAAGACGTTTCGCGGCTCCGCCCTCTCTATGCAAGCAGTAACAGCCACGCCGCCTCCAGGATAAAACAGCCCACAATACAGCCTCTGTCTCGATCTTCCTAGCACGGAAGAAGACCGGAAAATACAAAACACAATCAACCTTTCTTGCTCTCTAGAACTCAGTATATGAAAATGGTTTTTTTCGGTGTGTTTGAAAGATTAGAGAAGAGCCTTTTTTATAGGTGAGGAAAGAAAACAATTTGGAAAGTAGAATCAATCAATTAACGTAAATCAAGGCTCTAATCAAAATCAATTAGCAAGCTAAAAACACATGTTTTTTTTCCTTTTGGTAAGCAAGTAAAATCTTCCTGTATAGGAAATGATTTGGTTGATTTCAAAAAATTTGATTCTCTTATATTTAGTGAAACTTCACTAAAATTTTATGTTTTGAAATACAAATCCCCAACAATCCCCCACTTGTATTTTAAAAACAAGTTAAGTGAGCAAGAAGGTAAAGAGAAGTGCGTAAGTAAAGGTGTCTATCGACTTGAACCATTACATAGCAAAGTGCTTCAGTAAAGTAAACTAGAGTGACTTGTGGTCTTGAACTCTAAGGCTGAATGCACCTCACACACAACTCCACTTTGTGTACTGTTCTTAAGCCAGCACTTTACGGCCATGTGCTTATATCCCGGTTTCATGAATGACCTAGAGAATTTGCCCAAATTCTCCCGAGAAGCGGCCACACTTCAACATTCATATAGGTGAGTCTATCAAGAGTACTCCTGTAGTCTAGGTACTTCACTCCACATAGAGCTATAGAACTCATTAAGTTCTAAAAATAACACAACCTCTTTCGCTACAGGATGTCATGCTTCTTAGGGATCACTACTACAAAATAGTATAAAGATCGAGGTCTAAAAACTAAGAAGATCTCACTTTTTGAAAAAGCGTAATAAAATGTTATGGATTATAGTTTTAATCTCAGTTATTTGAAAAAACTGAGATTGAAAGATTTTTTAATCCCAGTAATCTAAAAAGTGAGATTGTAACTTAAAGAATAGATCTCATTTTCAAAAAACTGAGATTATTTATGAAAGAATATATCTCGTTTCGGAAAAAACTAAGATGGAAAGATTTTTTAATCTCAGTAATATAAAAGTGAGATTACAACTTAAAGAATAGATCTCGTTTTCGAAAAATTGAGATTGTATATGAAAGAATATATCTCACTTAGAAAAAACTGAGATAAAAAGAATCTTTAATCTCAGTCATCTAAAAACTGAGATCGTAAGTTAGAGAATACATCATATTTTTTTTATTTGGATTGCGATGAAACTCTTGTATAGGAAAAGTTGAAGACCGCTTACCCCTTAATAGACTCCGCGCGCGATACAACTAAAAAAATGTCACGATCGACTTCCAAAATTTCGTCCTCTAATCTCGTTCGTCTCTCTCACTCTCAACCATTCTACAAAAAAGATTTCGTCGCCAAATGGGGCACATTCGGCAATGAAAATATATTTCGTTGCTTAATCGGTACCTTTGATGACAAAATTTATGAAAGTTGTGTTTCGTCGCCAAATGAATTTTGAGTATAACTCTAGACTCAGAATTCCAATTGAGATAATTCAAATTGAGTTTGAACAATTATACAAAGGGCTACAACTTTCATGTTTATCAAAATTGCTAATTTTAATATTTAAAGGTTCAAAATGACATTCGAAATATATTTTAATGTTAAACGCATATGTTATATATTAAATATTTCAATTACATATTGAAAAGTGTGTGTGGTGCAGTTGGTTGAAGACTCCATGCAAAACTCAAGAGACTTGGGTTCAAAACCCCACAAGAGAAATAGAGTGGGATTTTTTCCCTTAGGAAATCGCCACTTTTAACCTCGGTTTTTCCAAAAACTGAGATTATTTCTCTCTAAACAACCACAGTTTTATAATAAAACTGAGATGTAAAGTTGTTAAAGGTCACGGTTTTGTCATTTTTAATCACAATTTTTACTTTTTAATCACGGTTTTAATGAGTTTTAATCACGGTTTTTATCACGTGGTTAAAAGATATGGACTTTTAGTTACACATTGATAGACCACGGTTTTGAATGCGAGATTAAAAGTGAAAGATCACACCAAATGACCGAGATCTTTATCTATTTTTGTAGTAGTGGATGGACTTGGAGTGTAACTCCTTACTGCATGATTCTTACCATATCACCATGTGACTCGTTTTTCCCTTTGAACCTATTTCTTGGGATCTCCAGTCTATAGGTTGGGTATCCATCACAAGTGACTCATTTCTCAATGGGCTTTAGCCCCATCCCTTTTGAGGTGTTCCACACGTTCTCCCGAGCTAATCCTTTCGTCAAAGGATCAGCCAAGTTCTCAGCTGTCCGTACATAATCCACTCTAATAGCCCCATTAGTAAGCAAATCTCTAATTGTGCTGTGCTTACGACGTATTTGCCGTTTCTTACCGTTAAAAAAACGGTTCTGAACTTTTGCAATAGCCACGGTACTATCGCAATGGATTAAGATCGCCGGTATCGGTTTCTCCCACAAAGGGATTTCTGACAGAAGGTTTCTCAACCAACCTGCCTCTTCACTAGCAGCAGCTAGTGCTATCATCTCAGACTCCATCGTAGATTGTGCCAAAATTGTTTGTTTCTTAGATTTCCAAGAAACTCCACCACCGACTATATTGAACACATATCCTCTGGTTGCCTTGGAGTCATCTGAAAGCGTATTCCAATCGGCATCACTATATCCCTCTAACACAGTAGGATATTTTGAGTAATGCAAATCAAGATTAATGGTTCTTTTAAGATACCGCATTACCCTCTCAATTGCATGCCAATGCTCCATACTAGGTTGACTAGTGAACCTACATAATACACCCACAACATATGCAATATCTGGTCTAGTAGAGTCAGTAGCATATTGAAGACTACCAATAATACTTGCATATTCAGATTGTCTAACACTATCACCTGTATTCTTAAATAGCTTCACAGCAGGATCAAAAGGGGTGCAAGCAGGTTTACAATCAAAGTAATTATATTTCTTCAAAATTTTCTCAATATAATGAATTTGATCAAGAGAGATGCCATTTTCAGACCTAGTAATTTTAATGCCCAAAATAATATTCGCTTCTCCTAAATCTTTCATGTCGAAATTCTTACTAAGCAGAGATTTGGTCTCATTAACAACAGATAAACTAGAACCAAATATTAGCAAGTCATCGACATACAAACATATCAACGTGCATACTGAATTCTCAAACTTGTAGTATATGCATTTGTCACTTTCGTTTACCTTAAAGCCATTTGACATAACAAGATTCTCAAATTTTTCATTCCACTGCTTAGGTGCTTGTTTAAGGCCATAAAGAGATTTAACTAACTTACACACTTTGTGTTCTTGGCCATGGACAATAAACCCCTCGGGTTGGTCTATGTAAATCTCTTCTTCTAAGTCACCATTCAAAAAGGCAGTTTTAACGTCCATTTGGTGTACGACTAAGTTATGGACAACAGCTATGGCAATCAAGACTTGGATAGACGTAATCCTCGTCACAGGAGAGTAAGTGTCAAAGAAGTCAATGTTCTCCCTTTGTTTATATCCCTTTGCAATAAGTCTAGCCTTGAATTTTTCTACGGAACCGTCAGGTTTTAACTTTCTTTTAAGTACCCATTTACAACCAATTGCTTTACAACCAAGTGGTAAGTCTACCAGTTGCCACGTTCTATTGGTTTCTAGCGAGTCCATTTCATCATTGATGGCTTCTTGCTAAAAATTGGCATTCGGGGAAGATAGGGCTTCCTCAAGTGTAGTGGGATCCTCTTCTATGGAGAATGCATAAAAATCAGGTCCAAAGTCTTTCAAGGTGCGAGCCTTCTTGCTCCTCCTCAGTTCGATATCAGTGTTCCTAGAGTTCACGTTACTAGATTCTTCTAATCTAGGCACACTACTACTAGATGCTGCACCCCCACTATTTTTAGATTTAACTGGGAATTTGTCTTCATAGAAATCAGCATCGATAGAATTTGTAATCACTTTATTCTTAATATCAAAGGACTTGTAAGCTTTGCTATTAACAGCATATCCAATAAACACACATTCATGAGCTCAACTAGCAAGTTTTGCCTTTTAGGGTCAGGAATAAGAACATAAGCTAAACATCCCCAAGCTTTAAAGTAGGACACATTGGGTTTCTTCTTTTTCCAAAGCTCATAAGGGGAAATCATGGATTTAGAATTAGGAATTCTATTCAACACATAGCGCACAGTCAATAAGATTTCACCCCACCTATGTGAAGCAGCACCCGAACTAAGCATAATTGCAACTACAAGTTCACACAGTGTTCTATTCTTACGTTCTGCTTTTCCATTCATTTCGGGTGAGTAAGGAGCAGTTTTCTCATGTATAATACCAGTAGAATTATAGAATGCAATAAATTCATTCGAATCATATTCAGAGCCTCTATCAATACGAAGTCTCTTAATCTTTCTCTGAAATTGATTTTCAACTTCATTTAGAAAAGTTTTAAACATGTCAAATGCTTCATTCTTATGTCTCATCAAATAAACAGAAGTGTAATGCGAATGATCATCAATAAACGTGATAAAGTATCTTTGTGCATTTCTAGTGAGAACTCCATCTAATTCACACATATCCGTATGAATCAATTCTAGCAATTCTGTCTCCTTAGTGACCGATTTATGAGGTTTCTTTGTGATTTTGGCCTGACTACAAGATTCACATTTTTCAAAGTCGTTTAATGAGATGTTAGGAATGAAACCTAAATTACTCATGTTCTTAATCAATGTCTTGTTTACGTGACAAAGTCTAGCATGACAAACATTCACAGAACAAATGATATAAGAGGAAGTAGCAATTTTATTCATGTCAACATTGAGTTTAAACATTCCATCAGTAGCATAGCCTTTACCAACAAACATTCCATTTTTTGTGAGAGTGTACTGATCCGCTCCAAGAGTCTAAGTAAAGCCAGCTTTATTGAGGAGGTAGCCAGACACAAGATTCTTTCTAATTTTTGGAGTGTGAAGGACTTCTTTTAAAGTGATAGTCCTTCCAGAGGTAAACTTGATATCAACATCGCCAGTTCCAAGAACCTTAGTGGTGTGGGAATCACCCAACAACACTTTCTTATCTTCAGTTTCAGAATAGCTCTTGAACAAGGAACGATCATAACAGATATGGCGAGAAGCACCTGTGTCTATCCACCACCCTTCTGAGCCACTTATCAGATATATCTGATATCATAGCCACGAGTGGTTCTCCATCCACCAAGTTCGCCTGTGGACCAAGACGACGCATAGGGTTCTTGCAATTTCTTGCCATATGACCAGGCTTGTTACAATTGCAACACACAAATTTTACAGAATCCGTGTTTCGAGCCTGGCCACCTGAAGGGGGTTGGTTCCTGTTTTGATTGGGTCTTGCATTTTGATTCTTACGGTTTTGGTTTGGCTTTGAGATCCTTCCATTCGGCTTAAGCACGGCCGAACTGTGGTTCTTTTTGTTTGAGACAAAAAGAACCTCTTCTCTTTGATCTTGTTTCCGCGCCTCCTCCTCAATCCTTAGACGGACAATCAAACTCTCCATTGAAAATTCCTTTGATTAGTGGCGAAGAGTGTTCTTGAAATCTTTCCAGCCTTGAGGAAGTTTGTCAATAAGAACTGCAACCTGAAATTATTCGTCAATAGACATACCTTCAGAAAGAATTCATGTGCAATTTTTTGTAAGTCATGGGATTGGGCTACCACGGATTTTTCATCGACCATCTGAAATTTCAGACATCGACTCACAACATACTTTTTAGATCTAGCCTCCTCAGTGTCATATTTTTTCTGGAGGGCATCCCAAATCTCCTTAGCAGTATCAAAAGACGAGTAGTAATCATACAGGTTATCAGACAAAGCATTGAGGATATAATTTTTGCAGAGAAAATCTTTATCAGTCAAGTTTTGAATCTCTTTTATATTTTCCTCAGTAGATGGAGTAACAGCAGTGGGTTTAACAGAAGCACAATATGGGGCGAGTTGCTGAGTAGTAAGGTAAAAGAACATCTTCTGTTTCCACCATTTGAAGTGCAAACCCTCATACCTAAATGGCTTGTTGATGTCGGTGGGAGTAGATGATTTGTTCTCGAATTCCATTGCGGATTAAAACGTCTTAAAATTGTTGAGTATTGTAAAGGATGGAGAGTAAGGAACCGTTTACCTCACAATCTGTTAATGGAAGTACCGACTACTAGAAATCGTGTTAGTTGCTGTTTGGGTTGAGTCGCAGACTAGGTCGCTATCTTTAAGACGTTTCGTGGCTCCGCCCTCTCTATGCAAGCAATAACAGCCACGCCGCCTCCAGGATAAAACAACCCAGAATACAGCCTCTGTCTCGATCTTCCTAGCACGGAAGAAGACCGGAAAATACAGAACATAATCAACCTTTCTTGCTCTCTAGAACTCAGTATATGAAAATGGTTTTTTTCGGTGTGTTTGAAAGATTGGAGAAGAGCCTTTTTTATAGGTGAGGAAAGAAAACAATTTGAAAAGTAGAATCAATCAATTAACGTAAATCAAGGCTCTAATCAAAATCAATTAGCAAGCTAAAAACACATGTTTTTTTTTCCTTTTGGTAAGCAAGTAAAATCTTCCTGTATAGGAAATGATTTGGTTGATTTCAAAAAATTTGATTTTCTTATATTTAGTGAAACTTCACTAAAATTTTACGTTTTGAAATACAAATCCCCAACAATCTGCATATTAATCGAAATGATGCCATTTTATATCGTAAAAGAGGCATTCGTAGTGTTATATGATGTCCAATTCAGACTGTTTTGGCTAAATAAAATAGTTGGATTTTTTTTGTCCTTATTTAATTATTTTTTGCATTTGTTTGTTTTGTGTTAATTTTTGTGTGAATTATTGGTTCATCTCAACAAGAGGAATCTAAAAAGTAAAAACAATCATGATCAAAAATCTTGAAAAAGTTCACTAAAGCCAAAATTATTTGTAGTCCATCCCGCCAAAATAAAAAATTTGCAGACGGATAAGGAAGAAGGATGGATAAAAGACAGATATGTTGTAAGGGGCAATAAATTAAGAAGGAAAGACTAACTATAAGAATGGGTTTAATTGGTAATTGAAATGAAGGGATAAGAGTGGGTGAATAATGAAATAATGAGGGAGTTTACTTACTTGCCCCTGATAAGGAGAATACAATAAAGGGGGTTTGGAAAAGTTTGGGGGGCAGGCCGATAATTATGTCCACCCGAATAAGCTTATCTTAGGGATTGGGGTGGGTTTTGCTAGCTTATCCACTAGTTGAATAAGTGGCCTAGCCGCATAGGGGGAACCAAACACCTAAAAAGAATGGATCTAGATTAGCTTATCCCCTAAAGCCCATACCTGCTCCCTTCTCCGCTTGCCAAACAAGCCCTTAACAAATAAGGATAATAAGAACGTGTTGGGTTGGCAAACATCTGTGGGCTTTAGTTTGTCTTCCTAAATAAGAAGGTGGATTAGGATTTAAGAGACTGAAGGAATGGAATGTCTCCTTAATGCTTAGACATATTGGTCCATGAAATTGCCAGACGCTTCATGTACTGTAAGAAAACTTTTCAGTCTTAGACATATAGGGCATCAGTTTACTAAATCCAAAATTGGTAATGGCCTCCCCACTTTTCTTTGGCTTGACCACTGGCATAATTTGGGTCCTTTGTTTCAGAAGTTCGATGATAGAGTGAGCTTCAATCTAGGTAGATCCCTCAACGCCAAAGTGAGTTCTATTATTTACCAGGGAGGATGGAGATGGCCAAGGCTTAGAAATGTAGCCATCTGTGAGATTATTGCAAACATTGAAGGTGGGCTCTTACCTGATATTTCCAAAGAGGATGAGGTTATTTGGACTTTGACTCCAAATGGTTGTTATTCAGCAAAATCTGCTTGGATGACCCTTCGAAATAGAGCCCCTACTGTGGGTTAAGCTCATAGAGTATGGCATAAAAAGTATGTTCTCCGTTGGTCTTTCATTTTATGGGTGGCCCTTCTGGGTAGGCTATCCACTAAAGACAGATTGATGAAGTGGGGGGTAACTAATGCTAAGGACTATGTCCTTTGCTATGGAGATCAAGAATCTCATAGCCACTTGTTTTTTGAATGTCAATATGCTACCTGTTGGGAAACCGAATCCCCCCAAGACCCAGTAATGACGCGTACAGATTAGACAACAAAAATTGTAAGATCCTATAAAGCGGAATTAGGGTTCTACCTCAACTCCCTGTGACACGAACGCTGGTTGAACTTATTACAGCACGCCTTGTTATAAACCACGAATACTACTCGACTGTACCTTATGACCTTTTATCGTATTCCCTGCACGTCTAGAACACGAACCGAGTGTGGACTCTTTCGTGATCTTGTTTGCTCTCTCTAAACCTGCCTCTATTTTGTGAATAATAGAAAAACGTCAATCTAACCTAGAGAGCATAACGTGTATATATAGGGCTACGATACGGACCTAAGAAGTAATAAGTCTGGGCTCCCATTGTAAATAAGAAAACCTAATCCCACCAGGATTCTATTTCTTATTTCACTAATTATAATTCACCCCACTACAGAATTATAATTGCACTCCCGTCCTTATCTCAATTATAATACGAGCTTCATGATATTAAATGCTTATTAATCTTCCCACGTTAAGATTACATATACCCGTTGATTAAAATAAATTACTAACAATTTCTCACTTAATCAACATATTAACTTGAGATGATCCACTTAACTTATTCGACAAGTCGGATAAAAAATCCACGTGCAGGGTTTGACATAATCGAAACTTATAAGCTTACTCAAGAGGTATCATCAATCCCTATCGGGACGTGGATTCCATTAATAATTAATAGTTGTCATATACATAATGTTGAGACCCAACTCACCGAGACTATTGACCGTATAAAGATCTCACTCTTTAATGAATCAAAGTCAACAACATTAAATATACACCTCTAATAATTATTTTTGGATTAAGAGCATAAGTATTCATAATAACCATGAGGTTCCAATTGTCTTATAAAGTTAGTATAAAGACACTTACCTCAATGCGATCCAGTTCAATACACACAAAGTGTACTGGCACAATGAGTTAGAATTAGACCGTTCCCTGTAGTCAAGACAGACCTACTAAACATTGTACTACAGTCCTACCGATGGTGTGTCCAGTTCCATCTAAGACTGTGAACCATATCTTATATTTCACAAGAACTGATGCTCTAATCTTCTGTGTGTAAGCCGAACTCTACACACCAGAACATCTACTTTGTAAAATAAAAGACACAAATGCACAATATACAATAATATTATGCAAACATTGCCCATAAAAGATTCTCATCAAAAATGGATAAAACTGATTAATAAATAGCAATCAAATATTAATCCATTACACAAAAGCATAACTTTTAGTATAATTTTCTAACAAACTCCCACTAAGACTCAAAATCATGCTGCCACGCATCTGACTGCCATTCCCTCTACATAACTATCAAAAGTCTTAGCTTGTAAGCTATTTGTAAATGGATTTGCTAGGTTGTTTACCAGTGCAATCTTGGACACAGTTACATCACCTCGCTAAACGATCTCTCGAAACATGTGATACATACGCTCGATGTGTTTTCCTTCTTATGAGTCAATGGCTCCTTAGAGTTAGCAATTCCACCACTATTGTCACAATAGACGTAAAAGCTAATTGCACTAAAGGAATCACTTATAGATCCATCAAGAAGTTTCTAAGCCAAACGGCCTCTTTGGCTGCTTAAGAAGCTACCACATACTCGGCCTCCATGGTGGAATCAATCAATGCACGATTGCTTGATACTCCTCCAACTTATGGCTCCACCTCCTAAGATAAACACATATCCCGAGGTAGACTTTCTGGAATCCCTATCTGACATAAAGTCTGAGTCTGTGTACCCATGAGGTACCAAACTATTTGACTGGAACACCACCATATGATCTCTAGTTCTTTTCAAATACTTGAGTATATGTTTCACTGCAGTCTAATGCTCTTGCCATAGATTAGATTGAAATCTACTAACTATGCCAATGACAAAGCAAATATCAGGTCTCGTACACATCATAGCATACATGACGCTTCCTACTGCCAAGGCATAAGGAACTGTCTTCATCTTCTCCATTTCCTTAAGTGCCTTACGACACTGATCCTTGGATAAGTTGATTCTGTGTCTAAAAAGAGAGGAACCCTTTCTTGGAATCCTGCATGCTAAAACGAGCAAGGATCTCATCAATATAAGTAGCTTATGATAAGCCCAACATCCAAAATTGCGATCTCACATAAGCTTAAGCCCAAGGATGTGACCGGCTTCTCTCAAGTCTTTCATATCGAACTAGCTAGATAGTCACACATTTACCGAAGACAACATTCCCACATCGTTTTCAATTAGCAGAATATCATCTACATATAGTACCAGAAATACCTCCACTTTTTCGTTGCACTTCTTGTAAACACATGACTCATCTGGACATTGATCAAAACCAAAAAAAACTTGATTGCTTGATCAAAACAGATGCTTCAAGATCTAGATGCTTGCTTGAGTGCATGAATAGACTCCTTAAACTTGCATAACATATGCTCTTGACCCTTTCCTATGAATCCATCTGATTCCATTATGTGGATGCGTTCACCCAAATTTTCTTTAAGGAATGCAGATTTCACATTCTTTTGTCAAAAATCTGCATCTTTATCTTCTAGTTCCTCATTGTAGTTGCAAGGTTCAGCATGTTATTCTTCAGGGATCATATCATAAAATTCTCTCAAGAATGTATACCGATTGGGTGGGACAACAACCCTCCCACTACGATGAGGTACCGGTGTGTCAACAACTTTTTCTTGCAGTGTAACCTCCTATACTGTTGGTGTTGAAGAAGTCTTTATCGGTCATTCTCCTCTCAATTTCTTTAGAACAATCTTGCTTTTGGGCTTGTATTCTATTACATAGTTCTCTTCTAAGAATCGGACATTAGGGCTAACAATGACCTTCTTATCCGTAGGACTATAAAACAGTCCACCTCTCGTTCCTCTAGGGTATCCCACAAACAACCAAACTTTTGTCATCAATTCTAATTTATCTGCGTTCCCATTCAGCACATGTGCTGGACTATCCCAAACCCAAACATGCTGCAGACTAGGTTTGCGCCTAGTCCACAATTTTTGTGGGTGTAGATGGTACTGACTTAGTTGGTATCAAGTTCAGAATGTACGCTGCTGTTTCTAGTGATTTTCCCCAAAACGAATTTGCTAAAACTGAATAACTCATCAATGATCTAACAATATCCATAAGAGTCCTATTCCTTCTCTCTGCTACACCATTTTATTGTGGCATACCTGTAGCTAACAACTGGGATGTAATCCCTTCAGCTGACAAGTAGCCCTCAAACTCTCCCAAGAGGTATTCGCCACCACGATCAAATCGCAATGTCTTGAGACATTTGCCCAGACGCTTCTTCGTTTCTACTTTATACTCCTTGAATTTCTCAAAGCATTCGGACATATGGCGCATCAAATAAATGTATCCATACCTTGCGTAATCGTCAATAAAAGTGACGAAGTACTCAAAACCACATCTAGTTTGGACATTTATAGGCCCACACAAATCAGAGTGAACTAATTCCAACGGCTCTTTGGCTCTATATCCTTTTGCTGATAAAAAAGTCTTTTGGTCATCTTACCTTCTAAATAGGATTCACAGACGAGAAGTTCCTCAACTTCCAATGAACCTAAAGGTCCATCCCTGACCAGTCTAAAAATCCTATTCAGATTAATATGACCAAGGCATAAGTGCCAAAGATACGTTTGGTTCAGTTTAGAAGGATCATTTCTCTTACATGACATATTATTTGTGTTATTCAATTCATGCAGTTGTACTGTAGGAAATATATGATTAATAAAGTAGAGATTATCCACCAATGAACCAGAATAGATAAAACGTTTATTTAACTTAATAACCACAAAGTTACTAAAATAAATCAAATATCCATCTTTAATCAAGTTAGAAACTGAAACCAAGTTTCTTCTAAGTGTGAGAACATAAAGACAATCTCTCAAAATTAAACTCTTATTATTACTCCCTCCGTCCCATATTATTTGGACTTTTTCGATATTTGTGTCAGTTTTCAATCGCTTATATCTTCCAACATGAATCTCCAACAATGTGCAATATGGATCTTGTTTGATAGTTCTCGATTAGATCTATAATACAAAGTTTTCAAAATTATAAAAAATATAATAAATTTAGAGATATAAGAGTTTAAAAAATGGTGCGAATATCGAAAAAGTCCAAACAATATGGGACGGAGGGAGTACTAAAATTTAAAATAACATTTCCTACTACAACTACTGCCACTCTCGTAGCATTACCCATGTGTAGATAAATCTCTCCATCATCGAGTCTTCTAGTTTCCAGGAACCCATGCAACAAATTGCAAATATAATTAGTGGTTCCCGTATCTACACACCAGGTACTGGTAGATAACATCACTAAACATAATTCAATGACTAGTGAAAAGTTCTATCTTGATCTTTCACTTTATTGAGATAGATTAGACATTCCTTCTTCTAGTGTTCTTGCTGCTTGTAGTGAAAACACTTGCCCATAGGCTTTTTCACTCTACATTGAGGCGCATAAACTGCCTCCATAACCTTTTTTCTGAGACTTGTTTTGCTTCTTCTTGCCTTTCAGCTTAGAAGTAGAAACCTTCTCTACCACTAACACTGATGGTAGTTTCTTCACAACCAAAAGACCCTCAACTGCTTGGAGTTCCTTAAGAAGTTTTGCCAAAGATAAATGCATTTTGTTCATATAATAGTTCATGCGAAATTACTTAAAACTCTCAGATTGCAGTGAGTTAAGAACGAAAACGATCTGGGTTCCCCTATCAATTTCAGCTCCAAGGATCTCTAGTTCATTAAGAAGAGCTATCATCTTCAGAACATGATCCCTAATCGGGGTCCCTTCAACATGGGTGATACTCACCAATTTTTATAAAATTTTACTTCCTATTCTGTTGCATTCTCATCAGGTCTAGGAGAGCACACCTCAGACAGCACAAAAATGTGCCCTTCAGCATTTAACACAATATTCAAGTTTCTTTTTCAGTCAATATAATTCGATCCAGTAAATTTATTTTCTTTGAGAATAATGACAAGTGAATTGAAAAAAAAAATCCATTTTTGAATCTGAGAATCACATAACAACAATTATGAAGGGCAATAAAAACTTGAATTTCATTTTAATATTAGTTCCCTCAACCACATGTTAAAAGAAAAATATTGACAATCCTACACACCGTGAAGAGTCATGCCTCGATGGGAAGGTCGTCTACTCTTCATCATTCGTGTAGATAGGCACAATCTTTTAATTTTACTATCTAGACACTAGACCATGCCAAACAAAATTAAATAGCCAATATTCCTTCGGTCCTATAAATAATAATACCGATTCAGATGGGGAGGATATTATTATTTACAGCTAAGTGTATATCATTACCTAACCCCATGACCCATTGTTCCGTTATGAATTACCTCAGATGGAGAAGTAATTCACACAACAATTATCATAGACCTATCCTTTTAAGAAAGTTTGTACCGATGAGGCCATAATTAATTTTGCCCAATGGGGGGGAAGGTTCTAAAACCATCACACAAAATTAATTACATCATCTACATACTAGTAATGGAGACCATGGGATTTATAAAAATAAGCTCCCTCTCCCACTTAGTTATTTAAAAAATAGTTTGTGAGGGTTATCAAAATTTTTCGAGTTTGCAAAACCGCGATCCAGGTCAAAACCAATTATCACCATGTTGTCCCAATATGGTAAACTATCACATATGCAAACACTATGGAAACACAAATAATAAGGAAGCACAAGATAAAAAATCTAGCTATTATGGTCAAGGATGCAATGCTTGAGCAATAAGAAATCCTTCCAAACTTGAAATCCTTAAGCAATAAGAAGCCCTTCCAAACTTGAAATTCTTAAGCAATCTTTCCAAACTTAAAATCCTTCAACTATACTTGTGTGGAAGACTAAGATACTATGACTCAATCAAGGAAACCAAAATCCAACCGTGCTTAGGCAAGAAAATTCGGATTTGACATATTCCTGCATAAACTGCACAGCTTTCAGTATTTTGGTCATATCTTCCTCATCCGACCTCCAATTGAAGTGATTCAAATTGGGTTGGATTTCACATTCAATTATCTACAACTTTTGTGAAAAACATATTTTCTAATTCTAACGTTTACTTGGTCGAAATAGCCCTGCAATCAGACCCTACAAATCTGGAAAAAATCTGTTGCAAGCCAAACAACTTGTATCTTTTGTATCTAGCATATTCGATCTCCGAATAACCGTCGAATGCTATTACAATCGAAGAAACATACAAATATTGATCTTATGCCTCCATTGGAGTTCACATGCTACGTTAATTATTACAATCATGAAAATAATCGTGGCACCCAATAAATAACACATGCTACGTTAATTATTACAACCACGAAAAATAATCGTGGTACCCAATAAATAACAATAACCACGAAAAACTTATCGTGGGATCCAATCACATAAAATCAATGAAAAACCCTAGATCGCCTAGGTTTATAAATATTTGCTATGTATGAATTCTTTAATAAATAAACCACCAATCAATCCAAATGTAGAAACGAAAAACAATCAAAAGATAACACCAGGATATACGTGGAAAACCCTAAACAGGAAAAAATCATGGGACGGAATCAAGCACTACTAAACACAAGGTTACAAGAACTCTTACTATAAGTTTGAACTCCACAAACCTAAACCTAGACGCTCTTGCCGAATCCACGTATACCTCTCTGAATGCTTGACCGCCGCTGCCTTGAATCTACAAGCCTTCCGTTCGCCTCCCGGAATCCACCTAAGGACTTTACTTAAAGATTGATTGATCGATGTTGCTGTAGAACAAAACCCCTCGAAGATGATCCTTTAGAACATAGGTGATGATATACCTTCACTAGTCTTCAAGGTGCAGAAACCCTAGCCACCAAAAGAGATGGAATATGAAGAATATGATCTCAGCCTTTTTATCTCGTGGCTACTATATAATATGACCTAATAGGTCAATATTTATAGGCAGACTGCAATAAGCTGACTCCTTATTTCCTTAATAATCAAATCAATTGATTGCACATCTCCAATTGATTTTCCCACGATTCAAGCTCCCCATATTTCCTTCCTGCCACTAAATATCAAATCCCTTGATTGCCTTAATAATCTTCCACTACAACTTCCTAATGACTCGAACACTCGATTACAAAATATCAAATCCCTTGATTGCCTTAATAATCTTCCACTACAACTTCCTAAAGACTCGAACACTCGATTACAAAATATCATTGATTTCCTTCCACTTTCCTAAACAGACACTTTAAAAATGAATTAAAAGAAATTGCAACTCGATAATATGGGATACATACCAATATGTGTTTTGTCATGAAATTGCCAAATAAGGCACATCATGAAAAATGGACCATTTGACCATAATAGCTGGGTAAGAAGGCTGTAAAACAGGGTTAGCACAGTTCTACGTTCTATCCTCTATAACCGACGGACAACATGATTTGTATAATCCATACGCGTGATTACAACCTGCTCTGATACCACTGTTGGAAAATCAAATCCCCCCAAGACCCAGTAATGACGCGTACAGATTAAACAACAAAAATTGTAAAACCCTATAAAGCGGAATTAGGGTTCTACCTCAACTCCCTATGACACGAACGCTGGTTGAACTTGTTATAGCACGCCTTGCAGTAAACCACAAATACTGCTCGACCATACCTTACGATCTTCTATCGTATTCCCTGCACTTCTAAAACACGAACCGAGTGTGGACTCTTTCGTGATCTTGTTTGCTCTCTCTAAGCCTGCCTCTATTTTGTGAATAATAGAAAAACGTCAATCTGACCTAGAGAGCATAATGTGTATATATAGGGCTACGATAAGGACCTATAGAGTAATAAGTCTGGGCTCCCAGTGTAAATAAGAAAACCTAATCCAACCAGGATTCTATTTCTTATTTCACTAATTATAATTCACCCCACTATAGAATTATAATTGCACTCCCGTCCTTATCTCAATTATATTACGAGCTCCATGATATTAAATATTTATTAATCTCCCCACGTTAAGATTACAGATACCCATTGATTAAAATAAATTACTAACACTACCTTGGTCTGGACTAGTATCAGGTCCAAGTGTTGTAAGCATGGGGATAGCTTGAGTCTATTGGCTGAAGTCCAGTGGGGATCCCAACATTGTTCCAAGTCAGTTTTAACTATTATTCACCAGTGGTGTTTAGCAGCCTCAGTATACTTCATTTGGCAGGAGAGAAATTCTCGAATATTCAGACAAGTTGAAATAGATTCCTACACCCTAATTAAGAGAATTGAGGAAAGAGATCAGAGCCTACTTGGTATCTATGAAGCTGTCCATACATTCTAATTTTGATGCTGCTATTTGTCAGGCCTGGGGGATCCAATTCAAAGTAGACACTTAGAAGGGTTTGGTGTTTTATTGCTTTTCCTTTTGTTGTGAGCAAATAGGTTATTAGGTGGCCATAGTTTTGGCTAGAGTCTTGTAATATCTGTCCCAAGGCTATCTCTTTGGTCTTTCGGGCTTGGTCCCTTTATAAAATTTGCCTTTTTTCCAAAAAAAAAAATGTGTTGGGTTGGCCCGGTTGGGTATATATGCCTTTCTATCCTAATGAAGCTAATCAAAATATGAATTGGTTGAATTTGGTAAAAAAGCACCGAGATAGATTCTACCTCGGTCATTCATAAGTCTTTAAAATTAGAGAAAATGGAATTTTTCCCACGAGAGCAAAGTTTGGAATTGAATGCAATTCTTTTGGCCAACTCCAAAAGATGTCACCTTAATCCTGTTTTGAAATCTTCGAGTCAAGTTTGGAAGGAGAGAGATAAAGATGTTGAACGGTAACCTAAAGGAAGGCAATTTTTCAGTGACTACAACAGTAGTTGGAAGGAGAAAGAGATAAAAGGAAAAGAAAAGAAAAGAAAAGAAAAGAATGGTAGCCTAAAGGAAGGCTATATTTTAGTGACTACTAGAATAGCATGTTCAACTGCTCTTGCTGAAATCATTACTCTTCATTATTTCTCCCATGCTCAGAAAAAGAGCAGATCGAGCTGACAAAGAGAAGAGTTCTGTTGTTGCAATGGATGGAGACAATTTTATCGATGATACAAGAAGGAAGTTCTCCAAAGGCAACAAGAAAAATTGCTCAGATACCCATTACTCATGGGCCATGAGTGAGGCCTATATCTGGGTCGATTTTTGGTATTTACCCCTTCTTTGATGAAATCCTAACTCCTAAGCCGGTTAGTACGTACTAAAATAAAAGGAAATAAGTTTGTCCATACTCAGTTTTGCTCCAAAAAGGAAAAGAAGCATATGCTTCTTCCATCGCAGATTACAATCCCCTCCTCCGCAAGAGCTTGAACCAGAACTGAAAGGACAAGATACAGACTCCTCTTATGGTGATTGCCAACGCCCTATAGGAAGAAAAGTGGAAAGACCCGAGGATAAATCACATAAAATGATCAGAGATACTCGATCGCGGCAGGCTGGAAAATAACCTAAGGTTAATTGGTTTAGGACCGAGTCTAAGAGGAAAGAACACCTTACTACTCATGAAGACAAACCACCTCAGAGTTGGGTTTATGGAACGTTAGCAAATGCCTGTGATGTGCCACAGCTACATTAAGGTTGTGCTGCATTTAGCAATGGGAATAAAATTACGAACGGGCAAAAAATGAGAATATGAACACCACCACCACCAACATACTCGAAAGAAAGCGTTCATATTGAAAACAATACCCAAAATTGTATGCCTCTCTCTACTATTCCTTAACTTTTTGACTAGATCTATAGAACACCAACTATACACATTTGGTATCATTGTTCATAGGTGTGCCCTTGGACTCGCATCAAAATGACACAAACCCAATACCAACTAAAGAAAGCAGTGACATATTTTCGTACAGAATTAACAGAT